>JBAMNC010001356.1:0-600000 GCA_037902135.1 Cetoscarus ocellatus | reverse complement strand
ATCAAAATATTGTGCTTTAGTCCAAATCCTCCAGCCCTAAGTGTCACCCTACTTTTCTGTGATGCCCGCATTAACTCCTTCCAATATACCAAAAGCCAATTCCCACAAACCCACCCCGCAACCCCCCCTCTGTCTGCGTCCGCTTAGCCAGCTACCTGAATGCAAAGCGCCTTAATGTGAGCGGACATGTTTATTAAGCTGGGCCTAGTTTGGGGCTGCAGTGAATATTGCAGACGTCAAAGTAGGCCATGTGGAGCTAGAGGAGAGGGAGAGAGATGGAGGGAGAGACCGAGAGCGAGGGAGAGTGTAGGAGAAAAGGGGAGGCCCCTCTGGAGGTTGATGTGAACCGTGCCCTACAGTGCCGTGTTTCTCTCTCTGCTCCACAAAGTTATCAGACACTGAGAGGTTGTTGTTTTTATATTTGTTTGATCCAACCCAGAGCGAGCCAAACTTTTGTGGTTAAATGATTGTTTCATAACGGAGGAGTATTGAACAGTTTTGTCAAACAAGATGCGGTCACGGATTCTTTCAGAAGTTTGACTCACGCCGTCTTTGCTCTCTGTGTGCATGGTGGTGAAGCGGAGGTAGCCAACTGGAGCGAAGGCATCTGCTGAGTGGATCACTGTCTCTGCTGCATCACTGCACACAAACATAAAACAGAAAAGTTTTGCTGGTAAAATACAACCTTGCTGAACTTACACAGACCAGAATGAACAGCTGAGGAGCAAAATGGATAAAGGACAATCCTGTTTCCAAAATAGTTGGGACGCTGTTTATGTTGTGATTTTATTGAAACATTATAACAATTACACTTTGTAAATATCAACATAAAACACTTATTTTTTTTACTTCTTTATTAATTATTATTTATTTTTACATTTTTACTATATTACAAAAAATAGATGAAAAAATAACATCTATTGAGACTGATTTTTGGAAAATAGTATGCCAGTTTACAAACAAATGCTATTATCACATTTACAAATAATTAGGGACCACGGCAACAAAAGCGGGAAAAGTTGTAAAATGCTTCAGGGACATAGGATTGTATTATATGGCAAATACTGAAGGAAGTTATTGGAAAAAGTAGCATTGCAATTTACAGTCTTTTTGCAATTTCAGACTTCCAAGTGCAAAAAGAGAGATGCAATTTAAAAGCAATTTAGCCAATTAACATCTGAGTCCAATGAAAAAAACTAAATTATTTTGGACTTTAAATCAGTTTTTCTGGTATGTTTGCATAATGTAAAAAAAGAAAAACGATACGACATGCGATACTATTTTTCTGTTATCATGACAATAAAATCAAGAATATCAATCATTTTCTTTAACACTAAATTTACCACAATTACTCTGTGGGTAGTTGATATACTTGAGATACTTCTATCATGAAAATGGTGTGAGAGAGTTTAACTGTACACATGGTAAATGAAAAGGTTTTAATGTTTACATAAAGTAATGTCCTTTGTTTTTGCAATGAATTCAGACTTTTATTATGTGCTTAATGTGAAAGTTCATATTGCTAAAACAATACAAAAGCATTTTCATGTGCAGAACCTTTGTTTATTTATGTACTCACATTACGATCTTCTTTTTAAAGAGTGGGCAATCCAGAGTGAAGGTTTCATATTCACCTCCCTCTCCACAAATGTGAACATCATACTTCTGTGACAGCTAAGGAATTGAAAAAAAACAACAACATGTTAATAAATTCAAAGCTTCTTTATTTTGGTAGGACTAGCCATACATACTCACTTATTAAATTCAGCACTAGTATTTATTACTGTATTTATTAGCTTGTTTTATGAACTGAAATTACAGAAATTACTTTTATACATTTCATTTAAATATGGGATTTAAAATGTGTTATTCTAAAAGTAGTTAAATGAACAAAAAAAAAAAATAAAACATCCCAAACTAAATTTGTGCTTTATCAGAAGTTAAGCGGTAATTTTGAAAAGTGTGTGGAATATTTTGTCCAAATTAAGAGACAAAAAAAGGGCAAGAAAAGAAAAACAAAAAACATCAGATATCACTCTTAACCCTGTAAGATAATGTAAACCTTTTACCCTAAGTTGACCTTTCATTAACTCCGGAAAACAGCTGATGTTGGCACTTAGATATGTACTGGCAGTACTTAATGCTAAATGAGGATGTACCTCAATATAAACTGAAAATGTTTCAATACATATTGGGTCAGATTGCAATACAAGGTGGAGTGGGATGCCTCTAGCTGGATTTGTTGGGTAGAGTAGATTGGATGGTACTCATTTATGCATCTTGCATAGAAACTTGTTTAGAATTGGTGTAGAAATGATCTTACACCAGTAACCGTTCTTGCACTTCTGATCGACCCTCGATTACCCCTGTATCATGTTCAAATCTAGGTACTCCGACATGTGCATGAAAATAACCAAGCACCCACTTTTAGGTCATTTGTACATTTGATACATGAGGGCCACTGTGTCATAAAACACATCGAAGACAACCTCACAAAAAGAGTTAATTTACGTCTATTAAGCCTCAGGCTCACCTTTAGGAATCAGTTTCGCTTCCAAACTGCTCTTTATTTGGTACCGTTCAATATATTCTATGTCTATTAAACAGCAACGAAAATTAAGTAAAGGGAACAGAGTTTCAAACTGGATCCAACTCCTGTCATTCGCAGAAAATGAGCCGCCTCTTACAACTAGCTTGTTTCTAAAAAACACATCAGTGCCAGCTAGTCACTTAAAATCAGTTAACACTTAAATAAAACCAGACCCCATTAAATTTATTTGCCAAATAGTATATTACTACTTCCTTTTATCTTGCATTTATGACAAGGTAAGGGAGAAAAGCTGTTAAAACAGGTGCTGCTACCCTCTTGGATTTTTGCTAGTAAATGAAATTCATTGATGTTGCTGGCAGCTTTGCATATGGCATTCAGGAATCCTAGACCAAAGACAACAAGAGATTTGGGAGTCTGGACAGATGTAAATAAACCACAGTGAGCCTGAGAGCTGAGAAATGATGAACGATGTATGTGCTGATATTTGCATAAGCTGGTGGGCAAGTGGTAGTAAAGTAGTTGTAAAAGTACAAACTGATATGAATGCTTAATGTAAAAAACCTGTTTAGACACAATAAAAAAGGGATGACATTATCTAAAATAATGTAGAAATAAGAGAGGCTACTGATGTAAAAGGTGAAAAAAAAGATGGCGGTAGAGTATCTACCAGTCTGTGACCTGTTTCAGATAGGGCTCCATGTCAGCCAAAGGTTTCCCTAAGTGCTTCTCTGGATCCAGGCCTGGCACCCATGCGGTGACATGCAAAAAAACACACACAGCAACACACACATTTAGAAATACACATTAAAACACCATTTCCCACAGACACACGTATGGAAGGAGAGGGGAGAACAAGGTCTGATCAGGAACGGAGAACAGTGATTGGAAATGACAGGCGGGGAGGTTTACGGGCAGTCGCACAAACACACGCGTAAACCTGCACCCTGGATCTATTTGTTTGACTTTGCGAGTAGTGTACACAGATCTCTCCGGGTAAGGGCAACAGTTTTCAATTGCTGGCCACAGACCCCCTCACACCCCCCCTTCATCTAGTTCCCTTTGAGAACATAAACTCTGGAAAGAGATCTTGTTTATTTGCCTTTTTCCTCCCCTTCCCCTGAAATGGTGCATGGAAGTGACTCACAGGCATGGGAGAGAAAAGGAGGAGGGGAAAGACGGCTGGGCCAGAGCATTGTATGAATACCAGGAGTTGCAACATTTTCTCAAATAAAAGCAATATCTAGAAAAAAATCATGTGAAACCATCAAACCAAAGACAGGCTCCAGCAAATAAAAACTGCAGCTTGTTAAATTCAGGATTAAGTATGTAGTCAACAGTCAACTGCAATGACAGGCTTTATTAGTCCATGTTATTAATCTTATTTTATATTTTTATATTATCGTTATCAGAATAAAACGTCAGAAGTATTGGAGCTTTGCAGAACTAAATTCCAGTTTTATGTTCCAGACATTTGTTCCCACTGGTACCACAGTGAACTCCATTTCACCCTGTAAACAATTCCCTCAACAATAAAAGTGCACTCTCTATGTTTTCCTACTGTTCCAACAAAAAATAAAAGCTACCAGCACCAGGTGCTTTACACAAACAATAGGGCACTAAAACACAGGATATGAGTGTAAAATGCTAAATTTGAGGAAATTCCAAACAAGATGGTTATCTTACAGATTGAGGACGAGAAAGTCAATTAAAAAGTAAAATAAAAAAGAAGAATGCAAAACAAGTACAACAAATAAATGCACTTATTTTACATTAAAGTCAGTTTCTGATTAACAACATAAGAAAGTAGATAAATAAAAGTGGATAAACTTAATTTAATGATAAGAACTGAAAACAAAAGAAGTATGCAAAGTAATTTATTTAAGGAAAGAAAGTAGTCAGTGGGTCAAATAATTAGACAGCCAAAGTGAAGTAAGTGTAGCAAATATTGTAAGCTCTTAAACTGAAGTAAGCAAAGAAAGTAAGCGAACTTCTGAGACATTTTATTAAGGTAGAAAGAAAAAGTATAATACTGAAAGACAGCAGCATTTTTAAAGTTAGTGAGTTAGGTAACACAACCAAGTACAATATGACAATAAGAACAATAAAGAGAGAAAATAAAGTTTAGAAAAAGATATTCAAGAATGCAAGAGAAGTAAACCTGTAGTCAAGGAAATAAAGTAAGTTTAAAATGATTTCTGTCTGGATCCAGTTCAAGCTCTGAGGGTAAAGCGCTCCAAATATTGATCCTTTGGAAAGAGAAAGCAGTTTGTCCCAGTGAAGATTTATAAAAGGGTACATTACAGTCTCCATTAGCTGCTCTACGTGTTGCAGACCCCCATGTTCTGAATGGAACCACAAGGTCACTGAGCACCTGAGGATTTAAACTTTTATGAATGAGATTAAGATTAGAAATTTTAATGAAATTATCAAAGTTTAACATGTTCATTTTTTTCAGGACATGATAGTGGTGTGACCTGACTGGTTTCCTTTCTAAGATTTTAATTGCTCCATTGTGGTTCATCATCAGAGGCTTAACTGCGGTCGGTTCTGCTTGTGACCATAAGGTTTAGCTTAAATGAGAGAAAGTCATAGCATACAAGCATTTTCAGAATGCAAAAGTAAACAGTCTCTTATTAGTATCCATGTGTGTAGACTTGCCTTTGCAGCCCTGCTCACTATTCTCATGCCTAAGGTTTGAATCCAAAAGAACGCCTAGATTTTAGTTTTACTTCTTGAAACTGTTGAAGAGGTTGTCCATAGATGTTTAGATTTAACTTGTTAGCGGCCATTGAGGAACTGCTCCAGATGACAAGCAAACCAACAGTTTTTTTAGGCAGGAGATATGAGCTCTCAAAGCAGGCTGCCATGGACTTTAAATGATGAGTTAGTTGTCCAGAAACAGATGAATCTGACTTTATATATATATATAAAAAACTGTATCGTCTGCATACATCTGAACACACGCTCCTACAGATGACTGCAGCAAATCACTTTTGCACAAACTAAACAGAAGTGGTCGAAGAACTGAACCCTGTGGGACTCCTGTTCTAGTTCTCAAAAATGAAGATTTCTCATTGTTATAAATAACAAATCGCTCCTGATCAGAAAGATATGATTTAAACCGCTGCAGAGCAAACTGAGAGAAATCAAATTTGATAACTTATGAATAAGAATTTCATGATTCAAAATATCAAATGCCTTTTTGAGATCAAGAAAAACAGCCCAAACCACTTCATTTTTACCAAGTGAGGTTCAGCTCATCAGTGAAATGACAGTTCAAAGTCTCTGCTGAATGATGCTGGTGTAGAGATGTTTTTTTTTTTCTTCGCCAGGAAGTCTCATTTTGGCC
The DNA here is from genome assembly GCA_037902135.1 of Cetoscarus ocellatus. Lineage (NCBI taxonomy): Eukaryota > Metazoa > Chordata > Actinopteri > Labriformes > Labridae > Cetoscarus > Cetoscarus ocellatus. Next base: position 594,100 of record JBAMNC010001356.1, on the reverse strand, counting down.
CTGTCCACATGGAGATGCTGTAGTATATATGCCAGGCCTATAAGCGGCGCTGTAATGCTGCTGCAGACATACACCGAAATCAGAGATAAATATGTGGAGAATGTGCAGAAAATATGCAAACAAACAAACACTGGCGTTCGTTGTTCTCTAGGCCCACCTGTTGCTCATGGCGGTTGTAGAGGAGCAGAAGTTTTTGCTGTAAAAGCCATAACAAGCACGAACGGATTACAGTATTCTGACAATGTTTCTATTGTTGTTGGGGTTAACACATACAGGCTAAGGGAGAGGTGGGGCTGTGAGATCAACTTTTCTGAAAATGTGTGTATTCGTTGTACAAATGAAAACTTAAGGGATTTGTTGAAATGTATTCACTCTGGGACCCGTATTCAAAAATGAGGTCCCAAAACACCAGATTTGCGTGGACCAAACACCCGTATGGTAAGAAACTTTTGGGGATACACTTAATTTTGTCTCCATGTGGACGGCCCCTTAGATTAGGCTAAGGAGCTGAACAAATCACAGTGTGTCAAGAGACAAATTTAAGCATCATACCCCAGGAAAACTTCCCCATACTTAAAGACATATTCAAATACACAAAGACTTTTTAAGAAAAATAACCACTCGCTTCAGTCACTACTTTATTTTTGATATTCATTCATTCTTTCACTGATGTGTCCCACCTCCTAATGCAGAAATCCCTAGATGAAGTCACCAGAATGATTAAACTGCTCTGGTTCTCCAACACTATCTGTCCTTTTCCTAGTAATTCAGACCAAGTTGCTGATGATCTGCGCTGAATGACGTCCTGTTGTGACAGCAATGCCATCACAATGACAAAAAATTGCTGAGTCTTGAGTAATTTCTGAGAAAATCCAATTTTGCCGCTCTGCTCCTGAGCATCACGTGGGCCAGCTCATCAGCACACTCATGTGTTTAATTAAAAGGAACAAAGTTAATCGTAATGTGAGAATCTCTCCTCTCTCATGGCCTGACAACCTTAAAGGTTAACGTGTCATCAGCGGCAGCCCCCATGGGGAGCGAAGGATGGGAGGCGATTGGAGGGGGAGATGTGAAGGGAGGATGTCGCACCCCATTCCGGGCTTCATCTTAATCCCGGGCTGTGTGTCTCCTGCTGTGGGGGGGTAGGTTATGGTGGTCCGGCACTGCAGGAGGGTGAGGGGAGTGGGATGGTAGAGCATGGAAGGGAGGATGGAGAGGATGTGGAGGGAGAGAGTGAGGAGGCCCTTATTCTCCTCCCAGGGGATCTTTGCTCTTAATTAGTGTGAAAATATCTAATCTTAACATCCTCTCATCTTAACCCTGCCACAAAGGTAATAAGGAGGGAGGAAAGAAGCATTAAAATTCAATCCCATTTAAATATCCTCTTTAATTAGTCATGCCTTTTAACAAATTTTAATAATTGGCTCCAAATTGCTGAGGGGACGCAGCCTTTTTTTTAATATGTTCATTAACTTCCTCGCTCTTAAATAATATATGATACAAGATTTGATATTTTCAAGGCAGGATGGGGATGATGGGAATTTAGGAGGACAGGACTGAGTGATAAAGTGTCACAAAAATGGCATTAACTTGGCAGCATCCCTCCCAAGACCACTTAGCACTTGTATGAGTGTTTTCCTAATTGATGCTCCTGACGAACTTAAGGTTACAGGGACCATTTAGTGATAGCAGATAGCTCGTGTTTGAACGCCGCATGCTCTGAGAAGTCTTTGAGTAGCCACTGGTGTGAGCCTCTAGCGATCTAACACCACTCATTTACATGATCTTCACATCTCCGTCTCCTCTGAACCTGTTTTACAACTTGACCTAAACCCAATTACCTAACCTCATTATGCCACATTAAACCCAAATAAGCCCACTTGAAGCTGCCATTAGTCTGCCGTAAGAGACAGCAGGAGCGCACTTTTGGAGGGAGAGGAGCTTCCCTAGGAGAGATCGAGAGGCACGGCCCTCCTTTAAAAGGGGCTTTTTACCTCCTATTATCCTATAAAAGTCCAATTAAAGGCAGTGAACTTTAAAGCCAGGGAGTCTAGTGATGGAGGGGAGATTTTTTTAAGAAGCTTGTTGACATTTGAGGGGTCGGAATTAGCAAAGAATAAAAAGTTTACCATGAAACAATGAGCCATTAAGACATCCTGGACAGTTTTTGTTTTGAATAATGGACAGAAGTAAAGAGTGAACTTAAACTCACAGCAGATCATTACAACACAGTTTGAGTGCACTGATGTTGGATGAACTTGGTATTGGCCTAAAATGGCCCAGAAGACAAACAGCAGCATCATGAGCATTGATGTCAGATGCCAATATGTTTCAATTGTGCCATATCCATTTGAAGTTAGAAGTCTTAACTGCTTATTCAGGGAAGTTGAATTTCAAGGGGAATACAAATTATGTTTTCACGGTCAAACATGAAGCTGCGTTCACACCTAACGTGACTTTGCGACCATAATCGCGTCGCCCACTGAAGTCCCCACTTAGCCCCGCCCCATCGCGGCTGTACACTGACTTTAAATGGAGAGTGGTCGCCGAGGTTGCCAAAGTTGCGTTCGGTGTGAATGTACCTTTAGAGAGAATGACAGGTTCTAATGACATTCATTTGGAGTGACTGCTGTTGTTTGATTATGTCAAAAACAGGACCACAATAGTTTTAACAACTTTGAGGTATATGATTTTACAACATCTGCATCAAGTGCAGTTATGATGTGTTTTCACACCTACAGCAGTTGCTTCCAAATCAGTTGAAAAAATGTGCATATTTTCTTTTGGCACAGTGTCACAGCCTCAACAAACATATTTACAGCCTGGTACAACAATCAGTTTCAGTCTATATATTTGCTATATACGTAAATTGTTCTTACTCTGCCTATTTTGGTCCTAATGAGGATATTCAGTTTTGGAAAATTAGGGACATGATTGATGTGGCTCCAAGCCTGCGCAGTCGTTATTAATTAGAAAAGCTTTAAGTTGCACCTCAGCATGGCTTTTCTTTCTGTGAGTAGGTTGAACTAATGTTTTCTGTGTAAACAACATGTACAGTTTGGCGGCATCTATGGACTGGTTTCCATGGACGTTTCAAAGGCTCCTTTCTCAAGAAAACAACTGAAATCATATGGCTGAGTCCGATTCTTTCTACTGTCAATAAATACACCTGAAATCCAGGCCTCCAACTTCAAGAAAAAAAAACAGCTAAGGCACTTAAGAGTGCTTGTACTCCAGCCTTAAATTGCGGATAAGTGAATGGGTCTTAAGATTTAAAATAATTAAATAGCATAGTCTGTGGTAAAATAAAAGCAAATCTGAAAAATCATTGATTCTGCTTTAAAATGTGACTCTTTAAAGTCAACTCTTCAGCAAAAAACAACCCTGTCAGATAAAATGCATTTTCTCTCTCTGAACTTTATCTCTTACTTCTACGTCCACACAAGCCAATGGCAATTATCTCCACATCACACCTCTGCACTAAGTCTTTTGAAAGTTTCTGATTGGCCATTTTTAACCTTACGAAGGTTGATTCATGTAAACCCAGAGCAGTTAGTTACCTATTTAATTGAATCTACTTGTGATTTTGCTTACCGAGCCTAATGCTAAATTAGAAGCTGAGAGATTCTAGATAGAGCCTGAGCCGTGCTGAGCTGCAGTATCGCAGACATCCGCCGGTTGTCTTAAGATCTGGCTGACAGCTCGGCTTTAATCCCTGCCTTCAGAAGAGAAAAAGGCAGAGAAAATTGGATTCATGATGTGTAACATTTTAGCCTTTAAATGGGTGAAATAAGCATCTCCTCCCTCGTAGGTGAGCTGCATCAGCCTTTAAGCAACGCTCTCAAAGACTCCGCACAAAACAATAGCTGTTCACTATCACCTAATCTTTGCCAGAGAGTGAGAGAAATACAGAACGAAGGGGAAGAAAGGAAAGGGAGGGAGGCGGCGCCGTACAAAAGGATGATAAGATTAAGGTTATACGAGAAATTTGTCAGGTTCTTATCTGAAATTCAGCGCCTGTGAAGAGAATAATGGGCGGCAGGAATTGTGTAGAAATCACATCAAGGGGAAAATCTTTTCAGTCGACAAATCAAAAACTGGGAGGACTAACAACTATACAGATCAGAATCAGACAGAAAAAGGTCTGGGAAAGATTTATATGAAATTTTAAAGGCTTTGACTGGTGGTTTTTTTACCCATTATGTTGAAGGCTCAGCTGGACCTTGACCCTTACACTAACTGTCACTATTCCCCTTATCCCTTTTGGGGTAACAGGGGCATGAGCCTATCCCAGCAGTCGTTGGGCAAGAGGCAGTTACACCCTGAACTGGTCACTGGCTGATCACAGGGCCACATAGAGAGGCAGTCAACAACTCACACTCACAATCAAGCTCAATTCAGAGTCACCAATTAACCTCACTGTTTTTGGTCTGTGAGAGAAAATCCTGGAGCCCAGTGAAATCCTACGCAGGCATGGGGAGACCATGTATGACACCAAAGAAAAAAAATGTTTGCCGTGATAGTTAATCATTTTGGGAGCTGCATAAAGGAGGATATATGGCTGAAACACTGATTTAAGTTTAGGTTAGCAAATAAAAAAGTATGGTTGTATTTTGCTCAGTTAAATTAGGTAATAAAAGAAATGTAATGTTTATTAAAGTCCATATGGAGAAATAATTCACTCCCTTCTCTACAAAGCTCTTGAATATTAACAATCCTTTATGTTTATATCATCAGATGCCTTTATATGGCTGATATAATCAGTGAAAGTAAATTGGAGACACAAAGGCTCCACGAGTGTGAAGGGTAAAAGATCATGCAGTGATAAAAGGTTTCCCCACAGATAGACCCCGATTTCACACACGTCAATTATCTGAGGAGCTGAGGACCAATTAACGTCTGAACCTGTGCCCTCGCACACACCTGCACTAATCAATCAATTAACTAATTACATGAATATTTAATCCAGGCTATTGGGATTGCCAATTAGCACGCTTAACTCAAGAGCATTGCATTATGAAGTGACAGTTTCCAAACAAAAATAAGCCTCTCCCTTTAAAAAAAAAAAAAAAAAAACTCATTGCTAATTAGACGCCTTCTTTATGACATTCATAGGCTTAGACAGAGATAGTTGAACTTTTTTTCCCTACATGCAATTTGGCATTTTCTAAGACTCAAATCCTCTTTCTCTCTTTTGTGGTTTAAGGCTGCTATCAGCGCCCAAATGAACACTTCTTGGAGAATTCACTTAGAGGATCATCCCGCATTTGGACAGCTGTCTTTTCACTACAGGGATTTGTCATCAAGGAATATATCCTCCTTAAAAAAAAAAGGGAGATTTTTTTTTCTTCATCCATTCACTGCTAATTTCCACCTGTCTGATTGAGTGTTTAATGAAGGAGAATTAATCTTGAATGACTTCTCACTATTCACAGATTTAAAAAAAATATTCCTGTCTCCCTGACAGAATCAAAAGTAGACTGGCTGTCAGTTCACATGGAGGCTTAACCTTTACTTTGTAGGGCTGGAAAATACATCAAGTTTGTAAGATATTATATATCAGAAGACAATAAGACAATATTGTATATATGTGGCTATATTTTATGCTTGGTGTTGATTAACTCAGTCATAGTTATGCTTAATATGAAATTTATATGCTTTTCAACAAAATAATACTGAATACTGTTGTGCACATCCAAGCTGTAGTGCAGTGTGAATCAGCACAGATATTACGACATAGTGGAATTAATGTGTATGTCTTGTGAATGTCTCAAGGTGTAAACTGACGGAGGCATGTTGAGGTAAATTTGCTAAAAGGCACTGTGAACTAGTCTGCAGACTCAAACCCTGGCAATGACGATTCAGCCTGAACTAAAGGAGTCGTCTTTGGTGACTCAGACTTGTACTTTAGCACTAGGGAGTCAAGGTAGGACTAAAACCCAGGTAATGAGGACTCTACTCAGACTCAATGAAAACCTTTGTTGGTGAGTTTGATCTGGACTTAACTACTGAAGACTCAAGACTAGGACTTAAGGTTGCCAGTTAATTTCAAATTTCAAAAAATTACAAACATGAAGATGAAAAAATCTGCTACGAAGTAATTTAGTCTGATTTGCTGATACATTAAAATGTGAACAGGCAAAGTACATTCCAGCATGAAAAATTGAAATAATTCTATTGTGGGCAATAGATATTAAAAAGAAGCAATATTACTGGAACAATGTCAGTGCAGGCAAATAATTGCCAAAAAAGGACAAATTCTGATAGCTAGACAACTGAATCAGAGCATCTCCAAAACTACAGCTATGTGGGGTGTTCTGGGGCTGTAATGTTCACTATCTATCAAACGTGGTCCAAGGAAGAAACAGTTGGCGACAGGGTCATGGCTGACCAAGGCTCATTGATGCACATGGGTAGCGAAGGCTGGCCCATGTGTCGAGCATCTGTTGCTCAGATTGCTGAAAAAGTCAACAGTGGTTCTGACAAAAAGGTGTCAGACTACACAGTGCATCGCAGTTTGCTGCATATGAGGCTGTACAGCCGCAGACCAGTCAGGGAGGCAGGTGGTCATAAATGGCATATGTCCCATATATCTGCTGTAGTTTTAGCAGAATGCACAAATGTACCATAATCATTTGCCTCATCATCACCAAATGCCTACTTTTTTCAATCAAAAGTTTAATTTATTAAACAACGAAATGTTTTTTGCCTTATTTTCTACTTGTTTCTTATACAAATATCCTTTCGTCATTAAAGGAATAGGAGTAGGCTTTATGCTCTTAACAAAAATATATAGGTAAAAATCAATACCGTACATCACTAGAGAATGTGTTTCTTTTATTTTTTACCAGGAAAATCAGTAGATTTGATTTACTACAATTGTTTCTGTAAAAGTTTTTAATAAATCAATGCATTTGGGAAAAAAAGTAAGTCAAATGAACTTTAATAACCATCAGTTACATTTTTGTAACTGCTACCATGACTTTGGTAAAACAAATTTTAATTCTCAACAGGACTTACATACTAAAAAAAAGGAAATAAATTATCTAATCAAAAAAGAGTACATACTAGTTTTTTGTTTTTTCTTGTTTTATTTTTTTTCTTTAAAAAGTGCTTTTAATTGGCTGGAAAAGCCTGGTAAGCTGCTTAAATTTTGCTGTTCTGTTTGGTTTTGAGATTGAAACTGAAAATACCAACTGTGATAAGAACTATGAATAAGTAACATTTTTGTTAAACTACAGGTACTTTTGATTTTGTTATTGATAGTATCCTTTTATTTGTTACAACTTGGCCCTCTGAAACTGAGAATGATATCACCTCTTGGTAACCTAACTTGCCTATCCCTGCTTTAGATAAAAAAACAATCCAATATAGGGTGTCCAAACTATCAAGTTTTGCTGCAATTTGTTATTTTGACATGAGATATTTTGCTGAAATCATATTCAAGTTTTTAACTCTGGTGCTGTGATAACTTCAGAGACATGATTTATGGTCCATTTTTCCAGCCCTACCCTGTAAGAGTTGTTTATTATCTTCACTGTGTCTGCCCCGGTAAATCCCACCAAATCTCCAACGTCTCGCATACACACACAAACACACACAAACACCAAAGGCCACCAGGTACACCCTTCTGTCACCCAATCTCCCCTGAACAGCACACCTCGCTGCTCAGACCTGCTCCCACCAAAGCTGCAATTATATCAGTGCTGCCTAAAACGCCCTGGGCACTTGCACCCCTATTCAATTCTCCCCTTTCTAATTACCACCGCCGCGGGACAGGTGAGGAGTCAGGCCTGATAAGATCTTTTCCTTTTTTACCTGTAGCCAAAACACACACTGCACACACACACCCGCGCAAACATCTACAGCGGGAGGCCGACATACACGCTCAAAGGCACCCAGGGCAATTTTCCTTTCTAATTATAATCTTCCGAAAAATGCTGAGAATTTGCTTTTAGACTGTTTGGGGTAGAAGGCTTGGCAGAGGTAGGGAGGTTACAAGGTGACTGAGGTCTTTGAGGTGTGGTTTTGTGTTATTCCAGACGGGAAATTCAGCCTCATAATTGATCAATTAATATAAACACAGACGAAGATCTTATCTAGTTACAAGTATTATAGGAAAAAAAAAACACAGTTTGACTGGTGTACGAAGCTATCTTTTTAATCTGTATATTTTAAATTAACACTGATACCTATTGATCGATTGCAAAAACGATTAGGCCCATTCTTTACAATATTATGAGTTCACTGTTTAGAAAGAAAGACTGGGGTTAGATAAGTTCAATCTATCAAACACTATTTCTGAAACAAAAAGTGGCTTAAACACAGTGTGTAGAGCTTTCTGTCATAGCTTTGGCTTTGTTTGACAATGTTTGTAATTTTAGCGTTTTCAGATATTCACAAGAAATAAGCAAAATAAAATAAACAGTAATATAAAATGTTGCAGAGATAGAGAGAGGGCACCAAGTTGACCCTTATTTGCTCTGTCAGCATAAGAATTACTGTGGCTTAATATTAGTGAGATGGGGGCATGCCGACTTAGTGCAGAACAGTAGGGCTTTCACCTTACACTTAATATTAGAATATCCATTCTTACCTAAATATACAGTGTAGTGGCACATTAGGGCGGCTAAAGCAGTGAACTGCCAACTCCAATACAGGACACTCCCAGATCAACCTGACCGTCCATTGCTCTCTTGACCTCAACAAAGAAGTACTCCAATACATCAAGAACTACGGAGAAAATGGAGGACAAGCAAAACCACTCGGAAGAAAACCTTTGGGCTCCACACAACTGATGGCCACTGATAAAAAAAAAAATTTCAAGTTGTGTGTCAATTATGTGCAAAGCAGCGGGCCCACTCCTCATCCACAACAAATCTGGGGGCCCATTCATTGGCTTCTGACTTGAGATCTAATAGAAATACATTTTGTCTGTGTTGCAGTCTTGCAGCCTTGAGGGGGGTTAGAATATCTTTAAGTATCTTCAAGTATGAGTGTGTATGCTCGAAAACTGTTCAAGTTTGAAATTTGGGAAAAGTGACAGCCCTCAGGAAACTAGTGGTGTATCACATTGTGAATTGACGCATATTGTACATCTGTGTAGAATTAATGTGAATATCTGCGAGGAGTAATGATGACTGTGCTTCGTAGCACAGTCATCATTGCCACTTCGCGGCACTTTGTCCCATTTCACCACTAACAACTACCTATTATTTTACACCTAAGTTTCAATGCAAGGATGAACCGGTGCCTGGCTGTGGCCCGCACCACTGTTTGCTTGGTCTGCTGCAAACAAACATGGTCACACGTCTCTCCACTGCTCCCTCTGTCCCCCTTTGCTATCCTCCTCTGCATGTTATTTGGGTCCAGAAAGTTGTCTGGTTTAGAGAATGGTGATTGGGAATCCTCTTGAACCGTGTGCAGGCTTTCCATGTTTGTTAACAGCTAGCTGACACTAACATGGAACTAAGAGTGACACTTATTCAGCCTTATTGGCTTCTGTGAAACATCAGTAAATATTTGCAACAGATTTCTTCATATGTTTCCTTTTTCTGAAAGTACATCTTTACAGAATTATACTGATGGCTGTTGCCAGTTTCATCCTGTCTTTAGGTAAGTACATAATAGTGGAAGTCAAAAAGTGAGTTTTGATTGACATTTTGCAAATTTGTAAAAAAGATAAAGATAGAGGAGCATTTAAATGTTAATTGATCCAAAATCAGAGACACATACTTGGTTGAAAAAAAACTAATACTTCATTGTTGTCTGTGAGAGCTTTACGTCTCCATCTTTAAGATTTTTCATAAATCTGTGCCATTCACCACCTTTTCTGTAACTGAGTGGATCTGTGTCATTTTAAACCAATTGAAAAAATCAAAACCAAATGGCAATCATGATAATACATGATCACATTTTGACAAGCAGTGTTTTTAAGGGTTATTTACAGATACGTGTTGTAAAGGAACAGAATGTAAAGTCTTTTACTGACTAGGCTTTCCAAGATCCACCACAGAGTGTTTGTTTAGCATAGCGTTTAGCACCAAGAATGTGGATTTTATCAGAAGACATGACTTGCACAAAAAAAATTGGACAAGACCAGCAGAGGGATAAGCCATACGACTCTGGTCACAAGAGGCAAAAAAAAAATCCTCCCAAATATTAAATACAAAATATTTTTTAAAGGAGCATTCTGACATCATCTTCTCCCTGATGGGCATCTGACAGGCCTGTTATTTATTACCAAAAAGCCCTTCATCATGGGACTATTAAAGATGAGAAATGGGTCAGGAAAATAAAGTGCCAATGATGAATTGCGTGACACGTGCATACCATGAGTCGTTATTGAGCGGTGTTGAAAGATTTGCAGAATAACCTGAACGCAGCACTCAGCTCTGCGGGTCATCAGTCAGCCATGGACCCTCTTTCGACTGATTGCTACCAAAGGTGACAACAAGCACTTAACGGCACGTAAACAGTGTCTCAGTGATGATCTATGGCTGTGAGTAGTTTGAGAGTAAAAAGAACCATTTTGTAGCCGTAATTATCATTTATCACCCCTTATGTCAAAGGGATCCAGCTGCACATGTCAAGTAGATACAGGTAGAGATCTTTAACATCGTGTACCTTAAGAAAAGAAAAACTTTTCTCTCTTTTAAACTCTCTCTTGTTATTCAGTAATCTGATCTTTCTGTCCTCGGGCTCCAAAACAGGCAGGTAGAGAGCAGGTGACACCGCATTAACCTCTTCGCTCAGTGCTGAAGCAGTTGAGAAACGTAAATGAGAGATTTTAATCTTCACTTCTTCACGGACCGTGTACTCTGAGCTATGCTTCAGCAGTGAACGCTGTGTTTCTCTCGCACAATGGGGACATGCGTCGCTTATTGACAGGTTGCATTAATGTGCAGGGCAATCACCTGTTATTATTTCTCAACTGCCAAACTCTCCCTCCTCCTCCTCCCCCCTCTGTGCGTCTTATCTTCTCATATTGTTCTCTGCTTCAATACCTTCGCCGCTGGCACAAGTCTCAACACCGCAGCTAAGCCGTGGATTAATGATTCGGGCATTAGTCTGCGTGTCTCTCTTTTCTCTCTCTGGTTATACCTTCCTTTCTCCGCCTCCTCCTGTCCCTCACTTATCCAAATTCACTTCCTTCCATCCCTGTGCCAAACTCCTCTAAAGCAATATGGCACCTCTGGAGAAAGTGCAAACAAGAGTGAAAAAAAAATGTGGAACAAAAAGGGAGGGGACATGAGACTGCTCACCAGCTGCCACAGACACAAAAGAGAGAGAAACACACTCACCAAAGGCGGCAACTTTGATGACGATAGCGTGGAGGCCAGATGCTATCATGGCAGAGACCAGAGACTCTTGGTCCTGGTGCCACAGGTAGGCCAGAGGTTGCAAACTTAGCCGCAAACATCTGGGGGCCAGGTGGAGGTGAGAGAAGGGCAGTGGTGGGTCAAAGAAAAAGAAGATAAAGAGCAATTAATATTCATTATTTACCAGCTTCAGGTCAAGTTCGAAGGGAACTGGACTGGGAACTGTGGTTGATCATAAATTTTTCTGATCTGGCAGAATCTGAAAGATGCTAACTGGAATAAGCAAGTTAAAACATGTAAATATGACTATTGATTGGTCTACTTCAAAACACGTAACGATCCAAAGATATGCAGAAGAAACTCCAGTGTGTTCCTGTTACAAAATGTCATGATAAGGAATGTTCCTATGAGAATAATTTCTAAACTGGCAAAGTGCAAAGTAAATTTGTCTATAACAAACCAGCCTTAAGTTAATAAAGGATCAAAAACATGGGACAAATTAAATAGTTGTTATTTCTTATAGAATCACGACCTCAAGAGGTAAACAATTTGAAGTTATTCTGCAGATTGGAGTGGGGCTAAGCCTATGTTGGCAGTGCCAAAGGGGGGCACAGTAACACCCAAAGGGGGGCACTGCTCTACTGGGCAGGAATACAGCCAAATTGGGGCATGGGATCCTTGGAATTTTGATTGGCCACCCAAATGCCAATCTATGTCAGAAATGGAAATTCTGTAAAAATCAATGCTGGCTGTGTAAAAAGAGACTTCTGTTGGCTTCCTTTGTATTTAAATTTTGACCTTTTTTTCTGGTGGAGGGGTTGAACCTCAATATGTGACTTTTTCTCTTTTAGTCTTTATAGAAATATGTTTGGCTTCGGTATAGACAGAGCATTTGACAGGGATTTTTGGCCTGTATTAATTAAAAAAATATAAGAATTACTGAAATCAACTTGCAAATCTGCTGCCACCTATGTAGTTATCTTGATTTAATAGCTAAGCTGGCTTTCCAAATGCATTTTAGTCGTGATGTCCTTGTATTTTAATAGTCATAAATTCACATATTCATATATAACATATTTATTTAACATTAATCTTATTTTGAATATAAGCTGTTCTATTATTTTTACTTGCTCCTGGATTTACCAGATGCCATGTGGTATGTGACAATGTTGATTAGAAAAAAATCTGTTTGGTAAGAGCAAATGAACATAATAAGAACAAAGCATAGGTGTCAAGTGATGCAGCTGAAGCTAATGCTAAAAAATATTCAATATGTGCAAGCCTGAGAAATAGTAAATAAGACTTAACATTCTTTGGTAAATAACAAATTGAACAAGTTATTTTACAAACCACTGTACAGTAGAATACTTTGTTTTGTAAAATTTGATTTACCATTATTGCTTACCTAAATCTGTAAAACCATTAATGACTGTGTCTCTTATATGTATATATCTTGCAGTTTAGGTGCCTTGTACTTGAATAGACCATCTTCTCTCTTCTTCTCTGTCTACTCTCTGTTGGTTTGTATAGGTTGCCATATACATGCCATAAATCATCATGTGATCAAGAAAATCTATAAGAAAACCTTTTCAAGACATTTCCAGACCTTAAAGTTAAAAAGAATGATGTAAGGCTTCTGAATAGTTTGTAAGGATCCACAGAGACCCTCAACTTAAAAACAAATAAAAGAAAAGCTGCATGTGACCAAAGTAGAGTTCAAGATATGTGTTTATGCGTTTCATAGAGCCTGTTTACATGGAAAAGATTAAAAGTTCACTGGTGGAAAATTTGTTGATAAGGCGGGAGCTTTGTGCGGATGTGTGCTCAGTCTGTAAAAGTTTAGAGCAAGAGAGAACAAAGGAGGAGGATGAAAGGCTAAAAACAAAGAGTGGAACAAAAAGAGAGAAAAACACAGATTTATTGGTATCTGTGTCTGTGTAAATAACACTGCCTCATTTTGTTCATTGTGGGAAAGTGCAGTTTTCATATCAAAGCTACCTTGAAGACTCTAACTAGTTATAATATAGTTAGAAATTTTTGGTCAATTTGGTATGTTTAAATAGCTATTGCCTTTTTCAAGGAGACAATTGCCTGCTGTTTTTAGTAAGTTAACATGTAAAGAACAACATTAGTAAAAAAAAAAACTGTTTAGTCCACACGGGAATACAAAATGAATGAAAACTTTCTTACAGGAGCTTTAATTAATATCATACAACAATGAATGAACTATCATGTCTCTGTGTTCCTACGCCTCCACACCGGTGACAGCAGAGCCAAAGGCATTAATCTTTTGCATTGTTTATTCATGTGGACGGGTCAAGGCGTTGTGAACATAATATCTCAGAAGTTCTTCAAGGGATTTCCCTTAAACTTTGACCGCATGTTTGCCTGGATCCAAAGATGAACTGATTTAATTTTAGAGATCATAGGTCAAAGGTCAAGGCATGGTATCTTGTGGCCATCCTTTGCTTATGAATGCAATATCTTAAGAGCACTCAAAGAGATTACAATGAAATTCGGTCACATGTTCATTCTGACACAAGGCTGAAATGATTTGATTTTGGAGGTCAGAGTCACAGGTCAAAGTCACAGAGCTTAATTTTCATCCATTGCTTGTTAAAGCAATTTTGTGAACCCGATATCACAAGGATGCTTAAAGGGAACTCACCATGCAGTGTGGTGTCATGGGTCAAAGGGTCAAGGTCATTAGTCCCATCATATTCATTCTTGTGTGCATAATTTTGTTAATGTGAAAACCCACAAATGCTTAAGTATTTTCTTCAGACTTTGCACAAATTTTTACCACGATACAAGGATGGCCTCATTAGATTTTGAAGGGTCAAGGTCATCAAGCCAAGATCACGAGGTCTTTGGGTCATCATTTGTTTTTAAACGTGACCTTGTAAACACAATGTCTGAAGAACCCTTTGAGCAATCCTCCTTAAACTTTGCACATGTGTCTAGACTGAGCCTTGGAAGAAGTAAGTCTATTTTGAAAGGGGGGTCAAAGGTCTTGGCACAGCAGTTTGTTGTTATCCTTTCTTGTGAATGCAACATCTCGAAAACACTAAAAGATTTTCATCAAACTTTGCATACGTGTACACTTGGAATAGAAGGATGCATCATTAAGAAGCGAAGACCACAGGACAAGGTTGAAGGTCTTAGAGTCTTGTTGGTGGAACACAATGTTTTATGAAAACTATAAGTGATGAAGGTCATGGGTCAGAGGTCAAGGCCATAGACTTTTATAATCATCCTTGTCTTGTTAATGCCAACTTGACAGTTTTTGTAGATACAGGTTTTAAATAAAATGTTTCAAAGGAATTCTTTTGAACTTTGCACAGACCTCCCACATAATGCAAGTATGAGCAGAGAAGATTTTCAAAGTCACAGGCCATAGATCGAGATCAAAAGGTTCTTTGCCTGTAAATAAGGCATCCAAAGAAATAATTTAGGGATTTCTGTTTAACTTTGCATTTGACTTCTCACACTGGAAGATGACCTGCTTAGATTTTGAAGGGTATGAGTTCAAAGGTTATCTGGCCTCATGTTTATCCTCAGCTTTTGAACCTAATATCTTGGTAAAAAAAAAAAAACTCTCTGGGTTTTCCTTAAACTTTGCCCAAAATATCCCTTTTGACTCAAGGACAAACTGGTAACATTTTGGAGGGGCAAGGTCAAATATCATTGGGCTTCATGATCATTTATTGCATCAAACTACATATGTAAAGAATTCTTTGAAGGATTTCTGTCAAACTTTGCATAAATTTGGGAGATGTTAGGAAAGGCACCCTGAGATCCTCCACTATACTCTTACTTAACCTTTGCCAATGTATACCTTGTGTGGGCATAAAACTGCCATGCAGTAGATCAAGTTAAATTACATTCAATCATAAAACAGGGCTGTACCAACAAATCAAAGCATGCCTAAATGATATGAACACTGAGAGTGTATACGTGTGTGTTTACAAAAAATTTAGTCTAATTTCAGAGCAAAAAGTGATGTAAAGATTACAGAGGATAAACTCTTTTCCCTCAGAGCGTGCGTCATTTGAGTTCAGAGGCCTACAAGAAGTGGGTGTGTATACACATTAATCACAAGTGTGTTCAGGATCATAAATGTGTTTGTAACTTACACATTTTCCACACGGATTCTCTGGTAATCAGAGAGGATGGCCCCTGCAGACACTGCCTCAACCCCCTCCTTTTCCTGTAGAGAGGTAAAAAAAAAAAAAAGGGGAGCGTTACCTTAAAGACTTCATGGTAAATCAGCTGATATTGAACAGGAGAACTGAACAAACTAAACAAAACAAACAAAAAAAGTTGTGGTCAGTTTATGAAAACGAAATAAGGATTTAAATATCTTTTCCCACATGAGGATAATTCTTGTTTTTCAGTTATCTTCTAATGTATTTGATGTTGTATTTTTCTCTTGTTATGCTTACTACAGTAAGTGTACCAAGTGTTTCTGCCCTGTGGTGCTAAATACTCCTACATCAACCAACAATGTCATTCCAAATGTGTTATCAGAACAAAACCACACAAACACTTGTAAACAACAAAGCAGACAAAGAACAAATTCCTGACGGCTCTTTCCTCTAACTCCAGCACTGTCCTGTGGGGATGTTTACACTCTGCTCATATCATGGACTCATGGTCCAGCCCATATCCTTTGGAAGTTTGTGTACAAGGCTCAATGACTGAACGTGAGTGTTTGTGCGTACACTCATGTTCCTGGACCTTATCGACTCTTAAGTGTGAGCTGGAGGTGAGTCTGTCCTACAGTTGGGCGAACAGGACCAAAATGATTTCTTTACATTCTGAGACCTGATTAGCGCCACAATATACAACTTCATCTTTTCTTTATAAAAAATTACAAACAGTTGCCACAATACAGGATGTATACTTTCATACCATGGCTGTTATTTGCAATGTTATTGCAGACAATTTCTTGCACACTCTCTGAACTGTACAAAAAAAACATTGAAAATTGAAGTTCTCAAAAATGTTCCAACATTTAAATGCCATTTGCTTAGAACAGAAAATTTCTCCTTTTTTAAATAATTGTTATCAGAAAGAGGCTTTATGATCTTCAGTCTCATCTTTAGCCAGAATAAAAAGAAAACTGTCAAAATTTGCATTACTTGGAAAAGAGGGTCAAACCTGCAGGAAGCAGGTCTTTTCGTCCTATTGTTCCCAATATTGTTAAACTGTTTGTGCAGTTTAGATGTAAGGGAGACAAAATATCCTTTATTCTAAAGACTTGTCTCAAGAAGTACAAAACCTTCAAAATCCCAGAAGATGAAAAATTTAGAATAGCGGTTAGTTTTACAGACAGATAAAACATAACGACATCCAGTGGTCCAGTAGAGTTTGTATTTAATGTTTGTTTCCTGAAGAAATTAAATATAGTTCTGACAAATCTGCCACTACCACGCCACCTTTTTGCAGACTAGCATTATTTACAGCCACCAAGTTGTTTAAATGAGGTTTACATTCATTACTTAAACAATGACAACTTAGTGCACCATTTCTCCAAAAGTCTTCTGAGTAAAATGTGGTGTTTATCTCTCTACCCAGATTTGAACAACTGTAAGAATGAGAACTGCTGTTAGTTTTGGACAGAATTTTTTTTTTTCCTTGTGGGTCTTGATTGGGGGTTCAGAGGCTCAGCTCTTCTTTGGAAAAACTGGTGGAGGGGGGAGCACTTTAGGGAAAAAAATCACAAGTGGCCCCAAAATACAATACTATCATGTTTCTTGAGTCCAAATTTGTTATGTTGCGATTCTTAATTTTGTATGATTTGCTGAGTATTGTGATACTTAACACTGCAATATATTGTGATTTTTAACCTTTTCTTGGCTGCTTTTACCTCCAACAAAAACAAAACAGAATTCCATACAAAAAACATATCTCAGTAAATTCATGTCACTTCAGTGTTACTAAAAACAGGAATAAAACTCACAGACCGCTGTCCACACATAGCCAGTTAATGAATGAGACCAGCTTTTCTGTGCTCAGCCTCTCTTTAACTTTTAGCTTTACTGCTCTGTAGAGCTTCACAACTGCTGTGTTGGTGAAA
The DNA here is from genome assembly GCA_037902135.1 of Cetoscarus ocellatus. Classification (NCBI taxonomy): domain Eukaryota; kingdom Metazoa; phylum Chordata; class Actinopteri; order Labriformes; family Labridae; genus Cetoscarus; species Cetoscarus ocellatus. The sequence continues at coordinate 576,697 of JBAMNC010001356.1, read as the reverse complement.
TAATACCAAGGCAGAGGCACATACCTGGACTACAACCAGCATGTGACAACAGCCCTTGTTTTCCCCAACATGATCAGGACTTGAGTCTTTGCACACAATGTAAGTGATGGACTGAAATATTTTCTCAGCTCGCTCAGAATTGGGAGGCAGCCTTGACAAGCTAAGCATGTCAAGTGCTGGCTGGTTTATGGGTGGGGTTAGCTTAGCATTAGCTTTGCTGTCAATGGCTTTTGCTTTCCATGGGTGATGCAAAGTTAGGTGAGCTTTATTTCCACAGTATCTTATTGTCACTCCTTACAAATCCCATGTGGCATGCCCATCTCTTATGCCCCTTTTAAAGACCAAAGAAAGTCCACACAGTGAATGTCACTGCTCCTGACCTCACCTGAATTGGCTCAATAGCTTTAAAGTTGTCTAAAGGAGTAACTCATTATCTCTATAGAACCAAAAGCTTTATTAAATGTTCAAGACTGATATATTATAAATGTCTATCTTAGTGGCCTTGAATTGTTATATTATTGCCTTGTCAAATATTGCAATACTTTACACTATCTCCCCAAAGAATGCCAATTCTATGCCATTCTATAACCTGTGACAAGCAAAACAGCTTTAAGCTTTCCAAGATAATTCCCCTTATGATAAACATGGAAATGTTACAAGTTTAGCAGGACTTAAGCTACAGGCCAAATCTGATCCAATGCCACCAAAGAGAGCAATAACCTCTGCAGATGGGGCAAAGGGAGACAGCCACCAGGCTACCAGCACCCCTAAACATTATTTTTCAGCAAAAATAAACTCTTGTACATCAATTCAAATGATATGTCTGGCATGTCTAGCCATGGTTTTCCCTCCTCAACTGGAGCTGCGGTGACAGCTTCAAAGTGTCGTTGGAGCCGTGCATCTGTGAGTGGCACGAATCTTTAATACTGCTGAGGGCTAATCTAATTGTCTTTCATATTGTATTCATATTTCACAAACATGCAGACAACTATGCACTGGAGGGATACTGACACAGCCTTGAGGTGTGTTCAGTCTTCTCAGACACCCAACAAACACACACATAGCCCCCACCTTCCTTCATGATGCCCCTCCCCATACAGACACACACCTGCAGATTCATTAGAACATTACATGGGCTGTAATTAGAAGGGGTAGAAGCAGTGGAGGGATGCACAGGACTCCAGTAAATTACCTTGTAGCCATTATCAATTTCCCTGGCTACTGGTCCTTAAGATAACCCCCCCACCTCCACCCACCCCTCTCTCCCCCTGTGGTCCCTTCCTGCAATTTTTCTCTGCCTGATAAACATGCTGATTAAAGCGAACAGCGTGTAAACCTTTGATACTTTCCTAAATGAAATCCATGCCCTGCCTGGGGCCCTGACGCTGCGCTGCAATGCACTGTGCATCTCTCGCACATACACACAGCTCCACGTAGGCGTGCCAGCTAATCAGATAAAGGATGTGCTTGCCTGTGTTTGTAACCTCATGCATGTTTGTGTATGCTGCAACCAAGGATGCTGACAAAAATACAATCCCTCGATTTAGCTTTGTGACCCAAGAGTTAAAGAGAGCTTAAGTTGTACTCGTGTTTTAATATCCTGACAGTGTTTCCATAGTGAAATATACATTACAGTCACTTTCACTGCCCGGTGACAGTAATTAAGTCAGACTGATAACATTTCAGGCCAGCTCAGAGCGAAGGGGGCTGCAGGCGGTGCCATGTAATTCTAGGTAAGCCTCGGGCCAGCACTCTGTTCTAATAAAATGATAACCTTTTCCCTAAATACAACTGTCACTTCCTAAAGAGGAAGATTAGAAGGTAAAGAGTGGAAGACAGAAGGAAAAGGGAGTGTTGAGAGAGTGTTGGTCCATTAACTTTAAACTTGGCTGAACCAGAATTTTTTAAATATTAAATTAGAAGATGATACACTTTAATTTTGTTTTGGTAAAGATCTTTTGACCTATGTTCAATTGAATACATTAAAAATACAAGATATTAAATGTTCAAACTGATACATTTCATTGTTTTCTTTTTTTTTCATAATTAAATAATTTTGAATTTCATGCCTGCAAGTAGTTCCAAAAAGCTGGGACAGGAGAAACAAAAGACCAGGAAAGTTGAGGAATGCTCCAAAACTGTTTGGAACATCCCACAGGTGAACAGGTCAACTGGATACATGTGAGTGTCATGATTGGGTAGAACAGGAGCATCCCTGAAAGGCCCAGTTGTTCACAAGTAATGATGGGCGACATTCACCACTTTGTGAACAACTGCGCCAGCAAATCGTCAAAGTTTAAGAATATTTCTCAAAGTACATTTGCAAATAATTTAGGGATTTTATTATCTACAATCCATAATATCATCACAAGATTCAGAGAATCCAAAGAAATCTCTCCATGTAAGCAGCAAGGCAAATAACCAACATTAATTGCCATGATCTACAATCCCTCAGGTGGCAGTGCATTGAAAACAAACACATTATGTGAAGGACATTACCACATGGACTTAGGAACACTTCAGAAAACCATTGACAGTTCGTTCTTACATCTATATGTGCAAGTTAAAACTCTGCTATATGAAGTGATAGCTCTAAATCAACAAAACACACAGAAAGGCCACTGGCTTCTTTAGGTCCAAGCTAATCTATGATGGAATGATGCAAAGTGGAGAAGTGTGCTGTGGTCTGATGAGTCCACATTTCAGATTGTTTTCGGAAATCATGGATATCATGTTCTCTGAGCTAAAGACGAAAAGGACTAGTGCAAAGTTCAAAAGCCAGCATCTGTGATGGTATGGGATGTGTTGGTGCCCATGGCATGGGTAACTTATACATCTGTGAAGGCACCATTAATACTGAAAGGTACATACAGGTTTTGGAGCAACATATACTGCCATCAAAGCAACATCCCTGCTTATTTCAGACCAAGCCTCATTCTGCCCATGTTACAACAGTGTGGCTTCTTAGTAAAAAAAATTGCAGGTACTAGACTGGCCAGACCTGTCTCCCACTGAAAATGCTTAGCACAATATGCAGTGCAAAATACTGAAGCACATCAAGTAGGAATGGAAAAGAATTCCACAGACAACACTTGGTGTCCTAAGTTCACTAACACTTCTTGGTTATTGTTAAAAAGAAAGGTGATTGAATACAGTGTTAAACATGCCAATGTCCCAGATTTTGTGGAACGAGCTACATGCATCAAATTCTAAATGAGTGAATATTGAAAAAAAAAACTCAGTTTATCAGTTTGAACTAAATATCTTGTCTTGGTGGTCTATTTAAATGAACACAGGTTGAAAAAGAATTGTAAATCCTTGTATACTGCTATTATTCATGTTCTACACAATGTCCCAACTTCATCAGAATTAGGGATTGTACTTTTTATATCTGAAAATACTTCAAGTCTACATTTACTATTAATTGCCAGAGAAATTATTAAGGAAACAGCAAACATCTTTGTCCTGTTACCCCGTCTCTCTGTCTCCTCTTCTCTCTTGAGGTTGATGAGGTTTGACCAATCAAACTGACTCTTTTTTCCCTTGCTCTCATTATATGACATCATGAAGCTCTGAAATACCCCGCCACAATGATAACATAAGACCAGATTTCTCACACATCCCCATGTTTTCAATGGAGGCTCCAGCTCGTAGACCTTTTGGCGAACAGCACTGGAACACGATTATTTTTGGACGTGCTTATGTTTTCCCCGCTATAATAGCTATCGCCAAGAGACAGACGGGCTGGAATGAGGGGGCAGCTCTGGATCTAAAAATTCTAGACATAGTTTCTCATCCTCTGTGGGAAAGGTAGGCTAATTTATGGTGAAGTAGTGGTATATTCATGAGTGAATCTGAATTGATGGGCTTGATGGGAATTGTTCCATGTGTATTCATAATGCTGTAAAAAAGGAACAAACTTTGATTTCATGGTTGGATGAAAAATGTATCAAAGTGGTTTATAGAGGGAGTACCTAACAAAGCAACAAGGTGGACGGAAGGCTGCTCTAATAATAAAAGAGTAAAATCTTTACGAGGACTACCAGGCTAAACGATGTTTTGATTGGTGGATTCTGGGTAAGAGAAGCTAATGATAAATCAAGTCGGAGGTCACCAGGACCCTTGAGCCACTTTTCTTTCTTCATGACTGTTGGCACAAGAAAAAGCCCACTCAGCCTGCCCCTCATTCAGCATTGCATTTCTTTTCTTGACGTTTAATGACCCTTGCTCATTAAAGGCAGCTTCACCTGATCCAAGGACCCCGAGGCCCCCCTCACATTAACTCATACCCCAGAGCAGAGCAGGACTAATTCTGGCGTGGCGTTGTGCAACAGTACGACCCCTTCAGAGGCAGACTAAACAAAGGCCTGGCCCGGCTTCCCCTGTCTTCCCCGGCAGGCAGAAAAAGCTATTAATGAGGATCTATGGCCCAGAGCGATGGAAGAATGGAAGCCCTCAGTCCCCCATCGCACCCCCCAGCTATGTCCATCAGGGTACTTAGCCCCATGCAGTCATTAACTTCTGTTACTAATTGTCAAATTCATTAAACTAATCCTTCCCCAACATCCGCATGTCTCCCGTGGAAATGGATGGAGAGGGCTGAGTTATTAAGATGTCAGCTGTGGGGAAGATTAAGGCCAGCAGACATGCTCCACAAAGAAACGATACGGCCATTAAACTCTATATCAAGGTAGTGCGTGCGTGATATACTTTGTAATTATATATACATTCATCTTTGTAAGGGAGTTAAAGGCTGCTTCCAATGTATTCACAGTCACGGGCATGCCTTCAGTCAATCTACCCAAGAGATACATACACTGCAATCATAAAAACTGAAGAAGTCAGCCTGATAATGCACTTTTTTTAACTACAGCTTTCAGCTTTGAGGTACTCAAAAATGCTGCACATTCAGTCAGGGCAATATTCAACATCCAAAACCATTAACGGCAACCAAGGCAATTAGAAAGCCATAAAATATTAAAAATTCAATATTCAAATTCATATGGAATACATCAGAACCCTCATTAGCTCTCTCTCTCCTTTTCAACGGCTGTCACATTGAGGTCTTAATTATACACCCCAACAATACAAAGCTCCACTTTGCAAAAATAGTGGGTTTCCAACATGCCTGTTTTAGACCATTCTGACAGCAAGGAAGTGGCATTGGCAGATCTCAGCTATTAGAGGGGAACAGTGTGATTTGGATAGTAAAAATCCTGCTCTTCTTTTTCTAAAACATGATTGGTTATCATTAGTCATAATATTAATAAAAACTTTTACTTACAGAGCACTTCTATCTAAATATAAGTTGCCAATGCTATACAAGGGCAGCAATGCAATTATAAAATGAATATCAAATAAAATGCCCAAATCATCCATGGCGGACCTACCCGCTACGTGAATGTGTAACATCAGGAGAAACAAGTTGAAATTACATTAACCTTCTTCTAAGGAAACTCTTCTTTTTACTTGCTCATTTGCAACCTTGGGCTCAAAACTACAGTACCCACAAAACCATAATTTAAAGCAAGAATGGACACCTTCTATTATCAAGAGGGGCAAGGTGAAATTCCTCCTTTCCAGAGGGACACATTTTTTGGTATTTCAAGGACACTAGAGGGACTAAAATATAGCTGTCATCAGAGGTTACATAATCAACATGTATGTATATGTTTAACAAAAATGCATCTGGTAATATTGATGCAAATATTATAGCATTTACAGATTACCAAGGTATATTTTACTTACATCTTTGTTTCTATTTTTAAAATTGCATAAAAGGGAGCTTCACAGAATCTATCACACCACGTAATAGCTCTATTTTCTTGGAAATATTGCTTTGTTTGATGTTGTCATGGCAGATTTTGACAAGTTTTCTTCATAAACATACATTTTTTATATTTTACACTTACAAATGGGCTGCATATAGGGAGCAGGAGGGCCATCAGTTGCCCACCCCCGGTTTAAAGCCACACTGTGTAGTTTGTTCTCCTATCTAGTGGTGAAACTGTATTTTGCATTGAAACGAATAGTGCTCTCTAGCGCCCTGCTTTTTCAAATGTGCGTTGCAACAGCTGAACTCTACGGTAGCTGGTATGTGCCTAGAAGCTATGTCAACATGTCATCCAACACTTCATACCATAACCTCTTCACCAGTTATTTCAAACAATCTGCAAACTACATTGAATCATTAGTGTTAGGCTTTCAAATTTGCCCGGGCAGTGACAAGCGCATCTCACTGTGCTCCTTCTCCAGTTCAGTCACGCTGGCTCCAAGCGAAAACGCGTTTAGCCTTAGCCAGTAGCACTACGTAGGGCTTTATGTCCCTCTCAGCTGTTGATAGTTTTTATAGACCGGAAGGACATGGAAGCCTTTCTAAGACGTACCCGTTCTATGTAAATACAGATAGGAAATTGTTCGCTCAGGAGGACAAGTCAGATTGTTGACAGGAGCAATTTGACGCAAATGAGGACATATTTATGAATGTAGACATCGTTTTTAAGCTCATAAATTACTAAAACGCTACAAATTGTCCCTTTTAAGCAACATCCCTAACTGGTGGTGCTGACTATTACCATTGATAGTTCATGGGAAAATGAAAACATTCTGGGCATGTTGAACCCTTATTCAGCACATGGGACACTATAAAAAATGCTGAAAACACCTTAACTTGCAAGCAGCTGAACCTGCCTGATTCAAAGTCTGTAATCAGGCAGATCTGTCCTGCCAAGCTCAAATCTGCGATTGTAAGTGGCCCTAGGCGTTACAGCCTAATCAGCGCCCTTTAGATTAGGAAGAGGTGGGGGCTACAAGCGAGATGACAGCAGAGAGTGACTGCTTGTACAGAGGTTTGTACAGAAGTTGTTTGCAATGATTGCAACTGCAATTGATTGTGGGTTGCATAGTTCATTTGTTTCTGGAAGATAGCATTTACATAGTCTTGCACCTCTGCTTTTTTTTTCACCGCCACATCCGTGTCGTATCAAATGTATTATAGTCATTAGTAATAGTAGCTAGTTGGCCTCATCCTTGATAAGAAAAAATGTTGCCATAAGTATTCTGTGAAATTTTAATGGATGGGGTAATTTAATTCTGGAACCCGAGTGGCTGAAAAGAGGCAGTCATTGATTCGCTCAATATACAAAAGTATGTGTCTTCAAACACAATCAGCTGTTGACATGCTCCTTCTATCACTTATTCCTGTCTGGAGCATGCTCAATGGAAGGGGGCATTAAAGAGGACAAAGTGAAGAAATTAATTTAAGTGGTTTGAATGACAGTTTGCTCAAGGGCAGCGAGGTACCATTACAAGCTTTCAGACTCCGCATCCGTACTGTCACATCGACACCCCTTCCAACCCCTCAGCCTCCCCCTGCTTCCCCCTCTCCTCTGACACTCCATCTCTTCGGCCCACCCTCCTAGGATCCATCAAGTAAGTGACTGGACGCGACATGTTTTTAATGTTCCCTCCATTAGATCAGCTCTGGGCCCTGTTGTAATGTAATGGGATTGTTCTCCCCTTCATTCCCCCTGGTACATGGCGGGGAACACAACGAAGGAGAGGGAGGGTTGGGTCTTGTTGAGGATGCTGAAGAAGATGTGGTACATGGGATAAGGCCAGTTAGGGTCAAGTGTTTGTGTTTAATGTAATGCGGATGTAGTCCTGGGGCATGTCCTGACAACTCAGACATGGTAAACTGACAGGAGGCTTAGGGTGAGCTCAGGAGGAGGAGACTCTTGTTATTTGTTTTAAATCAGATTTCTCATTAGAATTCTGGGCAGACAGTAGACCTTCAAGGTGACTCCAATAGTTAGGGAAAAAGTGGGAGGATCTTTGTATGCAGCACAAGTTTGGACCACCTGTTTTTAGAGTTACCAGGGATGAATTAAACCTCACACTACCGTTAAAATCTGGGTCAGCAGATAACAGGCATGACAAAAACAGTGAGAAAGTACTGAAAGAGACTGTAGGTGAAACAAACTGGTCAACAAACATGATGCTACATAAAACCACAGGGTCATTCTGTAAGAGAATGATCCCAAATGTTCAAAAGAGCCATGGGGGCGTCTGGAGCCTCTGTTCTACTTGGTTTGGGTATAAGGTGCTTTCATTTGTGCTTCAGTATACACTTTGACAGTAACAACAATTTTAATAACCAATTCATTGGTTGGTTATTTTTCAAATCATCAATTTATCAGATAAAAATTGTTGATTATTTTTTAATAGTTTTTATTACATTTGTTAAAATGATATGACCAATATACTCTTAAAACCAATTTAAAAACCCACATTTTTGCAAGTAATGTTACAATAAACAGTTCCCCGGACCCACTGATCCCACTTCATAAAAGATAAAAGTAAAAATTCATGTAACCTGAGCAAACAACAGGAGCTGACTGCTGTTCAACAGTCTGCTCTATGGTCTCTAAGTGGCAAAAACATCTCGGCACGACAGCAAGTGACTTCATAATTGCTGGACACAACAAATAGATAACAAAATTTGTTAACTTTTTAAAATATCGATAACAATATACTTTTTCAATTTGTTGTTGCAGCTTTATTTGAGTAACCTGATACACCAGATGGACCAGTCAGTATATTTCACCAGTCCACCTGGGAAAGAGCCCATAGAAAGTGTTTAGGAATGGGCAGAACCTTTCAAGAGCATATCCAACAGGTGACTGGACAATCATTCCATTGATCACATTCATATTTGTGGTCGAAAGAAAAGATCATTAGCCACTTCATGAATTAAACTCTTAGTAAAAACTTCTGGCAGAGGGGAAAACAATATCCTTTCTATAGATAAGTTTTTGCTGTTGTCATTTGTTTCCCATTTAATGAAGAAATGCAGTCCAGATCTGGTAAGACTGCTACTGCTGCGGCCAGCTAATCCCTGTATGTGCAGTCACTTCTTACTTTTTTTGCTTGTATCTCTTCCTACTCTAAAGGACTCTATTTGGGCCGCCTCTTTTTGGGCTGGCTACAATCATCATAGATTGGAGCTTAGCAAGATGGATCTGCCTGCTTACAGAAAATACATCAGGCAGTCCATCTGCACTGCAAGGTCACTATTTGACAGCACCTCCTAAACCTAAACATAGGGTCATCATCATAGTGCAGCTGTGTAAAGCTGTTGTGATATCCAGGAGAACAAAGAAAATCAGAGGCAAAAGGAGTGAAAAATATTGGGGAAATGGTACTGCAATATTTTTCCTCCAGTAATTAAATAGTGATTATTTAAGCAACAATTTAAAAGAAAATCTCCTGAAATATTAAAGAAGCTTTTGCATTGTTAGTTTAAGAAATTAAAATAAAATATCAGTTCCTCATAAACTGACTTCATCATATCAAGATTTTTAACCTTTAATTTAAAAATTATTCAATGAAGCCAGTGTTGTGATATCTATCATACTGGCAGCTCAGTGCAGTGTTACAACCGATGAAGTTGCTCCAGATTTTCACAAGATTATCCTCTGCTTACATACACAGAAGCTAAAAACACTGTGTACAATGTCTAATCCATCAAAACAAAGCAACAAATGGACATACAAGCTCAGTGAATGTCTCGTTAAACAAACACTGGTCAAAACCCCACTCTAAGAGGCTTTCAGAGATGCTCCAGTCAGTAAACTGGTGGGGTTGTCTGTTTGAAGCTGCTGTTGAAAGACAGGCTCTTCCTTTGTGCTGGTGAGATGACTCACCACGTGTCAGTCCTCGACCATACTGAGCGATAGAGTTAGAAAAACAAAACAGCTCACAAAACCAGCTGCTCATGTGGCAAAACAGCCCGGCCGGTGCCTAAGATGATGCAGGTCAGAGTTACGAGAAGAGAGGAAGCAGAATAGGGGAAAGTATTATCTGCCTGTGAGGCCATGATGCAGGTGTGACCAGCTGACAGAGGATATGACATGAGGCCTTGTGTCATCGGTGCGTTGAGTGAGGAGACGCTTATCTGCCAACAGCAGTGTGACAAGTGGGGCTGGGCAATAGATCCAGTATGTAGGACAAGTCAATGTATATGATTTCCAAAAAGATACAAGGCAGAACCATTTTTATTCTACAAATAATACAAAATGACAATAATTCATCTCATTTCTGATGTTGATTGGAAAAAATAGTAATATTTTTAGTAATGTGATTAGTGACAAAAGGAAAATCTATTTGAAGTTGTTAGTGCGGCTGCATGATGATGGTGCTGTAACCACACACACGTGTCTGCAGAACACATGCAAGGAAGTGGGGAGATAGCACACAGTGTTCATGGGGAATTCTGACTCAAAGTTTTCAAGGACAGAATCAGAACGATCATGAGGAAAACTTGGGGGTGATGGTGAGTGTAAAGTAAGAGTGGCACAGAAAAAAGAGGTACGCTCCAGCAAGAAGGCAGCGTAAGGGCTTGGGAATGGTAGGTTCAAGTCTTGTTGGAAACATACTTGGAAGTTGGTTTGGCAGATGGAGAGATGCAAGTCGACTTCCTAGGGCACTGCTGCAAGTTACAGTAGTTGGTTAAGCAGCTGAGAGGGGCTAGCATCCTTTATCTCGGGATGAATAGAGTAGGGTTAATGTTGCCGGTGGTGCACATGAGTTAGGAATGATGAAGGGCAAATTGCCGCCTGACATGTGCTCTCAAACCTGACCTGACCTGCAAGTGCATTGTTTTTAGCTATAAACCAGACTTGCAAGAGGGAGTCATAATTTGCAGCAATGTGTTGCAAATTCACATTTTAGCAACAGTCAGGCAGTCCTTATAGTAAGTCTAAATAAGGAACTAGAAGTGCTCTGAGAGCTCGAACCTTCTTCAAGGCAGACTTGACATTGTTGGCCAAGCTGGTAGCAAGAGAGTGGAAAACTGTCAAATTGTGGAATGTTAGCAAATCTTTTGAAAAAATTCCTGGATCCACCACCAAAATACAACACCCTCTTCCCTCTGCCACAATCAATGTTCCCTAAAAATTTCATTAAACTCCATTCAGGACTTTTTGAGTTATTAGCAAAAACGTGGGAAAACTGTCCTATCTTGAAACAATAAAAAATCCTTCAAAGATTCCTGGATACGCATCTGGATTCAGTTCACCACCAAAATCTAATCACTTCTTCCATGATCAACATTCTCTGAAAATTTCAACAAATTCCATTATGCTTCTTTGAGTTGCTTATTCATAAGAAAGGTAAAAATTAAATTCTATTAATGTCTTTTTGATACCCCAGAAACAAACAATAACACCCAGTTTTTCTACAATTTTGGCAATTAAAGAAAAAAAAAATCCCAATGTTGGCTGTTGAATGCTGTTGACAAAATGTTTGATATTTTGATGATTTTTTGATACCATGTGCTTTAAATAACACAATATGTGTGTGATTCTGGTATTGACTTGGCCTTCAATTTTTTGTTGCCATGGTATAAGGTAGGTATGAATATCATTTGATATGTTTGCTAATCATATTAAAGTTTAGAATTGTGGTACTGTGACAACCATTTGAAATTATTTTAGAGAAAAATATTTAACTATATGTTATGTATTGCCACTCAGTTAGCTGATATCAAGATATGATTTATGTTCTAATTTCACCAGCTACAGTGACAAGCGTAAGGCCAGCATGAAATTATTTGAGTCCGGAGGAATAAGCTGAAAATTCATCTCACTGAGTTACTTCTACAAGCGTAGTTTTCATCTGTAAATTTTGCTAGCCTGAGTTTAACACACATACACAACCACACATTCTCTTTAGTCTCGGATAGTGATTCATTTACAGTGACAGAGCTGTTTTCAACGATACAGCCTGAGCATAAATATGCCATGGTGCACAGCTGGAAAATGTAGAAATTCATCAGGGTTAAAAAGTAGAGAGATTAACGTTTCACAAGTTTCCTCTCAGATATATATGGTTACGTAAACACAGGGCCCAGCCAGTCTTCAGGCAGGGAAAGGGAGGGGGTGCAGCCAGAGCAAGCACAAAGGCCTGGTTTGAGCAGGCCAAGGACAGGGAGGCTTTCCATATCTACAAGAATGGAAAACTTAATGTTAAGGAGACGCTGGTAGACATGAGGTTGTTTATCAATGCCCATAAATATGTGTAATTAAAGAAAACGAGTCAGGTTATGACTTAGGTTGTGACCCATGCATGGAGGTGTTGTCCTTGAAATGGGTAACCTGGGATAGAATCTAGTCTTTGGCTTCTTTCTTGCATCAGTCTCTGCTCTCTATCTCTCCAGTTTCTGACCTTATCCAATATCCTGTCAATTTATTCAATGGATGGATGGATGAATGGATGTTTTATTGATCCAGAGTGAAATTTAAGATACAATTAATATAAACTAAAGGCATGAAAAGGCCCCCAAAAAGTGCAAAATGGTGCCTAAATCTGTACTTATCATTGTATTAGCTAGATTTAAACAGGACTTTTGAAATATGAAAACATTACATTGACGTATTCAGATAATGTGATAAGAGGTAGATTTCTAAACGCATGTACTGACATCAAATGGACTAGTTCAGGTTTGGCATTCAGACTCTAAGTTACCAAAGCATAAATGCTAAGCATAGCATAGGTACCGTCGATAAGTGTTGTGCTGATGTTGATCTTCACATTAAGCTTACAGCATAAGTTCAAGCAGGAAGAATGTTGTGCATTGTGGGAAGAAATGGGCTAGGGAAATAAGTTATTGCTTAGATGCATTCTTTATCTATTGTTTCATTATCCCGATCTATATGGTTTTTGCAATATTAAAGAATGTTTTGCTACATTGCATGCTTTTTACATATCCTGCAGGCTTTGAAAGCATTAACACCCTTTTCATGGTGCATTTATGAAAAAGTGCCATAACAAAGCCAGTCATTATTTCAACTTGAGACATTCAGATTAATTTCGCAACGATGTTTCTGTCAGTTCACAGCATGACACAGCTATGGGGGATTGCAAGAGAGCACAACCAAGTGCACGCTACGCATACTCACAAAGGCAGACACAAACGCTCACAGCTCTTCTCTTCCCCACTGGGCCCAAGCACTTCCCTTTCACCAATATTACATCACTCATACCACCTCTGGAGGCAGAACAAATGAGGGGTCAATTTCCAATTCTGTCTCTGCGATGTTCACAATGCAGAAAAATCATCTCAAGGGTGTATATATTACAGCCTAAAATTGCAGCATCAATACAGATTCATCAAAATATCTTTGACAACAAAATCTCTACCAAAATGTATGTTTACTTTAGTCAAGCAGGGAGTTCAAGATTATGAAGTTGGGTATGGGCTGTTACACATTCAAATTTTCTGTATATTTCAATTGTTTTCAGGGAGAATACATTTTTTCTCAGCATTGTTAAATAGGCAGAGGGCTGTATTAGCTTTTATTTTAGAATATAGTAGACATGAATCAATAGTGGTTTAAATAAAGACATTGTTCTTCAAAAAATGTGTCTAAGTAGGTGTTTCTACATTTAATTATTAGTCACTCTGGGTCTTTTGGACCATACAATGCTTTATTTTCTTTTAAGAGGATGACAGGAATCCTTTAACTTCCTCCAAAAATGTAAGGTCTCACTTTTTACCGTCAAAGGGATAAGGTGTTCCAATAAATAATCTTCAGCAAAAGTTTTCTATAGGGCATTCAACAAAGTCATAATCCCACTTGGCAGAGGTAAAAGAGTCTGAAACAGGAAGCAAGTTCAGGACAGAATCAAAGAAGGAGTCTCCTGCCACAGAGAGGTAAACTATGTCAGTCGCTTTTCATGGTCCGTAACAACCACCTAGTCCTCAGAGTGTACCCTGCACAACTTTAGCACTCCATGTATGTAGACACAGTCTCACACTAACCCTGCAGAGACACACACTTGAAAATGTAAATGTTTTTCTGGTGAGGTCAGGTTCCAGGCTCTTTGCATCTTGGCTCTCCTGTCCTCGATCCTCTGTAAGAGCCAACAGAAATCATGAATCCACCCTCCCTGACAACCTCCCAAGAGAGACCGGAGGAAAATATAGCTGTGATGCTGGGTTAACCCACTCTCCAGGCTCCAGACAGTGTTTTTCTATGGCTGGTTATGACTCTAGCTGCGGGAGGTGATGGGGCCTGCCGCAAATATTTCTTGAGGGGAATGGTTCACAAAACAAAACATAAAAGCCCTCTTAATTTTGGAGTAGATGAATGGCAGGGAGTTGAAAGACTTTGCACTTTTCCTCGGCTGTCTGAGAGCAGACAGGCAATATTGGGCCTGACTAGCTGTTGGTACTTGTGAGTTTAAAAGGTTTTATTGCATGTCCAGCCTCCTCTGCTGAATTGGTGTTATTCTTAAATGGCTGGATTATCCTTCACATTCTGACATGGGGCTGTGAAGTGGAAAAAAAAAAACTAGCTGCAGTTAGCCCGTGGTAGAAGATTAAAGCAATGACATCTAAGTTTGTCATGTATTTTGTATTATCAACGCTCCAGAGAGATGTTCTCATCCATTTAAAAAAGCTGAATTTGATAGTAATGCCTTTCTATGACCAACAAAAGCAAACAAGGTCATCAACAACAGGTGTGATCATTTCTATATACTGGTTTTGCTGTCAATAAATTCCTACGTATGTGTTAGAAAAAATAGCCTTTTGAAATGTCTATGACAAATATAAACAGTGAGTGTACAGGACAAAAACATGAAACTCTAAAATTACCTATTTAAAATGGAAGTTTGTTTTGTATTGTTAAGGCTTCAGTTTTAAATAGGTATGAAGAAGACTGAAATCAACTGTAATGCTTCACTTTGACCTAATATAAAGCAATCAAAACCATCTACTATTAGGGACAGGGCTGATTATTTCTGTAACTTTATTTTGACATTTGCAACATCTTCAATGGGAAAGATGTCAGATAAGAAATGGCTTTTTAATTTCTCCTTTAGTTATCAACAACAGGTTTTATGTCCAAGTGTAAAAAGATTATAGGATCCATTTTCAAGTCAGAACACAAACACATTAACAGGACAAGATGAAAAGGGGTTTGGAATACCCATTTGTCTACAGGTGTCACCAAAGTGAACACAAACTAAAACTTCTTACATTAGTTTTAACTTTAAATTATACTTATGAAAAGAGAGGAAGAGAGAAAAGAAAGCAAAGACAATTAAAAATGAAATTTCATCACAGCCAATTATATAAATATCAATTTCTTGTGATCAATGATAGCTGCTGTTTAAAACAGAAAGATGTTCAAAGAGTCAATATTTGTTCTAAACTTGAGCTCATATGTTGGATTTTGACAATTATAGAGTATGTTTGCGATCATTACTGTTTCAAAAAAAAAAAACCTTGTGAATTGTCTAGTGCACAGCTTAGTGCTTCGCACTGTTCCCGTAGCCCCCTGTCAGAGGTGCAGGAATAAGACCATATGCCTCTTGAAAAGTAAAAAGTAAAATGAACAAATGGAAATTTATGTTGCAGCCTGGGGAGGGGGTTAATGAGCATACACACTAATGCTTAAAGACTGAAGGAGTTTGATTTCTGGGAAAAATTACAGACCAATTGAGTATCCCTGATCTAGCTGTATTCTCACACTGTCTGAGACACTCAGAGTTCATGCCACTTTATGGCCCCCTTCCCCTCGTGAGCCCAGTCCTCTCTGACTGGTTGGTTGGTCTTCTCTGCAGAAATTGATCAGTTCAGCCCTATTACTACTGCTGCTTAGACAGCAGTGTGATGACTTGACCAGTCACCCTGTTTGTGTGAGAGCTAGTTCAGGTTCTGAGCAATTTCATTAGATGCCTAATCTGTGATATTGAAAATAAATATTAAAAATAACAATATTTTGATTTTTCATCTTGTTGCTGATCATTCTGTTAGCTTCTGGGTCACATAGAAGCACCAATATTAATTCAGTTTGTATTATCACTAGTAAAATTCCTTTACAGGGCTTCAAATTTCAACATGACCCATACAAAGGACAATCATCGCAGAATAAAATTCTGACAATGAAAATCAATGCACAGCAGCGGATATTTACTTGAATCTCATATGCATAAAATAGAAATCAACCCAGCCTATCCAGCATCCAAAAAACATCAGACATACTTCCACAACTGCATACATGTTCTTCAAGGGAACAATGTTCAACCAAGCAGTGGTATTGGCTCATGCCCTTGGCAAGGCGAGATAAGGCTATCAGCTTCCATCATCGCTAAACAAGATTGAGCAAAGTACATTAAGCAGAAAAATACAAACAAATTACAAAGGCTTGGGGCAAGGCTCTTTATCTAATGTTTGTGGGGACTGTTAGAGTCAGTTGGAGGGAAATGGGCCTGCGTCTAATAGATCCTGTCCCACCACTTCCACACGGCCAGTGAAACAATGCCCAGTGCCATTATCTCAGCGCTAATGCTATCCTTCCTCATGTGCAAAACAAGCCCTGCAATCTCAACCCCGATGCCACCTCAGCGACCCGGTGTAAATATGAGTGGTCTCAGAGCAAAGGAAAAGATCACAATGGGTATTAAATGAAGCGGCGACTCAAAGAGGCAGCTGTTTGAGGGAAATGTGCTAACATTTAGCTCTTATATTCTGGACTCAAACTTGAACAAAAAATCCTGTAAAACAAAACTTTCAGCAAAGTGAGAATCCTGCTTCAGTCTGCTTGTAACCACCTCCAATTACACCATTTAGAGGTCCCTCCGCACCACATAGCAGCTACAACAAGCTCACATTAGCTCTGTTATTGATCCAATCTCCTAAACCCTTGCTGTGACCCCAGAGGTCATGATTTATGTATTAAGCAGGTTTTTAAAGAAATCCATTTTCCTGTTGAGCCCCCTGATGTACGTCTAATGCAGCACCATGCCAGTAATCAGAGACGGGCTGCTTGTTTGATTCTGACCACCCCTCCCCGTTTTTGTAGTTCACACCCCTCCTCAACGACTTGTCTCGCAACACCTCGGCTCCTTAATCAATAAACTCAGAGCTCCCGGTTCAACTGGAGATTCCTCCAACTGCCTGCCAGCCGACCCTTTTTTTCTCCTTTACTTCTTCTTTCCCTAAATCGAACTCCCTCCTTTTCTCGCAGCAGGACGCACCTCCATCAGGTTGACCTAGTCTCAGGTCCGGATAAAAGTAAAATGACGACAACATGAAGACAAGATGCTAAAAGACGGAAAAAGAAAAGCAAGTGGGAGGAAAGAATACAAAGCAATGTTTAGACTTGCGGACAGACTACCTCTGCATTCTCAGAGGGCCTCACTTTTGTCTGCTGAAGTCAATAATGGAGGGGGGCAGTACCTGAGGATTTGAGGGGGAGTTTCTGTGTGTGTAGTAAAGGTCAAAACAAAACAGGGAATGGAGGGAAAGAGGTTGTGTGAGCTAAAGGGAAGGATTATCTAACTTACAGCAGGCCAAACGAAGGGTTGTTTCATCTACTAAAAGCCACTCTCAAGACTCTTTCCAGGTTAAAAGTTGCAACCCAAAAACAAAAAAAAATTTCCAACAAAGTTGGGATGCTGTTCAAAATGTAAATAAACACAGAATACAATGGTTTGCAAATCCTTTTTGACCAGTATTCAATTGAATAAACTACAAAGTTAGGATATTTAATGTTAAAACTGATAAACTCCATTGTTTTTTGCAAATTTTCACTCATTCTAAATTTAATGCCTGCAGACACATACCAAAAAACACTCAGTAAGCGTTCGGGAGCTGATGACACTAATTGTTTAAACTTTGTAAGTGTAAGTCTTTCCTATTCCTGCTTGATGTACAATTTCAGTTGCTCAAAAGTCTTTGGTCTCCATGGTCATATTTTGCACTTCATAATGCACCACACATTTGGACTGCAGGCAGGTCAGTCTAGTACCTGCACTCTTTTACTAAGAAGCCGCGCTGTTCTTACACACATAGAATGTAGCTTGGCAGTGTCTTACTGAAATAAGCAGAGACATCCCTGAAAAAGTTTTCATTTGGATGGCAGCATATGTTGCCCCAAAACCTGCATGTTCCTTTCAGCATTTATGGACATCCCCTTACCATCACAAACGCTGAAGTTGGAAATTTGCCCTGATAACAATTGTATTTGCAACTGCACATTAAGAAACGTGATTTGAAACTTTTAGAAAATTTGTTAATGAAGAGGTTCACAAAGTGGTGAACCTTGCCACATCCTTGCTTGATAGCCTTTCAGGGATGCTAATTTAGTAATTAAGGAACCCTTGGCCAAAATACGTTAACCTCTGACATCTGACTTCTAAAATCTGCCAAGTTCACCACAAAGTGAACATTTATACAAAGTTCATGGAGGGTTCTTGAGATATGATATAGACGCGAGACCCAATAACCTTGACCTTGGACCTCCAAACTCTGATTAGTTCATCTTTGATTCAGAGTGGACATTTGCACAAAGTCTGAAGGTAATTCATTTAAGCATTCTTAACATTTCACGTTATCTTGCGAGAAATAAACATTAGGCCAGTGTTTTACAACCTTGGGGTCGGGACCCCACGTGGGGTCACCTGGAATTCAAATGGGGTCGCCTGAAATGTCTAGTAATTGATAAAAAATTGTTTTTAAAAATTAAGCTACTGATAAAAATACTTTAACTAATTATTATTCTTTTTAAAATGAAAACACCACACACAATCTTAAACAACTCTATTCTATACTTTCAGTTTCTCAAATATAAATGTAGTTCAAATAAAATGCAGCATTTCAAAATATCTGAGCTGGCGCAACTTGATTGAAGGCCGCGATCACATGACTTTACAGTTACTGCTGCTTCAGTTCCCTCGCTTCAACTTAACACACAAACTTGCAGTCAGTAGGAAAAAAACAGCATAAAAAACCTCCATGGTTTGTACAGCATAGCAAACATGATGAAGAACTAATTCTAGAAAAAAAGTGTCTCTGTGGTCTCCAAAAAATTGTGATTCCAAAATGGGGTCACGGACCAAATAAGGTTGGGAACCACTGCACTAGGCCAATGGCGTTAAACTTTGACCGCACAAGTCAAAATCAATTTTTCCTCCTGTTAAGGGTGGGCATTTGAGGTAAGTTTGCAAAATATTCCAGAAAAACTGCTTGAGAATTGGTGTTACAAGCAGAGGATGAGGCCCAATGACCCTGAGCATTGACCTCTAACCACTCATATGTGGTGCTATTTTCCTTGAGTCAGAGTAGAGAGTTAGGGAAATTTTCCCAATGCAAGCAAGGATGAACATAATGCCTGAGAACCCTGACCTATAACCTCCAAAATCAGATCAGTGTATCCTTACATGAGAGTGGACATTAGCGCAAAGGTAGGAGAAAATCCCTCTAGGCATACTTGTCAGGAGCAGGGGCATGAAATCAATGAACTTTGACCCTTAAATTCCGTCTTGAGTTAGAGTGCATCTATAAAAAGTCTGGAGACAACAGTCTCGCAAAGTCTTTCACAGATATTGCTTTAAGAAACAATAGATGAGGCCTGATGACCTTAACCTTTGACCTTTGACCATTAAAATCTATTCAGCTCATCTTCGATTTAGAACAGACCATTGTTAGAGTGGACCGTTGTTTAAGGTTTGAAGAAAAACCCCTTTTATGTATTCACCAGATACTGCGCTCATGAGCATGGTTGAACATGAGACTCAGAGACCCAGAACCTAAACTTTGCACCTAATTAATGTACAAAGTCAATAATGACATACAATGTCAGTCAAGAGTGGACTTTTGTGTAAAGTAACTGCATCGCAGAGATATGGTGTTCACAAGAATGGACCTGACAGACAACCAAAACATCATGTTTTTGGCTCTGGCTGCCCCCCATTCAGAGGCATAAAAACTTGCTTTATGGCATAAATGGATGAAGGATTGATGTTCACTGTTCACCCTAATATTCCAAAACTAAAGAGAGACCAATCAAAAGTCTTTGTACCCAAAAAGGATGGTGCATCACAGGGTAAGAAATTAGATTTGAAAGTAACATTTCCATCGTTCTCAGAGCTGGGTCTCAGCAAGACAGAGATGTCACATCACTGCTAATTAGAGCAGGCAGAAAGGAACGTGTGCGTAGATATCATCTATTGTTCCTCATCACTCTAATGAGCTTAAATGTCTTTGTCTTTATTCATCAGCTCAAAGGTTGCAGAGTCGCTGAAACGGAGTCACAATCTTTTTAAATGTTATCTCTTACTTCATGGAGCGATTGAAGATTTGGTTGCATCTTCCAAAAACTTGCTGCCACTGGTGCCCTATAAGCTGTGCTACTTTTAAAATCTTTGTGGTTTAAAGTGTTGTGTCTGCTAAAAAAAACATCTTATGAATAAAAAGTGTTTTAAAGGAATAACTTGGGAGAATATCTTGAAATAACACCATCTGATACTATAAGAGAGAGGAGGAAAAGGCAGTAAAAGGATGAGCAGTGAAAGGGCTTCTTTTACTGCAAAGTGCGAAAAGAAAGCAAACTGGGGCAGAAAAAAAAGCGCCAGAGGTGTGTAAGGAGAACAGAGATAGACCTGTTATCATGTAACAGAGGCCCCATTTGACCTGACCTTGAACACACGAGCGTGTGCAAGCACACACACACGCAGGCAGGGTCACTGGGCATAAAGAGCCACTGTGTCAGGTCACAGAGCACACAGAGGAGGATAAAGGACTTGAGGGATGTGATATGACTAATATGAGGGGTTTTGCGGGCCTTCGGGGGGACTGGCGTTACAGCCGGGGGTGACTGACACTGCTGATCTGTATCACACATCAGAGCGGATCACAGCAGAGGAAGGAGGACCGAACCTACTAGGGCTGGGGTTCATATGGAGGTTTAAAGACATGAATACTTTTTTATGATGTACTGTAGGGTAAGACATTATACCAATGTTGATAATACTGATGTTAATTTTAGACAAAATTATTAAAGCCCCTCTGGTCAGTAAAAAAGATAGATAACAGTAATATGCTTATTGATCAAAAGATTATGTATTTGCATTATTGAGTCTACAAAGGGAATTACCACTTTATCTTATTTAAGAAGCAGTAATAGGTAGGAATGCTTGATTATCAGAACAGTAGCAATAACACAAGATAATTGCCAAAAACAATCAAAGATCAGCATCAGCAGACATGACAATGTTTGTGAATAATTTCAGACAATATTTGGCCATTTATATTGGCTAAATATATCCCATATATTGGCTGAAATATTGGCAGGATGCACAAATGTACCATAATGGTTTACCTCCTAATCACTGGATGTCCACCTATCATACATACATAAATATATATATAATTAAAGAATACAATTGTTTTTTCTTGCTTCACATGTGTTTCTGACACAAATAGACTGTAAATCCAAAGTTACGTGTCCCTTGTTAAAGCATCTGTAACACATTTTTAACACCACAGAGACACATGGGGCCTAGAGATTAATTATTGTTCCTAACTATCAAAAATTGGAGGCACACTCTTGCAAAGTGCCTGAATAGCACATAAGTTGGCAACAGGGCTGTCAACTCAAAACTACTAACACAAACTGTAAATATATTGAACATCTGAATACAAAATATACAGCTCTGCAGCACATTCAGGCACCTGGAGCAGTGAACCAGTCGATCCAACAGAGGGCAACTCGACTGTAAGTTCCCCTCTTGACCTCTTTTCCACCAACCACAGTCCAGACGTGTCTTGTCAAGTGCTCAGCCCTTCGGGACAGTCCTAGTTAGCAACATACAGATAGGGGCTGAGACTGATGGAGAGCTAAGTTGTCAAGAATTCTGTTAAAGGTGTGTCCACAATTTATGTGTATCGCAATACACACTGCACAATGACCTCAGTATCAGGATGCGTGTCATACCATGAGATTGCTGGAAATACCCATCCCTACCTCCCTAGTCCCTGTTAAAATCTGAATAACTGAAGACCATCCAACCTCCCATGTAGGAATCCCAATTTAGGGGGCATTTCCAGCAAGGTATCCAATTTGCAACTTCTTACATCAAGTGAGAAACATCATTTATGGTAAACTTGATGTATGTCTTTTCTATTATGATTTAGAATGTCATAAAATATGTTTTTCACAATACTAGAAATACAAACTTTGATAAGACTCATACTGAGACCTGCTTGATACCATGGCAGGAAAAAAAACATCACAGACAATTCTTTGGTTTTCAAATAATCAAAAATTGCTGGAAATGTCTAACTAGCGCAAAAACATTGACAATATATCTTTACATTAGCCTGGCCTGACTGGTTTATTTATTAAATCAAACAATCTGCATTTTTTGCTGTGGGCGACAAAAAAAATAAATATTGTTTATTTTCCACAGCGTAGTTCACTGTTCATTTGGCTCCACCTGAGCTCCAGAAGTTAAGTCCCATGTTTCTTTCCAAAAGGGGCAACAGCTGAAAATGATCAAAATGTGCCAGACATTTTTGTACAGGTGCATTTCTAGGCTTTTCAACAACAATTTGAGTTTCATCTGAGAGGATAGTGCAGCTTTTAGTGTTTATGTAGACATGCTTCCATACATCCAAAATACATAGTGTATCTGTAAACCTTTACATAACAAAATTACAGCATGCACTTTAAATTCCAGGGCAAAATTCAGTTTACTTTTGTGACAAACAGTATTTTGATCAAATTAAAGTCAAAATTGTTTTGTGAAATTTTGCTGTCATTCGCAGTTTTTGTCTTTGAAACATAGCTGTCAAGTCTCCCGTTTTGGCCGGGAAACTACCATATTTTACCCCTCTTTCCCGCCGTCCTCCCGTATTAGTATTTTCCCGTAAATTTCCCGTATTATAATAAAAAAAAAAAACATTCCTCTGCCTCTCCAAACTGAACTCTATCACTAGCCTCACGGGAATAGGGCGGTAATGCACCAAAGTGATGGATGCCAACCGCTGTAAAACTGAAGAAGAAGAAAAAGCCTCGCGAGAACTGCCACCAGCAGTAGCCTGGGTGGCAATTCTCGTGAGGTTAGTGCCAACAGCGGCAACAAACCAAGAAAAGCAAAGGAGAGAGATGAATGGATGTGACGAATGAGAAGGCTTTCCTGCCAAAAAAAACAAAGAAGTCGTGTAAACATCTAAAAAAAAAAGAAGTAAGTAATGAAAACAAAATGTAAATGTTTAACTTTAAGATAAGCAATTTGAAATAAACAGTGAATATGTAATGTGATGACTTGTATATGAACTGAAGATATGTAAAATAAATAAATGTGTTTCATATAACCTTTTGTTGTTCGTATTTCATTTTTTTCTTTATTTTTTTATTAAGGTATATTATAATGTAGGAATGTATCACCTGATTGTAGTTAGTAAGTGGTTAATTTTAGATTTCTTGTACACCTGTCTTAAAATGTAAAGGGTACTTGAATTTGATTGGGGTGGTTGGACGGCTAGCAGCGGGCACTGGAAAATTTCCCTTATTTTCAAATCCAAAACTTGACCAGTATGCTTTGAAAGAAAAAAAAGATTAAAATTTTAATCAAATATCTGTGAAAAAAAATTGGGTATTTTATTTCCAGGCAATATTTCCCAGACCTGTGTTTTGGGTTGTCAAAGTTTGTACTCTGAAATACTTTGTAATTTTTTTTAATCATCAACAATCTGGTATCTTAATGATTGATTTTGCAGGTTAAAAAGCACAGAAACTTCAAAATCCTCTGTCATATTTAAGTCAAAAAAGACAGAGAGCCGTACTTAACTGGTACAAATACTTGGATATCATTTAGAAAAGTGGAAAGAATTAGCATTTTTGCCCAACTTTGGCAATTCATTTGTACAATTTAGCCGGTGTAGAGGAGTTACCCAGCAATGTTTGAAAACTAAAAACACTAAATCACCTAATATTGATAGTAAAGTGTTTACTTTATTTGCCATTGTTCCAAACAGGTATAAGTGTTTTTTTATTGTTGCTTAAAATAAAAATGTCCCTTAAAAATATTTTCCTGCATAGAATAATTATTTCTAATAGCTCATCTTGCTAGCAATAAACTTATTGGTTTAAGCAGTTTCCACCACAAACATTTTTTTATTATGCATTAGACCTTGACATCCAGTTTTCCTTCTAAATCAGAATCTCCTAATTCCACTTGTCAGTACTATGTTATATCTCAAAATCTTAGTATATATTGCTCAGACCAACACCCTTAAAGTCACTCATGTCCAAAAGAGCACTACACCCTCTCACTGTGGACAAAACTGTTCCTTCTCCCTCCTTAAAGAGCAGGTTCAAAGATCAGCACCTAGCAGGATGGGATGGGGTCCTCGGTGGCTTGCGTGTCTATCAGGTTACACACATCAAAGACGCACAGGCATACACAGCCAGCGATGAGAGCAAAGTCGCCAATGATAGGGCCACATTGTCATCCTGCCATTATCACTACAGCCAGGGGATGGACGGCTCATTTCTCCTGTCATAATTGGGCGTTTTTTTTCCCCCCTCTCTATCAACAATGCCTCTGAAGAATATGATCTCTTCCTTTGAATCTTCTGAATGGCTCCAGAGCATGTCTCAGAGAGCCCAAAGTGCAGTTTGGTTTGTCAGCTTCTGGGAGTGGTCTGTAGATGGCACTGTTGGCTCATGATATGAGTCTGTTACGAGGAGGGGAGAGCAGAGGAGGAGGAGGAGGAGGAGGAGGAGGAGGAGGTGGTAAGAGTATCCACACTTAAGACTCATCAACTCCAGAACTGAAAAAAAAAAAGTCTTTCATCTCTGCTCGAGTGTCATTTGCCAAATATAATCTTGTAACTTCTAATTAATTCAAACTGCTGGAAAGAATCTTTCAAAATATCACACTTTACCAAACTGATACTTTTTCTCATGATAAGAAATGCTCTTTTTCCAGTATGGGTGATTTAACAGCTTATTATCAAAAGAAATGTTCCTTACTCTCTCGCTCCCTCTGCATTTTCTTTCACCAGTAAACAACAACAAATTGTAATTTTATTCCAAGATTCTCCTCTCTATTTTAAACAGGACATACAGTATATTGTGTATTGAGCTGACTGTGACTGAAATGTCATCAAAACCTCAACAATACCTGTTTTTACCAACATCTAATAAGAACAAGTTCAGCGTGGGCACTTAAGGCCACCTAGAGGGCCATATAATGTTGAAGGGCCACAAAACTGAAGGTTCATTTAACATATGTTTACTTGATTTAATAAAAAGACCACAGATAGCCTTTTGAAAAATTAACTACACCAATATTCATATTTAAAATCAAAATATAAATAGTGAGACTTGAATAAACTTCAAAATTAAGCCAACTGAAACTACTATTCAGGGTAATAAACAAAAAACCGTTTATCTCAATTAATTTTATTTACAGGCCTTTATTTATAAAAATAGATTTAGTGATGCATATACAAGATTTTTAAGGAAACAAGATGTCAATTGCACTGCTAATTTCATGCAAATAATTAGAAATGTTCCAAAAACAAAAGATCATCATGTTTTTTTTTTTTTTAATTAATACAGGGCAGATTTTGTCTATTTGAAACTATATGTGGGCTGTATTAAGCAAGAGAGAGGGCTGCATGTGCCCCCCTGGCTGCAATTTGCCCATCCCTGCTCTAATTGTTAGGGGCTGTTTGTTTAAGAAGCAGGCATTAAACAAGGGGAACATTTAACTGTGCAATATACAGTATATATAATGAATGTTTTTTTTTTTTTTTCAAAAGAAACAGTTATGACAAACTAAAAGTATCAACTATACGTACATAACATGCAAACTGTATACTTAATTTTAGCATCAAAACTAACCTTCGTCTGTCTTTGTGAGAGGCACAGACAGAACTGTACCATGTGCTCTGGTGAGAACAAAATTTATGACTGCTCTTATATATGCAGCTTAAATGTTTAAATACAAGTTATTTTCCAAATTTAACAACACATCTGCAGAGTTATTTCCTGTGACAATTCAGACCAAGTGCTATAAATAACATTTTCTTGCTGAGTGCAAAAAAAGTCAAACTAGCTATGGGTCTAAGCACTAATATTTCCAAATACGTTGTTGCGCAACACGCTATCAATATTTAAAAGCAGAATATTGATATTTTAGGAGTTAATCGTTAAAGAGATTCTGGACTTTTTTATGTAATGTAGTTAATCCTCTGGCTGCTTGTAGCCAGCAAACATTTATCCATTTGACTCTGTCTCTCCATTTAATGTTACCATTTCTGTCAACAGGTCAGACAAGAAAAGTATTTGTGTTTCAGGGATGATGCTTTAACAAATGGCACTAAATAAAAATTTTATACTTAAACATATAATTTTGAGACATGGGTCTTGGTTAAAAAAACTACTTATTTTATAAAAAAGAATTGTACCCCCGCTTAAAATCTTGTGATATATTGTATCATCACCCCTGTATCCTGAAACAAACAGTATGTATCGCCAAAATTATACCAACACATACCCTACTGGCTGTGGTTCAGCCCTAAGATAATGGTCCACAATCCACTGTAATTGTCCAAATATTGCCAACATTTTAATACCTGTCAAAACTGATGATCAACTTTTTATGGGGATAATCTGCAAATATAGTACCAGTACTTTTGTGCATCTCTTGTTTGTCCTCTCATTCTATCCCCTCGATCATTTAATTTAGTGATCATCAACACATCAAACATTATGGTGCACTGAGCATAGTCTGTGAGTCTTGGAGGTAAATTAACATAAGTGTGGTGGACTCCGATCATTTTTTTTTTTACTTTGAAATGTGTTAAACTCAAGTTAGTGAATAAAAGTGTCAAATCGGCTTGAGTATTGTTTGTCGTTCCAGTATTGGTGCTATTTCACTACAATACAGCAAAAGTGTTTTAATATTTCCAGTGCTGATACTTTTATGGGAAAAAATGGGTTTGGCAATTTTTGTTTTTCTGTTTTTTTCTTTTGGAGGGGAGTTGTTGTTTGTTTGCTTGTATAACAGTGCTAAACTGATGGTGACAGTGCCTCAACAACAAGAAAAACAACTACACTGTGTTATTATATCATACCACAGGTATCACATTCATCAGGTGTTGCAGGAGGGAATACTCTTGGCACACATCAGCATTGAACATCAACTTAAACCAAAGGCTTGGCCTACCTTTAAATCATAAGCTTGAAGAAAGAAATACTTGAAAACTTCTCCGTTGCAGCAGGTCCATGCACATACATAAGGCTGGCTGCAAAAGAGCAATCTTCCTCCTCATCTGCTCAAAAGGACCTCTAAAAGTGCTCCTAAACTTCAAAGTGAGTCCTGTTGGTTAAAGTATTTATCCAGTGAAAAACCCATTAGGTAATCAAGAGGATGTTAGTCAGTTAGCTAACTAAAGGAGCAAGTAAACAGCTATGGTTTGATGAGTTCAAGATCTGCTCAGAAAAATGACAAGTAAGCAAATGCAAGAATTGTAATCATGATGTGTTCAAATGGTGGACCAAAACAAAGAAAATCCAGTTTCTGTGAGCAATGTGAATACATATATTGTGTATGTATGTGTGTATATACATATATATATATATATATATATATGTGTGTGTGTGTGTGTGTGTGTGTGTGTGTGTGTGTGTGTGTGTATATATATATATACACACACATTTCATGTTTACATATACATGCAGATACAGAGACATATTTAGTGCCCCTTTGTTTAAGGCAACCCTTAAACATGATTATTTAGAGTCCCATGGAAGATTTCTCTATAGCCAGCACTGAGAAGTTCCTTTTTTACCAGTAACCATCAAAATCTTCAAGTAATAGAGTTTATTGAAGCCTTGGGGAGTTTTTTTCCAAAGATATAAGAGAAATTAACTATTATGTCCAAACTGCAATGAGCTATCTCTTATTTCTTTCCAGAAAGGTGGAATATATGGACAAGACCACAACCATCAGCTCAATCCACAGAAACCTCAGCACATTACCCCTCAAGAAAGACCACTACAACACCCTCAAATTAGACTCTTCATCAGGATAATAAAAACAATGTTATTGGATTCTTTAGTCTAAAATTTTGCCAAAAATGGAGGAAGAGTTATTTCCCACATTTGAAGCCACGTTTCTGAGAGGCTTGAAATTTGAGAAAAGAAAGTTGTGTCACTGTGGTTGACATCACTCAGTGAGAGAGAGGAAGCCTGTTGTTTATGGTTCAGGTCTGCTGATGAAGGTGAGAGGGGTAAACAGGGGGACGATTGGGGGTCTGTTAGCCTGCAAGGGCCCCGTGGGAGACCAACTGCCCTGATCTGTGGTCCGTTTGACTGTTGAGGTCAAACCAGAGCTGCCATGAAAATGTGAAATGAGCAGCCCTAGGCAATTAGAGCCCTGACCACAGGCAGAGAGGCTACACTGCATCACAACTTAGTTTGTACATACTCATTTTCATTCTAGAAGATTTTACAGGTTAAAACTTGGTCTTTACACAAACATGAGTGCAAGCTTTATTCAAATTTTAGTCATTTTAAGTCTTTAAAGTTGGAGCTCAGATTTTATTGAATGAATACCAAACACATTTCATTCTAGTTTTGATAGAATCTAAATTGTTGCTTTAAATCAAAACAGTTCCTTCTTTAAACTTAATTCACCTGCAAAGTTAGTAAAATGATAAACTGCATGTTAAACCAGTTATGAGGCTCTATAAATACTTAATATGAAATAAAATGATGAAAATAATGACATAATTAAACTAGAAAATTGCATTTCCTTGCAGCAAATGCGTTGAAATGCTGAGTCTGAATGCTGGAACTGTGAAATGAAATGGCTAAAAGCAATGCAAACAAAGCTGAAAATGTGAAAATGGGACATAAAATAGTTGGAAGCAGTGAAGCACAGCTGCAAATGTGGGAAATGTGTAATAAAAATGGTTACAGTTGTGAAAGAAAGCTGAAAATGAATAAATGTGAAAGGAAATTGCAGAAAGCTGTAGAAATGTTTGGCCACCATGAAGAAGTTGTAATCTATGATTAAAAGAGTGAAATTTGTTAGGGGTAAATGACATGGATTGTAATCAGTAGCAGAAGTGTGAAATATGTTGACAAATTTGCATTCTAAAGAAAGGAAAAGAATAAAGTTGTATGGAAGTGAAAGGTTGAATGACTGACAGCCTGTGACATCCAGACTGAGAGGACAACAGCCAGATGCATACAGCAAGGAGCTGTAGTAATCAGCAGTCTGAATTGGACACACAGTTGAAAAGTACAACTGCCTTCGCCAGAATTTGAACCCGGGCCTTGGAGAGGGAGAGTCAGCAACTCTGCCGCTAAAAATATGTCTATAATAAATGTTATGGAAATTGTGATTTTGTTGGATTTCAGTAGGAAGTGAAATAAACATTTCAGCTCCAAAAAAAATGAATGTTCTGGCTATTATTTGTGCATTCAGGCTTTAAAGGGCTAAGTTATGAAGTGCAATTGAATATGCATGTCCACAACACTATGAACTACCCAATATAAAAGCATCTGACTTGAACATTAATGTAAACAGAGGTGATTTTCATTGGAGGACAATAAGGAGTGGACATTAACGGTCAGAATGTCATTAGAAACTTCATCTGCTCAAGTTAACATCTAAGTCAAAGTTGTCACTACTTCATTTTTAAATCAACAAATCTATACTTGAACATCAAACTCAAATTAATAATAGCCCACATAAATGAATTCAGAGTAGAGACATATACAACAGTGTAATATTTGTGTGTAGTCTGGTTTATTCTAGTGGGTATAATCTGACATACTCTAATGATGTTTGTCCTCTTAGGGCCTCCATACACTGAGGACATTTTTACCACAATTTGACCAGATTAATGCACCGTCCACTGAAAACAGCTCTGAGACCCACAATGGGCCTCCACCTACAGGTTGAGAACCGCTCCACTAGTAGACTGTATTTGAAGCTTGATCCTTCAAAGACTGTTCTTATATCATGGAGAAAAAGTGATGGAGGATACCTCAGGATGAATTTATTATTTAGAAAACAGTGAGTTTGTGAAAACAAGAGCTGGACCGATGAAGAATGTAGAGTTTTGATGAATGAAGGCTGACTCGTCAGTTTTTGAAGTCTTTGTGTTCACTTAAACCGGGCACATGAGCTGTCAAGACACCGTGTGAATGGTAAAATCACACAGAGTGACTGATGATCCCTCACTGTCCCTGCGATGTGCGTCTATCTGCGTCTTTACGCTCACCGGCAGACGGAGGAGCGCACACACACACACACGCTGAGAGAAAATGAAAGTCACACAAGCATGCTGCTATACGTATCCTTGCGCATTTTGTAGTGGTTATATGGTATTTCGGGGCGTTTTCTAGTGGGTTTATGGCGTATTCCTGCGTATGCAGCCAGAGTCTGGCAGACTGTAGAGCAGAACAGACTCCGCGCAGAATGTCTGCGGGCGTCAGAGCTGTCCGAGTCGAGCGCACAGCCGCATAGTATTTTCTTGTGAAATGAATGTGAAAGCCTACATTTCCCGCTAACCTTGTGCATTGTTTTCCATTTCTCTGTCATGACGCTGTACACCGAGGTCGAGGAAGAGGAGCTGCTCTGCCTGCTGACTTTGCAAAGCACTAACATGAAGAGGCAGAGGCAGTGTGACATTTAATGTGGGTCGATGATAAAGCTGGGGACTTCCGGGTATACGACCTAATGCTGTGCCAAAACCGTGATAGCTATCAAAAAAAGGACTGCACTGTGAGCATCACAAGAATCAGCTAAAACGATTGATGTAGGCTTCGTATCTGTACTGTAGAAAATGTTGACACGAGAGGAGTTTAAAAACGGGCTTGAAAGTGAAGCTGTCGGCGTACATCAGCCTACATTTCCCACAATCCTTCTTCGGAACTGAAGAAGCTTCTTGGATGAGAAGTGAAACGTCTTCCCAACAAACTCTACACAGTCCAGTTGCCTTGCTTTTGAATCTTCAGAAATACATCAACTAGACATAAACGGTTTCTGAGCTTTCATCATTAAAGGCCCATTTTTCACTTAATAATGCTTTGTCTATGGCTTAGAACTTGAGTTACTAGGTTGGCCAACATTTTTGTCATATTTTCAGACAAAATTCCCTATGGTTGATGCTCAAAGGAGTCAAAAAGCGGACCTACATATTGTGAAGTGCATTTTAACAAGAAAACACAAACAAGTGCCTTCTCTGTGTGTGTAAATCCAGCCATTTTTACAGAAGACGACAGATCAAGTCAGGAAATACGTGCAAAATGCCCTGAGGGTGGCTGACTGGCCCTTGCCACCCAGGCGATGTGCGGACATGCCAGGGCCCTAGAGCAGCCCTCAGCTCCGGATGAACATGTCTCCACACAGACCAACAGGAAGAACACACACACATACAAACACACTCATCCTCATTTACACCACGTCAAGCCAGCTCCTCTCTCAACAACAAACTCCAATCCAACATCCCATAAGAGGCTCTTAAATTTTGATGCTGCGAGCCAAAATGAGAGGTTGTGTTGGGTTGCAGAGGGGGAAAGAGAGTAACGCAGGATCAATCTCACACCCTGTTTGCGCTGACAGCAGGGAGAGCTGCTGCTGCTGTCAAAGTGTGCGTCCAGGTAGCTTTCTCATGGCTGCAGGCGGTCAGGTAGGCAGGCAGCGCCAGCGGTGTGTTAAACACACGCGCAGTTGTCTCGAAGCTGTCAGTCAGCCACCCCGCGCCCGCGTCAGACCACCGAGGTCTCATACATAATTTGGCATCAAATGAATATTTTCTCAGTGTCCTGGCAAAAGTGGTATTTGATGAAATATTAATTGGGTGATTAATTTTCGCATCTGATCTTCTGTCAAGTGAGATAAAAAAGAATGTTTTTTTTCCTGTGAAGCCGGTTGTTGAAGGGCACCTCTCTCCAGCTTCACACATAAAACTTTTATTAACTGATACAACGGCCTCACTGTTTTCCCAAAGTTAGATAAAAGGAAAACTTACTGCAGTTCAAAAGTGAAATCAAGGTTTCCTAATGAGACAGACTAAAAGCACGGACATGGCTTTGTAATCTTCAGAGCCGCTCGGTTGCACTTTAAGAAAGTTGCATTGAACTGTTTGTGTATAGCAGGACAGATGAGGCCAGACAAGCAGAGCCTTTCTGAGACAGTGCTGATGGGCTCCTAAGACACTCTGAGTCCGCAGAGAAGAACCTGTGAAACATCTCAACAGGGGGACATATGCCTAAAACATGAGGAGTTCAGTTATACTCTAAAAGCTTCTACTGAAAGCTTGAAATCAAAACAAGGAGAACTTTAAATCCCACTAAGGTTGAGTACAGGTATGCCTTTTATATTGAAACAATGTTGGCATTGGCAGATAATTGCCTAAAAAGCTGATAATCATTATCAGCAGATGCAGATATTCTCAGACTAATGGCCCTTTTCCATTAGCCCTACTCTACTCGGCTCGGCTTTCCCCAACTCTACCCGGCTCTACTCTACTCACTTTGGCCTGCTTTTCCACCAGCCCGGTCCCCTGCCCAGCGGGGGCGGGGTCGCCGTGAAACAGCTGGGCGACACTGCGTTCATGTCATTTTGAGCGCGACACAACAACCAAAACAATGGAGGACTTGGAGGCAATAGTATACTTGCTGCTTTGTCTGTGGCTTTTTGTTACAAAGAGAAAAGCAGAAGAAGGCTGCAGGCAGCGAGAAGAAATACCCTTGAGAAGTACAGGAGAGTTTTGGAAGCTATACAACAGTTTGAAGCCGAGGACGAGAGCAATCGGGCTGCAAAGAAAAGACGTATGAGGGTAAGCTAACGGAAGCTACCGCTAGCTTGTTAGCTAGCTCGTAATGATAAAGTCCCGTGTTTAACATTGTGATGGCAGCAAGTTATTGCCATAAAGTAGCAAAGTGTATGTACTGCAGTCCTGTTTTGGGCATTGCGCTCATGACCCATCGGTGACGACATTCTCTGACCAATCAGTAGCCGGCAGTTGGTCGACGTCACCTTTTAGTGTCGACTCAGCTCGCTTAGAACCAGAGCAGAGTAGGTACTAAAACTGGTTTGTTTTAGGAGCTACTGTGCCGGTGGAAATGCAACGCAAACCGGGTAGAGCCGAGTAGAGTAGAGTAGAGTAGGGCCAAGGCGGGCTGGTGGAAAAGGGACATAACTGACCATATTTATCACATTGGCTGTAAAATTGGCAAAATTTAAAAATGTAATATCTACTTATACATATAATGAAGTTTTTCTTGCTCAACATTTATTTCTAATACATATAGACGGTCATGATAAAAGGAACAGGTCCATTTTAGTAAAGTGTAGGCTTTGTGCTCTCAACAAAAAATATTGGTGTCAATGTCAGTATCTGCGATAGAGCACTGGTAATGAGTTCAGAGTTATTGGCATATTTGATATAGGCAAAAATTCATTGTAGTGCATCCCTAGTCCAGTATGTAAATTCTGCTGCCAGGGGCTCCCTGCCATCAAAAATAGTTGGAAATCATGAGCATTACGCAAGTTTTGTTATTATGTCATAGCAGACAAAAGATGTCACAATTCAAAGAAAAAAATAAGTATTCTCTTGCTTTGGAAAAAATCTGAATATTTGAGGTCAATAAGGAACTCAAGAGAAAAAGTACAAACTTATTTACACATTTCAGTGCCAAAATTCTGCATTGTGTATTTACAGTTTTGTGTATCCATTGGTTGTCGACATAATTACAGTGTGCATAATAGGGTCTTCATGATATTAGAATTTTAAATCCATCACAAAAAATGTGTTCTTCAGTAACCAATACTGGCCAACTTCTAGTTTTAGTTACCAAAAAGTGCAAGAAAACTCCATCCACAGTCACAGTCCATCCATCCGTCATCTTATCCCTGTCAGGACTGGTCACCAGCCAATCACAGGGCTGGCGCAGACAGACAACCACTCAAACACAAGTTCACACCTAAGGGCAAGCTAGATACACCAAGCATGTTTTTGGTGGGAGGAAACCCAGGCATACGCAGGAAGAATATGCAAACTCCAAACACTTGTCTTGTCTAAATGTGAAGTCGAGCCAACAACCTCCATGCTGTGTGGCAGGAGCACTACCTGCTGAACCACTGTACAGCCCACTGTCACAAAATCTAACAATATACAAAAAAATGTAATAGAAGTAGTAGATGGTTTTTGTGTTTTTTACAGTACTCTATATATGTAGTTTTGTTTTGGTCACTCAATCAGTTCTTTTTTTAATTTGTATATCTAATTTATAACGACTGTATCAGATGACATTTTCTCCTTACATGGATCTTGAATAACTTGTGTTATTTGATGATTCTTTATTATGTTTTGAAAAACAAAAACCTGAGGAAGTCTTCCCAGTCTTGGACTACAGTATCTTTTCTTATTGTACTTAATTGATCAGATTTTGTTTAGTTGGCATAAACCAAGGCAAAGCCACACACAGTTGAAAAATAAGCTACTGGCACTTATCTGTTTTCCATGTTGCATTCATGTCTGTTTGTAGCAGCTTCTTCTTGAATCATGTAAGAAATGGTACAATGGTGGTACAACAGACTGACGATCTTAAAATCTTTTAATGAGGGATGAGACGACATACCTTAACAAGCTTTAGCAGCTCATACAGGTCCTCCACTTCATCGCCTTCTGTCTGGTTGTAGTTTCTGCCAGTTTCCAGGCTTGAGCCCTGGATGGTGCGTCTGTACAGAGGGAGATCCATGGCCTCAGCATACAGCTCAATGGCCTCGTGGCCCACTGTCTGGTACATGTAGCTGTCCAGCTCACCTGTAGCAGGAATAAAAAAGCATGTTAGTAATTCACTGAGCATCGACGTGATAAACAGAAATGTGTTTTTTTTAACAAATCAAGCAAAGGCACTCTATGTGAACAAAGCAGTGCCTTGTTCTTATTTGAGAGGTTCATCCAGTATATGTGTATATTGTCTTTTTTAACCAGGAATATCACACTGATGTCTTGCTGTCGGACTCACATCCAGCTGATATCTCCAGACCATAGAAAATAAGTATCAAAGAAAGAATTTGTTCCAAGTACCATAAATCACAATTAAAATGTACTAATTTTATATATTAATGCTAAATATCCTTAACATATACAAATCTCTACTCCAGTCTTATCATATCTAAATGTTGGTTTATTCATTTTCTTGCATATAAAGCACTATTTGAGAGTGTTTTTGTGCATCTACAGCCTTAGGCACTTTCAAATTAAACACGAGAGAAACCAAAACATTGCTAAAAAATTAATAATATGCATGGCTCTAACGAAAGACGCACATTTAGATAACAACATGATCTTAAATGAAGGATATTTCTTGGGATGCTCCTACAACTAAAATCAAGGCTGATGCAATTTCAATCTTTCAGATAACAATTTAGCAGATTGCCAATTTCTTTCCTTTTATATGGTAGAGACCCACAATACCAACAGTTTCTTTCATGTTTGATCATGAATACAAACCAGTTTGTCCAACATAAGATGTCCAAAATAACTGACCTGAATCAACAGGTTGGAAAACTAGAAGCCATATTATGATTGATACAACAAAGGTCAAAGCTGCTGACATATAAAATCAAAATATTAAGTGATGTTCCCAAAACTTGTTCATAAAGGATAACAATCTCCATGTATGTGCTGAGTTTGGTCTGAATCCTGGCACTATTCTGGATCTGGTGATCCATAGTTGTACCTTTTAGAGGGGTTGTGGAAAAGCCACTGCCCAAACTGAGCTGCTTGGCAAAGGTCTGTGCTCTCTGAGTGCTTTTCAAGTTTTTGTTTTGTATTTGTTCTGTTTACATTTTGACTATTTACACAGCTATATGTATTAATTTTATATATTATGCAGAAAAGGAACCTTACTTATCTATTTTATGTTTTATTATTCACTTTTATTTTCCTTTATTTCATTATTTAGTTAATTCCTTTCATTCTTTCTTTAATGTATGAACTGTTGGTTTCTATTCATGTAATTTTTAATGTACATGTTGACATGTTGAACTAGGTTACTAATATGCCTGTGAGACAGTTATCATTTAGTTTTAATAGATTGGACTTTATATTGAATATGTGGAAATTATTTCTCCAGAGAGGACTATATTACAATATATATTGAATAACAGTCCTTATTGTCCAGCCCTAGTTCACTCCTGACTGGACCATGTTTTTAAGTCTGTTTGGTGGCTGGAGAGGTGCTGGACTTCCTGGGCCCTGTAAAGTGCTCTTGAGCAAGGCACTGAACCCCAAACTGCTCGGTGGTGCTTCGTCAGGAGCAGCAAGCCTTCACTCTGACACCTCTCTATTAGTGTATGATCATAGGACCTGTTTGTGCATGTATTTTTCAGCCTATGCGTGCGTAACATGTCTCAACAACAGTGCAAAAATCTGAATTGACCTACCAGGGGTAATTAAGTATATTTTTTGTCTAAGTATTTATGTTAAACTAATGTACTGATGTGAGCCTATGTTTTTACTGTGACATGCTACAACATACTTGTAAAATAATTAAATAAATACAACTGAACAGTAATTTTACTTTTAGGTTTACTCTTACCTATACCTCACAAGCAACCTAATCAATTAGGGAGAGAGAATCTGTTGCAGATCTTACTCCTTTAAAGGGATAGTTCAACATTTTGGCAAATTCAATTATAGCTGTAATCACTAATCAAATACACCATCAAATTACTCCAAAACACTCTTGTGGACAACACATGGCTTGTGCATTCCCCATGCTATGAAACAAAAATGTATAATTATGTAACATTATGACACATGCAGCACATAATCTGAACTACTTTCTTGAGTAAACCACTGGGCGGAGTTGAAATCACTCCGCCCAGCAAGTACTGTATGTTTGGAATGTAGTTCCAGCTGTGCATAGGACTTAAAAACAACTCTGTCTCGTATAACATTATTATTTCATAGTGTGGGAAACGTGCAAGCCACGTGTTGTCCACTAGAGCATTTTGGAGTCATCTGATGGTGTATTTGATTAGTTTTGAGGGAGACAGGGGGCTGTATTGTTCACCTCCATTATGTGCGCTGAACAGCAGGCACTGACAATTACAGGTAATGTGCCTACTCATATGACTACAGGCATTACAGCAATGGGCAAATTTGCCAAAATGTTGTACTATCCCTTTAACATTAGCTACCATATTACACATGCTTCAAGTTTTTGGAGGTTCAGTGGTACTTGCTAACAGCTCTAAAGTTACTGAGGTGCAGAAGTGCAGCTGGCTGGCCCATTTTACCAAGCATGGCCCTTTATATCATAGAAACCCCAGCAGGGCATCCTCCTCCTCCTCACCTGTGTGTGGAGGACGCAGGTTTGCCAGAGCCACGATCGTGTGCCCAGCAGAGACACACTGCATCATGTTGTAGCAGCTGTCTTTGCCCCCACTGGAACAAAACAGACAGAGATGTGGGTTAAAGCTGTGTTTACATGCAGACTCGTACATTATAAGGTGTGTATAGAAATGATGAAGGACTGTGATCAGGTGTGACATATTAACTGGTGGCTACGTTAACTGGCGGCAGTGCCAGATGTGCTGTAGGAGTGGCCTTACATGGACCCCTTGTTATTAACCAGGAAATGCTTCTATTGACTTCGCAGACGTGTTAAACGTTTGCTGTTGAGTTTTCTTGTCATTGTAGTTCGTAAGAATCCCTCTACCCAAAGATTCATGGAGTCAAATCCGCAAACGAGTGGAAAATGACGACTTTCGCAACGGAGGTAGACAACATAGGTAGCTGTATCGATGCCTGTTTCAAATATGCCAAACATCAATAAAACTTTAAAACGTTCGCTTTTTCGGTCTTATATCTGTTTGTCAACCACGTCAGTGTGTTCACAGTTGTAAGCTTTAAGGGAAACCGTGCAAGGTGGACGTTTAAGATGTTCAGTTTTGTATAGAGATCCATGTTTACCTTCTCAGATTTACCTGTGTCACGTCGCGTCACAGGTTAACCTACTCTGCATTGCGCTCTCTGTGCAGATGCGTTCGCACAGTTTGCTCCGTATTTGTCCCATATCTAGCCTATATTAACAACCCATCGTCCTTGATGTATCAACAAGCCAATTTAGTGACTGTTCTTACTTTGTTACGAGCTGACAGTGATATTGTGTGAACTCTGAGCTCTACCGCAGTCTGGACGCAACTGTGGAGAAGTGCACAGCTTGATCAGGAGGGATCAAACCGTGCACAGACATCTGTAGATAACTTATTCAACACCACTGAAACCAAAATAACGCAGGCCTCAGCATGTACACATCTGCTCATGGGTCTGAAGGTGCATCTACTCAGACTAACCCACAACTGACGGAAATACTAAGAACAATAACAACAACAACTACAACAACACAACTGCAATCTGAAGCCAGAAGTTTTATCATTTGTTGCAGCCTCTACACAAATAATCCGCTTGTGGGGAGGGATGGCCCACACACACACACTGTGGTACCAGAGACCACAGTGTGTGCATTCAAACTGGAAGGGAGAAAGGCAACTTTTAAATGGATGTCAAATGCTTTGGTGGGTTCATATAACTCATCCAAGAGGATGAACAATCAGCAGCATTTTAGTCTATACAGTCACTGAATTGGCTTGTTGATACACCAAGGACGATGGGTTTTAATATACTGTAGGCTAAATATGGGACAAATACGGAGCAAACTGTGCGAACGCATCGACACAGAGAGCGCATTGCAGAGCAGGTTAACCTGTGACGCGATGTGACACAGGTAAATCTGAGAAGGTAAACATGGATCTCTATACAAAACTGAACATCTTAAACGTCCACCTTGCGCGGTTTCCCTTAAAGCTTACAACTGTGAACACATTGTCGCGGCTGACAAACAGATATAAGACCGAAAAAGCGAACGTTTTAAAGTTTATTGATGTTTGGCATATTTGAAACAGGCATCGATACAGCTACCTATGTTGTCTATCTCCGTAGCGAAAGTCGTCATTTTCCACTCGTTTGCGGATTTGACCCCATGAATCTGTGAGTGGAGGAATTCTTACGGATTACAATGACATGAAAACTCAACAGCAAACGTCTGCGAAGTCAATAGAATCATTTCCTGGTTAGTTGACAAGGGGTCCATAAGGCCACTCCAACGGCACATCTGGCACTGCCGCCAGTTAACGTAGCCACCAGTTAATAGGTCACACAGGCAGCATCAGTAGAAACATGTTTGTAGCTGAATTTACACTAAAACCGCTGCAGGAAGTTCGCAAACTGACGGCATGCTGCTCTTGTTTTTGTTTTCTTCAATTTATCATATATGTCAAGGCACACTTTGATTTAAAAAAAGAAGAAAATCGCATAGAAACTAGATATATCCAGCGTATTTCAAGGCAGTAACCATTCATTACTAACCTACTATTTAAATACAAACACATGAGACCGACGTCTGAGACAAAATGGCGTCTCACCTGATCAACGCGACCACTTTCATCTTCTTATTTTTTGCCTAATTGTAAAATGACATCAAATAATGAGCTGTAACTGACCCACAACAGGGTAACTGTGCTCAGCAACTGGCGAATGTACACGTGAGGGCAACACTTCCGGGTTAAAGGACCCTTCTCCATACAAAGCTGCCTTCCAATATGCCTGATAGAAAATCGGTCTCTGACGTTTCTGTGCTTTCTTAAATCATACTATAATTCAGTTTTAATAAATAACAGTGGGAGTTTAAAGGTAAAATATTGAATGGAAGAAAGAATTAAAAATGAAGCGTATTATGATTAGAATTATTCAATGAGGACAAAAATAATGGTCATGATCCACAAGAAATCCTTGAAAAAGAAACATAATGCAGTGCAGAAAGATTATATTTATAAATATTAAATGACTTAAACTAATACCCATAAGGAATCTTATTACCAAAATATATGTGTATTTAAAAAAAAAGTTAAAATAATACAACACAGTGTATCTTTCTGTCTCATGACATAACACAACAGCTCAATCAAACCACCATGTTAGAGAGCCAAGCTTTGTTGGCGCAACTACTTTTTGTCCAGTTGTCTTTTGCCAGTTTTTTATTTAATAAAGTATAAAAGAATTAATGTGAGGGTAACAATTTAACATGTGCATTTGTGTGCAGTAGAACCCATCATAAAGCTATCCAATATCTATTTGCCAAGTATTCTGACCATTATTTGTTGAGAAAAAAGCAAAAATGTTGAAAATGGCCCTATCCTGCAAGGGTAAATAATGATATTAAAAAATATATCATTATATTTTTTGCAAGACAGAGCAGTTTTAAACAATTTTTGCTAATAAGTTCTAAACAGATTTGTTTGGATGAAATTTTCAGGGAATATTGGTCATGCCACGAGGGAGAAGTAAATAGATTTTGGTGGTGATCCACATTCAGATGAGCAGCCAGTATTTTTTTTTTCTCCAGAATTTGTTAACAGTGCAAGATACGGCAGTTTTCCACAATTTTGATAATAAATCACATTTTCAGGATAAGTTAGAATTTGGCTGATTCAGATCAAAATCTAATTTCACTTCCTTGTGCCATGACCAACATTTCCTAAATACTAATCAAAATTTGTCTGTTGTTTTTTGAGTTATCCAGTGCACAAACTAACAAATGCCATAGTATAGCGGAGGTTACAGCAAAACCTGGGTAAGTTATAAACAGCAACAGTTTACAGAAGGTTTACGTTTTGCATTTCACGTTATATTTTTTTCTCTCAGATAATCTCATCATATTTAAAGCAAACCACCTCTGAGTGCTGCCAATGCCCTCTGTACTTTAAACATAATCCAAGTGGATATGCGCTCCAACTCTGAAACTCACACTGACATACATCCTTTGCCTCGTGTGTCTCAGGAGAAGACCAAAAGTCCATGCACTGGTATTCACACACAGGTTGCACTTTTCCTCTGGGGGAGCCCTATTTTGCTCAGAGGAAAGCCTTTGATGCTCCTTTTGCTCTCTGTTGTTGTGCCAGAGCAGAATAATTGTGCTGCTTTTGTGCGCATCCCTCACCTTCTACCCCTAAGCAGGCCAAAGGCAACTGATTCTGTTTTAGTCTACAAAATTGAGGAAGACGTTGCTTCATCCCATCACTTTTAACTAGGTTTCCCTGTTTTGTTTGTGTTTGGTTTTTTGTTTATTCATCCGGATTATATGGCAAAGTACACAACTTGCAGATGAACAACATTTACATTGTGGTGTAGGCAGCACCATTTTAAAGCCACCTGTTAAAGGATGTGCTCTTTACTTAGTGCTGTGGTTCCATGTTGTTTTATAGACTATGTTTTTCACATCAAGCTCAACAGATAATCATTCAACTTGACCAAGGCAGAGAATAACCACATTTCACACATTAATATGGAAGATGAACTAAGAGGATAAAAGCTAGTGCTAACACTGCTAACACTCCTCTCTGCAAAAGAAAACAGCAACTTCATACAGCACAACAAATGACACACAGTTTGGCTGGGACTCGGCCTGACATCAAAACCTGTCCGAAATTTCAAAATCTGTCTCAGAATCAGAAAGAAATTGCTCAGTACACACCAGGATTAAGCATAAAAATGTGCCAAAATATAGAGCATATATAATTGTGAAAGCACTTTTCATTGTAAAATAAATTAATTATAAAAATGCGATTTAAGAATTTTTTCACCCAAATGAACTATAGAAATTACAAGATTAGTCACAACTTGAAATAATAATTTAAAAAAAATTAAATTCTGTCTTATTCTTCTCTTTCATTGCATCTCTACTTTCATTTATTGTAATTACTTATTTCTATTAATTTACAATTTGTCATCATTCCTTATTTAATGTATCAACAGACAGTTGTAAACTCCATGTATCATGTGTTCTGAAAGATACTGGACACTTAACTCTCAGAGAAATAAACAGTGGGTACAAATATGTTTGTAAAGGTGATATTTTTGTCAGTTTTGAACATTTCATTTGACAGAGATCCTTTTAAAAATGTGTATTTGATGTGGTAGAGTGAGAAACAGCCCTGTCTTTGACAGGACAGGATTCATCCTCATGGTCACACTGTCCCCCACTTCTGGTAACCGTTGATGTTTTCCAATTTTGTGGGTCATGCACTTTATTACAGCTTGACTACCTCCTGTTATTTCCAGGCCTACAGAATACGACCAATGCAAATGTAGTCACTTATCAGTTTTAATTTATGTACTTTATTACCTAAGCAAATAAAGAAGTGTGTTGTCCGTGTTTTATTTGTGGCAGCATTTTGCTGACGTAAAGGAGCGTTTTATGCCCGTATTGTTGGTGCGATGGGGATAAAAAGTGTTGATGGATAGCCCGACTGAGACACAGCCAATGGACGTGAATATGAGACGCATAAATAAGAAAGGCAGGCAGCAGACATCAAATGACACCCTTGGCCTTTTCTTAAAGGAGCATGTGCATATGACAGGTGATTTACACGGACACACAAACTAATTTTTGTCGCACAAGGACACAAAAACTTTGGGCGTAATGAGAAACTAAGGCCTCAAATCACAGGGCAATAAATTGGGTGTCAGAACAGGCTGGCCAAGGTTGCACAGTTAGTGGACAGAATACAAACACACACATACTACACTCGTGCCCCGTAACAACATGACCAAGCATGTACACATGCTGCACAGAAAACACTGGAATATATAGCCTCTTATTTGAAAGAAAATAAATAGAAATTGAGAATGCACTGCGATTTAAATATTGTTTCTGAAACTGACGAAAATAGAAATATTGTGCTTCTATCACTGTTAAAAATGATAGGACAACATTGTACCCCCTGTTCACTCTTTAGCACAATCTACTGTGGTCTAAATGAAATATCTGTGCCATTATTCTGTTGAAATACACTAAACATCCATCAGGAGAAGTTTTTGACCCCGTGAAAAGCAGCTTAGGTGTCTTGTTAGAAAATCAATCAAACAATGGACACTTGATGAGCTCATTTTTTTCTCATTCAGTCCATGAACATAGGAAATATGTAAATGTTAACTAATCATGATTGAATGGTTGTCAAAATATGAACCTTTGCAATAAACACATCACATTTTTTGTAATTTGGTCAAGCAAGGTTTGTGGAGGTGTGTTATAACCTCCCTGCTTCACATGTTATGATTCCATCAGATGAACCCAAGTTGGCTTTGCACTACTGTAAGCTTTAATTGTTGATTTGGAAGGAAAAAAGTATTTAGTATTTATTTTTTTGGTTGTTAAAATTGTTTTGATGTATGTTTGCACCTCTTAATTTTACAAATATTATTCCTATAAACATTCAATTTGTTGGTGTTTTGACAATTCTTTATCCATTTTTGGGATAAGTTTGAGTTTGAATTCATATTTTGGAGTTTCATTGTTGAACCATGGCATATTCAACAAGCAATCCCATTTAGCTACCCCGCAGGACAATGCTAGAATTTCTACCGAACAAATGCTTGGCATGCAAGAAAACAGAAACAAAACAGGAAATAGGTTTAAACATTTCATTTAGTGAGACTGTTTATCTACATATAAAATTATGTGAGTGGCAAACTCTGTTTCAGTAATCCCTATTTCCTCCCTTGAAAGCAAACATGAGTTACTAATGTCAAACAGAGCTTTGTGCTTCAACTCGAGCCAATGTACAATTCTTACTTTGACTCTATGCAGCGCTAAAATTGGATTTGAATTTGACTTAATTTGAATGTTTTAAAAGCCACAAACACGAAGCAGAGGACAGAAAGGACGTAGTGCCAAAATAAGCTTAAGCATCTGGAGGTCCAGTTACTTCTTTTTCCCTGAACCTGAAACACGTCTATTGAATTGTCCGAGGTCTACTCAAAAAATGCTGACTTCCTTCACTTTGGGCTAGTCAGTGAATCAGTGAAGTTAAATTTATTACAGATGAAGTTCAATGAAGGCTGATTACAGAAAAATGTTATTGTGAGATAATGATAAATTTGTGTTCATTGAGCGATTTGCTGAAATGAGTCCCGTGTATTATCAACTCTCCTCCACTGTGGAGCTGCCTGCCTCCATCAGGGGCTCATTTTCCAAAGAACTATCAACATAATGATACCTCTTTAGGGCCTAACCACATCCAAATCAGTTAGTAAACAACCCAAACGGGGATCTGTACACATTTTTACAGACAATTAACCGTTATCACGAGGGGCCCAAATGGATTAGTGGGCTCATTAATGTCTGAGGCTAATCGCTCCTTGATTGGAAATGTGAGAGAATGTGAAATAAAGTCGTGGTTTGATCCAAATTGTGTTTGATCATGGCCCCGTCCGTAACAACAGCCCCAGTCTGCAAACAGTAATTGAGATTTTTTTTTCTCTCAAAATCTCCCATTGTAAATCTGGCTTTTACCCTCCTTTGATTCAGCCTCTAAACAAAGCGAGATGAAAATTGTTTTTCCTCATAAGCTGCTGCTTTTATGAAAAAGCCCTGGAATCATTTTGATAATCACTATTATTTTGTCTGAAAAAATTTGCTGCTGAGAATGATGATGGTGTTTCAATGTTAACTTTTTTTTTTTTTTTTTTAGATTTTAAAAGTTAATCCAAACTGAAATTACATGGTATTAGAT
The DNA here is from genome assembly GCA_037902135.1 of Cetoscarus ocellatus. Classification (NCBI taxonomy): domain Eukaryota; kingdom Metazoa; phylum Chordata; class Actinopteri; order Labriformes; family Labridae; genus Cetoscarus; species Cetoscarus ocellatus. The sequence goes on along the minus strand of JBAMNC010001356.1, from coordinate 532,222 downwards.
GACATCCATCTATACTGGACTGGAGCCTATCCCAGCTGACATTGGGCAAGATGTGGAGTACATCCAGAACTGGTTGCCAGTAGATCACAGGGTCACATAAAGGGACAAACAACCATTCAATTACACTTATACCAAAGGGCATTTTAGAGTCACTGATTAACCTAATGAGCAAGTTTTTAGTCTATGGAAGGAAACTGGAGTGCCTGGAGAAAACCCACACAGGCACAGGTAGAGCCTGCAAACTCCAAGACCCTGGTTGACATGAGGAGTTGGACCAGCAATCTTTTTGCTGTGATGAACATGCACTAACCTGCTGCGCTTTTGTGCTGCACTCTTGTTCTTGGAGCAACATGAAAAGTCTAAATGGAAAAACAACAAGTTATGTCAACAATATAAATATTCAGTATGAATCAGTTTTGGTCCAGGGGGAGTTGATCATGTGAAGCCCTCACTATAGGAGGCCTAGGCTGCATTACCACAAAACCCCCCATTTTAATGCAATCGTTGCATGAAATAAAATTGTTCCACTTATCTCATCACTTACCTGTGATTAGCAGAATAGTAAGCTATGGTGGCACATCCGTCTTCCTCTGGGTTAACAGGCTCTGGTGAGGCTTGGGCAGGATGGTATAGATTCATAAAAGGTGGCTGTTTATTGTCATCACTCAGCTGACTTAAACATTTTTGGTCCCATCTATTTTTCTCTTTGAGGTAATGTTTTGTCAGCCTATTTCATTTTATCATATTGATATTTGCAGGCACACTTGAGCCATTTTGATTGTTTAACTCTGTCACCCATCTGTTGCTATATGACATTGCGCAAGGCTGCATACAACCTAAACACCTATTTGAAATGGACGTTGTTTGCATACAACAGCATCTATGTTTGGGCATGGAAATGTTTTTGTTTTGTCAGAGCAGAAGCAGGGATGAAATGTATCCCCCCCAGAGATAAGTATTTGCAATCAGAGAGGAAAAAATCAGAAACAGACAGACTTTTGCTCCCTTTCTAATCGATGGTTAGAGGTGTAGCGCAATATGGAAGCACTCCCATGATTCCCTGCTACCTCTGAGTAATCTTCAAGACACAAGAGTATGTGTAACAGGCCTGATAAGAAAAGTACAGCTTTTCAGAAAGGTGTAGACTAAACATTAAGAAACAAGTGCACGGCAGAGGACAGAATAATAATGAACCTTTGCACATCTTAAAGACCTTTATAGTTGATAGTGTATTAAACCCTGAACTTGGTGTAGAAAAAAATAAGCCTCTGTCTTTCCAACTGTGCGTTTAAAGAAACTTTCCAACCTACAATCCAGCAAACCATCCCCTAAGTACAAATGTCATTTCCTGAATATTTCTCCTTGATTTAAAATAGTCTAGCCTGTCTTCTTAAATCGTAGAATCAAATTACAGCCTCAGTGTTTGAACTCTGTGAAGCTGCAGCCAAAAGGATGTGGTCCATTAGACTACGCCACCATTCCTCTAATTACGAAGGAGCCAAAGCAAACTGCACGCACTGATATCACCTGACCCTGACACTGTTCCACATACTGTAGTCTAATGGTTTACAGAGACAATCTGCTCTGAGTCATCCAAACCACCAATGGACAGTAAGCTGAGCAGTGATTAATTTACTTTAAGGGTAAATGAAAACCTTATGCAATGTCTGTACATTTCTCATGAAATCAGTTCTACAACAAAGTGTAAAATATTGGAAATCAGTCGACCGCATTTCAACACATATTTGACAATGTTAAGTTATTTTTGCTAGTGTCTTGATTTGGAAATTAAATATACTACAAGAAAGCCATCCTATTATCAGAGTTATAGAAGGACAACACCATCCTCCAAAGCTAAAACACACTTATGTGCATTTCTAAACATTCTTGATAAAAACTTATTCATACACTACTGCCACAAAGGCAAAAACTTGATCAGATCATTCAGTTATGAGGAAACTCTCAAACAAGAGGTTATGATAAGATGTTATATATTGGAAATATTGCTATTGCTTCTTGGTTGAACAGCCATGTTGCAGTTCCATTGTAGCTTAATAATACTACTGTAGCTTTTTACTCTCGCCAATTTTGTTTAACATTAAAATATTATGAAAAGCAGGTTCGTTTGTTAAGATCATGACAAAGAGCAGAACATGTAAGTATTATATTTTTTTGTTCTCCACAGAGCTTATTTATCAGCCATGATCCAAAACACTTTGAAAAATCCCACAGGCTTTTAGTGAGCTTACAGTCGAGGGAACTAGCGCAATGCTAACTTACGCACTGGCCTACAAATATTCATCAACCCTGCACCACTCTATGTTACCCTCACTTAAAGGTAAACTGGTTAGATTTTGGAGGTCTAAGGTTAAGGTAACAGGGCATCGTATTCAGCCTTTGCTGTAAGATTTGTTCTAATTACTTACTGCAAAAACATTATACTTCCATTGTAAAGCACTTGTGGATGTTGCTAATGACTTAAAACTGCCAAGCAGATGTTCTAGTTTTGTACATTGCTGTGCATTTTTGTTTATGTTCTTGCACTTTTAACAAAACTTAATGTAAAAGGCAGCTGCTTGACTGGCACCATGACACTTTATAATGCTCCATACCAATAAAGAAAATATCAAGTCAAGTAGAGGTACATATTTTAGCAAAGATAAATATTTTCTTCCATAAATTCTACTCACCAGTGGACTTGAGGAGGCTGATTTCTGGCTTTTGTTGCCATGGCAGGTAAATAAATATTTGGTGAACACTGGTGAAAACAGTTTTTAATCTGTAAATTGTCTGGAGGGATGTTATAATTAGTGTGTGTGATACACAATCCTCACACAGTTTCCCTCTCAGCCGACATACACAATCCTAATCTAGGAAACAGCCTGCGATCAGAATATTGGAGTTGACATCAGAGGTAGCCGCAGAGGCGATTCCCACACACTCCTCCCTCAGCTTCAAAGGTCTTCCTGGGCCTGTTATGGCTTTCCCTCGTGATGAAGTGTGACACTCCACAAACACAAAAGCCCCAGCCCTCTCGTGGGTCCGCTTTGCTTTTCTTGGATCACTCCAGTCTGACCAACGCCAAGTCAACTTGGCGGTTGTCAAAATGGGCCCCATATCTCTGAAATACTGTGTGTGTGCTGTCTATGCAGCTGTGTGTGCGTGTGGTAATGTGTTGACTGTGTGTAGATAGCTTGTCAGAGTCACCGGGTCCTGTCTGCGTGTGAGTGCTGTCTGTGTGTGGGTTGTGTGCAAGTTTGTTTCCACCTCAAAATGATGTCATGGGCACCCACAATCAAAGACACCACCTGGTTGTTAGTGGGAGCCAACAGTTTTCCCATAAGGCTTAAACTTTGTAGTAGCTGGAGCCAATAATTTAGTAATCATCCGATCAAGCACAGTTTTAACCACAATATTTCCACCAGAGCATGAAGACTTTATGCTGAATAACAAACTTCTTTCTGTTACTTATATTAAGATGGACAGAGCAACAGCCCTCTGGGAATAAAGCCAAAATATCTAGCTCCTACCCCTGACTGACTTCAGTATGAGTCATAAATTGAGCCTCCTATACATTAACTGACGGGACACTGATCAAACTACAAGACAACAAATTGTCCTTTCAAATCTTAGCTTTGATGATAGCCAGAACAGGATACTGATAGATTTTTGGTGGTCAAGGGTCAAGGATCCAGATCACTGGGTCACAGGTTCAGTGAGTGCAACATCTCTTCTAAGCATTTTATTATCTGAATACTGAACCTGTGTCCATTTTGACTCAAGTGTGAACTCAATACAATTTGAGGGTAAAGATTTAAGTAACTGTGTCCTTAAATCCTTTACCCTCAAATTGTAAATTGTAAATCTTTTCACATTACATCAACTGACCCCATAAAACAGACGAGATTTCAATTAATTGCAGTACCGCAAAATGCACAGGAGTTCTTCTTAAGCCTCTACTGTACTTTCATTATTCAGCAATTGTATACCTCATGGGGGCAAATAAATGCAAGGTGCTGACTTTAGTTTGAAGTAGTTTTGTTTTATTGTGTTTTTTTTTTTTAAGAAAAAATGGGTAGTTATTAACCTTGTACAGCAGCTGGATCGGTCTGTAATCAGACAGATCTATCTTGCTCAGCTCCGATCCACAGCGATTATGCTCAGCCCAAAGCAGCATGGCCAAATCAGCGTCCTTTTAAGCAGGAAGAGATAGGAGCACTGAGTGTGACGACAGTAGGAAGTGACTGTTTGTACAGAGATTGGCATTGATGCTAACAGCTTCACAAGCAGTTTTGTCAGATCTGGACTGCATTACTTTACTAAACGAAAAACAAACTACAACACTGAAAGCATTTTTTGAAAGGATAGAAAGGCAATTTTTGCTCCACTTCTGACTTGTTTAGCAAGAGTTTGTTCTCAGAAGTGACTACATGTTTTGTAGGCAGTAACCCCTGCCTACTATATTATCTAATTGGCCCAAAATTAATGTGATCGATGGAACAATCGGCCAGTCAACTGACAGATATACTTTTGTAAGATTCTGCCTATTCCCAAACACTTTATATTGGCTGTTACCCAGATGGTTGAGTAAATATATTGAATGGTCCTCCCTGGTGTGTCAGGTTAAGAAATCTACTCAGATTGATCTACAAATTGGATTTGTGCATGTCCATAAACCCTCTTTTTCAGCCCTGCTCAGAACAGGTTGTTTGAGCGTAAAACCCTTAGAACACCCCTCTAAAGAAGGAGGTGTGGCTTCAGTCTTCTAGAAATGTGCTCTAAAGTTTACTGTGGCTGCACGTCTACAAATGTCTCCTTTATCTGAAGCCATCTGTGAACTGAACAAACACCTCACTCAGGGAGGTTCCCAAACTTTTGGAGGTGGCAAGTCCCCCAGTGACATCATCAGGGGAAAATCTGAATGGATTGTTTGAGCACAAAAATTCTGAGCCTATATCCCTAACCCACATCACCCTTTTTAACCACTTATTATCACTTGCAAAGACTGCTCAGAAAGGGGATTACCTTGTCCTAACTTTATGCCTCAAAGACAAGACTATCAACAGTTCTGTTCAAAAGCATGATATTTATGCCCCTTAGACATTTTTTCTCGCCGAGGTGCAAAATTTGGAGGAGCACCATTTTCCTTGTCTGTCAATACAGCGCTCAGTTGCTCCCATTTCAATTAAACAGTCAGTTTCCACATCTCACTGCAAGTCTGTTTTTGAAACATGCCAGAAGCATCACTCAATGCTGCCTCACTGGAGATGCGCAGGATTCACTCAAGTCTTCGCTAGGCAGATCCTTTATCCCTTCTCTTTACCAATATTATGCATACCAGGAAGCAACTTCTAATAAACCTCTGACAGGCAAGGTAAACTGCAGTTTGTATGTTATCTTTATTCCCCATGTGAGCCTGTGATCTCTTAATCCAGTAACTACATGGCATTTAAGAGTTAGTGAAGCCACCTGGAAATTGCAGCGCTACGTGCATATGCATGGCTGTCAGTGTGTGTAGAGCTCCAGCTGAGCCGCTCTCTCTCGTGCTTCTGCAACACCATAACACATTGTGAGTTGGTATTTAGGTGTTGCAGAATCAACATGAATGTGATTAAGTTAAATCATGGCAGTGTTACGGTGCTGTGAGGAAATGCATGGTGAAAAGGGCTGAGGAAACATCTCAGAGATGTAGGAAACATCTCAGGGATGTAAATATTAAGCTTCAAACTGCACTGTGAATAAACCTTGAGCCTCATCTCTCTTTCTATTTGCTTTCAACCCACCCCTCCTTTTTACTCTACACCCACGCTAGCTTCCCCTCCCCTCCTTTTGCAACCATTTTTCCTCTCGCAGTAAGACGTCACCTGCGCTGAATAAGCGGCCATGGCTAAGCCAGACGAGCTGACTCACTGCCAGAACACAGCAAGCTCTGGGTCTGCCATTTGTCTTGTGGTTTCTGAGTCGGGATATTTGTCTAACACGCAGTCCAATGTCAACACTGGCTCTAAATACCCCTCGCCGCTGCACGAAGTGGGCTTCCTTAGGGAGGATAAGGATTAATGCTGGGTTGGAGATGAAATAGAGGGAGCAGAGGAGGAGGAGGACAGAGCGGATGAGCATTGAGTAAAAGGAATTGATCAAGGCAGGTGTTGTGTGTGGCAGTGACAAGCAGAGGAGGATGAGAAGAAAGAGGTATTCATGGCAGGATTTTTGGATACATCTTATTTAAAATGAGGTACAATGAAGTGGAAAATATGCTTTTAAATACAAAACACTCCCTTGAATTTCTTCAGCTTTCTAGTACACATGGGGTTAACCTTTTCCAGCAGTGACAGCCCCCATGTGAAAGATAGCCCCCGATCATTCAGACCCATTTCTAAACCTGTGACTAACCATAAATAACAAACAAAATCCAAGGCCTCCCACTGGAATCAACACCGCCAGCTCCAGATGAGAAACTGTCGCCCAGATAGGAGATGACCTCAAGTTTACGGCCTGAAACCTGTTGATCCCTTGCGATAGATTGTCACCCACAAAATCGCCCCCCTCCTCCTCCTACCTTCACCATCAACCCCTCCACCACCACCATCTCAGATGAATTCTAGCGAGGATTCCACCATGAGAAGCACATCAGCCTGCTCCTTTTATGAGGCGAATTCCATACACTGGGCCCAATATTCCTGGTTACTGGAGTCTGGTGATTAAAGTGTATAAAAAAAGGGGGCAGCGCCACTAAAAGGCGGTGATTTAGTGAGCTGTCACCCCAGTTCAGGCGGGGCAACAAGTTCAAGTCCCCGCAGGAGGGCTGTAATGAAAATGAAACAAGGGACGAGACGGGGTGAGAGAGGAGAGGTCGTGGAGGGGTTGGAGGTGTGAGAGGGAAGGGGTTAGGATGAGGGGTGGGGATGATGATAGTGATGCATGTATTCAGAGATAAGTATCAGCTGTTCTCCAATCTGAAACACTGGGTTTTGGGTGCCTGGTGAGTCTTTGAGATCCAAAGGTTTATTTTTACTCCTTAAAAAAGTTTGGGAACATTTTGGTTGATTATTTCTACCCTTTAATCACACCAATTGGTATTGTATTACATACCATCGGAAAGCTTGATTAGTCACCTTTACAAAGAGGTAGAACTTGTTAGGGTTGTACATTTGTTGAATGAGCAGCACAGCTAAACGTGTGAGTAGGGCCAAAAAAGGGCCAAAATCTCCTTTTCCTCTGGAGGAAAGCTGACATTGAAGTAGGGATGACTTACCAAAGACCTACCAAAGTGATGTCCTACTGCTGCTTTGTCATCAGTTTAAGCAATTGGTCATAGTAGCAAGCTTAGTGTAGAACATAGACAATAAGGGTTGTTGACAATAAGGTGTCAAACAGCGCTGAACAGACCAATTACTACCGAATTGACCTATTAACCAATCAGAGCAGACTTGATTCATGTGAGAAAGAGAGCCTTGAAGGGGCAGGAGCATCTCAGACAGAGCAAATACAGCACTATCAAAGGTAATCAGTAGATGAAAACTGGAAGGTATTTTGAGCATTAGTGACTGTGAACATACCCTAGAAGTCTTCAACAATGAACATATGAACCTTGTTTAAGGCAAAATATGACAATATTGAAGTGGATGGAGCTTCAAGTGAGTGTCGAGGCAATAAAATTAGAAGGTTTATTGTATCATTAGTGATTTGGTTGGTTTGGTAGCTGGAGAGGTGCCACCTGACTTTCTGGGCACTGCTGAAGAGCCCTTGAGCAAGGCACCTAACCCCAAAACTGCTTGGCAGAGCTTCTTCAGGAGTAGCAAGTCATCACTCTGACATCTCTCCATTAATGCATGATTGCTGGATCTGTTTGCATTTTCATGTGTATTTCAGCCTGTGTTTGTGGAGCATCAACAACAGAGTGTAAAGAATTGAATTTCCCCAAGATGTCTTTTTTAGACATGGCAACTAAATCAGAATAAAGTGTGCAATGTAGATTAGCCAAAATATATACTGCCTAGTGTCCATAACTGGCTATCTCCCCTCAGGGCAAGCACGCAAGCTACTCTATTGTCAATCGCATTTACTTGTGCTGTAGGCCTTAAGACACCTTACTTCAAAATACCTGACCTAACCCTTTAAGATGTGTTCAGAGTGATTAGTGTATGAGGAATAGATTTTTACATTTTACTCACAGCTACACAAATACCCCAGAACCTCAGTCTTCTGTGTTTATATATGCTCCTAGTTTTGTCACATGTTTAAAACCTCAGTGTAAAGGTATTAGTGTGAGGGAGTTAACAGAGTTTAAATGTCCCAGACAGAGAGGAGGGATTACTGTGTCCCTGACCCTCCACTAACCCCATCCTGACCTTGTAAAAACCCTGACCCCATCATTTCCACCCTTACAGGATTCATCTGCTGCCTGGACTGCCTGCCTCTCATCTGTGGGAGTGGGGTTTTGATGCCTTCAAGTACCAGCCGGCTATAAAAGACACATCCTGATGGGCCTTCCTCTGTTGTGTTTAATAGCTGTCTTCCCCTCCACCACCACCACCACCACCAGCCCCATCCTGACCTCCGTCACCGCACCCACCCTCAGCCTCAGAGCTGGCCCTTGGCTAACCCCTCGTATTCAGGGTTCAGGGTCAGGGCAGCAGACTCCCAGCCAATTGGGCGGTTGCCCAGAGGAGCTGATACAACCGTAAGCAGCAGGAGAGACGTAAGAGACTACAGGGACCCCTCTGATGTTCCCGAGAGTTTCCAAAGAGAGGGAGAGGCTGTTCTGTGTTTATAACATCTTTAATTTAAGGAGGGAAAGAGCGACACTGAGTCTAACACAGAGCATGACGAAAGAGCGGAGCACTGTATAAATAAGTGTCACGCAGAAAGACATATAACTCTTTCATTGCTGAGGAACAGCTGAATGAGGACAGAGAAAGAATGATACGAGCATTAATGTGTACTTTACAAAAGGCCATGGTCCAAAACCTCAGTCCAAACTCTTTAAACAGTGCGTGTACTATTTTATTACAAAGTCACAAGTTATTCTTAGATATAAAAACGATTGTCCCTGTGTGGTTAAAGACACAGAGGGGATTTTTCTTCAAGGTCAGGAGTCAGTTCGGTGGAACAAAATAAAACAAAAATACAATATGGCACAACAAGATAGATTATCATAAGCTACCATACAAAATATGATGTGATGAGAGCAAGAATGTTTTGAATTTAACTTCACATGTCAGTCTGGGCCTTTCTGTGAGAAGTTTACACATTCTCCCTGTGCATGCATGCTAACTAGGTTTAATTGGTGATTCTACATTGCCCGTAGATGTGAGAGTAAAGAATAAAGCCAAGGATCCCAGCAGAGTAAATGAGTCAAAAATATGTTTACTTAGAGCGTACTAGTAGGATGTATTATAAATGGGTTATTCGTGAAATTAATACTGTCTGATCCTATCAGTTTTATATTGGGATTTCAGTACGTATTAAAGAATGGTTTTACCTGTCTCATGGGGAAGTGACCAGAGGGGTTTTTTGATTGTTTCTGATGTTGTGAGATTGCTTCAGGGAAATATAAACTTAATCTAAACATCAGCATTTTTCCTGTGCATGTTCTGTGTGTTGTCACAAGTTATAGAGAGGATTTTAATGATCTGCCGTGTAAGTGACAAAACATTGTCAGGTAGTGTACTGCCACAAGGCCCAATGGCAATGAAGTTGGACACTGTGTTAAACATAAATTAAAAACGAAAATTCAGTGTTCTGAAAATCCTTTTGACATATATTTGGTTGAATACACGGTAAAGACATATTTAATGTTCAAACTTATAAAATTCATTGTTTTGAATTTGGTGCCTGCAACATGTTCCAAAAAATGTTGGGACAGAGGCAACAAAAGACTGGGAAAGTTGAGGAATGCTCAAAAACACCTGTTTGGAACATTCCACAGGTGAGCAGGTTAACTGGAAACAAGTGAGGGTCATGTTTGGGTATAAAAGGAGCGTCGCTGAAATGCTCAGTCTTCACAAGCAAGGATTGGGTGAGGTTCACTACTTTGTGAACGACTGCATGAGCAAATGGTGCAACAGTTTAAGGATGTTTCTCAACATGAAAATGCAAGGAGTTTGATTTCATCATCTACAGTCCATGCTATCATAAAAGGTTAAGAAAATCTAGAGAAATCTCTGCACAAAAGTGGCAAGGCCAACTTGCCTATGACCTTCGGCCCCTCAGAAACTGGGTTGGAGGCAAACCGGCATCACTCTGTAAAGGATATTACGACGTGGGCTCAGGAGCGCAGACTTGTCTCCAATTGAAAATGTACAGTGCATTATGAGGTGCACAGTTCGAGAATGGAGACAGTGGACTGTTGAGCAACTGAATGTCCTCAGTTCCCAAACACTGAGTGTTGTTAAAAGAAAAGGTGATGTAAACATGCCCCTGTCCCAGCTTTTTTGAAACCTGTTGCAGGCACAAAATTCAAAATGAGTGAGTATTAGGGGAAAAAAATGAAACAAAGTTTATGAGTTTGAACATAAAAAAAATATCTTGTCTTTGTAGTATATTTATTTTAATATATGAAGAAAAGTATTTGCAAATCATTGTATTCTGTTTTTATTTACATTTTACACAATGTCCCAACTTCATTGGAGTAGGAGTTTGTACCACCCCAAGCTGTTTAAGTGTGAGATAATAATAAAGACAACAAACACATTTTCATGTGAACAGGGCCCTGTAAAAATGACACCCACAAACAGCCTATAATGTACATTACTGAAGATTCACATAATTTGCATAACTCACACAACAATATGATAAGAGAGGTAAGAACAACATTACATAATGGTGGGAAGAAGCAGCTTCAGAGAGGACTCCACTGCTGCTCATGCATCTCTGTAAGCAGCCTCCCGCCTGAACAACACTGATCCCAGGATCTGATCCTTCCTGCTGCATGAGAGACAACACAAACATCTGTTCACTCACTGCTCTGGCACTTTAAGATTACGTGTATTTGAATCTTTGACATCATTTATTTATTTATGTCTGTGATTCCGTCTTTTCCTGTGGATGTAAAATACCATTCAGCTGATGTTCCTTTTCCCGTGTAAGCCCACTTATCTCCCAAGCAACCAGGATAACACAGCGGAGCAACACAGTGGATTCAACTCTATTATGGTATTTATTTCACAGTAAAGACAAAAACAATACAAACAATAACACTCACTAAGCTTATTTCCTGAAATGGCTTCTTTGGAATTACAAATGTTGGCTGCTTATGGCTCTCTGATGGCTCCATTTTTCACCCGCTTTAACTTGCTAATTTTTACTGCTCAATGTCCTCCACTCAGCCTGTGTCACTAAGTCATAAGCACGCCGCTCCTGGCTGATATATGGCTCTGGACGATGATGTCAGCGGAAAACACTTTCAATAATTGCTATGATTAATATTCTCAACCTTCCAACACCTTCCCTACTCCATCCTGCCACATATCTCGGGCGAGGTTCATCTATCAGTCTGCTCTCAAACTGTTTAAGTCTTCCCGAGTGATGCATGGCACGCTGCTAACCCCGCGTTTCAATGCAAACTATTTACATCCATTCAAATTATGAGTGGATGAGCTTGCGGTGCATAAAATCACAGTGAGTTGAAGAGGTAAGAAGAGGAGAGGGAGAGTATTTTATTAGTTCAACTTTAGTTTGCATCAGTTGTGTCAGATTGATATCATCAAAACCTACTGCTTTGTCCTCTTTTCACCCCAAATTTAACAGGTTATTGGTCAAAACAGAAAGGTTAGACAAGACAACTTGTGCTTTACAGAGCTCAAATCCCTGTTAAAACATTAAAAAATACACATTTTAAGACTGATGTCTACCAGGAGATAGTGGGGTTTTTTTTTATAACAAATGACCACATTTCAAACCAAATTTTTAAGAATAGATTAAAAAACTAAGCATGACATCTTCTAATATTGCTGATTTCAGTTTGAGCGTAGAGGTGAAAATCCATACTCGGACTGTAAATATACATTTGAATAGAAAATATACAGTTCTGCAGCACTTCAGGGTACCTGGAGCTGTGATCCAACAGAGGGACCTGACTGCACAATCCTGTCTTGACCTCAACAACAGGAAGTGTACCTCGAGAAAATGGAGGACAGGCAAAGCCACTGCAAGCCATAGACTGTAAAAGAATTTAACAGAGTTGTGTGTCACCAGCCCTTTGATTATTAAGATTATTAATGGGGCCTTTGGAACGTCTTGATGTCCTCTAATGAATGCTGCCATACTGCACGTCATCTCAACCAAGCTTTAGCTCCTACGGCTGGCTTGAGTGAAGGAAACATGTCTATGCATTTCTGTTTCCACAATTAACATAAGAGCACATCAATCTAAAGCTAAAGCTATATCCATTTCCTAAGAGGGGCGAGGTCCGACACACTTATGAGCACTTAAACTAAAACAATCTGTTGTGAGCAGGGTTGAAACAGGGGGGTTTATAGGCATGCCAAAGTCAGGCATCAAAGTATATTTTTGGGCTAGAAACTCTAAAAATATGTATTTGGAGGTCATCTTGGACCAGAACTTTAAAAAGGAGTGAAATATTGGAGCTTTAAAGCAAGCAAGACAGATTATCCTGCCCAGCTTAAGAAGATAAAGAATTATTTTTTTTGCTGCATGACATCAAAACATACTGTTCCAACACATAGCCTGCTCCATGGCACGAGAAATGTTGGCACTTAATGTTGCTGAAGCTCTGTATCAGAGCAGCAGAGGGACAGAAGTCTTTGTAAACATCAGTATTTTGCTTTCATTTACTTGCTAGCCCTGGATCACTAGTTCAGTTAGCAAGCAAATTACAGGCTTCACTAAGTTTTGTTGCTAAGTACATTTTAATTGTTTAAGCTTAGGGGGAAGGATCAACCATTACGAGCCTAAGTTCATTATTGTGCCCTTAGATTAGTCCTGCTAAAACAAACAACAACACAAGGACTGAAAAGGGTGAAAAACTCTCAGAAGAAGCACAGTTTTCAGCCATTTCATGTGCTTATATTAACTTTTTTTCGACATATATAAAGTGTTTGTTGTCAAATTTCTTATTCAACATAACAGGTTCTCTCAGAATAAAGCACCACAGTGAGTCTGTCCAGATTGAGCTAATTAAGGCATGAAATGAGTTAACAGGAGAAGAGTCATTACCACACACGCACACACACACACACAAACACACAAACAGACAGGGGAGTTTGCAGCGGTTCAGGGAAGCTCAGGTAACAGTTCCACTTCAGCATACAGAGGTACACCAGGTTGCAGACTCATTAGCTGGCCTCAGAGTTTGGCTGTTCCTTCTAGCTTGGCTTTGTGTAACAGTGTGACAAGAGAATTATAATACATGACATCTAGTATAAGAGAGTTACATTTAAACGTACTAAAATATAAGATAAAAATGAACAATGATTGGGATGTTAGAAACAAAATATGTTAAAATACCCTTGAATTAGTTAATCAGCTAGAGGGTAATTCGTTACAATTCTTTCATTCAGCATAAAAAAATCCTTTAATTCATTCATTAAAATAGCCAAAAAAAAGTGTCAGTTGCAAAATAGATGAAAATATTTGACTGACTAAAAGATGATCATTAATAGAATTTAAAGAATAATGTGTGGAACACTAATAAGCACATGTGTATATCAACTTTCATCCCTCCTATGCCCATGAAACTATACAGCTGTCCTCACAGGCTTGGACGTACGCCGAGCTCTCACAGACTGGTTTCCTCTCAGTCTGGACACTAATTGTTTAGGGAGGAAAAAGGTGAAACAGATATGTATAAACAGCGGAGGTCTTCCAGAAAGCAGGGACAGGCGAAGAGGGCCTGGGACAAAAGCCATCCTGTCACATTCACTGTTCAAATTGATGTGTCAGGACTACCATATTCTGTCCAGTGGCGTCAGGAAAAATAAACTCTCACTTCCTTAATGTTGATGGACATTTTATACTTCTGTGGGAAACACTTGTGCACACTCATTATGAACACAGACATTTAGCAATACGTTATTGTGATTTGACTATAAGACCAAGAGTGTTACTTGAAAGAACAAGATATTGCAGACTATTTAAATTTTTGGAGCTTTTTTAGGCCCTGTTTACAGGTATTAACACAGATAAACAACTCTTTTTGGCATTCACGTACCACGTTGGCAGTACACAAGTGATCATCAGTGATAACCTGCAGTTTATTTACATCCATCAAGCCCTTACATTTGAAGTGTCCCTGTATGTTATTTGCAGTGAAGGGAAATGAATGTGAATGAATTAGCAACAAGTGAAGGGGCTAGCAGCGCTCTGTAGCAGCTTTTCTCCATCATATTGTTACAAAACATGTAATAAAATGCAAAAGTGGTGTAGATTTAACATATCTCCATTTATCACCCAATCTGTCATGTGGTCATTGCAGTGATGCAAGAAGTAAGTTTACATAGCAACAGCGTAGAAAATATTACTTCACTATACAGGACCCAGGTCAACTCTTACAAAATGATTGAAAAAAGCATTTTCACCTCATCATGTCTGCTGAATGACTAAGAACCGAAATAAATTGACTTTTGATCAGCCTCTGGTGTGCAGAACTTTGGCCTCTTTAATTTTATTTTTATCTATTACACAGTATTTTACTTTTTTTGGGATGTGTGTGCTTCTGGTCTGTTTTGTGTTTGCAATTATACCCAAGAGTACCAGTTCTATGATGTGAAAGATGGAAGTTGGCCCATGTTTGAGGAAAGGTGTCAGTTTTTAGTTGAATGAACATACATAAATACACTTCACTATTTCCCTCCTTGGACTACATCAACTAATGGGACAGTGTTTTAATCCATATAAATGTTTAATAGATAACCCTATTGATAAATAGTGTTTGGCCCATGTGCTGCCTACTAGTCTGTGGTGGTGCCTCATATTTGCCTCTAGTTTTGCTATGTTTACCCCAGCTAATTTTGTGACATCATGTGGCATCATGTGACACATGTCATAAAGGGGCCTATTGGCACTTATTGTGAGAGTACAAAAAAATCACCACCCCTTAATTATTGATGTAATGTATTAAATAACATTTTATAAGAATGGATGAACCACTGAACTAAACCTACAGAGGATAATTTAAACTCCATAAGATGATTTGACATCAGCAATAGAGTATTTGCTATAACTGATAGGAAGTCATGAATTTTAAGAAAATCTTTTTATTTTAAAAAGTTTCTATAGCAAGCTTTTTTTCAATCAATCAGTCTCACACCGCTTTGGTTAATGCAGCTCTCTACTGTCTCTGCATGTCCCCAAAGCTCCTCTCATAAAAAAGAAATATGTTCATAGCTGGGAATAATCCTGTTCCCAGTATGAATAGGATCCTTAGACAGTGACGTTCAGTGTAACAAATTGATAGGAGTCAATTAAGCATCTATTATTAACCTCCTATGGTTCACTGTCAATTATCTGTCCCATTAACTCTTTAATACTGTATGCAGTATGTGTTTAACACTGAGGAGATCCAGCATGGCTCATATCTAATCTGCACTTGTGAAAAAAAGAGCAGAAATGATGACTTTTCATGTCAATTCAATTTAATTAGATTTAATGAAATGGTTAAGGTCATTTATACCTCTGTTCCTTGGCTCTAATATGATTTATAGAAATAATAAGGTGCGCTTATATAGATTAGTCATAAATTTCCACAGTCTTAAGATGTTTTTTCTGCAATAATTACCATATTAAAGATAATATTACTGTCCTCTTCAGAGGTAATAGGGAATTACTTATATCTCTTTAAAGACAGGGGAGAATTTGGAAAGAGACAGTCCTTAAATGTCTTTTCTTCTTGAGAGTATGACACATGCAGAAGAGATAATCACCACCACATGGATATAATGCATATTTATCACATGTGGCTGCTGAAAATAAGTCCAGGCATTTCTTCCATGTCTGTGATGCCATTTCCTGCCGTGTCTCTCTTGATGTTCATCAGCAAACCGCCGTGCTTGTAACAGGAAATCATTCTACTGCTACACTGACTGGATCCTATTTACACAAACTCCCTAAAAACACTTAAGACAGGATATTTGATTGTGAGAAGTCTTTTCCATGCGCTTTTTCCCAGAGCGGGACGTCACCCTGGGTTAAGTCCTAAATATAAGACACAGTTATGCTTACGTAAGAAGGGCATACATACATTAAAGACTTGCTTCCATTTAAGCACCCCCTCTGTATATTTTGATGCCATTGTTTGTGTCGACAATGTACCGAATCAGTCATGTGATACTGAGCTGAGACGCACAGTGAAAATGAGCTCAGGAAACAGATGACATTGTGAACTATTTGCAGCAGTTGGAGTACAGCACCAAACACAATGACATACAGGAAGTTTATTATGCAAAAATTCAATTCTTCTGAGAGTTAGGAAGGAAACCATTCCAACCACAGAAATCCCAAATACCAGCTGGCAAGCTGCTGACATGAGAAGTGGAGCTGCCAAGCCAGACATGCTGTCATAGGACCCTGGTGAATAAACTCCAACTGCATACACTTGAGTCAGTATCTGGACTTCCTTGCAAAGTAAATGCAAACATTGGGCCTAATTAACCAAAAGCTAAGATTTTTGTTGCTTTTTTTTTACTTTAAAGACCCAAAGAAGGTCTCAGGTTGATTCATGAAGCTGTTCTTAAACCACAGAATTTTTCACACCATTACCAATACCGTGGGTGCAATGGTGAATGATTTGTAGACATATCATTCATTTAGACATAAATGATATGTCTACATAAGCTTGAAGAAAATCTCTCAAAGTGTTTTAAAGACAAGGCTTTCACAGAAAAGGATGAACATGACATGAGACTTTTTTTACATTTGACCTACAATCTTAGAGGATCTAATCAGCACAACATTGTCTCTAACAACATTTTTTAGACATCACATTTACAAGCAAATCATGAACATGACGCCAGATCACCTTCATGACTTCTAAAATCTTATTTGTTAGCGTTAAGTTGCAGTAGATATTAGTTTACTTTAAAATACTACTACTAATAATAATAATAATTATAAATCCAAGTGTTGTCAACAAATAATGTTCAAAAGCAAGGAATTGAAACATGGCACACCATATGGACGTTCAATATTTTACTAGTCCATCTGGGCATCAGCCCATAGAAAGTGTTTGGGAATCTGCAGAACCTTTCAAAAGCAAATCTAGCAGGTGATTGGACGGTGGTTCAGTCAATCACATTCATCACACGCCAGCCAGATAATGAAGTAGGTAGGCACTAAAGCTGCAATGGGAAATACAAAACACAAGCCCCTTCATCGGAGAAACTCTCACCAAAACATGTCAGAAGTGAAGCGAAAAAATCCTTTCTATCAAGAAATGCTTTCAGTGTTGTTTGTTTTTCATTTAATAAAGAAATGCAGTCCAGATCTAGTAAAACTAGAAGCTGTTAGCATCTATGCTTATCTCTTAACAAGCAGTTTCCTACTGCTGTCATCTCGCTCATAGCTTCTACCTCTTGCTGCTCTGAAAGATGCTGATTGAGCCAACAACTGTCCTAGTTCGGAGCTTGGCAAGATTGATCTGACTAATTACAGATAAAGAATCAGGCGGATTCAACTACACTGCAAGGTTAGGGATTAAAGACCCAAAGATCTTGAACCTTGACCTCTGACCTCTAAAATAAAATCAGAACATATGTGAGACAAAGTGGGCTTTAGTGAAAATTTCATGTCCTCCAAAATGTAGTCAGTTCATAGGTAAGAGAGGGCATTCGTGCAAAAGTTTCAAGAAAATCTCTCAAAGAGGTTTTGAGATATTGGGGCTTGGGCCCCATTTTGGTGGCGTGAAGAATCTTTTCTAGTAGTGCATGGTGCACAGCGGTTTGGGGCATGTCTGTCCATATTTTTCTATTTTAACAATGCAAATTCCCAGCAAAAGCCAAGCCCAAGGGGCAAAGAGGATGGAATATTGGCCTTCAATTTACAAGGTATGTTTTGAGCCAAACATTGATCAAACCAGTAAGTAATAATGATATCTGCAAATTAGATGAAAATAGTTTGGATGTAGAAAGCTACTTGTGTCATGTTGTTGTAACTTAGCTCATTACTTTTCACCAGGTTGTAGCTTAAGTGTAGTGGATCAGACTTTTTTCATAAGTAACTAGAAATTAAGCTCACTACACTTGAAGTAGCTTGCCGATCTCTGGATTTAATTGTCATGAAACACACGAAGGACACTGTTTGAAATGTATTGATACTTAAATTGAAGTTTTATTTCATTAAAGTGCTAAACATCATCACAAATGAAAAATTGTTGGACACAGGAGAGAGATGCTGATCATGGCTCATATTTTTTCAGCATTATTACAGTTTGACGGATCATTTATTCTTAAAGTTGGTGCTGCAACACAATGGATCATTTGTGAGGCTTGTCATTAGAATAATGAAGTCAAGTTTTTATCAAAATGACGTGTGTAATTTTCTTGCTTTAGGCAGACATTTAAAAGTCATTACCTATGTCCTTTGTTTATATTCATAGTTTAAAATTCTTCAATTTGGACCAAAGCATGCATAACTAGAAAAAATTAAATTCTTTTTAATCATATCTTTAAGGCAAGGCTCAATAAGCTTGACACTCAGCCTTCACCTCTTTAATTACTAAATTTTACTATTTTACTAAATCCATGTATCAAATGTATTTTAATGCACAAATATTCTACGGTTAATAAGAAATATTTATTTACTTTGGATGGGTTATATTGTCATTTGTGATCATAATAAATAAAGAAATAAAATGTTATTGGAAAAACTATTAAAACAGTGAATTATAAAAAATCTTGCAGTGATATCTGACTTCACAAGGTCAGCACTGAAATGCACATAAAATTGCTTTGAGTTTTTTTTAAGCAATCCCAAAATACAAAAATGCTAAATATCAAAATCTTCTTGAAAACTGTGAAATTGGTTTTAGGAACAAATTTCTTTCTAAGATCAGTTTGTGACTCAGGCCCAATGTCCCAGTGGAAGAGTCCTTTCATGCCTGTTTTTGCTAATGGCTCTTCTCTGAGAGATTTACAACACACAGACACAGCACAATTAGAGAAAGGGAAACACAAATGCCAAGAGAAAGATTTATGGTCAACAGAGGTGCTATTTTTGCAATTGAAAGTCTGATTAGAAAGTGCTGATGGTCTGGTCCACCAGAGAACTCTGTCACATGTACAATGTCAGGTTCATTCAGGTGTCACTTAACTGGTGGCCTCATTACATCCAGTGCTGTACCTGGTCCTCTGCTGTGACTGACGTGTCCACTTTGTTTGTGCCATTAACATAAGCAGATGTAATGGATGAGTCACAGAGAGATATATGGTGTGATGGCAGTGCTTGCTCAGGACAAAATGTTTTAGATTAATATCCCTGCATCTACTAAAGTGCCAACAACATCTCTTCACTTAGGAATGAGGAGAAAAACTTTAAGACATTTTTGAAGATGCCACGAAAAGTCTTGTAACACATGTAAAGGATAAAGCATTTGTCATGGTACAAAGGAACAGAGAAGGAAAGAAAGTGTTTGGAAGAGCCTTCATGATGGAAAGTGGCTAGATTTGTTGTAAAATTACATGCTTTGCAGATGACACACTATTGTACTTTTTATTTAAAGGATCATAAGAAAAACTGAATGGTGATTGAACAAAGTATTTGTCTGTCACATCATTATGGGTTAGTCAAAGGTTTTCAGTAAGTGTTCCCTTTCAGTACAACTAAACCTCTTTTTTCTTTAAGATGCACAGGGAAGTCCTGACATTTTCTGATAATTGTTGCACCTGTATTTAGAAATAGGTGTAGTTTTTAAAACAACACACTCTAGAAAACCATTGTTTAAAAAAGCAGTGTTTGTATCTTTCTAATCAAGTGCCACTGAAAGTATCAGAATCTAAGAAATGTTAAAAAAAAAGCCCAAAAAGGAAAAAAAAAAAGAAAAAGAAAAAGAAACAAAAACATGTTTAGACCAGTCACCTCTCTCAAGAATTATAGACTAAACCTTTGCTTTTGCAAGCATGTGTCCTAATCAATGTCTGAAATAATAAATAAATGAAAAGTCCTTTTACCTGTCTTCACTAACCCTTTTTCAATTCCATCCAAATTCCTGTAACGACAATAAATCTGCATTAGGACTGAGCATCCTCCACTGACTGCCTTTCTGTGGACAACATATTGCTCAATGATTGTATTCTTTGATTGTCCGTGTTTAATGGCCGCCTCCATCTGCCAGCCCCCGTGTGTCTGCAGGCTAGCGGCCCACAGCGCCCCACATTAGGGCCTGTTGGCGTGGGCCCCAAGCACATTCTGCTTCTGGAAGTGTGATTATTGAGGCCTGATTACAATGTCTGCAACCACGATAACAATCCAACCCTCATTGAGCGCTTGGCAATCTCACTGAAAAACAAAACGGCTGGAGAATTAATGGTGCCTCAAACTCGGACAGGTTTTTTAGTGCTGATAATCCTGATCCAGGGTAATTTGTTGCAATTGGTGGCATATGGTTTGATTTTACAATCAGTGTCCAGCAACAGATATAAAATCTGTTGGACTAGGAGTGATGTGCACCAGATAAACAGACATTTGTGTTAATTTTGAGATTATAAACACACAAGTAATATTTTTAAACTAGAACTCCTGCTTGAAATAAACTTGAAATTTTGCATCCAAAAGCTTGAGATGAACCTGAGACTCTGTAGACCTGAACGACATTGATGGGGTGTAGACTTTAAAAGATCAGAGATGTAGCTATTCGTTCAAAGATATAAAAACAAACAATAACATTTTAAAACTAGAAAGCCCTCAGAGAGCGCAAACCTCCACCAAGGTAGCTCACATAATGCTGTTACATCTAAAACCATCATAATATAATTCCTTGACCCTGAAAACCCAAACCTAGCACTCAGAATCATGTTGATATCATTATTAGTTAGACAGTTATTGAGCAAAAACAATTGTTTGCTAATGGCGGTTCATACCTAGCCATCAAAGTGTCTCAAGACATCTTAAGATGTGTCTTAGGACACATTTGTTGAGATGTCTTGAGACGTCTTGGTAAGTCAAGACATGTCTATAAGACGTGTCTATAGACATGGGTCTTAAGATGTCTTAAGATGTCTTGATGTACAAAAATGTCTTGAGACGTCTTGATTTTGGTTATTATGACTTGAGACATCTTGATGGCTGGGTATGTTATCTGGATCACCACCAAAATCTAATCATTTTTAAGTTGGGCCATTACCAACATCTCCTGAAAATTTACAATCGCACTCTACTATAGCCTGCTGCAGTGATGGCTGTGACTTGCATCACTACGTAGCCGGTGCAACCCTCTCCTCCCGGCTCACATCCCCACCCTCAAGTGAAGGTACAACTGGCAGTGGAAACGCAAACAAGATCAGGGCACTCTAAACCATACCACACTGTACTGAACCAAACCAGACCACTTGGTGGAAATGAGGCATAAATGTAGATGTTCAATAGAGGCCTAATTTCCTCTGACATAAAATGTATTACAATCCAAACGTGTAGAAATAAAAGCATGTACCACTCCCTTAAAATCTTTTTCAGATAAAACTGATTGAATTTTTGGTAAGGGTCTCACGTGATTAAAACTGGATTTGACTATAGAGTTTATTTGTTGATCCCGTTTAAAATCCCTGTTGACTTTTACACAAAGATTGGTGACGGCTTGCTTAAGATAAGGGGCTTCTGGCGCAATTTAGGGTGGCGCAGCCTGGCGCAGCCTGGCGCACCCTGCGCAGTAGTAGTTTCATCCTCTAGTTTCAGCCTCTAAACTTGCTGTCAGTGCGCGGAGAGTGTGATGTAGTCAGCTCTGAGTGACAAACAGAGAGATTATGGCTATGAAGGGATTTTTTTTTACAGAGGTTAAATGACCTCCACGATATATTAAGAGCGCAAAACAGAGAGAGTTTACTTTACACGTGCGTCTGCATGAGCATGACGGCACACTGAACTGTCCCTCTTTTTCCAGTCCATCATAAGGACAGACAGCCTCCAATTCTTTCTGTTTTTCATAAAAAATTCAGTCAGTGATGGAAATGATTCCGTTTATGCGACCCTTGTGTCTCGCCACAATGACCTCAGCCCTCCGTACGTAGCGTTGTGACCTTTCTTGCACCTGCTTTTCAAATGTACAAAATTTAAACGCAAAAACACTGAGCCAATCAGTTGCGGGTTTGATAAATCACATTGCAGGTGCTAAATGATCACATTTGCATCTCTTCCTCCCAGTATTTTGCGCGTTTTGATGATCTGCATGTATTCTGCATATTCATGAGGGCAAACACACTAAATTGACTGCATGTGCTATTTTGCTCATTTGACAGATGCAATCCTCTGTCCACCCGGTTAGTGGATCAGCTTTGCTATTAAGTTTGCACGTGTTTTTATTCACACAAACCTTTAGTAGATCAGGCCTTAAGTCCGCAGGGCCCAGACAGAATTAAATTCGTGCAAAGTTTTACTAAAATCTCTTAGCATCTTGAGATATCTTTTCAACACAAAAGGAATGAACATTAAAAATAAGAATTTTGACCTTTGACATACAGCATCCAAAATCTAAAATGAAAAAATTCCAAAACATACTGCCTCTGTCTCCCTGCTATTGGTGGCACTGAGGCGTTAAATAAGGAATAGACAAAGTATAGAGAGTTTTGAAATAAGAGGAAAACAAGTTAAAGAACTCAGAGGCTGCTACACGAGAAAAAAGGTTGAATAAAAGGAAGGGGTTTACAAAATCAAACAGTTACCAAAACACAGTTCAGCTGTCTGTTTTGAGTTTTCCTCTGGTTGTCCATGGGGTGGCTAAAGCATGTCGCTGTGGAGACTGAAGCAGAGAACAGAGAGCATGCTGCTTAGTGTTTGACACGCACACCTGAAAGCCCCCATGTTCTCTCTCTGTAGAAGTGCCTGTGGTGGTCTCCAACTGCCAGCTTGTTTTTGAGGGGTACTCATTGCCTCATCCCTGCCTCCAGGCAAAACTCCAACCCTTTCCCTGCCTCGCTTTTTTCCTCCTTTTCTTCTTTCCTCCTACCTGCGCTCATCAACTCCTCTTTAGCTCGCTCCCTCTCTTCTCCTCTCCGTTTCTCCATCCCTCTGTCCCCTCAGGGCAGCAGATTCAGGTAGAAGTCTATTGCGGCGATCAGAGCTGATAACCTGTAGTCCGGACAGGCGTGCCACATGGGGCCACACCTTGCCCGAGGATAGGTCCATCCATGCTGGGGGCAACAGAGGCACAGTGTCCGGGAGGGGAGGGAGCTGAGGCCGGGGGCTAGGTCTACAAGCTGGGGCTGGGAGCTTGAACTGCAACAGGAGGAGGGGGAAATGGACTGGATGCTGGGATGGCAGCTGTATGAGCCCCAAGGCTGGGGTGGGTGGATTGGGGTGCAGAGAGGGGGTGATGGTGCAGAGACATGGAGGCAGGAAGAGAGGGAAGGGTCATGGTTAGTGACAGGGGTCTGCATGGTCCAGCTGAGATTTTACTGATCCGCAGTCGAGTGGAGCTGACAGGTGAGAGAGCAGCGCCACCCCATAATGATGGCAGCCAGGGTAGGGGTATGTGCAGGCTGGTGCACTGCTTGATGGGATGGGAGAGGGGGAGTGGGAGTCAGGGAAGTAGCTGTGGAGAGTGATGGAATCAACTGATGCACCCTGCTGTGAGTAAAGCTTCTGTTCAAACTAATGCTTCGAATCAAAAAGCAGGCCTCGGTTTAGTTTTATCTGCTGAACTCTTTCTGCACAGCAACAGAGCTAGCATAAAAATAAACCATTAAGTTAAACTTTATAGCAGCTCTTAATCCTACCAACCCCATGGAATTGTTGGCGTCCCCATGTGGTAGCAGCCATTTTGTTTACTTATAACTTTGGATCTTTATGGGGACAACTTTGGAAACTCCCTCTATTGGAGGGCTCCAGGTCAGATATATCCCTTCAGAATTATTTCAGTGCAGCCATGAAAATGTAGTTTTTGCTCCTAAAGTATGTATTTGTGGATCCATAGTGATGAATCAATAATTTTTGATTGATCTCTTTTTTAAATTGAAAATGTAGCTATGATATAAGACTTCCATTTCAACCCTGAGGGAAATCAAAACTTCCTGTTTGTCTACTGCCCAAACAAATGTATAAATATCTTCCTCTGGTGTTTTCTTGAAGGAACTATCCAACCAGAAGCAGCCAAAGGTCATTCAGAGACATGTTAGCTGTCTATCGGTTCCCAAAATAATCAAAAATAAAGTGTGAGTAGTGCTATGATGTCCTTTATAACTTCTAGTATCTAAAATTGGGAAAAAATGGCTAAATGGAGCAAATAACATTTGTAGGAATAAAACTAGATATGTAAATAGTTTTGCCTACAACTTTCTTTGCATGATTAGGTTTGAGAGAAGTATAATCATATGTGAACAATTTTGTGATTTGAGTTTATTTTTTATGTTTTGTTTTGTCTTTTTGGTAATACAACTTTTAAAACATCAATCAAACATCACTGCAGGATGAATATTCCGATAGCATAGGTTTTTCTGAAAAAATAAGATGTCTTAACTTGATTCTGCTTGTGAGGGTTGAGGTTTTACATGCATTTTTAAGAAAAATCCATCTGGACTGCATATAGCTAAAAAAGTGGCTTAGAGCTGCAAGGGTCAAGAGAGAGGCTCTTGATGTTTTGCAATGATGTTTTGGAAGACTTTTGCCGACAAATCAGCAAATGTGAAGCTGCTAAGTAAGGCCATGCATAACTAACAATGATGTTCGTCGGGTACTGTGGAAAACTTTTCAACATTTGATCAACAACTCACCCTCAGTTACAGCTTCCTCCTGAGGCCTGGACTCCTTGTTGTTGAGGCACCCTTTTGGAGACAGCCGTCTGTCATCCTCCTGGTGTGGTGCTGGAATACTGAGACCAATTGCAGATGAACATCGTGAAATGGCATAAATGTGCTCTGCATATGGTGTTCACCAAATGATGTTCCAATACATTGTACAACGTTCAGCAGCGCCAAGTTACATTACACCAAAGTTCCCCGAAGTTGACATTTCACTTCACTTTGGATATGATGACCTGCGTTGAACACAGAAAAATTGACCCTTGGAGCATACTTCTTCCTAAATTTTGATGGTTTCTCAACGTTTGTCAATGTCAGCAACTATACATTGATGTGTGAATGGGCCTTTACACTTATCTGGCTCGGAAAAGTGCTACAGCTAGCTACAGCTGAGTCCTGAATAAGGGACATTTCTGTCACTCTGTTTAGAGCCACAAGCTTGAGTAGTTGGTCCCAAGTACAACGAGGTACTTGGTGTAACCTGATTTATGTATTTGTGCACATCTGCCTGTGTATAAGAGCGTGCACTTGCAGATGCAGCACCATGTAGCAACACTCCATCTGCCTCTCTCGCGCCGTCTGAGCTGCCTCGGTTCTGTCACCTTCCATGAGTTTGGGGAAACGCAGAAGTGGGGGTCAAACGGGGGGAAATGGAGGGATGGCGGCAGCAGCGGAGGGGGAGTGTACATAGAGAGTCACCCTGAATCTGCCAGCTGATTAATCAAGGGTGATTCGGCGGCGACCGCAGCCTACCCGCTCCTTCCTGGCTAGTCCATGTGTATTTATTTAGAGTAACCCGTGGCCAGTCACGCCTGACCCCAAACCATCAGGAGCAGCCACGGTTGCGCCCAAGCATAAACAAAAAAATCTGTAATGAAGGTGAGAGGACAGGGGACTGAGTGAGGGAGGAAGAAGAGGAGGGGAGTTGGGGAGGCTGGGTAAGAAAGGGGGAGGAGGGAGGGCGCTCTTTCTTTCTTTTCTCAGAGATTGGGATCTTGAGCGCTGCAGCAGAGCTTGTGGGCCCAGACATGGAGCTGAAATAGCCGCCTGTGTCCTGGTGTTTACTTCTTCGCTGACATGGGAAGGGAAATCATTGACCTCTGTTGGAACAGCCAGGTTCCATCCATCTTCTGGGCCAATGGTATTTTTTTTCACATATCAAATGACTGGCAGAAAGGAGAAAACCTTATTAGAATTTCAGGTGACGCAACTTACTTAAATTATAGCTGCATTTAGAAATAAACTCTCCAGACAAAAATAAAGATGGCAGCCAAGATTCTACTCTCCGTTTCTATTGTTCTCCCGGTCTCCTCTCCCCTCCTGTCTCAAATGCTCTAGTTCACATTGAGGTTAAAAGCATCAGGCTTGATCAATTTCATCATCTTAGCCGTGATGTAAGTCGCATTGCAAGCAGCAGAACAAGAAAACAAACAAACTCCAAAGATGGAGGCCTCTGCGGAGACGTATTGATCGAACATGAAGGTTAGCCAGAAGTCTGAGAAGGTTGGCTCTTGGAGGTCCCACGTGGCGCTGAGAGGCCCCCGCTCTCGCTTCGTCTTTAAGAGCACAAAACACAGCGGAAAGAACAAACAGGGCGGATGAGAGAGAGGAGAGGAAGAGTAGTGGTCTGAGTGAGGAAGAGGATGTGTGTGGATGAAAAAACGTGGTTGAAAGGCCTTGTTATAGAAGAGGGTTCAGTGGGAATATTTTAGAATTACTTAAAAATAAGAAGTCACGTACAGGCTAAAATATATGTGTGGAAATATAAAGTTATTAAAAGTGTTCTGATTTGTGAAGCGGGGTTGTATGAGGTACATAGTAATACCTGGAACATTTGCTGCAATGACTTAGATCAAACCCCAGCAAAAACATAAACTAGAAAGATAATAGACAAACAGACAGAAAGGAAAAGAAATGGACAAACGTCAACATGTGATCACTTTCCCCCGGTGCCATGACGGACATTCATGGAAAAGTTCATCAATATCCATTAGGATTTTTTGGGTTTTGAGTGAAAATCTGGAAATGTGGATTTTTATTACATTTTCAGGGAATGTTAGTCATGGCACAAAGAAAATGTGATCAGATTTTGGTGGTGATCCACATCCAGATGCCGATCCAGGACTATGTTAAAGGATTTATTAATAATGTCAGATAGGACAGTTTTATGCATTTTCACTAATAACTCAATAAGTTCAACACAGATTTTGATTACATTTTCAGGGACTGTTGGTCACGGCACATGGAGGAAGTGATCTGATTTTGGTCATGATACAAATTCAGATGTGGATCCAGGAATTTACTAAATATACTAATTTCTTAACAGTGTGAGATAGGGCAGTTTTCAACATTTTTGACAATAACTGGTGACAATGTTGGAAATGCCATGGCAGAGGTTTGTGTTCTTGGAGCACTTCTAGTTTCTTATTTTGATTTTAAAAGCAATGCTGTCACCTTCAATGTTGGTGAGACAGTTTTATTTATATTTAATCAATTAGGAGAACAACAAACAATTAATAGTATGGACTCATACAACTCTTATTAATTCAGTTGTAATGCATTTTATTTATTTCCTGGAAAGTTTTAATTTTTGGAGATAAGATATTTTGGCCTGACAGCAACAATATGGTTTATCAATATAACTTGGGTCTACACTTGTCTTTTCAATCACAAAATGTTTTGCTAATACAGCAGTAAATCAACATGTGCTATCATATGCCACACAAACACAAGGTCAAACCATGATGAAGAAAACCTCAAACAGGCTGAATTCTTGGGCAGGACCAGATTTTCTGATGATCACCTATCTGCCACAACAAAACCAGAAGTCCTCAAAGTTATTTAAAAGGCAAAGAAGGGACAAAAGTCAAATGTGACAAAAGCAGGTGGCAGTTCAGATGTCTGTTTACCAACCTTCATGTCCTACACACACATATGCCCTCCCTGCCTTGTGTTGGTGAGTTTGGCTGCTCCGTGTTTGTCCAGCAGAGGCAGAGAGGCATCTCAGGTGAGCAGGTGGAGGCAGACAACACACCACCTGGAGCTGGGAGAGAGAGAAACTCCCAGCACAGCTTGTTGGGTTCTGACCCACCACAAACCCGCCCGCCCTCCTTTTTTTTACCCCCTCTGCCGTCAACTGCAAATACAGGGCCTGCTAGACTGGAGCAGGGAGGGGGTCTCGTCTCCTGTTGAGACAAACAGACAGAGGATGGGAGGATGAATGGAGGGCAGGAGAGAGGGAGCAGAGAGGTAAACAACAGCACCTTTTGTCCTGCATCTGTCCGAGCCGGGGTATCCTGTGGTGTGCATGATGGTTGGAGAGGCATGAGTGCACTCAGCAATCCTTGACGTGGATGTTGAGTCATCCCACATAGACGTCACTTTTTCGTCCACCATCTTTGATTTCTCATTTGTTTCTGCCACCTCCCATCAATGAAGGGCAGACTCTCTCTGTGACTTTAAAGGTTCAGCATTTTTCCCCTTTTTTAATATCTTTTTATCTATTTTTCATCTCTTTTGTTTCTAGAAATAGTTTGCAGAAGTTATATTAGGCCAAAAAAATAATTAAATATGATGAAAATTAATATTAAGACCATTAACAAGTTTGTCAGGCTCCTTTGTTGATTCTGTTACAGCTATTAGGTAAGGCTTAACAAAAAAAACAGTTTGTATAAGATGAAGATTCTTTACAAATAAAAATGAAGAATAAAATCTAGCTTGGGATATACAGTATCTTTGGTGCATGACCTTTGGGATAAACATTCCTATATTACAGAAACAAGGTTTCTCTATGATGACACCAACATCATTATAAATCAATCTTTATCTGTGTAGTGGTAAATCATAACAACTGATGAATCAAGACGCATTACAAAAGAGAGCTTGAAGCTGTGCTCTTCTTTATATTTATTTTATTTTATTTATTTATTTATTATTCTAACATTTAAACTTACATAAAGAATTTTAAATGTATCAATGAACTCTTTTTAAGAGAATTTGTTTTAAAATGTAAATCAGGGGTGGGCAACTGGCCACTCGGGGGCCGCATGCAGCCCTCATACTCCCTCAAGGTGGCCCACCAGTCAATGTAAATATAGCACAAATGTAAAGACAGTTAGACTTAACAAAATCTGCTACCATTGAAAATTGTACTGTTTTCAGTAAAATAGAGCTGTAATTGGATGTCATTGTTTCTGTAAAACTCCCCTTTAGGCATTTTTACAAATAAGAATAAAGCTGAGTAAACTGTCCTTCAAAAACCAGTGAATACTGTAGAAAAGTAAATTGGCCTCAATTATGTGTTTAGCTAATAAGACTAAATATCACCACTTGCATTGAAGATTTATTAAATTGAAATGCTGATAAAATGACCTGTCTTGACAGCTACATATTTGTCCCTTGTGTTATGAAATTCTGACAGTTTGGCTCTTTGGCAATGAGGATAAAATTTTTGTGGTCTTGATGACTAAAGTTGCCCATCCCTGTTTAAAATAGAGTACATATTACAGGCAAAACATTATTAAATGTGAAGGTGCTGTAACTTTCTGATGGAATTCAGAAAACGGTAGATACGATCTACTGTGCAGTAAGAATATAAAATACTGTAAACTCTAATTTAAGGAATTCCATTAAGTCTAAATTGTATTTGCCTTTTTGTGACTTCTGCAGAGCAAAAATCAATTTGTTTC
Organism: Cetoscarus ocellatus; assembly: GCA_037902135.1. NCBI lineage: Eukaryota > Metazoa > Chordata > Actinopteri > Labriformes > Labridae > Cetoscarus > Cetoscarus ocellatus. The sequence continues at coordinate 502,635 of JBAMNC010001356.1, read as the reverse complement.
AGAAACCTAACTGAGCTGTTATACTAAATTTTATTTGACTGAAAGAAATACCTCTTTCCAGCCTTCGTATTTCACATCAGAGCGGACAAAGACTGATGATTAACCTCCTCTTGTAAAACTTCCAACATAATTATGCACGTGTCAGAGTAAAGAAACCCTCCCTGTCTTCATAATACCCCTGACAGCTCCTCACTTCTGGTTGATGAAACAGTAAAAAAAAAACCCTAACCCTTTGACTTTCGACAGTTTGGGTGCAGTTGCTGACTTGACAGACGCTGCTCCTGAAAACTTTGTGGGAAAAAAAATATGAAAATGCATTATTAATTTCAGAATCGCCAATATTCATAGAGGGAGAGCAGGCAGAGAGAGACTCTAACCTTGAGCTTTCACCATCGCTGGCTGACATCTCTGAAAACACGCTCCTCGTTTTTTTCTGAGTGCGGGTTGTCAGCTGCACTGTCACCGGCGGAGCGAGGCGACGTTAAGTAAAGAAGGACACATGTGGCTCTGTGAGGAGGGGGGAGGGGGGTCTCTGTAAAGTCACTCACAGAGTTCCTGTCACGGTTAAGTAGACAGGTGCTTACTGTTAACACCCCACTAATATCTGCATGCATATTTATGAATCCCCCCTCCCTCATAATACGTTGCTCGTTAATGTCACAGCTGCCAAATATTGACTATGACTTTCTTTTAAAAAAGCGCATAAATAAAACAGCTTTTAAAGAGTCTGACCTGCTTAAATACACCGCTTTCCCTGTCCCTTTGATCAGCAGGCTTTTCATTATTCAAACCCTCCACGCTTCTTTATATTCTGCCACCTCGTCTGCTGCAAATATATCTTTATTTAGAGTACCTATCCCTTCATGCCCACACTTAATCCTGCCTCTTTCCTGCTGGTGTCTTACTGTAAGTGTGGTCAGGGACATTTAAAGTGCTCTCATTATGGGAGGAAAAAAAGTTAGCAAACTTTGCTGCTGGGTCTCATCAGTGGAAAAGAGGGAAATGGCTTTATAGTCTCAGAGGATTTGGATGCTGATTGCTCCCTAATTCTGACTCCCGCTCTGTAACTGCGCCTCTCTTTTCCCATGAAAACTTGGCCAAGAAATGCAAAGTTCTGCACAACAGAGAAAGAGTTTTGAAAAGACATGTATGGAAGGGGACAAGTTCATACTATGATGAAAAAATCTCAATTCCGGTTTGAGGAAATAGTTCTACTAAGTAAGGCCTCTATAGAAACTATTAGGGTTATGACAGAATCAGCAGAGCATTATTAAAAATCTGAATAAATTAAAGAGATAATTCAGTGTTTTGAAGTTGAAGTTTATACTTGTCAACAGTCAATGAAGTGGCTGAGAGGGCTACCAGCAGCAGTATCTGTTTGGCACTATTTTACGATGCAGCAAATGGCTATGTGCTCTTCCGCCTGTGTACATTGATTCCACAGAAGTTTGTCTCTTTCGGCCCACTTAATCTTCTTCTGTATATTCCAGTTCATAAAGGTAACACGGTGCATCCACAGTAGAAGGAACGTCACCATCACTTGAATCAAACATCACTCTTACTTTGTTCAGCATCAGTTTTCTCTGCTGGATTTGTGTCTTCCTGAGTCCGTAGAGTGAACAGTGTCAACAGTAGATTGGCAGAACCAATGTGCACAGGCGGAAGAACACAGAAGTAACTGGTGGACACTGGAATTCTCTCTTTGGCCACATCTATTCTCTGGCAAGAGACAACAATGGACTAAAACCTGCATGAAGATCCCCTCCCATAGGGATTCACAGAAAAAGGCCCTAACTCAAAATGAAATGAAATAACATACATTACAGACAAAACTAAGCATACCTGGCAAGCTAAACAACAAGAGACAAAACCTCCAACCTTCCATGTGTGACTGACAAAAATAAACATTCATACATGACATTTTAAACCTATAAGCTATGAAAAAACATCAGCATAACAGGGAACAAATCAGTTCACAAAATATAACATTTAACACAAAGATGGAACAAGTTTAAAAGTTGGACACAAGGATGGACCACAAACTCTGCCATAGAGATACATAGAAAAGGGGAGCGGGAGGGGGCAAAAGAAATTTACACAACTAACCACAGAAGAAGAAATTGAAGGCAGGAAGGCTGCAGCTTGTCACACAAGAGCATCATGGATTGAGGACTCTTTTTGGCCTGAATCAGCACAGAAGATTGAGAAGTAATTTTGTGTCATTTTAACAACAGTATAGAAAAATACAGGTGAATATTTGACCCTGTTACACATAGTCACTTGCTGCATCAAAAAATAGAGCCAAACAGAGACTTCCAGGACGACATAAATTAAGCAATCAGAAATGTTTCGCCCAATCATACATTAAACATAGTTTGGTGGCTCGTTTTCATAAAAATGACACAATTTCATGAAATACTGTACCCGCAAACAGCCATGTATTTTACCAGTGGTTTCAACTCGTTCTCTTTGAAGGCGCAGCACTGCTCTGCACCCCAGCAAAAGGGTGCCAAAAAAGTGGAGTGGCATGGGTCAGTTACTTAGGTACCTTTTCTGATATATGACCATGGAAACATCTATAATTGTATACAAAGCTGAACTGAACTGGACTGTTAAACCCTTTTCACAACGCCACGCGGCAACTACCCTGAAAACCGCCTCCCTGCTGGCAGAGTCCCCTGAAATGCAGAGCGTTTTTAAAAGCGGCTGGTGACCGAGCATAGGGTATGAGGAGGCAGTGACGTAGAGGTGATTCGGTGAATGTCACAGCAGAGCCCGCCCGAAAATCCTTCACAACACTCCCTCCCCAAAAACACTTCATAGAAATGTTGTCCCATGCCCAGGTTTTCTTCTGATTATCTGTATACAAAGGTAGAGCCGTGTTGTAGAGCTCCTCCACTTTTTTTCTTTGACCTGTCAAGCAGCCGTGAAGCCTGCTATTTCTGGGTTTACTCCCTCCTTCAATGTGATTGGCTTTTGCCAGAAAGTTCAACACGCTGGACTGTGAGCAGCAGGGCAAAATCTGTGCGCGTTCACATGGACGGTAACCGCTCCTGGGTCCTACTGCTGCAGTCAAAACTGCTTCCCACCTGCCGCGGGTCCCTCATTAAAATGACTGGAGGCGGCACATTGCCTTGTGTTGCCACGCGGCGGTGTGAAAAGGGCTTTAGGTGGAAAAGCAGTTTCTGGGCCACTTGGTACCAACTGAGCATCAGTTAAATGCCACAGCCTGCCTGAGTATCACTGACTATGTCCCTGTTCCTGCAGGAATGAAGTATACTCATCTTATGATGGCTATCTAGCTATAGCAGGCTAGCGCAACATGACACAAAGCTCAAATTGTTTCCTTGAACATGACAGTGTGTTCACTGTACTCCAGTACCTTATACTATTACCAGATTTCAATCCAATAGAGCACCTTTGGAATGAGAAGGGAGATGCATCATGGATGTGCAACTTACAAATCTGGATGCCTCAAGAATTAAGGTAGTTCTAGATGCAAGGGGGTCCAATCAGATCCAGCAAAGTGTACCTAGGGCCGCCTACAGACATGTCTGGGCCCCTGAAAGGCCTGGTCATTGGCCCTCTTCAGTGTAACTTTAAAAATTGTTTGTGGCCTTGGGGTTTTGTAAATAGAATTTCTTGAAGGGGCTGGCTAGGTTAAATCTGACCTGTGCTTGGATACTTCATGTATTTCTCATTTCCATCTCTGTCTGCTGTCCTGTCACTCAAAAAAGACATAAAATGCCCAAAATATAAAATAAATAAATGGTACTAAATATTAATGCATCCTGTCACCCATCAGATTTGAAACTGGATTGAAAAAAATGCTTGTGGCAGGTCTTAGCAACAGTAAATAAAATGTATTTTGCTTGCTCTAAAAACATAGGTAGAGTTTTTATATGTATATTTAGATTGAAAAAGATTAGCATTCCCTAAATACAGGAAAGACCATGTCTTTGCTAACCTCCATGGGACCCTTCTTGACTCTGGGCCCCAGAAAGCGTTACCCTTCAACCATCCTTGTGGGCACCGCTGAGTGGACCTGATAAAGTGACAAGTGAGTCTATACAGTGCCCAGTATAAATGAGTAAATCCCCTATTAACAGTAATGTATTAATCAATATCTAAATGAACAAAAGAACAATTTCCAAAGTTTTGACAAAGCTGATTTTAACATAACATTTGTTTTTACCATAAGATTAAAATAAGGGTAATATGATAGCTAAAATGTAGCTTTGCTCCCACCCCTTTGATTGGGGTGTACTCATTTTTGCATCCTGATCTTAAATTGAGAAAAAATACTTTTTTGTGTGCAACATAAAAAATCTTTTCAAGGAAGTATTTTGTGGTATAGTATGCCACAGAAAATGTTGATTTTGAAAGGAAACTAAAGGTTTTCTGACAAATCTGAAGGGGTGTACTCATTTATGCTACGGACTGTATATTGCATCATATTACAACATATCAAATGGTGCTGTATTGTATTGTACTGCATTAATGTCATTAATTTAATGCACAGAGAGTTAGTTGCTATTGAAAGTTTTCACTCTTATATAAAGAGCCCAGGACCAAACAAACTACTAAACAGTACAGATACATAAACACAACACAATACATCATTACAACTGAATATTTTTGTAATCTGTATTTCTGTATGTCACCTAGCATATCATCGCTATTAAGCACAAAACTCATTGTCACTTTTTATGATTTTCACTCGTTATTTTTTCAGTGCTAGTGTCAGTGTTTTTACACGGACACATAATTCTTTAGAACTTTCAAGGGAGTCAAATTTTTAACTGCAACTATATGTTTTTATTTTATTTCTACTTTACCTGTTTGTGTTGTCTTGTTAATTTTTTATTATTATTTTGCCCTTGACTTACCTGGTAGTATTCCTGCAAGTTTCTTGGTGAAGTCTCCACATAGAGTCAGGTAAGCTGATGTGAAACTCAGTAGGAGACATTCAGGAAAATAAACAACATACTAATGGGTGGCGTTGGCACTTTTGAGATTTAGGGGCATCTTATCCTGAAAGTGTCAGGTCATTGAAATGACATTAGACCTTTACACTGTTTAAAAAATTCGGGTATAAATATGTGTTTCCTGAGAATTGAAATATCTGTATAAGCTTGCCCAGCTGAAAATACAAAATTCAGACAATTGACTAAATGATTTTAATACTGATTTTAAGTTGAGGAAATGAAATCAGGGTAATAATGCTTTCACATGAATAGACAATAATGTCCTTATTTAAACTTAAAAATGTTGAGATACTGTGGGGATTTTTCTCTCTGTTCTTCTCGTCCCTGAGAACAAACAAATTAGCCCTGAGGATCCATGGGTGGGGTCAGAGGTCAAGCCTGACACAAGGAGGCACGGTGTGACAGGCTTAGGCAACTCGGACTTCTAGACCGCAGAACAGATGTTAGCGGCGGCGGTGTGATTATCACCACGGCGACCGAGGAGCAGGAGCAACGGCCCTTGGATGGATGCTGGTAATTACCCATGCTCCCCTGGGAAGGAGATGACACGTGCCCGCCACTCTCAGAGATCACAGGGGCGTAATTAAAGCTGCAGTAACAGTTGTTAATAGGGCAGCAAATAAAGGTAGCAGGGGATGGAGGGAAGGAGAGCGCAAGGGAGGGAAGGAAGTGAAGGAGGGGGTAATGGAGGACTGTCTCTCCTTTGTCCTCGAACGTGTTTGTTTTGCACACCATGACCTTCCTGTAAGGCAGCAGATTCTATGAAGGACAGTTTGTTTGAGCAAATAGAAAGTAACTTCACTTAAATACTTATTTTGTGAAGAAAAATGAAGATACATTTTACAAGGAACAGTGAAAAAGTTTAATATAAAGTGTTCTTTAGTCTTTAATAGTATCAGTGTCTAGTAATTAAGAGTAATTGTAACAACAAACATTTGTTTTATTTCTAAATTTCTCTAGTATTTCATGCAATGGATTTTAAATTCAATCACTATTTTCTAAACAACATACACTTTAAATGACTGCTACAAATTCTGTTGATGATCTTTAATTCCTTTTTTCATTATGGGGCGTCGGTGGCATGTAAATGGGTATGATAAATGGCATAGATGTGTTAATTGATACTGATGGACTACACAGAAAGTTGGAGCTATCAGCGGATGAATGTGAGAGTGAATGGGTAGATATGACCTGCAGTGTAAAGCAGCTTTGAGCAGCCAAAGACTAGAAAAGTGCTATATAAGCTCTAGTCCATTTACCATTTACCATTGTCTTCCCTTCCCTTTAGCTTTCAACCATCCCTGGTGGCTTCCTGGTGGTCAGTAACCTTGCAGTGATGCAGGTACTGATCTTGCACTGATTGAATGTCTGTAATCAGGCAGATCCATCTTGCCAAGTTTGAATAAACAATGATTGTGAGCAGCCCAAAGCAGCACTGCCCAATCAGAGTCCTTTAGAGCAAAAAGAGGTGAGCACTACAAGCGAGACGACAGCAGAAAGTGACTACTCAGACAGAGATTAGCATAGATGCTAACAGCTTCAGTTCAGCTTATCAGAACTGGACAACTTTACTTTATTAAATGAAAAACAATTAACACTACAAACTCCTCCAAAGAAAGGATATTTTCACTCCACTTCTGACATGATTTGCCAGGAGTTTGTTTTATGAAGCAGCAAACATTCTGTCCTTTACACATCTGCGGTTGCACCCACTTCTTTCTCTGACTGGCCAGTAATGAATGTGATTGACAAAGCAATCATCCAATCACCTGCCGGATATGCTTTGAAGGCTCTGCCCATCCCCATACACTTTCTATGGGCTCTTTCCCAGATGGGCTGGTGACATATATTGAACAGTCCATGTGGTGCTTCAGGTTTAGAAGTGAGAGCCCCACTTTGAAAAACACTTTTAGGCAAATATATAAAAGCAGCTTCAGAACAAGAATATAAATATGAAGTAAAAGTTGAACTTGAAACATATCAAGTTCCTCTTTATTATCAACAATAAAACAGCTTGTGTAGTCTGGAGAAACTGAGGTACCACAGACCATGGATGGTTGCTGCTTCATGGAAATATATTATATTCTTGGTTTGTAAAACGGTTAAGGTTATGGTTGGAATGTCCTCATCCTGAAAAAAATCTGCTGCACTTGAATTTGGACTAGCCAGCTGCTGTCTTCTGCTGCAGGATAAAAGCTTACAATGCTTACACTGGCAGACTCTGTGCTAGCACTACCCTTGCCACAAGTTGTTGCAATAATCTCTTTTATTGAAACAGCCTGGGATGAAAGAAACACAGGGTCATCTGTTTTTGCAGTTTAAGTATAACAAACTGGTTATAATGTGCATGTGTACAGGATTATGGCTGACCACTTCATTGTTTAGAAAGATTTTTAGATGCTAAAATATGTTGGCTTTTAAATTTTTGTCCAAAGCTATACACAGTCTAAACAACTGTACCAGTGTAAATTCACTCTTTTCCAAACAAGAGGCCTTACAATAAAAACAAACTTTTATAGCAAATCCACATCAATAGTAAATTTCCAGTCATGATAACAAAAAATATTTTTTACAGTAAAAACAAAAATGCCATCGTCGTCTCCAGACCTCTGCTAGCATGAAATCAGCTTGGACTCTCTTTAAGTGCAGCCGTGGTGTTTGCTAGTGACAGGTATGTTTTTGTCTGGCTCGGCGGTGTGTGATGCGGAGAGCGCCCACGCAGAGCTCTTAAAAGCACCGTACAAGACCTTGAGTGTCAGAGCACATCACGGCCGCCTTTTACAGCCACAAAACCCCTCTGACAGCACCAAAATGGCTTCTCGTGCTGTTTTTTGTGCTCCACTCGGCATCTTATAAATGACCACATTCAACCTCCTGTATGGCACTTGACAGGCCTATGAATTCTTCTTCCTGAAAGGCCTGATGTGAAAAAACACACATAGAGAGTTGTTGTGGAGGGCAGATGTGGGGAGCAGACTGTAAGTGCCTTTAGACTTTGTGTAACTTAAATGGTTCTCAGGTTGATGGTACGTTTTCTTTTCAGTGTCAGACAGAGTTAAGAGAAGGTGAAATTGAAAGTTGTGGCGTGATGGTGAGAAGTTATCACAGCCTCACTGCGAATGGCCCGATAAATCTAACTCATAATAACAGATATATTTCAAAGGACCCATATAAAAGGCCTGCGAAAATTACAAAGGCTGACAAATGCAGAGATATTGCACTGACTAAAAAAACCTTTAGAATGAGGCGATGGGCTGTGAAAATGAAAAAAACAGTTGCAAAACTTTGCAAATCAAGTCATCATGAAGGTTTTTAAGGTCTGTGGAGGGCCACAAAGGTTTCCACTGCTTGATTTTGTGCATGTTTAGTTGACCTGCATAATCCATCCTGCTCATCCTTCCATTATCTATTATCCTGGGGTTTTTGGAGTGTGACAGTGCACTCTGTTGTTGCTCCGCTGAGTCCCATCTTCACCATGGTTTAAAGTAGCTTGTTGGGACGCTACCACACTACTTGCAGTACTCATACTGCTTGATCAATAAAATAACAGAAAATAATGATTAAGGCACAAAGGTACTGAAGAATGTAGTTAAGCTACTAATGATGCAATTTGTCATGATATTACTGCGCATCACTGCATATGAGTTAACAAGAATCATATGGAATTACAGATGGACATATGGACGGATAGACTGACAGACTACCCAAAAATAAAATTGCCACAGAAACAAACAAACAAGCATAATCGAATTAACTGACTCTAAAACATGGGAAAAAGTTTGAGCAGGGCTGAAACACTGGGGTTTATAGGCATTCCATAATCTAATATCTGAGAGGATTAAGGGGTAAGAATTTCTGAAAATATGTTTTGAGGACATTTGCCACCAGAGTAAACTTGAATTTCTTTATTTGTTGTTATTACAGGCAAGGAAACGCTGCTTTATGCAAATGTGAGAGCTATTTCATCAAGGACACACGTGGTCTGCATAAAGCCTCATGTATTGATAGGCAGCTAACCATCTTACATGAATCCCTTTTATCTAAGCTGAATAGCACTAATCTAAAGTTTGAGGCTCACAGCCTGACACAGCAAAAGAAATGGCTCTGTCTCTTCATCTGTCCCCAGTGGTCCCTCTCTGTGGACACCACTTTTTTTGGGTCACTGAGTTAATCCCAAAAATACATCCTGTCAGAACCTGACCATTTATCTGGGTGGGTATTCTCTGTCAAGCTCAGCATGGCTAATTCTCTCAGGGACTCCCCTCTGCTGTGGAAGACAGACCTGACTGGCAAACTCACACATTATCACTGCAGTCATCTGATCTGTCTTTTTTTTTGCTCTCTTTATCCTACTGCTGGAGATCTACAGAGAAGCAGAGGGCCAAAAACAATGGGTTAGGCTGACATGACAATAGAGGATCAAGGTGCTATGAGGCTACAAATATGACTCAAAACAATGTTCTTTTGCTGTGATTAGGGAAACATTCAGACATTTGAATGGTGGATGAAAGGGGTGTTGACCCTCAAACATACCAGCAGATGAATGTATTAACTTAAAAATCAAGCTGTAGAAACTTATTTAGCACCCCAGATTGGCCTTGAGGGCTTTTGCTGTGATAAGTACTGCAGATTATATATTCCTAATAAGATAAGAATATCCCTGTTACATTTGTTTACTTCCTGCACAATTTTCTCTGTTAAAACTGAAGTATACAGTTTTTTTTGTGTCACCTGCCCCAAAAAATATGATTACCTGTCAACATTGTATCAGTGAAGATACATGAGAGATCATTAGACATCTGTGTTCCCGCCTTGCTCTGTTTTTAGCCTTCAGAATATCTAGGTAGGGTCACCCACCTTTTAGCCAATCAGGGCTCAGTTCAGGGACAGTGTTCTTATTAGATCCTCTACCAAGGTGTATGTGCTTGTTATACGTAAATGAGTTCAAGTTGTTGCTTAGATTGTGCGGGTGATGTTAATTCTGTGAAGGGACATGTGGTTTGTAGCTCCAAACACTTTACATTGCGTAATGCTAATGGCAGCTAAAGGCATACAGACACAGTGGATTGGTTGTGCATAAGGGAAGGGGCGTGGCTAGGAGCACAACCATGAAAGGAAGGGGGTAGTACAGTTACCTCAACAGCAGCCTCATCGAAGTTACATACCCCAGCTTGAAGCAATAGTTTGCTACTTTTATACCTTAGGAAGCTTAGGTCTTACCATAATTTCTCGATTATAACACACACTTTTTTGCTTTTGAATAAACTCTAATTTTTCGGGTGCGTATTATACACAAGTACAAGCAAAACTCTTAAAATATTTTGACTCGCCAACATCGTGATTGCAACACATCTGATACAAAAAGTCAAACTATTCTCTGTCTGTGCGAAACATTCCCACCAAACTTGCGTAATTCTTATTAAACTGACTGTTAAACTGTTCTAATCAAATATTTTGGGTCTAAATTAGTTTACCTTTGTGTGATCATCGTTTAATTCTCAAGTGTTACCACTCACCGGAAAACACAGAGCGCTGCCATCTTGTGACCAAGGGGACACAAAATAGCTATGATTGGTTGAAGACATCAGCATGTTGATAGCTTCTCTCTGATTGGTCAGTACATTACAACTGAGCATGCTCGGGCAGAAATCGAGTAATTGCGCAAAAGGTGTTTCCTCATCCGTTTGAGAGAGAGAGAATTGTGTATTTGCTGTGAAAATACTGAAATTTAATTGATTATAACTTTGAATAAAGGTAATTTTTGAGTTGTCTAAGAGAGTAAGGTTTGGGCAAAATTTGAGTGCGTGTTATATTCGAGTATAGTGTTCTCAGGCAAAAATCATGAAAATATGGGGTGCGTGTTATAATTGAGTACGTGTTATAAGTGAGAAATTACGGTACTTACATGTTGTATGCCTGATTGGGGGGCACTAGATTAAAGGTTTGGGTTATTGAAGCAGAACAGCAACAGTTTAAACAGCATGGAAACACCCTCTGTCAATAAGGGGGCACAAAAATTGACAAAAAAATGCCTTGCTGGAGCTTTAAAGGAGCAAACTGGAGTCTTATCAGTGTCAGAATACAAAATGGACAGTGGAACTTTTTTTTGGTTTGTTTCTTATTTCAGCGGACCACCACTCAATTTACAATGCTTCCCTTTTTTATTATTTATCCCTCTCTCCCTCTTCCTGGTAACATTCACACATCACACACAGCAAACGTCCACATACTCTTTGTTTCTTTGAGTGTTGTGTTGTCAGTGTTTCATGACTTATTCACTCATTTTATCCCACTAAGGACATCCATATTTAATGGGGTTGGAAGCATGTGTTTTCCATGGCTTTGTAAAGGACACGGGTGAGCATGAACAACACACATGCACATCGTGAATGCAAACGTGAGTGTATTGTCTGTCTAGTGTTTCTTGCCTCCTGTAGTAAAAAACAAACAAAATCCTCAGTGGAGACCCTAACAGGCCACATATGCATATAAAAACTGTATATTAACGGCAAATATATGCAACTGAAGCTTTAGAAATTGCTTTAAATTATAACCGCCTCCATCCGTGTTTGATTCAAGGCTGGGATAAACCAGGTAAATCAATAGCTATAACCTCATGCATTTAAAGGGCAAGCATGACTGCATTAACATACCGTGTTACTTGATTACCTACCGATCGGTACAGTCCTGTGGCTGTATCATTTCCGCAGTTAACACTTATCAAATCTAATCCTGGCTGGAAATCCCCGTGCAGCTGGCTGTCATAACCCGTTGTTATGTTGCATCTAACCTGATTGGGCAACCTTTTGTCTTCTCTAATCTGGTCAAATCAATAGAAATATTCGCCCTTGATCTGGCACGGTGGGGTTCAAATCAATATGAATATTGATCAATAAGTGGTATTGGATGCGTTGGGAGGTCAGTCAGTCATAGTAAGGTCGAGGCTAATCAGTTTAAGCAGCCCACAGGCAGCAGAATGGGGGCTAAGTGAAGTTTAAGAAATGGCCTGGCCCACAGGGAGAGAGTGTGGATTCTTCTGTGTTATGAGAGCTCCTGTAGAGGAGACGGAGGGAAGCTGGAAACACAGGACTGTTATTCTGTGTGTCAAATCATTTACTGGATAAATGAAACAATAGTCACACAACAGTTTATTCATTTCTATGCTGAAATCTATTATTGCATCTAAACTTTTACCTTTAAAATGTCAACAATTGCGCAGAAAAATTGACAATTTTATTTTAGTTGCAGTGCACTTTTCAGCTGAGATAATATTTCTCAATATTAATCAAAGAACTCTTACAAACACACAAACAGCATAATAAACCCAACACAATAAGAACCAAGAGGAGAGAGCAGGAGCACTTCTGGTGTCCCTCAGAAAAACAATGCTCATGGTAGGGAAACATTTTTCAGAAATGTGGACCCCAAAAGTGGGCACAAAAGTGGGCATGGATTGTTGTGCCCACCCCAAAAGTGGGCACAACACCAAAAGTGGGCACAACAATCCATGCCCGGGTGCCTAAAAAGCACTAATGCCCCCCAACCCATAGAGCTAGAAACACCAGAGACCACACAAATGGGCATCAGCCCATGGCCCCCTAGGCTACAACGACACTCAGAAAGGTGCAGTGACTGAGAAGAAGCCCCGAAGAAGGCTCGAGGTTACACACCCTAGCTTAGTCCCCAGTGGCAATCAAAGGTCCCCCATATTCACTAAAACATACCAAGTGGCACAACCCCGATCCTCCATGCCCACTCCCTGGGTCCTCAGTTCACTCCTCTCACCCTAAAATAAGAACCTATTCATGTGACATAAGAATCCAGATCATACAAGAACCCAACAACATCATGAATAGATGGGGTGCAGGTGGACAAGCAGTGGATCTGAATCTTCTTCACCATGGCTGTGGCCCTTGAAAACAAGCAACTCCATTTCAGATCTGACCTGTGGCTCCTTTCCTGTGTGTCATCCCTCATTCTTCTTCTCTCTGGCTTAGACTATATCCATTTTCCTGTCTCACAACACAGGCAAAAAATTCCCCAAAACCCATCTTAAAAACGAGGACAATACCATATCCTGTATATGGTTAAAGTCAGGGCAAGAGGACCATTGTACCTCAAAGTTGTGCTTATCCATCCATTTATGGTCTGTCTTTGCACGAATGTGACATAAATTTAAAGTATTATGCATGCAACAGACATAACAATGGCATCCATTAAATCTGACAGAGCACATGCCGCACTGATGAATGAGACATGGCCATAATGTCGACACACACGCAAGCCTTTAGGGGGTAATTAACACAGAGCTGGAGTATCTAACCCTAAAATCTGTTCCTCTGTGGACATGTTGAAGTAAATTTGCAAATGACTTTTCTATTTCACTTTGTCTCTTCCTCATGCTGAATCAGTGTTTTTTCTTTCCTCCCCTCTATTTCTTCTCTTCTTTCACTCCAGCTTGTGTGTCCTGGAGTCTGACAAGGTCAAGGCCACAGAATCATTAGAGGAGAGGATACACTAGAAGAAGGATGAATGAGGCCTTCAAGCATCCCATTGACATGAGTGATAATATTTTTTGGCAGTTAAAACAAAAATGCCATATGAAGAGGAAAGGAAGATAAAAGAAGAAGGGAAAGTCAACCATGGACAGCATGGTAAGGCAGAGGAGGAACAAAAAGAACATAGTGAGTCAGGGCAACAGATGACCTTTTCAGAGAAGGCCCCTTACGCAGTCCTGGGCCAAGGTAGACTTTTATTTATAGAAGGTATTTATAGAAGCGATTTTCCCGAGGTTATCCTGAGCAAAATGCCAGTTCTCATTACCAGCCGGGTCCTGCCTGGGCCTCATTTTACGGCTGGATGAGCCCAGGCAGCAGGGGGACCCAGCATGCATTCCAGGGTCACCTATTAAATCCTCATGTCCAGGAGAGCACCGTCATGCACTCCTTGTTCTACACTGGGTGGGGCTGTGGAGCAGCAGGATCAGAGCACGGAGAGAGGGGTGGCCAGGTGTGTGTACACAAGTGTGTGTGCACTTTGTGATTGTGAGGAGAGTGATTTATTAAGGGAGTATGCCGTTAGCACTTGAGTTCAGCTTTGAAACACCCCTCCTGTTGTTTCAGGTTGTGATTATTACATTTCAGAACCTTGATTTCTTTCTTGTCTGTAAAAATGTTAAACTTACTAAAACAAAATACGGAGTTAAAACTAGAACTAACAGCTGTCCATTTTATGATCCCCTGATGTAAACAACCACTATAGAGAGGAAGAGCAATAGTGGGTCAAGAAGAAGGGCTGGAGTGATTTTTTGTGGTGGTGTGATTGGTGGAAATCTTATCACTTATATGGTTTAGGTGGATGTTTACAACACAATTTGAGGTCACATTGCCTTTGACCTTTAACCTCTAAATACTTATCGGTTTATTCTTGAGTCAGAATGGACAACTGAGACAACTTGACAAGTCTGACAAGTTTTACAGGCAAGCCTTAATATTTGGCCAAATGAGCTCTGGCTAATCTAATCAGTTTATTCTCAAATCCAAATTATTTGAAATTTTCTTTCAATTCTGCATTTACAAGCAAACAATGAAGATGGGTCATGACTTTGACCTTTTATCTTTACCTTGTACCTACACAGTACAAGTAGACCATCTTTGAGTCATAGATGATGTTTTGGAAAGCCCCAAAAAATCCATTAAAACATTCTTTTCAATGCTGTGTTCACAAGCAAGGGGTGAACAAGAATCACAATAGTCCTGAACTTTGATCTTGTACCTTCAAATCCATTAAATTCAGAGTTAGACAAAGAAGATATGAACTTTAGGGCCTATCACCTTGACCTCTGACCTTTGATTTAAGAGTCTGATATGTTCTTCCTTGAGTCTGACTGGACAGTTGCATAAAAAAATAAACTGAAAGTATGTACTTTATATCATGTCCTCCTGGTGAAGTGTGCATGCTTTTGTGGTCAAACTTTTGCCTTATGCACTTGTTCTAATGAGTGTTTTATTAGTTTGCAGAGAGTGCATGAGTATGTCTGTGCATGTGTCTCTCATCTGAGCAGATGTAAGTCACCCCGGTGAAGCACCTCCGGGCCCTTCTGGCAGGGCCCTGGAGCCTCAGCATGTGGTCATCACAGCCCAGGGACAAACAGACAGCGAGGAATGTCAACTCAAAGACAAGAGCAGACAAACACAGACTTCAGGAAAGGGAAAGAAGAGAGGAAAATACACTAACGATGGCACATAAGGAAGAAGAATTTATACAGTATGTCTGCTGCAGATCAATGACATAATGACACATAAAATTGTGTCATAATGTGGCCTTAAAGTGGTAAACACAACACACACCAAAGCACAATAACAAATTAAAAACACAACTGCTGCATTTATTGTTGTTTTTATGTGCTGTGTTTTTAGATTTGTCAAACTGTTTTCTTAATTTTGTGTTGTACTTTTGATTTGTTGTTTTTGCTAAATTATTGGTTGTTTTCTTATATGTTGTTATTTTTTGATATGCCATTTGTATTTTTTATTTTGGTTTGGATTTTTCAATTTTATGTCGCATTTTTATTGATTGTGTTTCCTTCTTAAGGCCTTGTGTATCTTCATTTGGTGTTGTATTTTTTTAATATATTTTTTGTGCTTTATAAGTATATTTTTTTCCAAGATTCTTTTTTAAAGAGACCTTTAAGTACATTTAGAAAGACAGCGAGGTGGGCCGAGACAAAGGGGCTAAAATGAGAATTCATGATCGTGATAATTTATTTATTGTTTCATGGTATAATCAATAACAACAATGGCTAGCGAGATTGCTTTAATATCAACATTGAAAACGATAATGGTTATGAAGTAGAGGGGACTGATGTTGGCAGCCACGTGATGCTTTCTTTTCTTATTGATTTTTCTGTTTTTTATGGTATGTTGTGTTTTTTTTGTCATTTTGTTGTCTTATTTGTTGTGTGTTTTTAGTTGTCAATGTCTTTTTTAATGTATTGTTATGTTATTTGTGGTTGTGTCTGTGATTTATAATTGTACTTTTTTATTTGTGGCTAAATGTTTTAATGTGGTTTGTTTTCTTCTTCGTTGATGTGTTTGTTTATTTTTCAGCGTTATGGTTCTGTTATTTATTGTTGTACTTTATATGTTGTGGTTTCTTACTTGATGTAATGTTTTTCAATTCAGGGCTACCATACTCTAATAAAGCATTAAAAATGTTAGTTAGTTTGTTGGTTTGTAATTAACAGGATAACTCAAAAAGTTCTAAACAGAGGTTGATGACAATTTTAGGGAATGTTAACCATGGCACAAGGAAGAACTGATCACATTTTGGTGGTGATCCAAATCTGGATGTGAAAGGAATCGTTTTTTAAGGATTTTTTTAAGCTGTGCAGGAAAGCACATTTTTCCACAGTTTTTACAATAACTCACCTGCCAATGTTGGAAATGTCTTGGCGGAATGCTTTGCTTTCTATTTGAAAGTGATTTCAGCTTTACTTACACGGATACTTACGAGTTTATCACTGCAGTATTTATCACACACACTCACCCAATTTTGATTGTTCTGCAAATATTATAACTTGAGAATTTCTCTGGATGCTCATTTTCCTCTACTGAAAATATGATGATGAAGCAAAAAGCCAACACGCCTGCACACTTTCTTCCTCATCTGTCTTTGTGAAGTAGTAGGGAGTTGGGAAGGTACAGATCGGACAATTGGAACCCCCCCCCCCAGGGTATTGCACCCCATCTACACAAAGCAGCAATACTCCCACTTGTCCCATGTGGTCCAATGTCCCTGCTTTTTTATTCTTCAGGGAGCAGATGAAATATACCTGCAGAGCTGGAGGAATAAAACAAATTGCTACCAAATTCTGACAACAAAAATGACCCGTATCTCTGCATGCTGCATATGGAATAACGACCTTCACTGTATGGACATTCTGATCTTAAAATAGCATCTACAAAACTCCAATTTGTCACCTTGTTCAAAATCTGTTGGACTTTTCTTTTGATTGTATTCTCTAAAAGGTGAGCCTGGTATTCTCACATTCCTAGTGCTGCAATGTGCAGCTTGTTTGGTGCAAGCCTGTGAGCCTGTCAGGTGAGACACCATTAGTCCAGGTCTTGACAGGCTGCAGTAATGACAGCCAGTGCAGAAAGGATGGGGAACATCTCACACGTGCACACACACTTGTGCAACCGCTGCAAAGGCTGATGGACAAGAGCCCTGTTAGTTTGAGGCCTTTTTTGTCTGTAGCTAAGCTAACTCTGGTTATTTTTCTGTTAGAGGTGCATGTGTATGTGTGTTGTAGTCAATTTTTCAAAGCTTTTTCACAGATTACAGAGGACGATGTCTAATCTCTTGCCATTTCTTCTCAATGAGGAAAAAAATTCTCCCACATTAAATTTTTGGGGTTCTGGGAGAGTGTACCACAGGTTTGACATAATCTCCATGATAATTTTGGCCTTATTATTTCACCAGCAGGACCAGATCGGTGCTTGTCAGAGCATGGCTGTTTCCCTGTCCTCCTGTAACAACCCCCCAAAGTCTGATTGGCTTATAAGGCTCTGCCATAGGGCTCTTACTCTTTCCATCCCGCCAGGCTCTGCTGATGTTTGCATGGAAGGAGCAACTCCAGAGGAAAGGAGAGTTGATGGGAACTTGGCATTGCCCATTTTTCATCAAGTAGTTTTATAGTAGGACCAGCTACAGCTACTGTAATCCTAAAATATAAACCATCAAGTATCAGTAAGACAGGAGGAGGCTCTCAATATGATCCATAGAGAATATGACGTGTTTGAGTGTTGTCTAAATTAATAGGAGAGAATTAGCTTGTTGTTAGCCCCCCCTACATGTAGTCAATGGGCAGAACCCTCAAATCTCCATTATTTATGATACTCAGTTTTCTTGCCCTAAATCAGTGATAATGGTCATCCTCAGGTCAGTGAGTGGGTAATATCAATACTAAAACAATTATGAGTATCTACACCAATTGTCAACTGGAACAATATATTATTTTTTATAGTTGTGAAACTGGTGCAGGACAGATCCCAAGTTATCTGGTAGTGCAGATGCATGAACTGTGAGACCATGCACCAGAGGCCCATTGCTGTCACAAGTGGAACTTAAAACCAACGCTTCCCCTGGATCTTTCTGATCGGGACAGAATCAGAAAATGGGTACTGGAAAACATGATAGGACAAAGCAGGCCAGGTGTTTCATAGGCAATCACATTTACTAATGCCATAGGCCTCAATAAACCCCACATCAGAAACCCAGACTGTCCCTTTAAAATGTACGCCTACAGCTTCTATCTGATGGTTTGTTTTCCATTTCCAGAAAAGTATGACTTTTGGAGTCACCAGACTGATGCCAGATACCATAATGCATGTTACTCACTGCATCCTGCAATCCATTGTAAGAAAGTCGTCTACGGCTGATGGCTTCTTATCAAGCCATGACCCCATGCAGTGGAGAAAAAGGAAACTTGGTGACCAATAAGTAGGGTGTAACAAGCAAACATCAGTTTTGATTCTCCTTGAATCATATTTTTTAATAAAACAGGAGGAGAAACAGAAAGGTTAGGATTTGGTGGCATTTCTGATGTAACATGTTTAATAAAAGACATACAAAAGGTTTTTAATGGAGTGATATTAGCAGTGATGGGCATGTTAGTAGTGCAATTACATTTTTCAGTAGCTTTGTGTTTGTGTGTGTTTGTTGTTCTCTGAGTCTGAGCTTTCCAGTAGTTTAGTTATTTTACAGAACGAATAGCACGGTAGTGTCCAGACAAGCTGCACATTTCTTTCATCTCAGAGTGAGAGCACCAGCAGAGTGCTCTGTCATAGTCGAAAACCTGTTTAAGGAAAAGAAAACTAACATGAGCGGAGACGTGGACTTGCAGTTTTAGCAAATGGTGTGTTTCTGCACAATGGTGGTACCACTGTCTTATTCTTTACTCATCCAGTGTCCATGCTGGAGCTGAAATCATGAGCGAAAGGTGTGCGGGGACATTCACTTTGGTGATTTACGAAATTAATCACAAAACAAACACATATTAAGTTTACAATCATCAGTGCAATCTGTAATGATCAACAGGCAGTCTTTCAACCACTACTGAGCATTGAAGAGAGAAGAAGAGCAATTCATGAGGAAACAGAGAGTTTTTTTTTTTTTTTAGATTAGGGGAGACAGGAACTAGGTGAACTGATGAGGTAAGATAAGAGGCCTTTTGTGATTATTAGGCAACTTTCTGAGCTTATTTTGTGTTTATTTGACAGTGTACAGACTGTTTTATCCAGAAAACATATCAGCTGTAAGAAAGTTATTTCATTTGATCTTTTTTATGTGACAAACATTTAAACTCAGTTCTAGGACAGTAAAGCAGTTATTTAATTACCTCCATCTTATGGGAATAAGGTGGATTTTTGTATCTGATTAAAATATTTAATCAAAATGGATGTAAGTTATAAAATAAGTAAATAAGGTTTATCAATACAGAACATTACAGGAGCAGAACTGCACAGTAACAAAAGTGTTTGAAAAGCCAAAATAAGGAGCTGCAACAGAAAAAATACAGTAGATAAAGATAAGTAAAGCAAACAGAACAGTCCAACAAATATGCAGAAAAGCATTGGTTGTATTAAATAACATACAACATATGCATGTAATAAAAATAATAATGATATCTGCAAAATAGATGAAAATAGCTTGGATCTAGTGAGCTACTTTTGTCTTGTTGTTGTAACTTACTACTTTTCACCAGGGTGTAGCTTTAGTGCAGCTGATTTTTACTACTTCTTACATCTATAAATAGCTTTCCCAACACTGGATATTATTATTTTTTTTTTTTCAAATGATGAATTATGACAATGAGAATTTATTGAGTTGTGGAACAAAACTTTGATTATATTGTTTTACAAGAAAAAAAAATATATAAAAAATGCTCTAAATTCTTATTGAAAGTATATTTTTATCATATTAGTTTCCTCTAAAGTAACTGCCAGTAACCAGCAAAGTGGTTGTTTTATTTTTTCTTATATGCAAGCCCACATGTCCTCTGCAGAGAACTCCAATGTAGGGATTAGTTGACGAGGTTTGGATTTTGCACAATGAATCAAAAGAAAAAAAATTTGTCTGACAAGTTTACAAATGCCAACCGTCACACACTGTAAATAACCAGTCAATGAGAATAGTGAAGGTCAAAGGAAAAAACTATACCATAAAAATCTGATCACACACATGGTCTGGGAGCCTGTGTGCCATGCTCCCACAATGCACTGCATAGGCAACGCATGACATCTTCATTCAACACGCCCCCCCCCCCCCCCCCCCCCCCCCCCCCCAGTCTCCCTAAATTAGCTAAAATCTCATCAGCCATCAACATCATACACAGTCTCGATCAGCGAGCACAAGCCCTAAAGGTGACACGCCCCGCCCTCCCTGTCTGTGTGCCCGGCTCTACCTTTCCGAAGCCCCCACGATTTCCCGGCATTCCAGTGTTTGGAAGTGAGGGAGCAAGGTCTGTCCCCCTGGGCTGTTTGCCTGTCTGTCTGACATCATAGACTGCGGCATCTTCTGATCCGCCGGCACAGAGAGACGATCTGACAGGCTTAATTTACAATGTCAGGCCTTTCAAAACCATTTCCCCCTCATGCTGACAGCAATCCTGCATTTATAAATTAGCAGAAACATTAACCTTTAGACTGATTATAACGTGTTCTGAGGGAGGCAAATTAACTTCCATTTGTTAATGTCAGATTTTGGGTTCAAATGGTACTGAAGAAAATGAAGTGAGGAGATTGAGAAGATAATGTGATGTATCGTGTGTCCTGAAATGAAATGTTTTGGCAGCTTCTGAAGATGAATACGATATTGTTTTTGAGGTAATGTGAGGCGTGATGCTCAGCAGGTGAAGTTCTGTAATTGCAGTCATGCTCTCATCGCATGCAGCACAAAGGTCCTTTGTCTTTTAGAGACACAATAATAATTTTGTTTTTTTTCATTTTGCAATAATGACCTTATGTAACTGGTTCTGAAAAAAACAGAATATATTAGCAGATAATGCAAAATCTACAATTTTAAAACTGCTATAAACACTCACAGGCCACTTTGTTAGGTACATCCATAAAACTGCTCATTACCGCAACTAACTGATCTGCCAATCACATAGCATAGCTAGCTACTCAATGCATTTTGGCATATAGTCACAGTTCAAACTGAGCATCCGAATGGAGGGGAAAGATGATCTAAGTGACGAATGTGACGCGGTTGTTGGTGCCAGACCTGCTGCTCTGGGTATTTCTGAAAGTGCTGATTTGCTGGGATTTTCACCAACAATCATCACTCTGGTTTACATAAGAGAATGGTCTGAAAAAGAGAGAATATCCAATTAGCTGCAGTTTACTAGGCAAAAAAAGGCCTTGTTGATGCCAGAGGTCAGAGGAGAATGGCAGGAGTGGTTCAAAATGACAGAGAGCCAACAGTAACTTTAAAAGCCACCTGATACAACTAAGGTGTGTATAACACATCAAACCTTGAAATAGATAAGCTACAACAGTAGAATACCACACCAGGTGCCACTCTTTTCAAGCAAAGAACAGGAAATTGAATCTACAATGTGCACAGGCTCACCAAAATTGGACAATAGAAGACTGGAAAAGTGTGAGATTTTGGCGTTAAGAACATGAAAGCATGAGTCATCCTGCCCTGTATTAATGGTTCAGACTGCTGCTGGTGTAATGGATATATTAGACTGTCATAATAATTTTAGACTGTCATAGACTGTCAATGGTCAGTATTTTTGCTGACCATGTCCACGACAACATTGTACCCATCCCCTGTGAGAACAGAAGATATTTTTACATTGAAGTGCAGCTTACAATCAGCAGCTGTGTATGCTATCATGTTCACATGGACCAACATCTCTTAGGAATGTTTCCAGCACCTTGTTGAATTTATGCCACAAAAAAATTAACAGAGGATCTAAACTGGGATAAGCAAGGTGTGCCTAATAAAGTGGCCGGTGAGAGTATATTTTTGTAAAACAAGGCCAATGAAGATAAATACTGGGCAGGCAAGATGATATAACTAAAACTCAAATGTGTTTTTTTTTTCTTTCAGGTGACTGGCAATACAAATGATATACTGTATTTAAAATATATATATATATATATATATATATATATATATATACAAATACATACATACATAAATACAAGTCCTACACTCTCAGTTTTAGGTATTTTCTAGATTTTAATGGTCAAAATCACAGAAAAACTCCTCCATACTATTGGCAATATTTCTGTGTATTAATGCTGTCAAAAAAATTTTACACTCTTGAGTATTGTGTGTTTCAAAAGGATAGGGGGACAGTTGGGTCAAAAAGTACAGAAAATGTAAATCCTTTGGGTGTGGTAGACCAAAGAAAGGAACTATTGTCCACTAGAAAACAGAGGTTAGCTTTAAAGACCACCAGCGGACAAGGGAAATTAACCAACTAGCAGTGCATTGCAGCTTGACTTTGGCCAGATATCCTGGATGGGGAGGTGTGGTTTTGTAGTATGTAAATATATTTTATAGAAGAGTGTGAGAAATGGTTGCTTTCATCAGCATAAGCAGCCTTCAGCCTCTCTTGCAGGTTGACTTTCATGTCTGTGGTATGTAACTCCATCTGATATGCCAGAATAACCTGACACAGCCAACACAGTTGTGAACACAGAGAGAGAGAGAGAGAGAGAGAGACAGAGAGACAGACAGAGAGCAATAATGTGTTGAGGATATGGTGCCTTTTTGCAACAGGTACCCAAGTACCATTGTTTCACCACTAAAGACCCGCATTTTTTATAGCAAAGGAAGGGAACAATTTTACACTGAAATTTGGAATATTCCTTTGTTTACATCCATGAAAATGGAATTCGGCACCCAGGATGCAATCTGTTTTTCTCAGTTTGAGAGCTTTTTGCACTCATTTTCCCCCATGCACGAGCTCTGTGGTTAATAAGTAAATGACCCATTTGCGTCTGTTTAGTGCACAAAAATCATGCCCAAATTCTCAGAGTATTTAGCCCTTGAATTTCTATTGTTGATCCTCTGGCATTAAACGGGTATTAAAACAGTCTGAATCTTTGTACTTGTAATACAAATGCTTCTTAGATAATACAAAATAAGTCCAGTGAAATATACATTTAGAATAATCATTAAAGGAGGTTATCTTGTGGCCAGTGAGCACATTACTGCTCTTTGCCCTAACTGTAAACAATCTTTTTACTGAGCATTTGGCCTGGCACTAGTTTTTCTTTTTAAAATAACACAAACCATATTGGTAAAACATATATTCTTACCCTATATCTAGATGGAGCATGTGTTGATATATTTTAAGACTGGATATGTTACCCAGCCCTAATACCAAGGCTCTCTGATCATTGTTAAAAAGCAGCCTCACTGTTCATTTCCATCAGGGTAACTGCTAACTTGTGCCTATCAGACACAAAAAAAAGTCTTCACACATTGGCATGTAACAGCTTGTCATGAGGAACTGTTGCCGTAATATTTGTGGCTATTACCCTAATTAGAGGAAAGCACACAGATGGTGTTGTTTCACAAACTCACTTGCTGAGAATCAAAATGTCATCACTGCCAAAATTAGTGATGGCCTGAGAATATCATGGTAAAAAAAAAAAAGATAACAGTGACATCCCGCTTTCTCACAACCTGCTTTACATTTTCAAAACTTCCTCCTTCTCTGCAAGTGAAACTGACGTTAAATAGGCTTTCTTCCTCGCTATAAAAAACGCGGGTCTTTAGTGGTGAAACAATGGTACTTGGGTACCATATGCTGCATTTAAATGCTGTTAGACAGCTGTGAAGCCTGAGTGTTCCTGGACGGGGGCCAGCTCCTAGAAAAAGATCCTTCCACTGGTTGGAAAATGTTTCCAGTGAGAGCAGGAAGAAGCCACTTTTCATGGAGCAACTTCCAGATGCAGGACAGAGAGGATGAGATGAGTGCATCTGTGCGTACAATAAGAGAGTGTTTGTGAGTGTATTTTTCCATGTGGAGGTCATTACTATATCACGTTTGGAGTCGGGGCCTAATCTACGTCGAGATCCCTAATGGAGGAAGTAAAAAGGTGCAGCTTTCTATGGATGGGTACAGATTTTAAACCCTTTGTTGTATCAGTCCTGTCAGGATTAGGTGGAATTTTGTGCTTATTGCTGCCTCAAAAAGCTTTCTGGCAGCTTTATAAGAAGATTTGCTGGAAAACTTGCAACTTTTTGAAGCATTTTTGTAAAAAAAAATAGTTACAACAGTGTTTTATGTGGCTTCTCTTTTAAAGGTACAGTAATACATTTTTTTTTTTAAATGAACCTTTAGACTTTTTTTCAGCATTTTCAATCAAATTGTGTGGGATGATTTCAGAATATTTGACTTTAAATACAACCCAGGACATGGAAAATGAACAGCCACTTCCATCATCATTCATTCATTCATTCATTCTGCAGTTTGGCATGTGATCAGTATGGCCCTGTATCTTTGTTTCTCTTCCTGCTGTAATCATTAATCATAATTCTAACGTGCTCCAGTGATGACAGCATCATTTCATCCGTCACTTCCTTCACAGTGGGACCTCATAGGCTCTTTGAGTTTTAAAGCACAACTCTTTTTCAGTTGTATGAAATTCTGCGTTAACAGTGCTGATTATAAATAATTATAAATGCTCAGAAGGCACAAAATTCAGCCAAGGCATTTCCACCTTGTTCGGCCAGTTATTGTCAAAAATGTGGAAATCCTACACTGCTAACAAATCCTTGAAAAAATGTCTTGGGTCTTACTATTTTACCTTGCTGCATGTCACTTTCCCCCCACTTTCTCTTCCTGGTTTTATTCTGTCTTTACTGTCCTATTCTTCTCAGATAAGGGGATAGTGTTTCAAAAATAAATCCTTTAAAACTGTGCCCTAAACTATACTTCTCAGAAAAATGTTTGGAATCAATATTTGAGTCAATTGTGTCTCCCCTTTAAAATACCAATTTATATATTATTGTAGATATATTAGACTTTCAATGATATACAGATATTGTACTGTATATCACTGAAAGTCTGATTAGTTGCCTTAACAATGCATTTGTTGTCATGCATTCATGGAATGAGCAACACAGCTAAATGTGTGGGCCGCACACCCAAAAAATCCCCTGAAAGAAAGCCGAAGGTGCCTCAGTGAAGCAAGGGTGAGGAACTTCTAAGGGTGTTGTCTTCCTGTGATGTCCATTTCACAGTCCAACTTTGACTTTACCAGTCTCATGGAACTTGGTCCTTAGTTTGGAAATGGTACCAGGACTCCATGTACCTGAACACCAGATTCCAGCTGCAGGGGATTTTGGGACATTTTTTGGGTCCGCTACCCACACGTTAAGCTGTGTTGTTCATTCTGGGATTGCACAATCCTTACAAATTGTACCTTGTAAAGGTGACTAATTAGATTTTCCAATTATAAAAAATAAAATACCAATTGGTATTACTGAAGGGGAGAAATAATTGAATGAAATAACATTTCAAAACTTTTTTTCAGGAGTAATTCCAGTTATAATGACAGACCTACTTTTCAGTACTTGGTTAAAAAATAATTTCTCACAATAAATTGCAGCTTATTTGTCAAATATGCTCAAAAGTTGCAGTTTTTGAACAAAATTGCAGAATTTAAAATGACTGATTTTCATTAAAAGTGTTGTTTGTGACATAGCAACGTCTTAGCTTTTCTGTTTACTGCTTAACATCTACTTTAAAAAAAAATCAAACTATGTTCAACTTTTTGCAAAAAAAAAAAAAGCATGATTTTTTTCCTTTTGTTCCTCCATGAAAAGTATTGAAGAAGAGTACTTTCATTCAGCCACACAACAGTCCAAAGGTGGATATGCAGCTGCACTGTCTCTGACTCTTACTTTATTACTTATCCCCATTGAAACTGTCTGTCAATCAAACATTGCTCCTTTACAGACTAGCCCAAGGGCAGAGCGCCTGTGCACCTCCTCAACAATGTTACATTGTTCACTACATATAGCATATCTACTACAGAGAGGCAGAGGATTCAATAAGAAGACCATAAGGTAAGACGATCCCCCATTGTGGAAAAGAATGCTGAGGATTTTATATTGCTGAGGTGAGCTTTTATGTGCTTCTCTGACATGGTTATGACGAGGTGAGAAGTTTCCAATAACTGTATTTTGCCTTTAGCTGGGATTAAACTGAATCTGTGCCCAAAGCTGGAATCTCGGATTACAAATCTGGATGCTGCCAAAGGGGGGTTTAACTCATCTTTGTCATTCCAGAGTAATCTCCTCACATAATACCTGTTTTGCAGTGATTTTATGTCATAAACATAAATATGAGATTTCTTTCTACAGAGACTTGCTTGACGTTTTGGGATTTTTTTGATGGACCAGCTTGGTTTTTGCAGATAATTCCCCTTATCCTGTTTGGAAGAGGCTTGTTTAGACAATAAATGCAAAGGGATGAGGCTCTGCTACCACCTATGAACACAAGGCCTTGGGTCTGAGAGCTGCAGCAGGTAGAGACAGAAAGAGAATGAGATATTTTTAAGGGGAAGCGTGTTGGCATCAGATTCTCTCCTTGGAGCTTTAATAAAACGTGCTCAGTTAGCTCCCACTCATTACTATACTATGAGTATTGACTTTGGCCTACAGTCATGACCAGATAAAATGGTGTAAGGGCTTGTCCTAAGTGATTACTCCGAATTACAAATCTGTCTGCATGTAACACAATACAGCCTGTCTGCAGAGCACTTCCACACACGTACATGCTCACAGTTTGGACACAAATGTAGGAGTGCTTCTTGAAGTCCTTAAGACGCAATGATGACAAAGATGTCTGTCAGGGACTTTTTTTCCATCAGCAAGACATGCTATCATTCCATAAACAGTCATTTATTGGGGGTAGTGTGGCGGGCAGCTGGATAGGAACTTCCACTTTATGGAGGCTCGGAAATGGAACTGCATATACAGTAAACATTTCAGGTTTTAACTCGGGACGTAAACGCTAATCTTCTGGACCTGGATGCTTATGAGCTGAACCAAATGGTAATATTCTGGACTTTGGCACAAAAGAGTTGAAACCGGACATTGATGATCTGGACTCAGACAATGATGATTTTAATTCTGAAGACTTGAATTGGGACCCAGACATAGACATCTGTGACCTGTGATCTGGTCCCAAACATGAATGACTAGGAACTCAGATGCTAAAAAGCTGAACCTAGACATTGGTGATCTGGACCAAGACACGGATGAACCTAAACACTTTCAATCTGGACCTTGGGGCTAAGATGGGGAACTGCATTCCATGGGGCTGAACTTGATCACTTATGATCCGGGTTCTAATGATATGAACCTGTTTTCTGATAAGCTGAACCTAGATATTGATGATCTGGACCAAGACACTGATGATCAAGGCTTGAGCACTGATGGTTTAAGCCCCTACATTGATGTTCTGGACTTAAATACTGATGATTTTGATCTGGGTCGAGAACTGTGTTCAGGACCTTGACAGTTAAAAGGTGAAACCGAACACTGCTGATCTGGACCTGGGGACTAAAATAGGGAACTGGTGGTCAATGCTGATGTTCTGGAATTAAACATTGATGATTTTGATTTAATGTTCAGAAGGGCAAGAGTGAGACGGAACACTGACGGAACACAGATATTAATGTTCTGGACGTTGACAGTTGAAAGGTGAAGCCAAACACTGCTGATCTGGACCTGGGGACTAAGATAGGGAACTGGGTTCAATGCTGATGTTCTGGACTTAAACTCTGATGATTTTGATCTAAGATTCCAAAGGGCTTAACCAAGACATTGATGATCTGGACCCAGATACTAATTATTTGGTGGTGTATAAATGTATCCCTTTGCATTTATTGTCTAAACAAACACTGGTGGTATGAACAGGCATATTAATGCTCTGGACCTCAACACTTAAAAGGTGATCCTAAAAACTGCTGATCTGGACCAAAGGACTAAAATGGGACCAATATTAATGTTAAAAAGGGTGCAACCTGGACATTTATGACTTGGACCAGACACTTGTCATCTGGGGCGGGAGACTGATGATATGGATCTGGACACTAATGATCTAACACTGAAACTTAAAAGCTGATCCTTAAAACTACTGACCTGGACCAAAGGACTACAATGGGGAACTGGATGCCATGGGGCTGAAATTGACCACTTATGACTTAAAACTAGGTTTTGAAGACGTGAACCTGCATTCTGATAAGCCGAACCTGACACAGATGATCTAGATTTAAAACAATGATAATCTGGACCTGGGCTATTAAGTGCTGAAGCTGGAAATGGATGATCTGAGCCTGCACTCTGATGTTACGGGGCCAGGACATTGATGCTCTTTAACTAGAATGTACAGGGCTGAAACTGTGCATGAGTGACCTGGTTCTGAACTCTGATTTTCTGGACCCACACACTGATGTTCTGGAAATTGTCTCAAATTTCAACTCAATACCGAATTTAATGTTAAAAAAATACAGGATAATAGGGTTTTATCTACTTGGAGTAATGACTGGAAGGTGTTTAATTTTCATTTACTAAATCTGGAATTTTTTAAAAGATTTTGTCGAGGAAAAGGACTGGACTAAAATAAATTGTGACCTACACTAATAAACGTTTTTTTTGTATACAGACTAAAACTAAATCTCAAATAGCCGACTCGAGTAACACTGCTTCCAACACACACACACACACACACACACACACACACACACAGACCCAGCAGACACACACACTGGCTTCTCTCTGCTCCCTCACAGTCACACTCAGTCGCCCAGTGTTGGTATAATGTCTGGTCCTGACAGCTGAGTTTTAATTGGCCAGGGTGGTGCAGCATGGGCCGCTGTCATGCGGCTGGCAGTTTGAGGGGTTGTGGGACAGGCCCCACCGTGGGGGCTGTCAAACGGCCCACGGTCTCCACAGGAACCCCCGCCGTGGGTGTCCAGCCTCATTTAGGAGCGCGCAGACAAAGCGCCAATTAAGAGGGGCTTTAAACAATCAAACAGAGTTCCTCAGGGCCTGCAGACACTCCACAGGGCACTGTGAACGACACACACACTCACACACACACACACACACATCCGTGCCTGATCGTACACAAGCACAACGGCACAGGCACATGCACACAGACAAAGACAGAAAGGTAAAAATAGACTTGATCTGAAGACATAATTAATGCTTGTTCACAGGGTGCTCGGGTGAACTCATGTGCAGGCATCCCTCCGAATTAAAGTGGAAATTAAATGTGACTGACAACAACACTCGTGAATCAATACTCAGATGCTCTGAATATTTAAACGATCCAATCGTACTGCAGTGATTTCTGAAGAGTCTCTTAGACACACCTGAATGCAGTGGCTCTAAACTGGTCAGACAGGACCAAACTTTGGGATGTTTAGCTGTTTTAAGTGTTGAATGTCTGTGTGAAAAGAAAATGAGGTAACGTTCTGTGATGCACAGGAGCCCAAATTGGACATACATCCACAGATCTTCTTTTGTTTTATTTTTCTGTAAAAAATGCCCAAATTTGTCTTTTAATTATGATGCATTTTACTTTTACTGTGTAAGGATTGCAGGGTGGGTGGGTTTGGGGGCTGGGTGGAGTGAGTTTGGGTCATACTTCCTTTTATCTTATTT
This sequence comes from Cetoscarus ocellatus, assembly GCA_037902135.1. Taxonomy (NCBI): domain Eukaryota; kingdom Metazoa; phylum Chordata; class Actinopteri; order Labriformes; family Labridae; genus Cetoscarus; species Cetoscarus ocellatus. The sequence goes on along the minus strand of JBAMNC010001356.1, from coordinate 472,933 downwards.
CTATTTATCTGTCTGTTTGTAAAGCACTTTGTGCTACATTTTTGTATGAAAAGGTGCTATATAAATAAAGTTTGATTGATTGATTGATTGATTGAGTTTGAAATTTTGGTTGTCTGTCTTGTGCTCACTTCTTCTTTATTTGTTTATTTATTCTTTAAAATTCATTTTGTTCTGTCTCTGTTCATAATTATGTTATGTTCCAATCTAATATTCAAACTGCAACATTTTCCATTGAGCCTGTTTACATTGGCACATTAGTAAGATAACTGGGAACAATCAGTTAAAGGAAATAATCTGATTTAGTGCATTAACATGCTCTTCAAGATTCCAATATTTAAAAAATAATGAAAGTATAATTCATACAATTCTGTTCATAGTCTGATTTTTCTTCACAAATTGCCAAGGAAACAGCAAAACTGCTGCTTTCTTTTGGCTCACTATTTAACTAACAGTTGTTTTGCCTTCACCTTTGAAACAAGAGTTACAATTATTTTATATATATGTATATAAAATATATAATGATTGTAACTCTTCTTTGCAAACATGCACTGAATAATCTGGCGATTGAAAAAAATCTAGATGTTATAATCAGGTTTCTAATCCTTTTCTTCCTTTGGATAAGGATAATAACCAGAGCAGTGGTGTGTTTGTAAACTGGCTGACTAAGTATGGTTTACCGCTTGTGTTCATTTTGGGGGCTGGGTCACAATCTCAAATCAAGAAGTGGAGGGTCTTGAGGGGGCTTCACAGTGGTTCGGCAGGTAGTGCTCATGCCTCACAGCAACAAGGTTGCTGGTTCAACTCCCAAGCTTGAGGCTGGGCTTTTCTTCATATGCATGCATAGGTTCTCTCCCAGTACTCCAGTTTCCTCCCAAAAAACATGCTCAACAGTTTAATTAGTGACTCTAAATTGCCTTTAGGGTATGAGTATGTATGTTCATATTTATCTGGTCCTTTATTTAATACAGATGTGTCAACGCATTTAAATCGTTTCCTGATGAAGACTCAGCCTTAAGACACATCCCTGTTCATAAAACAATTTATCTTCATTGGAGGACCTCAGATTTTCGGTCTGGACTGCTTTATAACTGAGAACTTGAGTCTGTTTTTGACTTTTGAGGTTAACATTTGTCTTTTGTCTTTTAGGAGCACCTGTTGTTTCACGTCATCATTGCATGCCTTCACTCTTTGCCTTTAACATTTTTTTTACAGATATTTACTTAATTGTGATGGATTACAAAAGTTAGTATAGACAGATTTGAATATACAGCCAGTATGTACAGCCATATATTTTTATATTTAAATTTTTTATTTTAAATACAAACATATTTTATGAATATACTTTTAAGTTATACACTTCTCTCCTTAAATCAAATCTCAGCTATTTTCCTCAGTCCTTACATTTTAATGTGATTTTTAGGAGTAGAAGTTTAGGTCTGAGGTACAGCCAATAAGTGTTTTGCAACTGACAATTATGTGTTTGTTTGTCTGATTTTTGTTTGTTTGTGTTGTTTTTTTTTCAATAAGTTGTTCCAGTTGGCAACCTTTGGAAACCTCCTTGCAATACCCATAGTTTAATTAATAGAATTAATTTCAATTTAAAAGCTTGACCTAATTAAAACAAAAGGGACTCGTTTTCATTTTATGTACTACAAGGTTCAGCGTTTGTCAGCAGGTTGCAACAGAATATTTTGTAAAAAGGAATATGAAGCTTTTTCTTTTTGTTTTGGTGAAAAACATTCATAGAATCTAAATCCAAATATGAAAATTAATTATATCTATAATTTAGAGAATATAGAATCAAATCTATAAGACAAGTGTGTCATTTTTTCATACAGGTAAGGCTAGGTGTTCTTTACAATAAATGAAAGGTATATTATTTATAGGTATAGACTAAATGAAGCGTGGAATCTTAACATGTCTAATATCAGAAAAAAAAAACCCATTATGACCCATCCCTAGAGTCTTACTTTCTTTGCACACATCCTTGCATTTTTATTTCTCTGGGAATAACTGCAAGCAATTATGGCAGCCATTTTTCTAAAAGGAATCAAAGAGGACAAGCTCCAGCATCTGCCTGTATTTGTCTGCCTCCAGTCCCACAGAAGGAGGCTCCACTGACGGATATTCCCCACTAAACTGATGAACCTTGCATTTTTAAGAGCAAAGCAGTGTCTTTAATGTATATCTCTGTCACTCCCCTCCTTTTGCCCCATCTTCTACTATGAGCTTCCATATGCCACTTCCATATGGCCCTGCACCCTCTCCTGACAAGCCCATGGCTAAGGCCCATCCATCATCCGGGGGAGTGCACTCACTTGTTATCAGCTCAGGCTGGCGCTGCATGGGGAGTTAAAGGGAACACAGACGAGGACGAGGCTGCATGGGAATAACAGAATTCAGGCAAATTGCCCGGGTCCCTCCTCAAACTATTTTGTATCAGAGCGGAGCATCATTTGGCTGCTGGATGTTTAATTTCGATTTTTTTCTCCCCTCCTCCTTCTCAGTGATTTGAGTGACATATTTCAGAATGTGAGGATGGAGAAGGGGGTCTCAAACTGCTGCTGTCTCCAGCCTCGATGCTGAGGGAGAGAGGGACTATAATGCGTGTTCTCCTGGAGGGGGAGATACAGGCATGCAATCGAGCTGGAGCAGGCGGAAACACCACAACATAGTATGGTGGAGGAGTGAGCACAGACATGAGCTACAACTCAGTAGGAAAAAGACAGTTTATGTGTATTATTTAAGAAGAAAAAACAGGGTAACATTTAACAACAACTGCACACTATTGAGCCTTAAAAAAACAGCAGTAAATACTTCACTCATCATCTGTAAAGCATGATTTATAGTTCTTTGTCACCTACAAACATAGCCATAAAGGCTTTTTTCAGCTTTTTTCATGCATAAATAAGGCATTGGAAAATCCTTCATCTTGAGTATGAACGTTGACCAATTGGAAGACAATACAGAGCTCCCAATGTAAAATAAACCAGCAAACTTAAACAAAATTAAACTTGTTTATCCACAACTTTGGTCAAAATTCTGAATCGTGTCTCCATAGTTGTAAACATTGTAAAACAGTGTTTAGGTGTTCTCAAATTTTCTCAAACCCCTGATAATGTTGAATTTAATACTGATTGGTGTAATAATGGTAATGTATAATACACTGTGTTGTTGTGATTTTTTTTACTTGCATTTGGTGCAGTTTGTTAGTTGTTTAAATGTTGTTTTTATGTAGTTTAGTCTGCAGCAGAGGCAGCTGATTATGTGCAGACCTTGAAGTCCGAGGGAATATTTACATAAAGGTTTATGAAGTGGATTGTATTGTGTCATATGGTTTTCTATCCTTAATACTTTGCTTGTATTCTCTATGCTGTGTTTGGCAAGTTACTCAAAAATAGTGTTAATTTTTTTTTTTTTTTTTTTTTTTGCTAATAACTAAAATAATTGAATTACTTTACTCATTAATAAGTATCACAAGTATTTAATTGATATACTCATAACATTTAACAGTAATTATATTAACTTTCATAAAACTTAACTTGAAATAAATAAAAGCTTGGACTCTTTCTCTCTCATATTCTATTAGTTGATGTTATTGTACTTGTGATAACAGCCACCCAATGACAAAAAGTAACTAGCTAAGCATCACTGTGATTAGTAGACACAATAATACTTCTACTGTGACACTGTTATCCCTTGGGTAGTAACTAAAAATGTCATATCATGACAGTACTTTGTATAAATAAGATAATATTATTGTATAAATAATACAGAAGCTTGTATCTAACTAATCAGATGAGCCATTAACAACTCCAGTACAGCTGGTTTATCACCGATCATCATGTAAATTGTTAATAAAGTGTCAGAACAAAATGGTTTGAGACAAAACAGATAAATGCATCTATTTCTACTGAGCACGTTTACATTTCTAGGGTAAGGATTAGCAATTTAAGATTTCTTTAATGAATGATGAGTGAATTAATCCCAGTTGCTTTAAATCCCTAATTTCAGTATTTACTTATAATTTGCTAATGCTTTATTTTCAATCAATAGAGTGTCTTTATCTGTTTTGAAGTTATATTAACATTCTTGATTGTCTTTATAGATGATAAGGCAAGTATTTGCCAGTGCTTTACTAATGCAAATACTATCAACGGTATATGAGTAATATACAATGCTTTATAGAAAAAAGTTAAGTTCTGACAAAGACTTAAAATGTTAAACCAGTGCTTTATAGTATGAAGTTGTCAAAGCATCCCTAAAGGGTGAAGGTCGGGATTAAAATAAGAATAAAGTTAGGGTCAGTTGTTAGGCCTTTTTTTAATGACATAAGGTTTTTCATAATTCTTTAGAGGTGACAAATATGTACTTTTACTTTACTAACACTTGTCAGTTCATCAATAAAATATTTTAAGCTATGTAAAGATATGACATATATGTTTGCGGCATTTGGCCATTTGTTTATTTGTTTGTTTGTCCATCTGTGAGCAAAATAACCTAAAAAGTTCCTAATGCATTTTCAGAGAATATTAGTCATGGCACAAGGAAGAAATTATTTAATTTTGGTGATGATCTGAATACAGATGCAGATACAGGAATGTTTTAATGGATTTGTCAACATTGTGAGAAAGGGCAGTTTCCAACATTTTTTTCCCTAAGCACTTCTATTTTTAATTGTGCTCTATAAATGATGACTCATTTATTTAGTAATGCTTCACCAATAAAAAAAAAATCTATAAATGTGATGATCAATAAAATATGAGTAACTGGTAATGCATTATGTATGTTCTGTGAAGTAGTTACTAATGCTTTACAGATGCTTAATAGTGTAAGATGGTTTAATCACTACTAAAAGTTTAGAGTTAGTGTTATGGTAAGGTTAATGGTCTGACTTTGGGTTTGTCTTTATAGCTGTTATTTAGAAATAACAAGGAATCAAATCATGATGATACATTTATATATTTAATAAACTAAGTCTTTATGCTTTGCTAAGGCTTCATTGACGCATCAATAAAAATTCTTTAACTGTGTTTTGAAATACGCATTTTATTCATGGCATATAAATCTAACAAAATATTTTATAGATAAGTATTCACAAATGTATTGATAATACTATTTTAACATTTAAAAGTGTTAATAAAATGAAATTATTGCCAAAAGTCCAAATAAAGTTATGATGTAAAAGTTAATTTTTCAACCAGGCCCAGCTTAAGAGAGTGTATCTTTTTTGCCAAATAATCCATTAGAAACTGAACATAAACAAATAGAAATATTGCAACATAAGCAAAAGAAGCCGGAGGAAATACATCATCTCTCTCATACAGTAGAAAAATAAACACTGTCCTTAAGGCCAGATGCTGCCTGAATTCATGATGTTTATCAATGCTAGTATAAACCTGGACCACAGACAGTTTACATTTCAATTAGAGCGCATGTTCTGCGCTCTCTCAGTATTAAAAGAAAAATATATCTTCAAGTACAAGTGGGTTCAAACACAAGACTGTGGCTGTATTCTTTACCCATTACAAAAACATTTCTATAAAAGTCATCACATCATCTGCAAAAGTGGGTATTTTTACAGGCACAGCATAATTCTATATCTTCCATGCCAGGGCTGTATTCCTTACACGAGTCAAGTGGGGCTATCTGGATGCTGTTTGCTTGAACGAAGTGAAATCAATCCCCAAAGATGATAAACAAAATACACCTCAAGAACGAGACGATAGCCCTTTTGGCTGCAGGTGTAATGGCATTCAAATACAGATAGGAATCAGTAAACACGCAGGGTATAAAAATGAAAAGCAGCTCTGGGTAAAGACAAGCAGAATTCAGTCACCTTGAAACAAGGGGAAAAAGGTGCAGAAATAAACATCCACCTTGAAAAGAGGTGAGGAAGACGATGCATCATGAGATAAGAAAGGCGACAAGGGCGAAGTGGAAGTGGAGGCATTGTGGCCATTTCGTGGTATCACTGGTGCCAGACATTCTATCTGTAGGGACATGCAGCCTCCATGCGCTCATATGCCACGGTGGTCACACTAGTAGTCTGCTGGGGAGCAGAAGATGAGTAATTTTAAACCCCATTAACAATCACCATATTTATTTATGAGGCTGGGGCTGGCTCAGTATGTATTGTTGCCCACACTTCCCTTACTTACAACGAGCGCAGAGGACAGATGATCCTTGTCTGAGGCTTCCTGGGAGGAAGAGAAGCCTCACTTCCTTGTAGACACTCTGATAGCATGAATTATTGAAGAGGGTGTAAGAAAAAGAAGCAACTTAAAATGTAATATGTGGCCTTGTTATTGACTCCCACCTTTTGTAACCTTTCAGCTTTAATTAACACGGTGGGATAAAATGAGTGGGCTTGGGGTGGAGGGGTTGGAGGGTGGCTCCTGCTAGCAGATCTGTGGCCTTATTAGGGCATGTAATGCCAAAAGACAGTGTCTGCATTCATATTCATAGCAGGTTACAGTACATGCAGATGACCTACTGTTGTTTATGAATGATCAGTCCAGATGTGTTGCACCATGAGCTTTGAAAAATATAACTAACTAGAAGTGCTCCAAGAGTAAAATCTTCCGCCATGGCTTTTAAACATTGTGGGAAACTACCTCAAATTGCACTATCAACAAATCATTAAAAAAATTCCTGGATCTACATCTGGGTTTTGATCACCACCAAAATCCTATCACTTCTGCCTTGGACCATGACCAACATTCCCTGACAATTTGATCGAAATCCATTGATAACATTTTGAGTTATCCTGTTTGAAACCTAACAAATAAACTAACAAATGCCAGCAAAAACATAATCACCTTGGTGGAGGTAACTACTGAATATAGGCTATCCAAAATCATTCATAATTTTTTTCTGACTATATTAAACATGGACGTCAACTCAGTGAAGTCACCCATAGTCTTGAATGTGGATTTTTAAGGCCTGAAAATGGCAATTATCTTGTTGATAGGACTCACTCAATCTTACATTACCACAATTACAGAGCTGAAGCTGAAGCATGCCTTTAGCCTCCTTACAAATAATTTCAACCCTTGCCAGTCAAATCAGCCATGCCCAATTTCTGCATAAATCTTAATCTTAATATTAAAAAAGGGAAAGAAAAACGGGGAAATATCTGCCATACAATGTGCACTAATTAAGTCATTAGCTAGCAGATCAAAACAGTTACTTGTAGCGGGCTCTAAACAACTTCATTTTTGCTGTCAGTGTGAGTATTCAAATGTGGGTGTTGATGGACCTTTGGTGCTTTTGCAGCCAACCTCTAGAGAACACTCAAGGAACTGCAGGTTTTTGTAGACTACTTGTGCAGAGGCCTAACATTTCAACACTTTAAGCTTGTTCATTTGCTCTGATTTGTAAGACTTAAGGTATTTATTTCACAAGACAGTTTCCCTTAAAAGTTGATTTACAGTGGAATTACGGCGCTACAAAAATAGTTTGTATTTATAAACACTGTGATTATTTAATTGGACAGGGGTTTAGCTAGAGACAAAACAGTCCTCTGGGCATGTTAGGTGACATACCAAGAGTGTTACTTAAAACATTTAATGCTGAGTAAGGTTAGGAAACTGTCTGACTTCAAAGGCGTAATGTGTTCACCCCTTTGATTTACTCCCCTTTGGCTCAGTCTCCAGAGGTGGTACCAAAGGTGTAATAATGGTGAGGGGGATGCACACAGACCCAGCAGGGAATAGTTACAGTGTGTGTGTCTGCTTTTTTTGTTAGTGCATGAAGCATGCACCATGCCACCTACACTCCTGCCTGTTCCTCCAATGCCATATCACACTGTTAAGTGAAAAAAATGTCACTCCTCACAGAATTAACGTTCATGTCTCAAGGCGAAATGATGATGGAGCTTTGTTGCAGTGCATTTGCATAAATATACTGTATAAGGACTAGTACCCCTTTTACTCAAGCCCCAAACAACACAAGAAGACACATTTTTTAGAATCCTGTTCTATTTGTGGTGGCTACAGTTGTGTGCCTCCAGTTTTGCTTTTGTTTTCCTCCAGTATGTAGGAGTATTTTTGTATATGTACATTAAAAATTGCTCATCAGCAGTCCTGAAATCCTGAATCCACAGCTCCTTCTATGTGTGTGATTGACCAACATGTGGACTAACATCTGTCCATTTATCAGGTTGGTAGAAAATAAAACTATTGCACTGGCCATACTATTTACAGAGACAATCTTCCAATATTGATGCTGTGCTAAGTACGGGCAAAGTTTTTTCAAATATCTGTAAATAAAAATATATTGACAAAATATTAAAAACACACTGTGCAGCTCAAACTCATCTGTCTTTGCATCTTTTGATCTGTGTTTGATTCAGCCCATGTGTCTTCAGTAACAAGTGCTACAAATATGTCCACATCTCCTCACACTTCCTAGGCGGGCCGGTGAATCACCACTGTATCCCTGATGACTTCAAAGACCCCCAGAGTGTGGCGCACACTCACAAACTGACAGACAGAAGATGTAAATAAACACTCAAGTATTTTAGAATCAAAGACGATCTGCCATATTTGTGGTCAGCGTTGCCTCACACGTGTCATGTCAGATGATGTGGCAGGAGGGGTGTCGGCTGTTTTGATGTACAGTGGGGGCTTTTCATGACCCCTGAATGGGTTGCGGGGAAAGGGGCGGGCATTGCGACCACATTGTTGAGCCCCTATTGATCAAAGTCAAGTGTCAGAACAGACATGTGGGTGTTACAGTATCACAGGGGTTTGGTCTTCAGTCAAGTCAAATTTACTGTATAGCATGTTTGAAACAATCAGGGTTGACCAAAGTGCTTTACTACGTCAGAAGGTAAAACTGATTTATGGGGAAAGGTCAGTGGTATAAAGGATTTTTTTGGCTGTGGATCATTTCACAAACCTCAATTCCTATGAGGTTGGGATGTTGAAGATAAAGACAAGATCTTTAATGTTCTGCATTCAACATGTGCATCCTGTTTAAAACGGAACAGGCACACAGAAAGACAAGAAGACTGTGTATGATGGAGAGACAAATACGAAGAAGAGACAGTGATTGGAAAGAGTAAAAACTGGAGCCTCCTCTACATGAGCAGAATTTGTTATGTGGGAGTGAAATCCAACTAGTTGCAATAGGAGAAACTGGGGATAGGTGTAACTGTATCTAACTATAAGATGTGACAGTGTGTCAGATTAATATGAGATTATGTGAATAACCCAAATATATGTAATGACAACATCATTAAACTGAGAAATATCTAATAATACCTTTATATTTGACTTCATCCAACTATGGTTTTACTAATGTGGTTTTACTGGCCTACTTTATTATTACTCTATGTAAAGTACTAGAGGGGTTTTTTTTGTTTGTTTTTTTCATTTACAATCCATTTCTTTATATTTTCCTGTTACTCTGGGGAACATGACTTTATATACAAGCCATTGAACTATTACTAATTAAACTACAAGAGACTTGACTGACTTTGCGGCTGTCACAAACAGACTTGAAACTTGACTTTGACTTGCCCCCAGAGACTCGAGACTTGACTTGGATTTGCAACAAGTGACTTGTGCCCATGTCTGGAAGGTTGTTACGTCTGAGCTGGAGGGTGTACATGGAGCAGTTAACCTGTTCAGCCCGAGCCCCTTTTTTAAGCCTCCTTTCTTCCATAAAGAAAAGAGTGTATCTCTGCAACCACAGAGTCTATTTGAATAATTTTGGTGTCATAATAAAAGTCAGAATAATTTGAAAATCTCATCCTTGCCTAAAACAGAAACAATTTTTTATTGTGAATATCTCTCTTAGAAATGATGCTGGAGTGGCTGTGAAACTCTAAAAATGAATAATAAAATATGTTTTCATCATCTCCGCGAAGGATTATTGTTATAAAGCGATGCAAGGAAAAATTAAAGAGGTTTCATAGCAATATGGTCAGGCAAGGATTTTGAAAAACAGTGCATATTTAGCCAAACGTCAAAAATACATGTATTTGTCAAATAAAAGCAGACATGACTATAGTCTTAAAGGCACAGTTCACTGCTTGTGCTGTCGTGTGGAGGAGCTTTTCTCCTGAGCCCCAGCAGACCCAAAATTGGGTCCCATGGGGCTGAAGAGGTTAATACATTCACTATACACTTGATAGGCTAACAACAGCATTTTAAAATCAGCTCTGTTGTTAACAGGAAGCTAGAGGAGTGAAAGCAGCACACTGCCCAGGTGCCAACAAGCCACAAGTGGGACAAAGAGTAGGTTTGTGCAGGACAGTGCCGGACATGCTTCCATGTTACTGGTAATGTAGATTTTCATAAAATGTCCACCTGACCCTGAAAAATCAACATGACTATTGAGACCATTAACAAACAATTGCTAAGAAAACATTTATTGATTTGGATGATTTTTTTTTCAGCTGATACCTAAACGTAACTACAGAAGAGTCCTGCGATTCAAAGTTTAAAGTCTTCACTGAAATTAACCTAAAAGCTTTCCACAGAGGCATGCACCAAAGAGGACATTTAAGAGCTTGGAGTGCTTGCATTCAACAACCAGGAGTGTCCATAGACAATGGCCTGTGTCTTGTATCTGATTAAAATTAAATAAAAAACAAGTCAATCATGTTTTGATTTCTCTTAGACAATCAAGTAAGGGCTGAAGTTAACCCCTAATGTTAAGTTGCAAGAGCATGTAAATCAGCATATTGTAAGCAAATCAATGAAAAAAGACATTACACATATCAAAACTAGACCCTTTGGGCAACATGAAAATAGGATGGGGCCCAAAACAGAACCTTGTGGGACACCACAGCTAAGCATGTATCTCAGAAAAACAAAACAATTGAGAAGAAGCTTTGTACCTTCAAGTTTTAAGGAACTTCTGGCTTTGCTCTTGGACAGAAAGCTCACAGGAAAAGTACTTTCTTTTTATTTGCTGAAAGTTCGAGCTTTACTGGATTATAAAGTATTAAATACAAGATATATTCACTTGGATCAAGCTTCACTAGAGACACATTAAGACAAACACAAAATCTATTATTCCTGCATCCAGGCACTAAAAACAAGCTCTACATTTCACGCTCTATGTCTCCAGGCTGTCATTCAAAGACTTTGTACTGTAAGCAATTTTTCTTTCGCCCTCTTCCTCTTTTCTTCTTGTGCCACTGGCGACCGTCATATTAAAACACCTTTGTTTATGTTTTCCCTCCCGAAAACTGCCTCCTCTTCTCCCTTCAGCCCTCATTCTTCAGAAGATGTTGTCATCTTTTTACATGATAGGTCTGGACCTGCAGGAAAGTCCCCCCCTCTCCTCCTCTTTCCTCCCCTGTCCAGCTGTTTTCTGAGGGTAAAGGCTGGTGAGAGCAATGGGGGGTCAATATGGGGGAGAACAGAGAAGAAGGCAGTGGGGGAGTCAAAGGGATCCCTAAAAGTGGAAAATGAGAGAGGGCTTTTCTCATCAATGTTCTGACCATATTAAAGGAATAGTTTGGTATTTTTAAAATGGTGTTGTTTGACGCACTTGTCATTAGTAAGAATGGGCTATACATTATAGCTAGTGGTGTAAATGCCCTCATTCTTCATTGTAAACAGCAACAAATAAGACCGCCCTTGCATATTTAGTCCACACAGGAACATGCTTGAGTATTTCCTAATCAGAGCTTAACTTAAGTAACATGATTTATGTGAATAAGGGCCATTATAAAGCTGGGACTACTACAAACTCCAGTTCAAGTCCTTTTTCAGTTTAATGCACTATAAAGACAAAATATTTAATGTTCAAACTGATAAACATCAATGTCTTTTTGTTTGTTTTTTTTCTCAAATTTTCACTTTTTTTGAATTTGATGCCTACAACATGTCCCAAAAAGCTGGGACCGGGGCATGTTCACAACTGTGTTACATCACCTTCTTTTTTATAACACTTAATAAGCATTGGGAATTGAGGACACTAATTGTTAAAGCTCTTCTTTTCCATTCTTGCTTGATGCACAACTTCAGTTGATCAACAGTCCGGGGTCTCCGTTGATGTATTTTGCACTTCATAATTTGCCACACATTTTCAATGGGAGTCAGGTCTGGACTGCAGGTAGGCCAGTCTAGTACCTGAACTCTTTTACCAAGCTGTTGTAACATGTGCAGAGTATGTCTTGGCATTGTTTTGCTGAAACAAGCAGGGCCGTCCCTAAAGTAACATGGATGGCTGCATATGTTGCTTGCTCCAAAACCTGTATCAGCATCAATGTGCCTTCACAGATGTGCAAGTTACCCATGCCATGGGCACTAACACACCCACATACTGTCATAAATTCTGGCTTTTGAACTTAGCCTGGATACCAGCCTGGATGGTTCTTTTACTCTTTAGCTCAGAGAACACAATGTCCATGATTTCAGAAACATCATGTGGACTCGTCAGACCACAGCAGACTTCTCCACTTTGCATCAGTCCATCTCAGATGAGCTCGGGCCCAGAAAAGTGACCGCTTTCCTGGGTGTTGTTGATATTTATTGCTCTGAAGTTGCATTGAAGAGTTTTAACTTTTACTTGTAGATATAGTTAACTGAGAACAGCTTTGGTTTTTAATGCAGTGCCACCTGAGGGATCAAAGGTCACAGGCATCCAACGTTGTTTTTCAGCTTTGCTGGTTACATGCAGGGATGTCTTCAGATTCTCTGAATCTTTTGGTGATATTATAGACTGTAGATGATAACATTTCTAAATTCCTTGCGACTGTATTTTGAGAAATGTTCTTAAACTGCTGCAGTATTTGCTCAGACAGACGTTCAGGAAGTGGTGAAACTTGCCTCATCCTTGTTTGTGAATGACTAAACCTTCAGGACATGCTTCTTTTATACCCAATCATGACATTCAGCATTCCTCAACTTTCCCCTCTTTGCACTGATCAGCCGTTTAAATTTGGCAGTAGTAAAATTATGTGGGATTGGATTATTACATTAATTTACATGTTTTTTTAAGCTGGGTTTCTCTTAAATTAAGGAAATTACATGGGACAAATATACTCATCACCCACAATGTACAAAGTGTAGCTTTCATGCCTGCACTCTTGAAGGTTTCTCAAAAGAGAGGTGGGCCAACCGAAATCTCCTCGAGTTCTTGTACCTATACCTCAGACAACCCCACTTTAGAAATACCAAACTTTTCCTTTAACCATAAAGAGGTGTGTGAGAGTGGGAGGGATACACAGAGAATGACTTAATTCTGAATTTTTCCACCAAGTCCTCACAGCAAAGGCATTTCCATAGCAGGTGGTCTGTCTCAGCCGCCATCTGGAGGCCTCGATGGCCAGATAACCTTCGCTATTTACTAACCCCAAACTTTGTTTAGACAAACCCTCTAAAAGCCGAGCGTAGGCCAAAAGAAACTTCAGGCTCACTTTTGTTTTTAACTGTCGAGACCTGGGAAAAGGCACAGTCACGCTGAATTTCCCCCAAAACCACAAAGAGAATACTTCTGCGGGGGAATACGTAAATAAATAGTGAATTAGAATAAGATTGCACAGTTGTGTCTCAGACATTTTGCATACCAGAAATCAAAGCCCATAAAGTGGAAATTCATGGGGCTGCATATGAAGCAGTTTCCCCTTATATCACCCCCTGAAAAGGAAAAATAATCATTTGATTAACATGCTGGGAATGTATAAGCAATGCAGCCTGTGGTATGGGAAATTATTTGACAGTTAAGTGCAACGACCAAGAGAAATAATCCTCATAACAATATCTTCCAGATGTTTTGTATTCATCCATAATTTCCATATATTTTTTGAACATATTTGTTTTTACAACTATCTTCATGAATGTCACCACTCATTTTTATTGCTTTTAATCATCTTTTTAGTTTTTTTTTTAGCCCATTTGTTAATTTATCTTGCAGGGATCTTCAATTTTCTTTTTCTCCTTTTACTCATTTTAATTGCCTTCATTTATCTGATTGCATTGATTATTTTCTAAAGCTTTTGTGTCTTTATTGTTTTACCAACTGTTATTTGCTTTATCTATTTTACTGCCTCAATGTTTTAACCATTGTTCTCTCCATCTAATGTTTAATATTTTAAGCTTTTGATATTTTACTATTTTTATCTGTTTTATATTATTTTAGCTCTTGCTTTTGCTTTGATTTATTTGGTTGGTTGTATGTTTTATAATTCTTAAACCATTTGTTAAGATGTACTCTCTTTATTACTCTTTAATTTCACCACTTTGATTTTTCCCTCCTGTAAGGACAATGAACTAAAGAGATAACATTTGTGGTCACTCTGTATGATCTTAAACACCTCTGACGCTAATTCAGTACATAAGGCGACTATGATCAAAGCATGAAACTGGGCAGGCTCGCCATTACTGAAAAAGCTCACAGAATGGTGGTGATTCTGTAACTTCAGCGTGTGGGCTAGCTTTTCCAACTTCAGAAAACTCAGCTGTCATCCAACACAACTTTCATGTTGATAAGCTGTGACTTGTGTGGCCAATTAGATCCTGTTGTGGGCGGGACATCAGTTTGGAGAGCAGAAGGAAAAAGAGCAGCAGGCATGCAGGCGGGCGGCTGGAAGAGTGGATTAGTGCTGAATAAAAGCATTTTTTAATTAGTTAATATAAATTAACATAAAATAAATGACCAATACTGATAATCTGCAAAATGCTAAATATAAGCTTTCATAACCATTCAGGCTGATAATCAGTCAACACCTAATCAACAACTTGACAACATCTTCCCTCCCCAAAACAAGCCAAGTAATAAAATCCTGGACATGAGTTTAAAATGCAATTAATTTGGGCTATTTAACAAAATTTGGAGATTAATTGCATTCAAAAATAATCTACTGACAGCCCTAATTGTGTGTACTTAAGTATGAATCTGCATAGTTATTCAAATTTTGTTTGAAGAAATGTAATTGACTTTCAGTAAATAGCTTTCCTTAATAGGCTTTTCCCAGGATCTTTAATAGTTCTTTAGGGTTTTTTTTTTGTATGATTTACTGTTTTTACTGTTTGGGTTCTCATAGCTAATTCTGTTGTATGCTTTTCTTTGTATGTCAAAGCACTGGTTTATAAGGGTAGTATATAAAGAAAAATGTGATTATCATTATTATTGTGACACAAACAGTAAATACTCTTATTTAAACCAAAGAACAGCCACTCAAACATAATATTTCACTGTTCACAGCTGGTGAGACTCTGTTTATGTAGTTTTCTTGAAAAACTGGGTCATTTACACTGAAGGTACACCTTACTTGAACACTCTTTGAATGTTGTTTGAACATCTCTTTTTCCCATGCTGCTCCTCACTGATTGGAAGTGTAATACAGGCCGACTGCATTAAAGCCATTTCCGCTAAGTGAAATATGTGTCCCGTCAGTGCGGCTCATTCATTATTTATCCGTTTGCTCACATCTGAAACAAACCTGGAAGAAAAAACAAAGCTGTTTATGGCCCTTTGGGTTGGAGGAGCACTCGCTGATGTCATCCAGGGGATGTGCTGTGCGCTGATTTATTCTGAATGTTATTAACCTTTCCCTCCCCAGAAAGCTCCGAGTGAGAGTAGGAGAAAGGTAAAGGGGGGGGGATGTAGTGTATGATTGAAAAAGTGTATCAAGGATTGGGTTGCTTCATGTGTGTTGGGGTCAATCTGGGCAAACTCTCTTTCCCCTCGGAGTTCAAAGAAAATAGCATGTGGTTTTCACTGTCCTGTGAGTAATTATGAATGGTAAAATAAAGTCACTATGATATTGCCATAACTGAGCGAGCTGGCCGTGGATGATTTCCAGATGTCCATTGTGCGCTAATGCATTTGCTACAGCAATAAAAATACTTTCGATTATATTCTCATTTCAAGTAAAGCTGGAGCTATCATTGCAAGTGGAACAAAAGCAAAAGGGAGATCAGAGGGAGATGATGAGAGGGGTGGGATTCCTGGGGAAAAAAAGAGGAGGCATTATTGATAGAATTTTTACTATGGGGTGAGAGAAAGGGGAAAAGATGGACTCCGCTCTTGGTGTGCAAGTAGCAGAGAATTTATCGTCTGGTTGCAGGAGCAGGCAAGGAAATTAAGCGATAAGAAAATCAATGGCATACTCCTGAATCCATATAAATGTTGCTAATGTTTAAAATCCCCAGTAAATGTGCAGAGAATGCAGAGTGGGGGAAGAGAGAGAACGTAGGAGGGTGAAGTAAAGGGGCTGCAAGAGAGGACGTGGGTTGAAGGAAGGGGGGGGTTTGAGGGGCGTGGAAGAGAGGGTCATCAATCACGTCTGGGTGACACACAATGAAATCTGACCGCAGCCTGAGATGTTTTAATACGGCATCCATTATAGCCCTCAAATAAATTGCAATTTGGAAAACAGAACATAATACCAGCCAAGTTTTCCTCATCCATCTTGCAGCGTGTCATGTAATGTAATTGCGTTGTTAATTTATCCAAGAATTTCCTTGGTACACCATTTCATCCGCATTGGTTAATTTCCCTGTAGAGTATATTTTCTCCCTCTCCCTCGGCCGGGCCCTCCCCTCCTCTGGCTGTATAGCTAGCGGGGGCAGAGTAATGTTTCTGCTTAGCATGGCATTAGTCGAAGGGCTAATCAAAGCTCTGAAGTCTGTGACACTTTATCAATGCAGGCCTGTGTTGGCTGCGCGCCGGCCGACCTCGCTGGTAGTGCAGATCCAATCAGGCCTCCGCAGTCCTGTCATTATGTCCCCACGACAGCAGGATCACTCAAAAATGCCTGTGGATTACATCAATATTATTGACAGAGTTTGGGGGCATTTGAAGCCAGGCAGCAGCAAAGCTGAATGCACAGCAGAGGACAGACACTTTCGGTGTTTGGACTGGGGTGTAACAGAGAGCCCGAGAGAAGACGAGGATGGTAGAGATATATGGGCACAAGAAGGGTGACTGCAGAAATCAATACAGCACCTGAAACGAAACAGAGGTTTAAAACAAAGAGATGGAATGGAGCCTTGGGGTTTACCTGGTGCCAGAAGCATGTCTAAGGTAGGGGTGTGCGCTTATAGCTGGCTTAATGACAAAAGTCAGATGCCTGAACAGCATGTACCAGTTAAACAAGGATTTAACACACGCTCTCCTGCCTATTCAGGCCCGCAATCTTAGTCAATCAATTTAACTACATTATAATGGAACCATCACTAATAGCTACTGTATTATCTAGCTGCAATAGCCCTCAACCTGGATGTAAACATGACGCATTAAACAAACGCCATGGAGAAAACGGACAGCATCAACAAGGGGCTCCATAAGAAGATATCACTTTGGGTCCCACCAACCCAGCCCAAACAAGCTCTGCACAATTGACTTTTGTTGGCTCTGTAATTGGTTCTTTGACAAACCAATCAGAGTAAGAGAAACCCCCTTTTTCATTGCAACCGTTGCCGTGTTACACCGGGAAGACAACTTTTGTCTTAGCAGACTTTTTAATGCATTGTGGAGAAACAATATTTTGAAATGGTTTTTAGTATCAAAAATCACAAAGAAAACTTAAAGGTAAGTGAATACATTGTGTTACCAATGACATTTGGTGCCTTTTTAATATTTGGTTGTAATAATAATAGCAGTTTGTTAATGCAGATAGCTAATGTTAGTTCATTTGAAATTTTTATCAGGTTTTTACAGATTTTGAATCATTTCCACATACCTGACAATACTTTCACTGAGATCAAAGTTTTGAAAGAATCAAACAAATCAAATATGAATTAAAAATAGTTCAATGTTGAATTTTTTTAATTAGTTTAAATGAGAAACAGCAGCAACAGAGTTTTTCTAGCCAAGTCAGTGGATACATTTATATACAGTCAATATTCAGGTTAAGGTCAATATTCCGGTTTCTGAAACATTCAGAATAACCTGTTTAGATGCGTGGGCAAACAGGGTTATTCCTCTATACATGGTATCCCGATCAAAACAGCAACGCACGGACAACATCCCGACGCATGGAGAACGTCATGACGCACTGCGTGTCATTTTCGCTTCTTCTTCCCGTATGCAATAGCAACGACAACAACAACAGCAGCACGGTGGATAATGAACAGCCTGAAGCAGGTAGCAGTCGGCTTCGTTTGCACTTTGGTGCTGGTACTGACCCACCACCAGTATATACTTTGTCAATTTCTTCATTAATGGAAGGTGAGAACGTGAATAAATAGGAAATGGAGCCGGAGTCCTGCCATTTTACAACAATACTTCCTGTACTCAAAAGACCAAGATTCTTTGTGAAAAGAACATGTGCAGAACACAAATTAATGTTCCTTTCAATGGGGATATCCTGATTGGCGTATACATGACCAAATATTCGGGTTAGAAAAAGAGTAACACAGGGGTGAATTTCAGGTTTTTAAAAAACGGAATATGAGCATATTCCGCTTTTTCAATAGGGTTTTTGGTGTTTCCATGGCTGTACATAACCAGGTTATTGCTAATATTCCAGTTATGAAAGGGTTAATGACTGCATGTAAACGTAGCCACAGTCACCAAGAAAGGCACGGCTTACTAAGGATCACTTCATGTAAAGGGCAGAGCTTGAGAAGGGTTAAGAAACAAAGGAGACAACAAAACTGCTTTAAATCACAGAGACACTAGGGCTAGCTAACTTAACAAACAAAATGTTACCTGATATATGATTATGTCCTTGCACTAACGATAGCTAAGGCTGTAGAGAATATGTTTTCGGTTGTCTATCTGTTTGGTCCATTCCCGTCAACACAAGGGGCTCTAATTTTCCTGGCACAACTCAGGGTGGCGCAGAGTGGCGCAGCCTGGCACACCCTGCGCAGTGGTAATTTCGTCCGGCGCACCGCCGTGCGCCGACTATTTGGCAATTTGGTAGACTGGCTGCGCCGAGATGGGTGTGACAGCGCACCAGGGGGAGGTGTCGAAAGATTCAGCTTGGCGCAGTGACAATTTCGTGCCAAAAAAATGCGCGGAAGGTGCGCGGAAGGTGCGCGGAAGGTGCGCTGAAAGCTCGCCAGCTCCAACCTGGTCTATTCTTGGCACAGGAGAGGCGCACCCGGGGCAGTGGTAATTTGGCTGACAGGCGCACAGTGCGCACACGTCACCAAAACCTCACAGGCAGGTTTTCCAGATTGTCAGGCACATTTCAATGCAATAAACAATCACAGCAACCACTATTTAATGTAACCGTCTGAACCAGCACATATATTTTTATCTATATTAATTGTCCTGTCACATCTGATGTCAGATCAGAGACGTTTGTCATAACTAACGAGTTCACATCTCTCAAGCCAACCACAAACAGCCACATCATCCAATACGGAGTATCCGGCTTCTGTCATCTCATGAAATGAAAAAGAAAAGAAAAAAGAGAGAGACGCTCGCAAAATAAATGTAAGTCACTCTGTGTCTTGAGGATTTACTTGTGATTGCCCATATTTCTCTGTTTTAATCTTTATTTGTAACGTGATCTAAAAAGATGGAGTACATTATTGCAGGGAGGATGATGAGGAGATATATTTTCACCAAAGGTTCTGCTATTTGGCGATGGCAGACCAGGAATGCAGGTGGATCACAAACATGATGAATGGATTAGCCTGCTGCTGTGTTTAAATGTAATTATCACTTAATTTTGTACTCCTATTATGACACAGGAGCAGATTACATCTGTCCCGCTAGGTGGTCCACACGGTGACACGCATCATGTCCTCCGATGCGCGGCCCGGTGGCCCCTGCGCTCTCCCAGTTGCTGCAAAAGTGACAGCGGCTCTGACCTTCTTCGCCACCGAGGTGAAATTGACACTGCGCCTTGCTCGCAGCGCATTTAAAGGCGAGGAGAGGCATTCATTTGATTGGTGAAGATCACACTCAGCTGTGTTAAACCCACTCAAACCTCCTCTCATCCCTCTCTGCCATTTGCGCCGGTGGGAGAGACGGAGGCGTGGGTGCGCCTCCCTGCGCCAGACTGTGCCATGCACGAAACTACTGCGCCATGCACGAAACTTGCAAAATGCCCTGGACACACCCCGTTGGCGCGGCGCAGGTGCGGCGCAGGGCAGGTGCGCCCCGCCTGTGCCTGGTCTACGAAATTAGAGCCCAATAACTCAGAAATGTTGACAATGATTGTCCTTTAACTTTATATGGATATTTAGTTTGGCTCAAGGATAAAGTAAACATATTTTTTAACTAATATGTCAAAAACTACTGCTATTTAGTCTCATATTAGCCCCTCGCTTGCCAGCATAGTATCTCAAGAATGCTAAGAGAGAATTTCTTCAAAATTTTGAACATTTCCACTGTGACTCAAAGTTCATTGGCTACATGTTTATCCCCTGTTGTAAACAAGGTCTCTCAAAGACATTATTAGCTGTGTTTCCACTGGTAGTCAAAACTTTTTCAGCACAGTTTGCTAGGGTTTGGTAAAATAAGCTCTCATTTCACATGCTGGTATGCAGAAATGTAAGATGAAAGATGGTAGTCACTTCAGCTACATAACTGTGTGGCATCCCAGCAGTACAACACGGAAAACAAAGAACAACAACAGAGGACATTCATCAGTTTGTGGTCTGTAATCTGTCTTCACATTTTCCTTATCAAGGTTGCAGCCCCTGAAATGGGACAAAGGTAATGACTTCCAATTTGCCTGACCAGTAGAAAACCTTGAGCTACAAATACCTTATTGGGCTGTGTTTTATTTAGAGGCTGCTAGCAACTACTGTGGCATCTCAATTTGGACATTTAAGGGTAGAAGATAATATTTGTTAATAATTTTTCCCATGACTGTTGTAGATAAATATTCCCTCAAGTCCTTGAGTTATTAACCTTTGAAGCACTACATACAATGTTGCCACTCCATCTGCTTTGTGAAACAATATTCAGCACCTTAGTAAGGTCCTCTAAGTAATCAATATTCTGGACACACCCCGGCAAGTGGCAAAAAAGCAATATTGTCAATATATCAACAGTTACTTGAGGACATAAATCTTACTCTAAAGCCTAGACTTGGGTGGTTTAGCTGTCAGCGATAATGTGCTAAGGACATGTAATGCAACAATAACACACTGGAAATAGTCCTCATTCCTGAAGTGGCTGTGTCTGGATAGGGGATTGGCACGTTTTGACATCCCTCAACAGCAGCGTAGTTTGATATCCACAGGTGTCGACCCTGGTCTTCCATAGAGGAACACCACTGTCAGTCCATAGTGGGGGACTAATACGGGCCCCTGCTAGAAAAGCCTCGTCTGGTATCTGTAGTGTTTTCTTACCTCCTGTCACCTGAAGGGGGATCTTGAGGAGGGCACAGGGGAAGAATGGCCCTGCAGGAGGGAAAAGGACAAGGTGAATGGGATACTTTGGTGTCTCCAGGCACAGTCCTGAATGTGTCTTCTCTTCTGTCAGAGCTATGAGGGTAAGTGTGAGGACGAGAAGCCAGAAGTCTGACATGATCAAAGGGTGACAGGGAAGCTGGAGGAGGAGCGTCAACCAAAACAAATGCTCAGCCTGAAGTTCCCCTGTGCAGGTTCAACACCAGCTGATGGAGAGTCAGAGACGTGGTCTCCACCCCTCAGCCAGTGCTCATTTCTACCTGTGGACAAATCACAGGCAACACAGTGCTTCTCACTGATTCATCTGGGAACATTACATATAAGAAAAAAGCACCTAGAGTAGGTGTACAGGTGTCTTTTCAATGTCTATATACATCTGGACAGTTTGATACTATCTGACAAGTTATGGACAAATGTTTTCATTGCTGGTTTCTGCATTTACAAAAAGGTTAAGAAATTCATTTTAGTATCTTCTGTGGAAGTTTCAACAGGCTGTTAAACAGGCAAAAATTTACGATTAACACTTATGCCTATATGTAACCCAGGGCCACCAGAAACATGATCTATTCTACTCTATATTTCATTATAATTAAATGTTCAAAAGCACTACATGGGGTAGGTGTCAGACAAAGGAAGCTGCAGAAAAGCACCTTTTCACATTAAAGGCCATGTTTTGCTGTAAATTCGTTCATACATACAGCTTGTAGAACTAGCACTGGATATTGTCACCGTCGCTCAGATTATTATTATTTTTTTTAACTAAAGAAAGGGATGACCAGTTTTGGTCACTTGGAAAGTCACAGTATGTGTCCCTCATAGCCCTCAGAGCCAAATTGCAGGATACTCTCAACTTAGCAATTACAATTTAAAAAAGGGAACAAATAAAAAACTTAAACTATAAGTTGTTTCAGAATTTATATTTTTAAACTCAAAAGTAAATAATTATCTTTATTCCAAATAGCTAAACATAGAATTCAAGGGAGTAGGAGCTACTTATTTGATGAAAGTTAAAGAGTATAGACTGGTTTGGTCTGGTATAGGCTCTACCAACAATTGGGAGGTTGCAGGATCGAGGCCAGCACTGGCTGTCACATTGCACTGTGTCTTTAGGCAAGACACTTGATCTCTCTGCTGCTTCAGTGATATGAAAACAGATGTGAAAAGGGGTGGGTAGTTTGATTTCCAGCATGTTAAATCTTTCATTTATTCATCCAAGAACAAAGTCAGTTATCAGATTTTAAAGGGAAGAATGTGAAGTTTTATATTTTTCTTTTAAGTAAGTAGAAGGTACTAGCAAGAAGCAAAAGACAAAACATGAAAATCAAAAGTAACTTTTTGCAGGTATACCTATGGCACTTTAAAGTCTTTCCACCATATTGAAAAAGAAACCAAATCAATAAAACAAATTTTGATGTAATTTAAAACAGATCTGATGTTGCTGTTCTTTTTTCTTACATGTCATTTCTTACTTTGTCTCAGATCTTACCACACGACACCATAACAGTTTAATGTTACACCAGCTGATCTGTCCTCTCCGTGTTCTACAAATCTATCATCAAAACTTAAGCGGTTGACAGAAAGGAAGTATCACTTCTTCCAGATAAGTCAGGAAAATATAGACAAAACCCCTCAAGGATATTCAGAAAAGTGGTGGCAGTCAACCTCACAAACCTCAAAGCCAGGCTGCAGAAAGACATATTTATTTTCCTGGTTTTCAGAGGTATAATCTGGTGTCATTATGTGGATTTGGCAGGGATGGATGGTTACAACTTGGTGGGGTTGCTTTCAGTTCCAAAATCAGAACCCAAAAAGACCTATTTTTCCCGCTTTAGGTCCTATTTCCATGAACCAATTTAAGTGACAGTCATACGTCAGATTGGATATTTTTATTGAACACTTTGTTTGAGAGGTTCAGATGGCCACAAACGACCTCTATAATGACAGGCTTGTTAAGAAGATCTACAAAAGGCAGTTACCACTTTCACAAGGAAATTATATCTGCTGGTATATGTTTCTTCTCTCCTTAGGTGGATAAGCCTCCAATTCTTGAATCTACCTCCACTCACTCAACTTTATTTTGATAGAGGTCAACAACATCTCAGGAGAAAGAAACCCAGAAAGAGATGCTGCCCCCTTTAGATTCCCCTTCTTCATGCTTCCAGCAGCTACATTGTTCAGAGTCCTTGAAATCTGCACTTTCTCCATCGTTACCAGTGTGGCTTAAAAAGACAGAAAGAGCAAACAAGCACTTGAATGTCCATCACTGTTCTGACAAGTGAAATAAAAGGTTGACAGGAGTGAGTTCAAGCCTGGCCCCCCAGACGGAGAATCCACAGCTCTTAGACCAGACATGGAGAAGTGAGAAATAAATTAGTAATAGTGCTTCACCTGACAACAACACAGCAAGCTGGTTATTGACCCTCCAGTGGGCTGAAAGAGTAGGGTTCATACACATTTAGCTTCAGGTCAAAAAAAGTGCTAAATGTACACAATGATCTCACAATCACTATTCAATAAGAAAAGTTAAATCATTGAGTTTTATGGAAAGTATGGAAAGTACATTAAGATTCTTGCTAAAGAGACACAACTGACTGCAGTAAACCAGCAGACAGTGTTTGATGCCTCAATGTGGGGGACAACCAAGAGCAGGAGGCACAATGTTTCCAAGTTTTCTGTCCAAAAAGTTCATTCAGATAAGCAGAAATCTAAAGAATGCTTTGAGTAAATGGTTTTGAATTTTGCACAAATGTCCAAAATGTCTGATGGATGAACTAGGTAGATTTTGAAGGTCACAGTAGTTAAGTCATATTCATTCAGTCTCATGTTCACCCTGTGCAAAATCTCAAAAAGCAATGGATGATCTTTAAAAGATGTGCAAATGTCTGCTTATACTCAAAGACGAATAAATTAGGTTTTCTGAAAACATGAGTCAAAGGTTAAGGTAACCAGATCTTATGTCCATTTCTTGCTTGCTATTCTTGAATGCTTTGAGCAATTTTCTGAACATGCATCCCAACTCAAGGATAAATTGACCTGTGTAGGCTTTTTGATGGTTCTCTGACCAACCAATCAGAATCCGGGAACCACCTTTTATAGCAAGGGTTGCCAGGTTACCCCAACTCTTGTCTTAGCAGAGTCTTTTAAATGCATCATCATCTTGTATTTGTTACATCAATATAGAGTTATCAAAAAAATGATACCTTGATACTTTCTCAAAACCACATTTTTAAATGACAGTATACCACCAATTTCCAATTAGTTTGCAAAATTTTTAACCCAGGTCTGAAATTATTTAATTTATATAAGAAAATAATTACTTAAACTTCATGGCATACCTTTTTTTGTTATTGAAATTTTAGTTCCTTATCCATCCACTATCTATCCTGCTTATCCCTTTCAGAGTCCTGACTGACAAATGGATGGAACCAGCAACCCTCTTGCTATGGTGCACCATCTTCTGCACCACCATGCTGCCCTTGTTCATCTTAATGTTCTTGTAAGTATTTTTTACTTAATTTGAAAGCAAATATTCTTGTTACAACAGATGTGATTTAACTATATGAACAACTTTTTGGGGAAAAAAAGAAATTTTAGCTAAATTTTTATGGTGAAGAATGTGTTAATTTACAAAATAAGGAAACTTTTGAGAAAGATTCATTATATACATGTGTGTATGTATACACACATATAGGTATATAGTGATTTATATTTACATGTATATAAAATGAAGAGTATGACTTGAGCCTGCTCTATTGTTAAGTACTTTTAGATAACACTTGTCATGAACTGACGCTATACAAATAAAAGATTGATTGAGTTTGAACATTATATATTGTCTTTCTAGTGTATTCACTTTAGTGTGAGTTGAAAAGGTTATGTATATCATTGAATTCTGTTTTATTTATGTTTTACACAATCTCCCAACTTCATTGGCATTGGGTTTGTATATGCTGCATACATGTCTAGGAAAGCAAGTTCTTTTGATCAGTTTAAATCTATACTGTAGCGATAGGTTTTCAATTGACCAGGTTTCAAGTCTGCGTATTATCATTGACAGTGGTGGCACTTTTTTACCATTTCAAATATTTATCAATAAGCCAAAAATGTGTGATAAACATGAATGGATGCCCATTTCTATATTCAGGTAATATTTAGGTAACTGCAGCACTAGCTCAATGCACAGTGGAGTGATTCATGCTGGCATACCACCATTTAAACCAAAAGGCTTTTCATTTAAAGGTCTTATCCATTGAAAAATCTCCCAGCTTTGGGTGTATCACATATCAAGCAGCCTCAGAAATTAGCAAAGGAATTTGTCTAATTGAATTTGCAATCAACTTAGGTTTCAGCCTTAAAAGTCTGCCTGCATTTGTGTTCTTTGTAACACTATCAGAAGAAATAAATCTGTCCAGCTTCAATGGAAAAGAATAATCCATGGTCAGAGGGTAAAGGAGTTTTACGTCAAGACTTTTTTAGCCTAAATAAGAAAAATATCTCCTAACGTGGTTTTGAATGTAACAGCCATCAACGCTTTCTAATTTATGGACAAAGCTTGTTGTAATGTTGCTTTCTTGGTGTGTTGCCCTTTCCCACAATGCTCTACAGGCCTCATTTTTAACCATCAGACTTTCATGACCCCTTAAATCTTTCTATGGGATTCTACAGGCTGGTAAAATGGTTATGACCTATTTATCTGTTTTATGGAGTCCCTGGCCATTTCGGATGGGTAAAAATCAATGTCTTTTTTGACTGAAATCAATGGAATTTACTGGTGGTAATTTGAACGTGCAGGCGAATACGAGGGCAGGGGAATTGTGGGCTGGAAAACCACTGACTGAGAGATTTCTACTCTGTCCATAAATACAATGGTTGAACCTATATGGAAAATGGCAAGAGAGCTGAGAAGCAGCATTTGGTTTAGTTTGCACACCTTAATTGCAAGTGGCTTATTTAAATGCAAGCTGCAATGAAAAGGCATCTTCTCTTTGACAAGACAAAGCCCTCATCGATCATTTTGTTGTGAAAGCCACATCTTGGTAATCCCGCTCTTCCTCTTGCCGCCGCTGTACTGTCTAATGATGCACAGATTGACACCGTGGCCCCTCCTCCTCTTCTCTGCCCATCTGTGTGGAAGATCCCAGCGTACAAAACGGCTCCTGCATGTTCCCTTAGATATGCCTCCCAGCCTGAGAGGAGCACGGATTAATGAGATAGATTTATCTTTTCTGGTAATACACCCCGCCATTGTTTTCTCCATGCATGTCCTAAATGCATCCCAGAGTGCCTTGGGAGAGAGCTGCATCATTGCGTCCCATAGATCAGTGGTGCAGCATTCTCCCTGCCCTCTCATTTCCCTTTGGAGGAAAAGCATGTTTGCATAATATTCCTCCTACATTTCAGCATTTTCACTAGAATGTTACCTCAGACAGTTTAAATAATGCCTGGATTCAAATTTACACACAGCTCTTGTTTCAATGTTGTAGAATTAACAAATATTTTAAATGTTTGGTTTTTTTTTTTACTTTTAATACAGTCAGAACATTTACATGCACAGTTAAGTAAGGCTAAAGTCAGAGCCAGATAAGGATATTTCTCTGGACTGTCCCTGTCCCATAACACATGCCATTTGAGAAAATAAGCTTTAAGCTGAATCTTTTAGCTTAGATGTAGGGCTACTTTTTCTTGGCAAAGAGATAGACAGCAGCTTTGTATGTGCTAACCCCAGTTCTAATGAAGTTGGGGAGTCGTGTAAAAACAGAGAATAAAAAGAATGCAATGATTTGCAAATCCTTTTGGAGTCAATTGCATAAACAACAAAAAATATATATGCAATGGTTAAAATTGATCAACTTCATTGTTGTTTTTTTTTTAAATTTTCACAAATTTTGAATTTGATGCCTACATGATCCAGAAAAGCTGGGATAGGGGCAACAAAAGACTGGGAAAGTTGAATAACCAAAAACACCTGCTTGGAACATTTCACAGGTCAACAGGTTAACTGTAAACAGGTGAGTGTTATGATTTGGTATAAAAGGAGTATCACCTAAAGACTGAGTCATTCACAAGCAAGAGTTGGGCAAGGGTTCATGACCTTGTAGACAGTTGCTTGAGCAAATACCCCATCAGTTTAAGAAAGTTTCCCAAAGTTGGAAGGAATTTAGGAATTTCATCATCTACAGTTAATAGATTATCAGAATTCAGAGTGTATTTTATTTCACGGAATAATCATTTTAGGGCTGTCTTCCACCTCCAAGTGATGGTTTTAGACCAAACTGGCATAGCAGTTTATTACTTTTCTACACAATAAATCCATGTCAAGATCATAAAATATGTTTTATTGTATTAATCTGATTCCAAAATCAAGAGTCTTGTAAGAACTGTTTCATAATGTTGGTCTTCAAAAGTGGATCTAAAACACAAAATAATAAACTCTTGAACATGCAATTAAAATTGTGATCACTGGCAATTAATTTTTAAAATATAATTGGTTCACAGACTAAAATAATGATAGTTAGAAATAAAAGCAAATTTATTATAAACCTGCTGTTGTTGTCTTATTTCTGCAACACATTTTGTCCACAAAAACCCACTTAAGTCCACTGACACATTTAATGAAAACTCACATATGTAACCTTCTTGCAATCACTTCCCAGTCCATAACTGTTCATACCTTGATTGTACAATTTACTCAGACTATGTACATGAACTTATCAAAGAGCAATCTGAAACAACCTGGAGCTACTCATATACATGCAGAGACAATTATGGTGTCCTTAGGAGAGTAGTTAAAAGAGGCTAAGAGTCAATAATGACTTACATGTTCTTATTTGCTTTTGTCAATGCTTTCGCCCTCACTGGGAAATTGTTTTGCTGCACCGCCTCAAGGATGATGTAAATTAGCCAAGATTTCACATAACTGACATGCAGATGAAGATGCGAATGCTCCGACTTGGAGAACAATTATATTGTTCATGTACCTCGTCATTTCTGTGCCCATTTAAACATGAATTAATCGTTTATTAAAAAAACAGAATGAATTGTTAATAGAAATGAAGATTATCTTTACAATTATCGTTCCATAAAATACCATTAAAATATCAGACTCTGGAAAATGTATGTGTCTTAAATTGCAGAGAACATCAGAAGAAGCACACAAATCTCCTGTCAGGGCATATCTCTGAAGCATCTGTTTGAATAGTCAGCTGCTAAAAATGAGAGGACACACACTGTAATTATTAGGGCATGAATCACACACACTATCCTCCCATTCTCCCACTGCTGTGCATTCCTGCCTGGGTGGCAAAACCCCAGAAAAAACACACACTGACCTCCGGAGACTGGTGGGTGTTCTGCTAACAGGTGAAGAACCAGCTTTCAGCACGCCACGGATCGAGTTTCTGGAGAAAAACCTGGCAAGAGTGCGAGAGCATTGATGACTGTTAATGTTGCAAGTTCAAAGTGTGTGAGCGTGTGTGTGCATACGTGTTTTTCTACAATCATAATGGCCTCAAGCGGATCACATCTACCCCCTGAGTCCCTGACCTCCCAGCATGAATGGTTTTGGATATTTACAGCAGGGATGATTAGCTCATATTTAAATGTAGCTTAACAGCTAACTTCCTGAAATTATCACAAGGGTGAAGTCCTATCTGGGTTTCAGAAAACTCATTGGTAGGCATGTGTATACTTTTATTTCCCCATCCAGTTTAATTTGTAAGGCCGTAAATGAAAGTAAAAATGTTTCTAAGAAGGTAGTTCACTTTAGGAGGTATGTGTATAACATAATGAGACTTCACACAAAGTTTTATATATTATGAGTTGGGTATTCGCACACAACTTCTGGAAGTTTCCAAGAGCTGACTTTTTAGCTAACTACTAGCAACTAGTTTACGTGTGCATGTTTTTGCTAAGGCATCGGAAAATTAATAGATCAAATGTGAAGCAAGCATTAACTTGAAATTTTGGCTGAAATTTAACAAATCAGCAGACAAATCTTTTCATAAATTAACTGAGGTGTATGGGAAACACTGCAGGTGTGTTTAAATGGCACAGAAGATTTCATTAAGGCAGAGAGGATCCAAGACGATGAACATCATGGGCACAAACTCAAATCAGAAACTTCTGAAAATATTCAACAAATTGAACAAATCATTCAAAATTATCAATGACTCGGTATAAGAAAGATAGCAGAAATGTGCTCCACTAATAAAGAGACAGTTTGGCAAATTTTGCATGAAAATTTAAACATCACAAATTTGGCAAATTTGAACATGACAAAGGTCTTTGCTAAAACTGTCCCAAAACTTCTGACCTCTGATCAAAAGGAAAAGGTCAAGCAAATTTATGGAGACATTTTGGAAAAAATTGAAAGAAATACCTTTAGAAGAGTAATTGAATGCAATGAAACTTGGATCTTCCAAAACGACCCTGAGACAAAATGGCAGTTTATGTATATGAAACAACATCATCACCGAGGATGAAGAAAGCACAAGAAAGAAAGTCCAAATTCAAGGCCATGTTGCTTGTTTTCGAGCAATTTAGATCCATCCATAGTAGCAGATGGGGCCAGAAATCGAAGCCCCTAAATTAGACATTATCTGCTGCGAAACTCACTCATTTCAGCTACATTTTATGAATGAATGGCCAGTGTTATTACCATGTCAGCTCAACTTCGTTGTTATGGTCATCCGGGGCTTTACAAGGACGGGTAACTTTTGGTGACGTCATAGACATGCACCGCAAAAGCGCAGCTGAGTAGAGCCGCTGTTGTTGCTAGGCTACACGGCTACACGGCTACACGGCTATTTTTGTGCAACATGGCGGAATATTTATCCAATGTAGAAGTGTCTGACGACGACTTTTAAGTATAATGGATGCCCGTATCGTTTTGAGCCAGAATATACCGACAAGGAGCTATTTGAAAGGAGAATGCAGAGGGGAAGAGCCGAACAGCTGGCCAGAGAACAAGCAACCACTGCACGTCCACGAATGGGGGCTAACTGGTGGTGTTGTTGTGGACATTGCACGGCAATGGCAACAGAGGAGGAGTGAGTTTCGCAGCAGATAATGTCTAATTTAGGGGCTTCGATTTCTGGCCCCGTCCGCTACTATGGCATGAGAAAAAAACGCCATCGGATGGATCTAAATTGCTCGAAAACTGCTCCGAGCTCCGCCAAAATTGTCTGGGTGAGTCTACGAACATATTTAATCCTAAAAATAAGGTCCAGGTGTCAAAAAACCGAACTTAACCTTTAAGGGTATAGTTTCAAAGGAGTGGGTGTGAGAGGGGTCAACAGTAAATCAACACTATTACAAACAGGTTCTTGCAAAAGACTGTGAGAAGCGATCACAAAGGTTTAACGACAACTGTCCGAATAAAACCTAATGCTCTGTTTTGATTCAGAAGACCTGCATGCAATGGTGTGTTTATGTATTTGGAAAGAGAAGGACATTAAAATGTTTATGTTCACTAAAATTTGTATACAGCATTAGTCTTTTAGGCTCCTAGTTTTTTATAGCCCTACCTTGAATACCAACGTTGCAAGATTTCACAAAAAAAAACAGTTACTGGGTTAATAAAACAGGCCAAGCTCTAAACAAGCAACCTTAACCTTTACAAATCAATGAGTAATGGAGAGGACACTCCTATATATCAACTTGTATGTGAGATACATAAGAAAATGAAATGCATTTTTGAATCAGGATTGGCAATTGTGAGAAGCTTGACAGATATCCCTGAAATCATTTCTGGGAAGTTCAATTAAAAAAAAGGAGACTCCATGACCCTTAATCCTGTACATCCCAAAAACATATCTGTTCATCTTTAATTAGATGTAGACTTTCGTGCCAAGTTTGTTAAAAATCCCTTTTCCTTAAGCATGCTTGTTATTTGATGTTAACAAGCACATAATGAACATGAGGCCCAAACATCTTGATCTATGACCTTCAAGTCTAGTTTATTCTTGAGTTAGAGTGGAAATCCTGCAAAGTTTGAAGTCTAGAAATCATAGTGTTCTTTAGATAATGTGTTCACAGGCTATGGATGAGCACAAGGACCCATGAACTTTGACCTCAAACATCTAATCAGTTCGGTTTAGTCAGTGTATATATTTGAGTGTATATTTTTGCAAAGCTCTCAAGGACATTTTTGAAGTATCATGTTCCAAAGCAAGAAATGAACATGAGACTCAAAGACTTTGACCTATGCTCTCTGCAATGGAGCCAGTTCAAATTTCAAGAATGGATATTCCAGCTTAGTTTGAAGAAAATTCCTCAAAGCATTTTAAAATACCATGTTCACAAGAGTTGCCTGGATAGACAGACAACCAGGAAACATAAGGACCAAGACTCATCTGTCGCTGGCAGGGAGGCATTTAATTGAGGGGAGTCGTGAGAGTCATTCTATTAAAGTTTAAGACAGAGCAGCTTTGTTTTTTTTTGTTTTTGTTTTTTTTTTACAATATCGGCCTGTGAATTTGGGGAGATTGGACTATTTTTGTGAAACTGGCATGGGTCAGGGTTGAAAGACCACTTCTGTAATACTTTTAACTTAAAAAACATTTCCCACCATTCCTGCAGCAAAAACTGTCCTGGTCCAAGATTCAGTGAAAATATACCTAAGATTTATTTTTCATTTCATCCATCCACACCTTAAAGGTTCATGTGTAAAAGCCCACACACTACCTAAACCTTTTCTCATGTTTGAAGGTGAAGAAAGAAGACAAAGCTGAACCTGCAGCACCAGCACCTTCCACAAACTAATGAGTGATTGCTCTGCTGTAACACTTTAGCCCGAAATGTCACAGAAATGCTCATGGCTGTCTTAACTTGAAATGGCGAAGCAACTGAAGAGGGCTTTCCTCTCCCCCGTATCCCTTGCTCGTCTCCACACATGCACAGCCATCAGCAGGTTAATTAACTGTGAAAGCTGCTCACTTGAAACCTTAAATCACTCATTCAGCGTTCTGTCACGAGCCGCCAGCTTAACCACACTGACGAGGGTTCCGCCTTGTTTACCCAACACCGGAGACAGCGGTGTAGAGGTTGGGTGGGTGGATTTAGGTGCTGTGGTGTGGCACACGCTGGGGGGCCATCAAATTTGGACTATAAGGATGGAAGAAAAGTGTCAGCGAGTGATCTAAAATCACTTGAAGAATTACACCCCTGGGTGTCACTATAAATGTGAGGCTGCTCTTTCTCCTATCTCTGTGATTGCAGACTGCGACTCTTTGTCCTCAGTGAAACATAATCTGTCGATTCAGACTGTTTGAATAAGAACAGGTGGATTGGATACGAGGGTCTTGGGTATTTTGGAAGTGAACCAAACCCACCCACTCTACTTTTGTGATATCCCCTTTGAGCACATGCACACCCAGGCGTCTCTTTCTTTGTCAAACATAATGCAGATATAGTATAAGTTGTTATTCCCTCTTATATTTCATGCCACCTTTTATGCTACAGGGCAATATGGCATAGAATTCCCAGCATTCCTTAGTGAAGGTGGCACAGACTCCAAGGGTGTCAATTGCCACCCCCAGCCCCCTGACACCCTTCAGGGCTTGTGTTATTCTTGCCTCCATGGTCATTCACAATATTCAAGTGTGTTAGCCTAGCAAAAACATGTTAAGTCTGCATGTTTTCCACCATTATTCAATATGCTGCAGAGGGGGTATAAGCCTTATTCTAACTGGCTACACACTCTCAAGCATGGGTTCATTTTGTTCTTCCTGCAGGTACATTGATCTCTAATGGCACCCAAGGGAGAGCTGGGCTAACACATAGCAGCCATCAACAACAGCAAATGTTCGAAGTCCAAAAAGATCTTCAGAGCTTTCAACATGTTTAATTTAAGGTCTTATGATATACTTGTTGAATCCCTGTATCCTTCATTCTTTCCATTGACATTTAAAATCAAAAAATTAAAAAGTGACTCGTTATTTCGTTATTCATTTTGAATCTGAAACAAAATGTTCATGTGTTTGTTAACAAACACATTAACAACCCCTGGAGGTCCATCACCAACACTGATGGATGAACACTCACTGGCCCTCTTGTACACTGATTGCCAGCTGTATACTTTCCCATTCACTCCAAAAAACCTCAAAGGATCAGTCACTTGGTTGATTCGCCATAACCCTTCCTGTGTTATGTCCTCATTTCAGAAGGGGCAGTGGCAAACATAAATGCTACCACAAAGAACACTGAAAGTGGGTCCCCGTCCTTCCTGATTGCTTAAACCCAGCAAGCTTTCATTGGTATGCTCTATATGCTGTATGGTAAAGTGTCTTAAGATAATATTTGTTATGAATTGGTGCTATACAAATAAAGATTGATTGATTGATTGATTGATTGATTGATTGATTGATTGATTGATTGATTGATTGATTGAAATGGTCTGCACAGTTGTAATAAAAGGATTAAAATGACCCTTATGTGTGGGACGATTATCTTGGCTCAGGTTTTATGGTTAAAAACTTACTTTAATGTAACAATTGTATTTTTCAATTTCAAGCCACACTGAACAAGGCTTTGAAACACAAGATTAACCAAGTCACCATTTCCATATTTGATTAAAAATCATGTTTTACTGTTTGACGGCACCTTTCTAATCTGTATTAACCATAAACATAATGGCCATCTTCTTTGTGAAAATGTTTCCCCCCTGTCTCCCTCTGTCTGCCTTTACAATCCTCTGACCTTCCTTTGCAACATTACTGGTGAATATCACATCCATAAATCATCACCCGTCCAAATAATCTCATAAACTTTTTTTTTTTACAGTGTAATTCACGCTCATCAGCATTCTTTGCTTAACATTTATGTTTATTGATAAATGAAGATAGGTTTAAATAATTCAGAACAAACATTAGCTGTGAGCAAGGAGATTAATAATTGATGGGGTGTGTGAAGGGCTGGGCCACTCTGGGAATAGATAATATTAGCTTAATGCAAGGCTGTGTGAACAGGGGAAGTGTAATGGACCCGCCGCCTTTAACTGATGATGGTTATTGTGGCCTGAAAGTTGTTACAAAAAGGAGAAAAAAGGGGGTTTGAGTCGTGTCGAGGGGGGGAAGGGGTTGCAGTGTGGTCATAGATTTGGCTCATAGGAGCTGACAGTGCAAATTGTGGTTTTAATAGCAGGAGGTTTACACATTCTACAGAGAGGCCCTAATGGCCCGGCCTGTGCTTAGCGTAAAGGGAGAAAAATGACCCTGTGCTATTAAAATGAAACTTGAGAAGGTCTCTGCTCTTAGTTTGGTGTTTTTTCTCTTTTCCCAGTCGAACTCTGTCTCTCCATCACTCATTTTGATCCCCTCCTGTCCATTTCCTGCTCGGGGTCCCATTTAAGTTTGCCCACACACACTTAACATATCTGCGAACAAAGTGATCCAGTGCATTGACCCTGTGTGTGGCGGGCAGGCTCATTTTACACATAAAGTAAGGACATGACCCAGGTCACAAATACCTTGAGACTGTGTGAGGATGATATCTGCACTGCATTATAAATGAATACATGATACGGCTGAATAATACTGGGAAAACATGACACTGCAATAATTTTAATTACAATTGTTTGAAAAGAAGCTAACACCAGGTAAATGCAGTGTCTTTAAATGATAGTCAATTAAAGCTTAACTTGAATGGTTATACTTGTGTTCTTTGGATCTTTTAACTTGTTTTTTTAAAACAAAGTACCACACACTACAGGCCTCTGAGTCACACACATGGAGGAGTGACGATGTGCTGAGGGACAGTCGTTAAAACAACTCATTTCTTGAAAACCTCACAAAGGATGTGCAAAAGCCTTATTTGTGATGATGTTTAAAATAACACAACAGTAGTCTCCAACCCATTTTGTAGCATGGGGCATTCATGTAATTACAATATATTCACAGACCGGCCTTCACTGAGTGCAGGGGGGGCGACGACAAACACATGTTGTATGGTACAACTCACCAATACCGGGTCGGAGGGAGCCATGAGCTTGTTTCTAAACCACAAGAAAGAGGCACTCATGAGGACTCACTCTGTTTTTATCAGCTGCTTAACAATAACAGTTAGGAACACAGATGGATGAAGGTCACCAGTTGACAACAGTAACAAATGAAATCACTACACCTAAAAAGTGACTTACATGACTCATGCAGAGTCAAATATATTTACAATTACATCCAGAGCATGTGTGGAACACTGTGCAACCACAAAGTTTAACCGTAAGTTTATCTCAAGTGTACTTTTTCATTTATCAAAACGGTGTCAGAGACAGAAAGCCTAAGTGTAAAGTTTGCACAGTCGAGCTGCCCAGACAGATACTCAAGAATCTGGTAATTTTTCCAAAATAAAACACATTTTGGTCTCTGTTATTTATAAAACGGTGGTAAAATTGATTGTTTACTCCAACCTCTCCCCGCTCTAAAGGATGCTGATTGGGGCTGTGTCGCTTTGGACTGAGCACAATCATTGTTGATTGGAGCTTGGCAAGGATCAGCCTGATAACAGACATTGAATCAGGCAGATCCAGCTGCACTGAAAGGTTAACTTGGATAGCAGGTGGTGGAAATGCTCCATATGAAAGAAGCAGCGTTGCTTGTGGACTGCACAGCAAGGCACATAGACTCTGCCTGCATGGTGTTGAGTTACCTGATGACTGAAAGTGATTAAAGGTAGACTTTTATCATAGATTAGTCAACAAAATGTGCAGTTTGTTTTCCATTTCACAACACAAAAGTAGCAGCAGGGCATATTTTGGGTCACATGACAAACACTGCATGCCCTGCGCATGTGAACATTGCAATTGCGGTGGTGGAATATTTTACTGTTCTGCTCTACTACAGTATATAAGGGGCTGAAACCTGAATTGGAAATACTCTGTGACCATGTAAGGCCACACTGTGATCCCCCAGAGTATTGTCCAATACTGTCTGACAACAGAGTCATATTATTGAGGCATCATTATTTCTGGTACACAAAAGCAGAAGGCTGCAATGTTAGATATTACACATATGCTTATGTTAATGGCTGCTCAGCGCCTGCAGGTCAGCCTGCAACAAAAGGGCCTCATTTACTCTCCAAGGGATGCTACTCTTGTTGTGCCAGGCTAGTAAAAAAGATACAGAGGGATAATGTGTATCAAAGGCAGAGGAGGACCCCTTCCTTCTATATTGCTATCACAGCAGCATATTAGCATCTAAACAAAGGAAGCAGAATCCCCTGCAGCGCAGCAGTGTTTCAAGTGGTCACTCACAGCCTTTATTTATTTCTCAATCCGACACTTTTTATGCTGAGTAGCAGAATTTAGCGCACAACACCCCCCTTCACTTTCAAAAAAATTCCTCTTGTGTCTTCAGCACAAAAGTGTTGAAGTTGCTTCTTCT
Source organism: Cetoscarus ocellatus (assembly GCA_037902135.1). Classification (NCBI taxonomy): domain Eukaryota; kingdom Metazoa; phylum Chordata; class Actinopteri; order Labriformes; family Labridae; genus Cetoscarus; species Cetoscarus ocellatus. The sequence continues at coordinate 436,269 of JBAMNC010001356.1, read as the reverse complement.
TCTCTTTTTTTTCCCCACTCCCCCTCTCCCCGCTCTCTTTTGTTTGACTTTAGCACAGAGCTATGACAGCTGTCATCACTCCTCAGCAGGCCTCAGATCTGCATTTCAAGGTTTGCAGGTTCATCGGTTCACCAGGTTTGCACGGGCAGACAGCAAAGGCAGCTTGTCTGAGGCCTATCTTTAGATGAGCTCTTCTTCTAAACAAAGGGTCACACATACATTAGCAACACAAATTTGAACATGCAGCTCTCCAGGAGCATTAGTGTCGCCTTATCTAAGAGACTGAGTTATGTTTGTGTCTCATCATCAACATCTTCGAAGCTAACTGTAGAGTTGTTGCAGTATTTGTCATTGACATATTTGCAAACAAAATATACACTTTAAATTTAAACCTATGTATGTTTGTTCCAAACAGAGATCAGCTCTACAGAAGAAAGCAAAGGGGAATAAAAATCCGTATAAAACAAGATGAAAATGTCTAACAGTCAATAGAAGAATGATGGAGAAGGACTGTTGTTTGGGGTAGCATAATGTTATACATTATATATCTAAAAAAATTCATGCCAATATGTACATCCATTACTGCAGAGCTTTGGTAGTTTGTGCTTGGTTAGCACTTGGATGATAAGATTATCACAATGCTAATATCTAGTCGTTAAAAGTGCATGAAAGGAGTAAAATGTCATTGTACCGCAAAGTTAGTTGTAGATATTTAATCATGTATTTGTACCAACATTTGAAAAACAACATTTTTTTAAAGCATTTTACTCTTTGTCCAAATAAAACTTTCAAGCAGCAGCTAAATTGGCCTCAGGCTGCGAGCCTCAAGCAAGGATAAGGCACAGACTACAAAGGTCTGGTAAACTTCTCACTCCTGCATGGCCAAAAAAAGTTATTTTTCGACTGGCAGTTGTCATCCCAAACTGGAACTTACTCTTGTGACACTGAGGGCAGTTTATCAAGCTTCAGAGATTGCCTTATAGAGGCTTTAATGTTTTAAAAATGTTCTTTACTCAGTCAGCAAAGGGCTCTAGAAGATCTCTGGAGCGTACATTTTATGTAAAGGCACTGCCAGGAGATGATTAGCAAATGTTAGCATAAAATTCTGTCAACCGTAACATCTCTATAGGTGTAGAACATAACTAAGGCTTAATGTATATACTTTTGAGTGTCAATAATGCTAGCAGGCAATAAATAAATTTAAGATGGCATTGTTTCTCAAGATTTTGTGCTCTATTAAGCTAGCTGCCTCCTAGTTCATCTTAACCAGGCACCAAGGTTACAAATGAAGTGGTGGTGGGACTATATATTTTGGTAGGCCAGCCAAACTCTACAAAATGACTTTGGGGTTTTTCAATTGGTTTTCAGATTATTGCTGATAATAAAGGCAGTGACAAAAAAGAAACATGCAGAATTGTCACATTACAGATAAACCTAATTGTCATTGTTTTCAAAATGCAAACGTAATCAGCGTAAGTGAAAAGCTATTGTCGGACTATAATTGAACTACAACATGTCAGGAAGAAGTGATTCCATTTTTGTGGCACTCCAATGCATTTTAAAGGTTTGTTAACATTGTGAGATATTCACGAGAGGGAATGTTATTCAAGACAAAAGGAAGAAGTTATTGGAATTATTTGGTGGATTTGTTAACAGTGCTGAATAGGGCAGTTTTCACCATTTTGACACTAACTGTCCAGACAATGTTGGAAATGCCTGGGCAGAGGTTTGTGCCCTTTCCAAAGGGGAGGGAAAAAGAGCTACATCTGATCCTCTACAAAGCCAAAAATTTTAAGTTGATAATTCAGCTTAAATCAAATCCTTGCTGAATGGACATCCAAGACATGATATAGATGGTCAAACACACCAGGACATGTGACCTTTAAAGTCATAGAACTCACAACAGATTTTTCAAGATTGATGCCTATCAAAAATGCTGCAAGTTACTTTTTAAGTTACATTATTTATCGTAATCACTTTTTTTTCCCTTTTCTTGGGTCAACATTTTAGTGTGGGCACAATCAGGGACAGAAGAGATCTTCTGCTTTAAATACAGTCCTAAAGATCAGACCTCTTAGTGACCTCCTCTACCCCCATCACTATCAGAAATGAAACACCCTTTACAGAAGACATCTAAGCAGGCATCTGGTGACCTCCCTCACAGTTTCAGTACATATAGACAACAAGCTAAGTCCGACCCCTCCATTTTGCAGATCTAGCTCTTGACAGCACACTGAAAAGGATCAATAATAACCTGTCAGAAGGAGGAAGAAGGTCCCCGCTCATTTAGAGACAGAGGTGAGTTTGTCTGACATGTTGTGAAAGGATAAATGGAAGGGGAGATGGCAAAAAGTAGCTGGAGAGAGAAATTTTGGAGGATTTGGGGAAAATAAGGAATACATGAATAAATAAAAAGATGTCCTCTTTGGTTTTGTGTCTGTGTTAATGCTACTGTCCGAGCAAAAAAAAGACTGTCTGAGAGCTGTCACCATTGTCTTTAAGTCGGTGTATGACCTCAGGCCTGTGCATAAGTAACCAGACTCATTTACACAATGCTCTGAGCAAGCTTTACTCCATAATTCACAGCCTCAGTTTGTTTGAACACTCTCTCCCCGTTATGCAGCGCTAGGTTTGCAGCTGCACGCAACTTCAACTCGCGACTCATCTTGATAGCTGCAGGCCAAGTCCCAGACAGATAATAGACCAAAAAGGTACAAAGGCACACACTGTATCCCAATACATGCATGGGGAAGGAAAAAGCAGGGTCGTTACGGTTAGTGCGGGGCGGTCTCAGTCCCATCACTTTCTCTGATGTGTACAGTGACATGTCATTGTCCTCATGCCCGGCCATAAGCGTCGATCCTTTGTTGTTGTTGTTGTCTATGAATGCATAAACCCCTCTTGTCTGGACCTTAAAAAATGGATGATGGGGCAATTACAGATGTTTTGAAGTCATTCTCGGAATAATTTAAGATTACAGTCCTGTTTCAGTGTTTTAAAATGTATGAAGAGTTTTTTTTAATTACTAGAAAAATGTAGTCCTTTGAGGACTACCTTAAATCAGAACACACAAATCTGAAGTTAGTGGTCGCAGACTAACGATGTCTTGGTTTGTATGAGCAAAAGAAAATAGGTCAAAGAACAAAAACTAGAAGTGCTCTAAGAGCATAAACCTCAGCTGAGGAATTTCTAACATTTCTGGGCAAGGTACTGTCACAAAAGGGGAAAACTGCCCAATCTCACACTGTTAAGAAATCATTTTTAAAAAAAGTCCTGGATTTGCATGTTCAATGGGATTACCTCCAAAATTGCATCACTTCTTCCATGTGCCACGATCAATATTCCCTAAAAATATCATGAAAATCTGTTGAAACCTTGAGTTATAAGTAAAAAGTGTTAAAACTGCCCTATCTTGCAGTGTTAGCAAATCCTTAAAAAAATCCTGGATCTGCATCCAGGGCCAGGTTTGGATCCCCAACAAAATCTAACCATTTCTTTCTTGTGCCATGACCAACATTCTCTGGAAATTTCATCAAAATCCATTTTTAACTTTTTTGAGTTATCGTTTTTTCACAAACTAACAAACAGACAGCTGCAAAAACAAAACCTCCTTGGTAGAGGTAATTATCCAATCCCATCCCTTATTTTATTCATTTAATAATAACTTCCTAATGAGATCAAAAGACATGTAACTGGCCTCAACCAGACCCAGTTACATGTAAATAGAAGACCTGTGTTAGAGACAAAATGTGATGATAAATGTGCAGCATTGGTCCTCATAATAATTGATTCTTTAAAATTATTATATAACATTAAACTAAATCATGTTTGAAAATTGACACCAAGGAAGGCAATACAAAAACTTGTAATGGTTGTACACACACTGAGATCAGTCATTCAAAATATTGGTCCAAAAAGCAACCAAAAAAAGACATGAAAACTGTTTATTTGCCCCCTCATCTTCAAACAGGAGAATCATTTTTGGAAGAGTTTGACACTCCATCCCCGACTAAAAGGGAGTCTCAGATCATATGTAGGACTCTGGCGGGCCTTCAAAACAAACTTCACTGCCACCAAATCTCTCAAACCTTACACAGCTCCCCCTGCTCTTCTGTGTGAGCGCGATGACGAGTCGTTCTCCCAGTTCAGAGCACTAATGGTGTCTGTGTAAGGCGTGCAGCACTGAGTTCCAGGCTGGCAGGGACGTGCTTGGAGCGGTACACTTGTCACAGCCCATCATATGAACGCTCCTCTGAACTACAGCCGTGAATAATTTCTGCAAGATCCAAAAGTCTTTTTCTCTCCCTCTTTTCTTCTCCCGACTATCTTTACAGAACCAACCATCAAGTCCTTGTAACTATTTCAACACTTGCAGTGGAGAAAGCAAAGAGAGTGAATACTGTAGTAGTCTGTCTTTGTTTAACGGAGGAAAGTTTGCAGAACTGGGCTCAGAACTTGACTTTAAAAGAGGCGCTTATAGGAGCAGTCAGGCACACAAAGAGAAAGAGAGAGGGAAGGCAAGGGTGGGAGATGTTGAAAGGCATTGTGGGTAAGAGTTAGCTTATCTAATTGTAAACAAGCGCACAAGTGTGTGGACACTCATCATGCACTTGTCAAAACATGGCTGCCTGTGATTTTGTGCTGCTGTTAGCTCCAGTTTGTTTACATTCAGACAGGCCTTTCATAATTCCAGTTTGAGTATGAACAATTGTAGCAATTACTCCCAGTTAGGTGCTGGACAGCTGGAGAAACAACAGCATCAAAAGATGTATCACATAGACGCTTCACAATTCTATTGCTTCATGCCTTTTATTTACAGGCTTTGTGCATCATCTTTGAATGAAGATTTGAAGCTATGCACTTTAGCAACTGTGGTTATAGCCACAAACTGAGACTGAGTTTTATTCTTCCTTTTTTTAAATATCTGCTAGCTGGAGATCTATGGTGAGGATGAAAGAACTTTTAAAAGTTGAACACCAAGGGTAGATAAGAATATTACAAAGAAGGTTTTCTAAAAACTGTCCAAATAAATTCTAGTTTTTGGGTAACAATTGTAAAACCTGACACATTTGATGGACAGTCAAAACATTTCACTTGTCCACCTTGGCAACATCCCATAGAAAGTGTTTGGGAATGGTCAGGACATTTGGCAGCATGTCCGCCAGGTGACTGGACTATTGTTCTGTCAATCACATTCAATATGGGCTATTCAGATTATGTAGTAGGCGGGTTCTACTGCTGTGGTGTAAAATACAAAACAATAACCACTTCATAGAACAATCTCTCACCAAAACACGTCTTGAGTGGAGCGAAAATACCTTCTCTACCAAAAATGCTCTCAGTGTTACTTCCTGCTGTTGTCATGCTCATAGCTCCCTCCCTTCCTGCTTCAAAGGATGCTGATTGGGCCATACTGCTTTGGACCACTCACAATCGTTGTAGATTGGAGCTTGGTAAGATAGATCTGCCTGATTAAAGACCATGAATCAGGCAGATCCAACTGCACTGCAAGGTTAGCAGTTGTATACACAACCTACAAAACACAATTTACATGTAATAATGGTCAAGTTAGAGCCTCAGGGCAGTGTCTCTTAAGAAAATAGGAAGTGAAGAGAGAAACGGGTTGTTCACACATTCCTTTACTTTGAATATGTCAAATAGAGATGTGAATCTTTCCCAATCTCACGGTCAATTTTGATTTTGATTCTGAAGGTGACAGTTTAATTCAGGACTAATGTACGATTTTCAATCAAAGCTCTCTTTGTTGCAAAAGGTGCTTATATCAAGATTTGCTATGTTGTGTTCTTGTCATTGAAAGACAGCTCAGAAAAATGGTTGAGACTCTGGCCCTGTGTACTTTGGATACTACCTGCTGTATACCATTGCAGTATAAGGGTAGGTGGGTTGTTTCCCTGGCATCCTCACAGCAACATGGGGGAAAAAAAGAAGTGATAGAGCTGCCAGCAACAGTTAGGAAATGGGTTTAGTTCTAAAGACAAAACAAGCAATAAACAACATAATGCTTAAAGCAGACAGAAACTTGGGAAGTCATGATGCATTATGACACAAAGTCATGATTTTAAATCTGTATATTGGTATATTAAGCATCCAGTTTGAATCAAATCAAGATGTGTACATGCAAGAATAAACTGGCCTCTGAATCTGTAATTTATGTGTGTTGGTCCAACTTTATAAAATGCATTGTAAAAAAAAGTTTTAGTTAGACTTACACAATATTGAATTTTTTTTTTATCTGTGTGCAAACATACTGACCACCACAAAAGCTGGTGAGATTCATCCTCTGAGGATAAAGATTTCTGTCTACATTTAATGAGAAACTCATTATTTGAATCTGAACCAACGGCAGACAGAATAACAGACTTTTCTGTTCTTTATCCATGCTGCTAACAAAGCAAAAATTTGATGACACTGGCATTTAACTTAAAGTATCTCTGCATGAGAGGAAGAAGGAATCCATGAAGCACAGCAAGGGAGCAGGCAGATGGGCACGAGAGATGGGTTTGAAGTTGCTCTTGATTTCACAGCGGTGGGTGGTGGAAAGGAGAGAAAAAGCTTCATCACAGATGTTCACAAGCTGCTGTCAGAAGAACATCAACATCTCCTCGTAACCAAGACACTCTGTCCGGGCCTGAGAACATCACCATAGCACACATGTGCTTTTTTTCCAGATCCACAGAGGGAGACACGTCCTTCTGCATGCACTGGAACATCCTCGCTTACCAGGTGTCACTGGTCGCACTGGGGTCAGAGTTGAAGGAAGGAAGAGGCAATTTTGTTTTTCAGCAGAGGCCTGAAACTGCTGATGGATGCACTTCCCCTGTCTTTGCATCCACACACACACAAGCTGGAACAAATGGTGTGATTGTATGCTAATTTTCTTCCTTGTGGCCATGCATTATCTGCTCAGCAGAGCAAAAGATTAAAAACAACCTCTGATCACTTGTGTTTTGAAGAAAAAAATATTTGTTCGACAGCGTTTCTCACTTCTCTTCTGACGCCACGAGGCATTGCTGTCCAGTAATGAGTCAGGCTAATTCCTCCTTGGTTTCTGTGGCTTTGAGCATTAAAACTTGATGCGTCTCCTCACTTCACTGTAAATGCCTGCGGAGCTCTTAATGTGCGAGCCAAATGCCCTGCTGGGTTAGATTGACCGTAATGGATTTGGTCCAATGACAGATATCCAACACTCATAAATTGATTTGATCTCCGAGGAGACAGAATGAGAGATGATTTTTACAATTGAGGCATCAATGAGACGTAGACCACAACAGAGGAGACAAAGAAAAACAATCCCTGCTTAACTGGCAAAGGAAAGATCTGAAATATGATGCAAGTGGATGGTTATTAGTGTCTGTGAACCCCTTTTATCCTAATTACCTCAACCAAGGAGGTTATGTTTTGCCGGTGTTTGTTAGTTTGTTAGTGAACTGGATAACTAAAAAAACTTTGATGGACTTCTATGACATTTTTGGGAATGCTAGTCATGAAACAAAGAAGGACTGATTTGAATTTGGCAATGGTCCGAATCCAGATGCTGATCCAGGACTTTTTTTAAAGGATTTGTTAATATCGTGAGATAGGGCAGTTTTCCATATTTTCACTCATCACTCAGTAAGTTCTCAAAGGACTTTCATGACACTTTTATTGACAATTTCTCATGGCAAAGAAAATAGGTGATGCAATTTTGTTGGTGATCTGAAACCTGGATGTGGATCCAGAATTTATTTTGAGGATTTGTTAACAGTGCGTGATAGGGCAATGTTCCACATTTCCACAATAATTCGCCAACAGTGTTAGAAATGCGTGGGCTGAGGTTTGTGCTCTCAGAGTACTTCTAGATTTTCATAAGGTTGCAGACAGTATAATCTTTATAGATAATGTTCAGGGCCTAAAATAAAACATTTAGGCAAAGTGCTCTTTTTTAAAATGTTATGGATATTGCATCGTCTGCAGGGTTTTTCATCTTTAAAAGGAGGATCATGAGACTCTCAGTGACCTTGACCTATGACCTCCGTCATCTGTTCCATTCATTTTTTGTTAGAGTAGATATTTATTTAAGGCTTGATGAAAATCCACAAACTTTTCTTGAGATGTAATGTCCACAGTAGTTTGACATACTGACAGACTAGAGGGTGTATAAATTGACAAACCATCACTACTGACGGTCCAGTTGACGATACTTCACTTTATGAAAAATATTACAACCCTTTCTTTCTTCCAATCTTGGATTTTTTTGGAATAATTATTATTATAATTTAAATGTCCCATATTAGCTTTATGCCATGTCTTTAGCTGTTCTATATTTAATACACACTTCTGGTTAATCACTAAATCTCTGAATTTACAAATACTATTCAGTTACGTATATTTAAAGTTCCCTTTTTTGCCCTTTATTACAAACATTGGGTGAATGGTACTTCTATTTCTGCACAAAATTGGAGTCTTTACTGGTAAAGTTATCTCTTTAAAGTCTGGTAAACTGCAGCTTCAGACAACTTTATTCGACCATAAAGGTCATAAGTCTTTAATAAATTGCTTATCACCATATTTCAGGGTCAAAGATCGATTGTCTGTTTTTAAACAACAGTCCACCAGCCAGACATCCACAGTCAAATCACTCATAAATTCACCATCAATGAAGTGATCGGATTACTTTTAATGCATTTTATTTCTCTGTATCCGCAGGCCTCGGCCATAAATTAAAACCATCTGAAAGCGTCTGGAGTGCATTTCATTTTGTCTTGATTCATGTGCTGTAATATAACCCCTCTCTGATTCCCACTGTGGCACAGGACAGTGAGTGGAGTGCGTCAGGAGATTAAAACCTCAGCGTGAGATTGGACTCAGGATGCAGGCATCAGATAATATAGTGGAAATATAATGAAGGCGTAAACAAAACCTGGCACAAAAGAAGAATGCCTGCGTATAAAACCTCCTCTCACACTCTTATTATCTCCTAACAAAGGAGATTCCACAGGTCTGATGCCCAGCAAGTTATTAACAGTTGACTGGGCTACACTTAAAGTACAGGATGTAAATTATACCGTAAAATGCTCTCAATCAAAACAGTTACAAAAAATAATATGAAGACTCAAGCAGTCAGCGGTCCATTTGTGCTGCCCGGTTTCAGTTGAGAGCTCTATTGGTAAGGACTGCACTATGTAAGGAAAGGAGGCCCTAAACACAAAAACAAATCATTAAACACAACAAAATAAAATCATAAGAAAACACGAGACACGTTAAGAATTCACTATAAATCAACAATGAACCAAAAATCAAAACATCAAAAAGAAAACAGTGAATTAAATTTGTTGTTTTATTATTCTGAGTTTTTTTAAATTCTTTTTTATGTATTCATTTTGCAAATAGTTATTTCTTGTTATGGCTGTATTTTATAATTGATGCTGTATGCTTTACATTTGTTGTTTTGTGTTTAGACTTGTCATTGCATGTGTTTGATTTGTTGTTGAGATTGTTTAAATTTCACCATTACACAAGCCATGTCTAATAATGGTGACCCTATTATGGCAGCCACCACGACTAGACACAGGCCATTTACAGCTGTAAAAATCAAGTATGTCTATAGCTTAAAATTTGTTGAAAATACTAGACATTTCAGCGCAGAGATTCTTCATGTGTATGTATGGATGTACAAATGCAATGTATTAAAACATGCTGTAGAGGCTGAGTAAACAAGGAGCACTTTGTACTGAGGACAAACTGTAAAGCTGCTGTTGGGAATCTGTCCAAAACTAATAATGCATTTGCAAAACAAACCCACATATTTAATTAAGACATCACAATCTTCTGTCAGTGTCCCACTAAGACAGACAAGACAATTTAATCACTGGAGCACAAGCCTATGAGGACAGATCATGATGTGTAAAGCTCTGTCAGCGCTCGGCTCTGCAGGCTGCTTTCACACCTTTGTGTCCTTGCGTGCCCGGCTGCTGTACTGATAGATTGCTCGTCTCCCTCGCGTTGGGAGTGCCGCTGAATGAGGCGCCTGCCGGACAGCTGTGCTGGCACCGACCGCCATCCTTGCTGCCAAGTGGCAGAGCCTCTTTTACCCCCGCCGCTTCCCGAGTAGTGCTCAGTGCTCACCGTCAGTTTCTTCCCTGTCGGTCTTCAATGACAAAACAAACGTCCGGCATTTACAGCTCACTTTGCAGTGGCTCATGTGCTCTTGGCTTTTGTGTTATTGGCAGCGTCAGTGTTTGAGGTGTGAGCTAAGCAACAAGAACATGTAGGGTTGCATTTGGTCTCCTTCATTTAAGTTCACACAAAGGAAACAAATAATCTGGATCAGTGCAAAGTGTTGTTCACATTAAAAGGTCACATATTTCATTCTTTTTAACAAGCTGACATTGGTACCTGGTGTCCTCGGAGGATATTTGTAGAGTTTCTCCCCTAAAAATTCACTCAGATATTGGATTTTTGCATGTATGTAAACCCTACTGTTTTGTCCCTGCAGAAAACAGACTGTACGATCACACCCCTCTCATGTAGTGGATATTAGAGCTGCACTCTAATGTTTACTGTGGCTGCACAGACATGCCTAGACATGTTCCCTCTACTAGAGCTGTCAGTGGGCTGAACAAACATCTGGCTCAGGGATCATCTCCCATCTGGGGTAGGTGGTAGGGCTGGGTATTTCCAGCAACCTCACGATATTATTCGTATTCCGACACTGAGGCCACAATACGATATGTATCCCAATACACATAAATTGTGAACATTGACTATGCTATTATCAGAATTCCCGACAAGTTTTGGTTTTATTACAAGAAGAAAAAGAACAAGGATGTGTTTTAAATGATTCTACAACTTAAGAAACTTAAATTCAGGTCCTCAATGATCGTGGAACAAAGTTAAAATTTGGAACTTTGCTTCATCATGTAGCTTGGCTTCAACTTTGAGCTGTGCCATTGTTAACACAACCCAAAGTGTATTGACAACAACTGTCAAAACACTGATTCTGTAGAATCCGTATTGATAAACATATCCCCAAGGAGTGCATGAAGATATTTAGTCATATCAATATTTTGAGCACAGACCCAGTAAGTGGTATTTACCCTTGTGACATTGTAAAGGGGGATTTTTCTAACAGAGTGTTTCAGCACACATTTTCTGAAAGGTGGGGTGGGTTGTAAACAGGCAATGGACACATGAAAAACTTCCAGCAAAAGTTCAAGCAGGAAGACCTATGTATTAATTCAGTTACCCATTTTTTCATTTTAAGTCACCTCACTCTTCACTCTGCCTGCCTTCCCATACAGGTAATTAAAATCATTCGCTGATCAGGGGACATACACTCACTTAAGCACTGGGCCAAACAGATTCTGCCATGACTTGTCTTGCTAATCAGTCTGCTGCTGTCATATTTTTAAATCATGTCTTTGGCTTTATACACTCAGTGTCTTGCTGTGATCTCGACAACGCTCCTCTTCCTCCTACTGCCTCATCAGTTTTCAAATTCAACTCCTAAGAAGTCTTGCTCCTCACCTCATCCCACAGGCCTCTCCTAATTGTAAAATCTTTGGGTAAAAACCTTAAAAAGTGTATGCAATATATTGAATATTTGAATTTCAAGTCTTGATACCAAGATTGAAGCTACTGTGAGAAGTTTTAAGAGTCTGTGAAACAGCCTGAAATCTATTCTGATGTCACGATAGAAACTACAAGTGCAAATAAGTCCATCAGGAACAAGCTGAATAATTATTTCTAAAAAGTCAATCATTGTCTAAAACAAGAATTGAACAGTTTTTTCCTGGTTGTTTAATTACTTGCATTTTCTTTTATTTTAAAGAAATTCAATGCCCCCTACAAACCTTTAACTTTTGTCTCTTTTCTGATTTTTTCCCTGCATGTGTAGGTGGCTTTCTAACATTATGCATCAAATAAATCACCCATCAAGAAGCTTCGGCAGGGAAATCTAAGAAAGGTTGTTGCAGCAGCTTATTTGACACCTACCCCCTGGCTGCAGCTTCAGGCATTGAAATTCGATGTAAATAGACTAAACAACCTTTATGCTGATGCTTATTTTTCTTTTGTTTTTAATAAAGAGGCATTTGTTTTACTTTCATTTGGTTTGAACCCAGACTAAAATTCCCCACAAGAGCTTTAAGACATAACACTCAGGACTATCTACCTGCTGCAAACATCACTTGACTGAGGAGGTCATGCATATTTGTGTCCTCTGGGGCTGCGCTGTAGCTGCAGGTTGTGCAGGTAGTGCAGGGTAGCAGTCCAGGGTGTTCTCCACCTGTCACCCAGGGTCAGCTGTGATAGGCTCCAGCTCTCTGCAACCCATAACGGTATGGGCCAAGGGTCATCAACTACATTTTTGCAAGGGTCAGTTTTTTGCATGACAGATGTTATGGGGGCCTGATTTCAATATACATACTGTATATATATCCTTGTTTAAAAAATTATTAGTCATCTCTTTTTTTCTGAATTTTATGTTGTTTTTTGCCTTTGAACATGAGATTGTTTTCTGACCCCATAACGCTGCTGGTCACATGGGGCATTAAAACATTTTGGCTTCTTCTTTCCGGGGCTGTCATGCACCTCATCACTTGTTTTTACTTCAATATTCTCGTTCTCCTGGTTAAATATTGGCAGACAATGGCAGGTGGATTTATATAAAACCTACCAAACATGAAGTCATTCCTGGTAAAAGTTGTTCAATAATTTAATGACAAAAATGTACCTTTAAAACCACAAGAAATGTTTCTCCTGTTTATGTGATTGTTACAAATAGCACTACTCACAATGCTGGCTAAAGTTAGGCAAAGTTAGACTAAAAAGACAGTAAATGCTCCAAAAGACACTCAAGTCCATGTTTGGGTCCTGGAGATTTAACATTACTTAAAAACTTTTTCTTTTTATGTTAAAAAAAAGACATCAAAAGTTGAGAGTTTCAAGATGGCGGAGGAATGGCTGTAGAATTGTAACCTACTTCAGGCTTTTGGACATTATGAATTGAGACATGATTTAGTCACAGTAACAGTAGGAGTTTCCCTGAAAAATTTAGAGAGAAGGTGTAATATATGATAAGCAGTTTGCCATGGCACCAGACTGTATTAATAAGAAATGATGAAAAACCAATAGCAGTCATTACACCACTGCAGGATAAAATATTAACTAGTTTGGAAACTGACCTGGGGAGATTCCTTTTCCTGCAGCGATGAAGTGATATGGTTATCGGTGATAAAAACTTACAGTGATTCATCTACTAACAGGGGAAATATCACATTTGCATAAGAGAATTTAGTATAGTTACACCACCTGGCTTGCTAATAACTTTTCAGTCCAGTTCTCAAAGATAACAGGATTTGAAAGGAAAACAAAAAAACAAAAAAAACCCAAGACTAAGGCTATCAAAATCTTCAGATAGTTTGATACTTTCTCAATAGAATACAATTTATTAAATAACAAGACAGCGCTTATGAGGATAAAACCACATGGCTCACAGTCACAACAAAGTGTTATATATTAAAGGCTTTGTGTTCACCCAGAACTGCTGTAAGTTTCAAATAAGCTACATCTTCAGTTCATTGCCAGCTACTGATTGAAGTGCACGTGTTTTTGCTAAGGTGTCAGATAATGATTAGCTTAAAAGTTTAGCAATGTGTTGACTTGAAACTATTAGTCAAATTGAACAAACCAGCAGTCGAACCTTTCCATGCATTGCTGGGCAGGAACAATGCATGTCCTGCACAAAAGTGTTTAAAAAACAGCACAAAAGATTTTGTGAAGACAGAGAGGATGTCCAAGGCAATTAATGTCCTGGGGGCCCATGCACATCAACTCCACTGCCACCAATGTTTCATCTGCAGTTTATGTCTATTGGCTCAGAGAGGTAAGCCCTGTGTAGAGTGTAAACTGTACAATGAATGCAGAGTTGTTTCCAACGTGGCGCCGGGCAGCACTACCGACTAACTGCTACAGAGTAGACCAGTCAATGAATCAGAGTGAACAGAGACCACACAAAGAAAGGGGCAGGATCTCTAATAGAGCATCACAGATGGATTGAGTATTCTGGTGGATCAGGATACTCATTATGTGAAAACCAGGAAGTTTTTTGCCAATTAGAAACTGTGAACATAGTCTAGCAGCCATTGACACTGAGCTTGGGCTTCTAAACTAACTGCTAGATGTTGGTTTTAATTATTAATTTAGACAATAAATTCCCGCTTTGTACCCACTATTTACTTAATTATATTGATGTTAATAATTCTGGTATCCTGGCAACCCTAGTCCAGACCTTTAGGAACAAATGTAAAATGCAAAACAACGAAATGCAAACATCTGTCTGTGTTACAGTTCATGGTTTACGAGAATGAAGATGCTTTGATCACAACGTGTTTCTCCAAGTCTGAATGCAAAGTCTGTTTCTCTATAGCGCGTATGAAAAGCAGAAGTCTGAAACAGGAAGCAGATGATGTCATTAACCAGATTCTTCATACATTGTTCCTGCTCTCCCTGCAGCCGCTCTCTAAATTTAGTGGATGGACTCCCAGTGGAAGGATCAACATGGATTTCACAAACAATTTCTCCTAAATTGCAGGAAAATTGGCTTCAGATCTTAGAGAGAGGACGGACAGACGGATGGCTTGAGGAGAAAAAAATATCGAATGAGGTTAAGATGATCCACAGGGCATTTATTCACCAAGGCTCTCATGGTCGTTCCACAGGGTTCTCCCCTTTCAAAATCACCCATCCTCCCCGTCTCACCCCTCCTCTGCTTTCATTCGCCGTTTCAAATGTATTAATGGGCCGGAACCTTCCTGGATGATCTTGGCCCTCTCCCTAATGAAAACGCTCTGCGGCTGGATCCCACCGCAGTAATCAGGCTCTGGCCTTTCTGAGCGGCGGGGCATGCAGCACGCAGGGCAGGAAGAGCCCCCGCGTGACCTCACAGTGTGTCCTTCACTCACCTCGTGTTGCCCTGCGCCCTCTCTGGCCTGGGCCTCTTCTCCTCTGAAGCCCTCAGCGCCAGAGGCCACAAACCCGGACCTCTACAGAGCAAGGAGGAAAACCTGGCTGTTTGATGGACTGGAAAACATCACCCTCCAACAAATTCACTGTTTATGTAATCTCAATGATGTGTAGGATCACAATTATATGTTTATGCAGGAAATTAGAGGGGAGGAATTGAAAAGACTTTTAGCATGTTTTGATATTGTTACCCTGCTGTAGTTTGTTTGTTTAAAATTCATTCCAAGACCAAATGTCACACAAGTTTACTCTAAAATGTATTTAAGTCTTATCTCAGTGAAGCAAAGTTACTGTGGCTGATTTCAAATTATTACATCACCTTGGAAAGACGCGTGACTGCCCTTTGGGTATCTCAAAGGCATCATCTCACACAAAGTGTAAACAGAGGCTAGCCACATGCTGTAAACACTGAAATAAAAGCCACCCACTTCCCTGCGAGGTGTCATTTTGAAGGACTAATGGGGACAAAACTGGAGAGGAAAAATTGTGGTCTTGGGTCCACTGTGTGTTCATCCAGCATGCTTTGTTTGGTAGACAACAAGCATGTCAGGGGCCATCTAATCTGGCTGAATGTTGCCCAGAAGGTCAATTTCAGATATCAAAAAATGCAATATGAAGAAAACATAAAAATCTGCCATGACAGCAGGAAACATAAAGTATTTTTACAGAAATCCTTCATTACTTGTGTTGTAATTTCCAAGTAATTTGCTTTAACTTTTTATGCAAAACCCTTTTATCGAACATTACTCAAGAAGACATTTTTATGAATGTAAACAATCCCTTGTCTTTAGCAGAATAAAACAGTTTAATTAGTTTTTACTTGAATGATTTTAACCACCTATGTATTCCGTCTTAATACTGCGAATTTTTTTTCACTAGTGGTGTGTTTTGATGGTCTTACTTTTTCTATATTTATCATTATTTACTTGCTGATTTTTGTGGATTTGATCAATCTTGCATGTTAAATGTTGTTTTTCTGTATGGACTACAGGAAGAAAAGCTATTACTGCAGAGACAACTAAAGGGGATCCAATTCAAAACAATAAATAAAGAGTAAAGGATCAGGAATGACACAAGTAAAGAGTACGTGAAAAGAAAAATAAAGAAATAAGACATGAAACATTAAGAGCTAGAAGTGCTCTGAGAGCAAAAACCTCCACCAAAGTGGAAGTTTATTTCATCTCTTTTACAAAGAGAAGAAATAAACAAACAAAATAATTTAGCAAGAAATTCTAACCTTAATACTGACAAAACCCTCTCTATTAGTTCCCAAAACTTGGCTCCCTGTGACCTCGACCATAAACCTACAACATATCAATATCTCAAAACTTCAGACTCCTTAAAACACTGGCAAATTTGGCGAGACATTTAGGAACAAATTCAAAGAAATCCAGAGTTTTTAGGAGTGATCACAGAGTGTTTTAAGACAACTTTGGCACACACTTTTGTCATGCTCAAAGTTTCATGCAAAATTTGCTGAACTGTCAAATTGGAGACGGAAAAAAAAATCAAGTAAATGCATTGCTCAACTTTTAAGCTAATCATTTTCTGGCACCTTAGCAAGAACATGTGCACTTCAATCAGTAGCTAGCAGTGCAGTGGAGATGTCACTTATTGGAAACTTAACAGCTGTTGTGCTAAGATACCCAACCCTTAATAAATAACACTGGCACTGTGAACTATATGGTTTTACCCTCATAAGCGCAGTCTCATTATTTAATAACCAAACCTTGTATTTGTTTATGTGTATGGGTTTGCTTAAAATCTATAAATACAGTGCTTTAGATTGTGACTCTGGACGGACAATTTCTATATTTTGAAACATAAATATATAAAGAAGCCTTTAATATTGAATGGTATACAAGGCAATATTGTTATAATTAAGCTTAAGACAGGGCATGTATCAGCCAAAAAAGACTGGGAATGCTCCTGATTCTGAGCAGCACAACGTTGCCCATCCATGATCTATCCCACTGTCTCAACTGTCCTTCCCGCCGGGCCTTTTCCTTCAGCCTGAAGGTAAACCCAGCCAGATGTCTTCACCCAGGGGTTCCTTGCAGCTGCATGTGTAGAGAGGGCACTAAAAAGGATGGTGCAGCCACCAGGATGTGCATCATCTGTTTTAACTTGTCTGTCTTCTCTGACAGACCTGCTGAGTGCTGTTTTCATTCCCCTTGGATAATATCTTTTACAGTTTCGCAAAACTGTCAGCGAATCTAAAGTGCAAAGCCCCACCTGCCTGTACCGTTGGCCATCACCCCTAATGACAACCAGACACCCTCAGACAAGGCACTAAGGTGCTAACAACCCCCACAGAGCCGTATGATGTGCACATTTGCTCACCCACATTTTCCAATTGAAGATTTTCTCAGATCTGGTTACTTGCTTGGGAAAACCAAAAATATAGTCTCACGGTTACATGCCTCTGTGAAGTATACATCTGCCAGACAGTGACAGTACAGTGGTGGATCGAGAATAAGGTCTTAAGTGTTTTTATCTTAGCCTTGACCTTTTGACTCAGAAAGATGGTAACTTGATCCTTGAGTCAGAGAGGACGTTAGTGAAAAGCTTGAAGAAAATCCCTTCAAGCATTCTTGAGCTTTTGCGTTCACAGGAAAGAAATGAACATGAGGCCCCATGAACTCAGAGACCAGTAACCAGCTCACCACAACCTTGGCAGTAATTTGCATGAAATGTAAGGAAAAGTTCTTTCAAATGTTTGTCATACTAGCAAACGAGGGATTAGCATGGGACATTACTTGTACAATCTAAACAACTAAAGTTTATTTAGATATAACAAGTAACAAGTACTATACCGTACACTGTCTCTGAACTGAGCCCTGATTAGCTGAAAAGTGGGGGTCCCTTTCTTGATTTTCTAAAGGCTAGATGCAGAGCAAGGAGGGGGCTCAGATGTCTAATGATCTCTCATGTGGCTTCAGTAATAAGATATTGAGTGGTAATCAAGTTTTTGGGGGGCCTGTGCCACAAAAAAAAAACATACTTCAGCCCTTCAGCCACTTTACTGACCATAGTCAAGTACCTGATGCAGCTCAGCTTCAAAAATACTGAATTAACCCTTTAATCCTTAATTTAATGGACATGTAGGCAAAGTTTGCTGAAAGCCTTTAAACACTTTTGATATATCAACAAGTAAGGCTGGACATGAGGACCATGACCTTGACCTTTAACCTTCAAAATCATGTCAGTTCATCCTCAAGTCAGAGTGGATATTCATGTAGAGCTTTAACAATTCACCTTCAACTGCCTGGACAGAAGGATAACTCAGAAACATAATGCTAGTGTATAGGCACAAAAATCAGCTTTTTAGAAACACTTTCATTAAAAAAAGAAAGAAAAAGACCCACTTAAAAAAAATACGTCCATCAGTGGGGTTGTTTCTAGAAAAGACCTCAGTCCTGGAGTGTGTAATAATCTAATGGAGGGCTGATGCCACTCAAACTCAAAGACAGGAGATAAACTCTGAGCACCATTTTCTCAAATCATGAAAAGCGCCTCTCTTTTCTCAGCTTACGTGGGACACATTTATGTGTGAGCACTTCTTCAGGGCGATTTATTTAAGAACAAAAAAAATAGAGGAGCCTTCACATGTGTTAGTGGAGCGTGTGACAACTACACTATGGTCTGCATTTGTTTTTCTTGGGCTCTTCCATTCTCTCTCTCTCTCTCTGACCTTGGGGGGGAAGAACGACCGGCGGGCAATTATCTGGTGTCTCGAACGGTTAAGTCAGACATTTCGCTGCTCTACAAAGAACTGCAGCCCCTCTTACAACTGAAGAAATTATGGAGAAAAGATAATGAAAGAGAATCTGTCAGATATGAAGAAGACTCTGCTTTTTAGTGTCACTGCTCAGCCAGGCATAAAATGCTCCATTTAGACCCCTTTTTCCAGAAACAAAGCTCTCTAGTTCAAGCCTACAGAAAGCAGGGAAAGATTTCCATTTTTCCCCCTCCTTTACAAACCTTTTTTCTCCTCATAAGAGACTGTAACGCTCAGCAGCTCAGCCTGGAGTGGAGAAGCAAACTTGGTGAAAAGCAGCGGGAGATGAATCCCTTTAAGTCCCCTTGAACAACATAAAATGGTCCGGGCTTCCATTATTCAGGGGCTCTGTGCTGCTTGTTTACAGTGGAGCGGGCCTGCTGCACCTGCACTCCGGATGGCCTGACAGCTTGATGGGCCCTTTAATGGTGATTCACTGGCCAGATCTATGTGGATAAAAATGGAATTCTGGGAGAGCAATCTAATAAGAAAATAAAGTGCTGGATGGCCGCCGCGGCTGTTGGATGGGCTTGTTCAGCGGGCCGTGCTGGCTGGAAATCAAATCCAAACTTTGATCTTGGGGCTTTATTACAAGCTATCACCTCAGCTGTGGGTCCCCTCAAATAGAATGTCACAGGGTCAAGTAGATAGTGCTTTAGTTTTGCTGTTTAAAACTGCAGCTTTAACCTTGATGCTCCGTAAACTGTAAAAATTCAATCCCAGCATTAAAGATTATTTGGATGCTTGTGGCAGTGTTCCTTTACTGTGAACTGAACATTGTATACAGAGCCAGAATGAAGAATCCGACTGATATAAAGCTCTGCCAACAATATTTCCAGACTGCAGATCCAATTTCAAGCATAACTCTTAAGATCCTCAAGCCTACGTTACATCTATTGTACTATCTATAAAAAACAGCTGTATGCAGATGACATGACTGTTAATTTAACTGCAGTCCACAAAAGTTTGATGATTTTTAATTGTTTTGTTTACTTCTAAAGAGGGGTTATATAAGAGTTCCTGAACAAAATATGACCTAATGTGATAGTTTATCAATTCTCTGGTACCTAATTCTGATTCTTATTTAAAAAAAAATATGACTATTAACAAAATTGTGTCACAAAATAACTATGTGCTGGCAGAGTCATTTATGTGAAACTTTTTTTTTTTTTTACTTCAACACTGAAAATCACAAAGAAAACATACTGACACTCAACGGTAAGAGAAAACATCTTAATACTGACAATTTTTGTTGTTTTAGGACGATCTAGTGGAAATAATAATAGCTTTTTAGTGATGTGAACAGCTGATGTTAGATGACAACAGGTAATTTCCTAGTCATATTAACTGTTTTAACAGATTAACAAAGATTCTGAGATTTTGTCATGCCCCCTACTGCAATTTTGTCTTTATTCTTTCTCTGGGGCCAAATTTAAACACAATCAAAGTCATTAAATATGAAAAAAAAAAAAAACTAAAAAAGCAAGAACTTTTAAATTATTTCAAACGAGAGAAAGACAAGCAACAACAGATTTTGTCTAACTTAGTAACGGTGCCTATGGAGGATGGGGCTTGTTGAAGGATCGTTTGCATTAAAAGGGTGGGGATTGAAAAAGGGTCAATTATAAATCAACTATTTAAGTTAAAAGAAAGGGCCACTTTTATACTTCTACTAAAACTGTGCCTTCTCTAAGAGGTGAGTAGTTACAGTGCCCAGCATACATTACCCCCTGTTAAAAGTAATGTATTAATCAATATCTAAATGAACTAAAGAACAGTTCCCAAAGTTTGACAAAGCTGAGTTTAGCATAACATTTTTTTTTTTTACCATAAGCTGAAAAGAAGGGTAATATGATAACTAAAGTTTAGCTTTGCTCCCACCCCTTTGATTGGGGTGTACTCATTTTTGCATTCTGATCTTAAATTGAGAAAAATACTTTTTTTGTGGGCAAATTTAAAAATCTTGTTTGCAATCAATGGCCCACATTTGGGGGAGTATTTTGTGGTATAGTATGCCATAGAAAATGTTGATTTTGAAAGGAAGCTAAAGGTTTTCTGACAAATTTGAAGGGGTGTATTCATTTATGCTGAGCACTCTATATCAAATATTTACAAATATTTTCAATCATTTTTTAAATTACTGTTTTAGAGGTAGCATCAGAATAACTCTAACTTTAAAGTGCCTAAAGAGTAAAGACAGTGATGACAAAAATGATCTTCTATCATTGTTATCATTCTGGGGCACTCTTGGTGGTAGTCAGGAAGTCCACTCTCAGAGGCGTTTTTTCCCTCATTATGTAAAATTTATCCAGGAAACCAAATGTTGGTTCACTGCGTGGTGAATACAGAGAAATAACACTGAGGGTGGATGAAGAGACAATAGACTGCAAACAACTTGACGTCTATTTATGGTGTTCAGGGTATTAAGATATAGGAGAAAGTCTGAGTGTAATCTATGAAATTAATTCCCTCTGTCTTTGAAAACTCAAGGATTACTTAAGGAAATGTCAGATAGTGCAAAAAAAAAAAATAAAACAAATGTCAAACTTTACATACTGTAACTTTAACAAAATTCCCTTTTTCATTAACTGTACCCACAAATCAACATAGTATTTTATTATATTTGATCTTAATCCATGATTTACATTTTTGATAAACAGAAACCTAAATCCAGAGTGGAAAATTTAGGCCTAATTTACAGCCAGGATTTAGGCCAACGTAGAGCATGCTTCATGATGATCCAGACTTAGTCTGTGTAAAACTGGTTGAATTAGCTGTTGTGACCTCTTCAGGCATCACAACCCGCTATTCCAATCCTCTTGTCCATGAGGTGTAACATATCCAGAGGTGGTCCTCTCTCTATGATGTTCAACAGCATGTATCCATTAAAGGCAGTGCACAAGCGGGCGCACGCACACATAAACACACATGTAGACACACGTAGATACAAACACACTGATCCAGGGCTCTAACCGGCGGTCTGCATTGATCTCCCCCTGTCATATATCATTAATGAGGGTATTAAATCCATGTTTAGGAAGCAGGAGGCTGGCTTTAAGTGGGGTTTGCTGGACCAGCTCATAACGCAAAAAGACCCTCGGTGAAATCTCCCCCATGGAAAGGCCACTCTCTGGTTCTCTTTGGCTGCCGAGCACATTAATGGAGTGATGTCATGGTGGCTCATATCACTGCTACTGTCCAGGGACATGTAGAGGGGGGAGAAAATTCAAGCGTGTGACCCTCAATCTGACCCTAAATCCAGATGAAGATCAAGGACGAAAATTACCAAGAGCAAAATTAATTACTTTCCTTTTCAAAGAACCCCCACCACCCCATATTCACCATATTATTTCTTATTAGAAATAACAAAATAAAGATATTAAAGACATTACTCAGCAGAAGAGTGACACATCTTTTTACAGACCCTGTCATACTGTACACCGGCTGTATTGATCAGCGTAAAACTCTCCCCTCCGCGTCTCACCCTTGGGTTATCATCGCATCATTACCATCCGGAGTTTGGGGAGACGCTACAGTATGATACGGCAAATGGACTTACTATTGATTTTGTCAGTGAGAGAATGGCAGATGGAGGGGGAAACAGAAAAAGGGAACATCTGGAGGGGACAGTGAGGAAGGGTATGTGAAGGATCCTGAGCATTTGATGATAGTGAAGGACAGTATGAAGAATTAGGGGTATGAGGTTGGTACAGCTGTGGAAATCTGAGAAAGCCAACAAAGTCACAAAGTCAGACAAACTGATTTTTTTTTGTCTATGTATAAATGTTATGGATATATTTTCATAGTATCAAAGAAGGTCCATTCAGACATCAACGTATATTAGCTGACCGATGTTGAGAAATCATCAAAATTTCAGTTAAAGTAGTTTACAGAGTCAATTTTGCTGTGTTCAACGTTGGTCGACGCATCTAGCAGTGAAGACAAATTGTAGACATACTTTGAACATTGACGTTGGGGCCTGCCTACCCGTAGTTCAATGTAGATCAGCTCTGTCGGCTTAAGTTGCTGCTTCCTCAGGACTGGACTCCTGTTGTATGACCATTTCGGGGCCTTCTTTCATCCTCTAGGCATGGTGTTGGCTTCATATGGTGTTCACTGAGGGACATTGCAATACATTTGTAAAATTTTCAGCAGCACCAAGCTCTGTTATGACAAAATTCCCCTGAGTTTAGCGTGTTACTCGTGTGTTACATCTGCGTTACGATTTGGCCAACATTTGCCAACACACAGGGAAACGTTGAGCCATGTTGAGCTATGTCAGGCCACGCAGAACTAACTTAACGTCAGATGGGCAACACTGATGTTGCTTATGCTTTTTAATTTCTGACCCTTGATACTACAGCCTTGTTAACACCAACAAGAGTTGACATCCGTTTCACTTCAGCCTTCCTGGCAAACATTGGAGCCTGCCTGCCTGTAGATCACGATACATCGGCTCTGTCGGGTCCAGCTGCTTCCTCCTCAAGACTGTCTTTCATCCTTTAGGCACAGTGTCTGAATAATGAGACCAGCTGCAGCTGTACGTGGTGAAATGGCATATACGTCCACT
The DNA here is from genome assembly GCA_037902135.1 of Cetoscarus ocellatus. NCBI lineage: Eukaryota > Metazoa > Chordata > Actinopteri > Labriformes > Labridae > Cetoscarus > Cetoscarus ocellatus. The sequence goes on along the minus strand of JBAMNC010001356.1, from coordinate 412,894 downwards.
TGATATGGTGTTCATTGAGTGATGTCACAATACGTTTGTACAATGTTCAGCATCGGCAAGTTCTGTTAGGCCAAAGCTTCCCTAAGTCATGCACGCTACCAATGTGTTACATCTATATTAGTGAAAGTTTAAAATCCATCTAAAATTAGTTAGGGGGTATTGGTAAACATCATACTCCGCCAGCACAACATTTCTCTTTGCTTTAGAGATGCTGAAGTGTGTTTAACACAGCAAAATTGACCCTGGGAACGTTCTTTTACCAAAATTTTGAATATTACTCAACGTTGGTCAACATTAGCTATTACATACTGATGTGTAAATGTGGCTTAAGAGAAGTCTTAAAAAACTTGACAAATCCAACCTGACTTGGAAGGTATCAAAAAAACAAGAAGCCAACTCGTGCCACAACAGAAATTGTCAACAAACTTGTGCATATAAACAATTAAAGGACTTGTAGGAGACCATCTGGATGAAGTCTAGGAAAATTCACCAGTTCAGGTTTCTAGCTTGAAGCACATCCCAACATCTATGCTGAATTTTTACAAGTTTTGTGCACCAAAAGACATACAACATATGCCATGCTCCCCCACCACAAAATAAAGCATATTGTCTTTTCACGTCCTTTTTACCCTTCTTTGGCATAATCAAAAAGACAAAATGTCAATTTTTATCATGACTTCAAGGCACTTTATGCTCCATTAGCAACTTTGCTCTGACTAATCCCATTATAGGAGGGAGTTTCTGCTCAGCTGAGGCGCTAATGTGATGAGCAGCTTGAGAGTTGAAAAAATAAAATCAAAATGGGGCAATCCTTCCTTTCGGGAAGGGGATATCCTGAGGCACGGCTATATAGACCTTAAGTGCTGACAAAGAAGATATTGTGTTTTTTCCAGTAATCCTTTTGAACACTGCAGGGCAGGAGATGTACAGTTCATTTCACAGGAATATTGAATAAAGAAGTGTCTTCATCACTCATTTATTACAACAAGGACTGCAGTGGATTAAAAATTCACATACTTAATAATAGCAGTGTGGCTAACTTTCGAAAAAGTGAGACAATAACAGAAGTTCTTTCAGATTTAGGTCATTCACACATGTCAAGAAAAGTCCACATTTTTCTTCCTTTCTTCCCACTGGCTTGGTTAGTTTAGTTCTGCTTGATTAACCGAGAATGCTGGAAACCGTGTGTATTGTTTCCGCACCATGAGCAGTGTCTAAAATATTTGCTGTGCATTAAATACTTTAGCAGACAATCAAAATCCTTTCAGCACTCCCCAGATCTGTGAATAGGCTTAAGGGGGGAAAATAATGTTCTGGGCCTGCCGGTTTCAGAAAACATGTCAACAATTCATCATCTGTGGAGTTTCTCGCTGTCAGGTGGAGCTTACTAGGGGCTACGATTAGCGCGGATTTGTGTGATGCACCATAACCTTGACACTGAACTGTGAAACGGCTTCACGCAGCATTCCAAAGCAGCCGTCAATCAGCTCACACCTACAAGGATAAATAACCCCTCTGCTAGGGCCTTGCTTTTAGAGAAGTGCTACAATAAGTTCTGTTTAAGTTACATCAGGAGTTTTTTTTTCTTGTTTTGGACATTTTTTTTTCAGTTCTTGCATCACAGCTGACATCGTGGCATGCAAAAAGTTAATAGAACTGACAAATTGACCCACACAGTTGTCTGCATGGATTTAGTTTTGTAACTGTGGCAGACCTTCATGGATTCAAAAAGAAACAAAGTCTTAAATACCCATTTGCCCCAAGGGTTTCTCTTTCTCAATGAAGACTTTGAAATGAGAACTTCGAATCCTGGCTGAAACATTATCTTTCTATTGCCAATTTGTGTTAAGGGCTGGGCAGGAGACAGAAATCTTCAGGGAGTGGTGGTCAAGGCACAAGGAAGAAGTGATTTGATTTTGGTAGTAATCTGAATATGGATTTGGTTCCAAGAATGTTTTAAAGGGTTTGTTGATATTGAAAGACATGGCACTTTTCTACATTTTAACTTTTTTAAGGATTTAATGGTGTCAAATGGGTTTTTATCCCCACAATTTTCACAATAGCTTTCCTGAAGATGTTGGTAACACCTCAGCAGAGGTCTGTGCTCTCAAAACATTTCTAGTATTTCAACTTTTTTCTTCCTATGATTCCATTTCCTCAGTGTTTTCACTTTATTCAAAAATTGTAGACCTTCTTAAAGTCCCCATATTATGTTTTTTTGAGTTTTACATGACTTTCAGTGTGTTTGATATGTTATGGACCACTTCTATGAAGAAGACAAAAGGCTTGCAGCATCAGGACCTCCCCCTCTTTACAGTACCAGTAGCTGTTTGAAATGCTGAATAGATCTACCAGTGTGACATCCTACCACTGTTTAATCAGAAAGAAGTTTAAGCCCATTGGCTCAGGGTGACAAGCTAAGTGCAGAGCACAGACTATATACTAAATGCAGTGCCACTGAAAACATGGCTCTGAACAGTGCTAAACCAACCAATCACCACAGAGTGGTCAAATAAACCAATCAGGGTGTCTTGGGCATGTGGGGCAGGGGGCCTTGAAGTAATAAGCACTCCGATGACACTCTATTCTTTTCTAACAGGTGAACTGAGAAGACTGGAGAATCAGAGGTACTCAGTATGTGAACATTTGAAGGTTTTATGAACATTAGAGATTGTGAACATACTCAACCAGTCACTGAAATTGAATACATGCACTCAGGTTAAATCAAAATATATATTCTTTAAACCAATTATCATCTACAAACTAAGAGTCGGAGCTAAGGTGAGACTTACATTTCCTGAAAAACAGTGACAATATGCTGCTTTGCATTTTACCGTGCCCATGATTATGGGTAACTCAAGTCATTTTAAAATCTTTTTTTTTTTATCTCTGCATTTGGAGTTTGCCCCTGAGTACTTCAGCTTATTCTCTGCAAGGGCAATGTAACAACAAGTGTTTATGTGACTTCTGGTGCTTCTGATATCAGCCTCAAGTGGACACTGGAGGAACTGTAGTTTTCTCACTAATGTATTGGTCTTTTTTTTTTTTTTTGGACAGCAGAGGTGGCCTCTCATTTTTTTGCACCAGCGGCAGCTACTTGGGTTTCACTTTCATGATTAAGACTTTGCGAAGATTGTTTGTCTCTTTGCCACTGTTTAAATTTTAATGAATATTTTTGATTTGAAAGAACAAAAGCAAGAGAAAAAATGTGTAGGGAGAAGCAGGTAGGAACTGAATCCAAGCTGTCGTCTTCACGGACCAAGACCTCTGTACTTCTGGATTACCCACTAGAGTATCCCTCTGCCTCACTCTCACCCTTCACTACAGGTGAATTCTGACTCATGCCAGCGTGTTCTGTGTCTAAGCTTTGTCTGTGTCATGATGACGGTAAAGGTTATGTGAATGTAAGGGAAGGGAGGAAACACATTTTTCAGTGGATTAATTCTCAGGAAGTATCTTTCACAAATGTCTCCGTTATTAGCTGACCTGTGGAAAGCAGGTTAAATGAGTTTCAGCCGGCGTTCAAGGTAGGATGGCAGCGTTTGGGAAGGGTGGAGGTCAGAGAGCACAAGCTCTCTGTTGAAACTGGCTTTTATCACTCCTGCACCAATGATGCTTTATCTGTATGTGAGATTATAGGTAAAGAAAGGCCACATGACCCCTTAAATTCACAGCTCTTTACTCTTCTATGGGTAAAAAGGATAAGTCTAATAAACAACAGTAGCTGAAAGGAAACAAAAAGGACATCAACCAATCAACAGTTAACTTAAATTTATAGCTGAGTGTTAAGATGGACCTTTTCTCTACCAACAAAACTGTATGTAATATCTCATGACTGAGAAATACAGGAAGTCTGGCTGCTCTGCCAAGGGAAACCGGAGGCGTTTTAAGGGTACCCCGCTGAGAGGAAAGATGGGCTGAGCTGTGTCAGAGTAGTCAGGGCACCTCACAAGGGACCAGAGAGGATTTCACACCAGTTGTGCACAATTGTTTTGGCTTATGCCAGGACTTACCCCCAGATTTTAAAAGTCCACCTCCCTGGAAGGAGTGTAAATTTAAAACACGAACTCACTTTCAGTTTGTCAAAAGTGAGCTGACTCTATTCGGTAATTTTGAGTCTGCCAAAAGTTTGCAGCACACTTTTAGAATAAAACACATTTGTTTTTTTAGAGTGTTTTGAGGACTAAACAAAGACAAGTCTTGCTTCCCAAGATCTGAAGCAAGCAGAAGGTCTTGGCAGATTTGAGGTTGTCAAAATTAGGCTACATATGGGCATCCATTTATCAACTAAAACAGTGATAACACATCTGCTGTATACTGTCTTCAAAGGTCCTTAGATAAGAATAATGCAGATGCACTTGGTTTCCCCTCTTTCCTTTGACTGACCCTGGACTGGTCTGTGACTGAAACATCCAGGATTCATAGTGCATTTTTGAAGTTACAACATGACCATCTTGGAACAAAAAGGAGATTTGAGAGAGTTTAGAATCAAATCAATCCTATTATATTTAAGCTAGATTGATTACTTATGTTACTTAACTATTGTCGTAACTGACATAACAAACAGTTACGCAACCTAAAATGCTGCCCACTTCTCACGGAAAGTCAACATTCACCAACTGCTTACATGGGAAATCAACCTTGGTCTCCAGGCTGTACTATAAAAAATTTGAAGGACAGCGTCCAGACATGAAAGGTACCTTAAGAGTCACAATTAGAGGCTTCAGTTCCCAGATAGGCTGTTGTTGTTGATAACATTGGAGTGAAACCAGACTGAAGCTTAAGAAGACAGTCTTACATCAGTATCTACTGTAATATGAAGCAAATACTGATGAGAAAATTTTGATAATTACCTTTAATGCTTTTGCAAAAACACTGAATGGAGTTTCTGTTGTTGTGAACTAACACTCACAGGATTAATCACCTCCCCCCATTTCAGACCTGGATTAAGGTTTTGGCAGAGTGGCGAAGCTGTCAGTCAGTGGCATGTCTGGACTCCTCTTCCACTTATCATCAGAGTTTATAGAAGTCTCTCACCTCTGACAGGTTAGGATGACGGATACCTCACAGCAGCAGGCCCCACTGCCTCGACATGCTCTTTAGATCCCATCAGAAGCCTCCAAATCAAAACAGGATGAAATAACCGCACTACTATCACCACAGTGTTTGGAAATTATTCCCCCATGGGCAGATTAAAGGGTGTTTTTTTCTCGTTCTTTTAGCCTTGATGGAAATCACCATGCAGAGTTTGACAAAGGCTGGCACTCTCTTTGACGTCTCTTCATTTGGTGCTCGGTGCCACCAGGGCTCTGGAGGGTAGGAGATGAGTGGCATGAGGAGGTACACATTTGCCTGCTGGTGTGACGTAAGGGCAGTGTTTATGCGACATCATAAATATGCATGTTGCTTGGTGCTGCAGAGGGGCGTTTATGACAGTGGAGTGACAGCATTTGCACTTTCAGAGGTCATTTACCTGTCATCCGCTGTGACAGCAGGGATGAACAAGGCAGAGAGGACAACCACACATCATGTCTACTGGACAGGATGGTTTTTAAGGCTTTGAGGGGCTAAAGGGATTCAACAAAATTTCAGTTTATTACTCTGATTTTGTTCTTCACTTAGTTTGAACAGTAATTATTTAAATTTTGAAGTTCTTGCCATGTAGAACGAATATCTCAAAATGATTATATATTGGTAATAGAAATATCAGGACAAACACCAAAAAAAAAAAAAAAGACTAAAATTAACCCAATGGACAAAAATACATTCTCCCTAGGGTGCCTGTCGCCTCGCAGTTAGGTCATGTCAAAATTATGAAAGCTAAAGATCAGGGCTTTGCTTCATGATATCTCAACAATGTTTGGAGGGATAGCTGATGAAATCTGCATCTTTCTTGGCCGGCATTTGTATTTTCACTGTCTTTATTTGTGTCCATTGCACATACATAAAGACAATATTAAAACTGTCAAAGGCCTCATCTATGAGGACAAATAATGACCAATTAAACAGTTTTCTTTTCATAGAGTGTGGTGTACATTAAGATTATCAACTGTTCACCACACATCAGCTCATAATTTCATAAGGTCAAATGGCACTTTCGTGTTAACAAATAAGGTTGTCAACAAGGGGAAGGAATCAAAGCTAATTGTAGCTAGGGGTTAGCTTCCCGGGACATCTTAAGGGTTGGAATTTCAGTCCAGCTCTCACCTCATCAGTTTGGTGATCATATAATTGACAGGTCGTTCGGTGTAGATATTTGTGTTTTTGCCTCAATTAAACAAGTTATTCCTCCTTTATGTACGTTTGTCTGAATTTACCCCTCACGTTTATTAATGCTGCCATAGCTATAATTATTGTGATATGTGCGTCAGTCAGCTTGCCTCCTGTTTGGCTTTTCATATACCAAAAATTGTGCCGATGATCTTAGTGTGTGCCAACTTTATGTGCCCGGTCTGTGACTTCACGCCACTCTGATTACTGATTAACGCTTGCTGGTAAAAAGAGTGCTACAAGATTATTTGATAAATCACCCAGAAACTAATAAGACATCTTCAAATCACCTAGAGACAACATAAAAATATTTATTATTCACTGCAGCGGGATATCTTGTTCCTTTGCAGTCAGTGAATCCATGTAAAATGTTGGCTCTAACGCAGAGGGACTTATTATGAAGTAAAAGCTTGTGTTCTGTCCACTTCTCATTATTTTCCCCAAATTTAAAGTTTGTTTCAGCTGTCAGAGAATCTGAGAACTCCACAGGCTCTCCCTGCTGTCCTTTACATCCTCGTCAAATATAAAGTTGCACAGCAAGTAATGTTAGAAGGCAAGGCAAGGCAAGTGTACTTGCAGAGCACAATTCGTACACAAGGTAATTCAAAGTGCTTTACAGAACAAGAAAAAATAAATGTTAGAGGAAGCTAACGTCCACTTCTTCAGTCTACTTTTGTTCAAACACTGAAATGTTAAGCCAGGTTCACACACTGATGTTTTGGCCAACATAGAGGTAGGTAAATGTCAAACTAAGAAAGGCATGCAGAACTTAATCAGTTGAGCAACGCTGATGTTCGTCAAGCATGTTGAAAAAATTCATGCATTCTTAAAGTTTTCCAACATTTGATCAAACAGACTTGTAAACACCTGCAAGACTTGACCTCCGCTGACCCTCACTACCCTCAGTTACAGCTCTGTTCATCTCTGCTGGCTCCAGTTGCTTCCTCCTCAAGTCTGGACTCCTGTTGTATGAATTGAGGTGCCCTTTTAGGGACAGTTGCCATCTAGGCATTTTGAACTCTGAGACCAGCTGTGGCTGCATGTGGTGAAATGGCATAAACGTCAACTTTATATGGCGTTCGATAAGTGACATCACGGTACAACTGTACAACGTCCAGCCGCGGCAAGCTCCCATTTTCCCTAAGTCGAGCAGGCTATTCATACGTTACATCTACATAGGCGAATAATTAAAATCTGTCAATAATTAGTCAGGGGGCAGTCAGAAACGTCATACTCCACCAGTACAATGTTGCTCTCTGGTTTAGAAGCGTTGACCTGTGTTGAAGACAGCAAATTTGACCTTGGTGATGTACTTTCACTTACATTTTTGAAGATTTCTCAATGTTGGTTAACGTCAGCTAATATACATTGATGTGTAAATGGGCCTTTAGAGAGAGGAACCATCACAGTAATGGCCGTTTGTCAAACCTTTTCTTTTCTTGGATAAGTATATATTAGTCCATGCAAGAATCTTGAAGTGAAGGCTTAACTACAGCTCCAAATAAATCTACAAAAACCCCTTCAACTTCATATAAATGACAAGACAGTAAGAATGAATGTCAGAACGTTAATGCAAGAAAAATAAGGCAATCAAAACTTAAAATAAGAGACACATGTGCTCCCTCTACCCTTCTTTGTTTCTCCCTGTACTGTCCATAAACTGATTGGGGTTAATGCTGGGAAAAATAAAGCAGAATGCATTTCTGTTCCACATTAGGACAGTGTGGCCCTTGTTTGGAGAATAAATGAGCCGTTTCCTAAAAGTAATATTCACCAGACATCAAGACAACCTACAGCATGTGGTATTACTGATGGCAGAGAAGCAAGGCAGATACCATCTGATCATTTGGCTGAAACTTTGTCCTGTAGACATATTAGAAAAGTCAGGATGAATATGTCTGGACTTTGAGACTTTGCTGGTCACATCATAAAAATTAGGCCCAAGTTGAGCCTTTAAACTACTAAGAGAAAAAGAGATTAAAAGATCATTGTGAGGACTTATAAACTGGTTACAAAACTATCTGAAACTACTATTTGGGCTTCTGTAAAACAATTACAGGAAAACATGACCATCGCGATCTAGACTGTTCATTTTTAGTTACGTTAAACACCTGAAACCACCATTATGGGGTAGTGTATAAATGAAATTTACAACAGCATGCTGCTAAAACAGTGATGTTAAAAACAAAAAGTGAATCATTGACTGTTAAAGAAAGAAATATGAGGGTTTATTTCCTCCCAACATATATGCAGGATCACCACAGCAAACCTAAATAACCAAAATCAGCATAAATGGTTCCTCAAAGGAGCTTTAAATGCTTCCAGAGTTGGAATAGAGAAATGATTTAACTCCGGAAGTGTGATTTCTTTAATTGTACGTTGACTGACAGATTTTTCTGCAACAAATTCATTATCAGAAGACAGTTCACACAAGACTTTGATAAAAAAAAAAAAAACATCTTGTATCCTTAATCTAAGCGTTAGCACCAACTATTGATGCTTTACTCCTCACAAGGTCAGTCTATTGGTTTCTGTACATCCATGTGCCCTCTCTGTGCCCCCCCCTCTGCTCCCCAACAGATCATGTGATGTGCAGGGCTATGTCCAAATGAACACAGGTGCTCTGATTCGTCCTGCATGTTCCAGCACAAATCCAGGCATCCACGGGAGCCTGGCTTCCCCTCCCTAAAGACCATCTGCCCTGGGGAGACACTGATCCTCTGGATCTAATGTCAACACAGAGGGGATGTTTGGGAGCAACACTGGAATCTGGAGTATTGAGTTAGAGGTACGAGACATGAAAGTAAAAGACACACAGTATGAGTGGTCTAACCTGGGATAGGCTTTGTTTGTTATTGCGAATACTCTTTGTCCCAGGGAGTAAAACAAAGCTTCATTAGCAAAATGAAATAGCAAAAAATAAATAAATGGACGGTTAGTGTGAACAAACCAGTTTAACTAAATCTTTCAATGGGATAAATTTAGGGAAAATTACAGTAATGTACTTGTTTTATTTGCCTATAAGCTAGAAACTTGAAAGCTCCAGCAAGATTTTTTTTTGTAAGTAAAGAAACAGTCCAAAATCAATACTTTTACCTAAATATGACTTATAAATGCTGAAAAAACTATCAGTTAAAAGACTAACGACTCAATATTGTTATTATTGCTTGGAAGTGCTGTTGTATGGGATGAGCATCAGATCAAATATGTGTATATATATATCTATCTATATATATATAATCTATCTATCTATCTATCTATCTATATATATATATATATATATATATATATATACACACATATATATATATATACATATATATACATATATATAAATATACATATGTGTGTGTTTAATATATATATAAATATATATATATACACATATATATAGAGATAGATAGATATAGATATATAGATAGATATAGATATAGACAATGCCTTTTTCCAAATCAACACAGTCAATAAGAGATTAATAATTCTGTCTTATCCCTTGTATTACATTGATCTGATTCAAATAAATGAAAACAGCTCTTTTTATACTACATACCTGTGAAACCAGAAACTTTACAGCTCCAGCAAGAAATTTAGCAAGTATTGAAATAGCCTGAAATTAATACTGATGCTCATGTTTGATCTATTGAAGCAAACAAGAACTTAAGGGATAAGACTGACTGTCATCAGGAAGTGCTGTCAGGGGGTGTCAGGACAGAAAGAAAGGTCTTCTTCATTTAAAGTATTGTTAAAACAAAAAGAGGCACGCTGATATATTTATAATTGTTAATAGTGTATGACTATCTTATATGCTCAGTTGCATTTTCAATGTTGTCTTTCTTATCATCCTAAAAAATGTTTAAAATTTATTGTTAAGAAATTACTGAGAGGATTAGGGCCACTGAAAGAAAAATAGAAGTTTATTTTTTTAATTTGTAGAAAAAAAAGAAACTCTAATAAAATAAGACTTAATTCTGAGAATAAAGTCAGAATTTGGAAAATAAAGTCCAAATTCTGAGAAAAAAAAGTCAGAAATCTGGGAGGAAAAATGTCTGTAGAAAAAGTCAGAATTCTGAAACTAAAGTCAGCATTTTGAGAAAGAAAAAACAGAATTCTGGCTTTTTTACACACTTAAACATTTTTCAACCTCTAAAAATTGTTTGTTCATTAGCTCTTATCCCCTCCTTAAAAGGTAACGTCATGGTGGATTTGGATTTTGTTTCTCCATTTTCCTGGCATATACACACAAAAGAAAGACCCCCAAGCCAACCCCTTTGGAACTTTGGATTTAAAAATCACTTTTCTAAACAGACATAATGTAGCATCAAGCATTTATTCAGGCTGGTTCTGCTGCCAGGTCCCTTTGGGATATTATACGTTTTTACATCACCAGTTCATCAAGTTACATTTTTTAGTTTCATATGTCTCTACCTTAAATATACGACTGTATAAAGTGACAGAGTAACATCTTAAATAATGCAGGAGCCTCTACGGGAAAACAGCAGAAAGATTTACAGATCCAGCCACTCACACATGTCAGTGAGCTGAGAAAATGATGAAGCCTACCAAAACCAAGCCCCGCTGTGCTGAGACTCACAATACCTCACTGTTTCCCTTCTTGGATACAAGTCTCAACAATCCTGCGCTCTCTGGGTCAAAGAGTTACATGGCACAAGCCCAAACACGGGTCTACAGTAAATAGAGAGTGCGTCAGAGCATTTGGAGCCCCCACTGCTGACGGACAATGTTTGGTTAGGCCCACCCTGTCTCATGCAAGTGATGAATTAATGTGCAGTGTTTAAGATTTATCTCACAGAGCTGCTGGACTCAACCAAAGTAATGCCAAACGCAGAAGACTTTGAAGTTTGCATGAGAGCCCTAACATCAGCTATAGGGCACTTGAACCTGACTGTGTGACAGGCAGGAGCATTTTTAATATTTTTTTTGTCCGTTTCTTCCTTGTTTACTGAGCTGGGAGGGTGGAACTTGTAGCCTCAGGCTTTAGCTTGGAGTCAGTCCATTGTCAGTGTTAGAAGCTAAAAGGATTAGCCATGTGTGTGTTTGCTTCAGAGGGGTATGCTAAGGGTAAATCGTTTTGGAAATAATTCAAGCACCAGCTGGAGAATGAAGTAACACTTAGATATGGTGTGTATATTTACTGTAAAGAAAAAAATAGGAAGGAAGGAGGCTTTTTTGGACCCAATCTGTCCCTGGCATGGGCCCCAGGCTCACATACACTCCCTAAAAATGATCATCCTGGAGAGTAAATAGAAGTCCATCATCGCTCGGCTGAAAGACTCATTAGGGCTATGAGGACAGAGGAAAGACGGAGGAGTCAGAGGATGGTGCAAGTTTGTTTGAGTGTGTGTTTCAGGCAGAAATAGGGGGTTGGAGAGAGGGAGGATGATCAAAGACGAGGGGGAGGCAGGAAATGATGCAAGGCAGTAAAAAGACAAACTGCTGCTGATGCTTATTTTCACTGTGCTCAACACTAAAAATGGACTGAGGCCCCCCAAAAGGTTGGAGCTGATGCCTCGGCGGTGATCCGGCGCTACAAATAACCCCCCGTGCCTCGTCCGAACGTCATTGTTTGAGTTCCGTCTGGAGTACAGATAGTTCCTATGGGGTCAGGATCCCAGGAGATGGATATTTCCCTCATGTCCATATCTACAGAGGAAAGGAAATATTAAACAACTCCACCACACTGTGAAGAGAGCTTCCTGACTGAAATCCTGCAGACCCAGGAAGCACACTTTAGCCCAAAGGTGCACGTCCACCTCTCTTAAGTCTTTGTTAAAGCAAAAATGACACAGAAATAGAGAGTGATAAAGAAAGAGAGGGTTAGGGAGTTAAACAAACAAAGAAACAGGAAGCCACACGAGGCGGCAAGCAGACATCAAACTGTCAAAGTCAGTCTATATGCAGTGTCTCCATAAAGTGCCACATGCAGACAGGGCTCAGCATGAGGCCCGAGCCCCCAGTCTGCACAGAGCTCCACTATAGTGAGCCCAGGGGAGTCCTGAGGCCAGGTAAAGTACTATCCCAGCCATCACTCTGTCTTCTGCAACTAGAACCACAAGCCGTCTAACAGAGGAGACAGAGCACTTCCACTGCTGTCTCTCAGAGTCATTAACAGGCTTCACTCATAAAGATTTATAACCTCATGATAAATGCATGTGTGACTAAGTACAGTAAAGACACTTCCAAGGATAACAGTTTATTCTCGCTCCAGGACTGGCTTGACTGGGCATTGCTCTCTGAAACACTGCACAAAATTCCTGTGATTTATGAAACACTAGAGATATAGCCAATCCATGTGCCTTATTTCACGTTATATAGAAAGTCCTTTTGTGGTGTTTAAGAGTTAGTCCAGAAAATCCATGGATATGTGGCACACATCTACCTTCAAAACAAAACTTTAGCAAGAATTGTAACTTACAGTTATTCACAAACATTTATTTCTCTAGATCATGGATGGGCCCAACACTCTCAATTCTTTAAATTGTATTTGTTTTGTGCAATAAAATTATGATTTCTTTTTAAAGAAGAATTCAGAAATCTTTTTAAAAAACTGGAAAATGTCATTAAATAATTGGTGAACAAAAAGTTTACAACACCTAATAATATGTTTGAACAGGCTTTTTTTTTCTCTTCGTCCAGCATGTCAAATTAAACATTATTTGCATTTGAGCTAAAAAGTAGCCTCATATATTAACAAGCTGTGTCAAAAAAGCAATATATTTTCTCTTTTTAGTTAACTTGTGAACAATCGTAACTTATTTGTTTAATGTTTCTGACAACTTTGAACTATTTGGCCACCTGGTAGTTAGAATTGTATTTATGGAGCCCACTTTGTCACCACAGATGCCCATCCCTGCTCTCAACCTAAATCAGTTCAATATTCAATAATCATTTATTTGTCCAAAGAGAAATTGGCTTTGGACAAATGGCTACTGCATAAAGATACATATTACACAGTATCAACACTTATCCCAAATTTCCACAGTCTGTCCGTGTAGCTTCCCATCTGTGCTGAGGCTGTGGAGACTGACCAACAGTCAACAGACAAAAAGGCAAAAACATATAAACTCACTGTTAAATACTTTCTATTACCATGTACCAATGTCCATGATATGAAACTTTTCTTTTTTTGCAGTTCTTTTGGAAAAGCTGCTATATTTTCATATCTATGCCAACCACAAGGTCTGACTAGTGTTTTGGTTTGACTTGTGTTATCTGCTGATAGCAAGCACGTTGAATAAATGTTTCTTCACTGACATTTAATTCAAGACATTTCTGATCATTTTGAATAAATTATGTTATTAAAAAGTTTTTGCGGTACTCTTATAAGTTTCAAGAACTGTTGTAACCATGACAACTGCAGATGCAAGCCACCATGGGCCACCATTCAACACGGTCACTTGTGAAACAATAACACCAGGAGGAGAGGGCAACGGAGAGCATGACGTTTTAGGCCCAAAACACTGTTTTCTTTGCTCACAAATGGAGTTTTTAAAAAACTTCACCTTGGCGGGAGTTGCCAAAGCATGTGTTTTCAGTGGCTTTAAACACCATTTACACTTGGACAGAGGGCTAAAAAGCACAGAAAAGCTGTGCTTTACAAAATACCTGTCGACGTGTGGACATAGTCTGAGAGAACTTTTTTTTTATTGAACAGTTAAGTGACCTGTTGATCAAACATGAGAGACAATATTAGCATTGGGGAGGATTATGGCAAAAGAGATAATTAAAAACACTGGTACAGCATTGGTATTGGCTAAAATTATCATTTTAAACATTGTATTAACATCAGCCCTGATTTTTTACAATCTGTGCATCACTCTTTAAACTAATGTCTCATTTGTCTTAAATCTAAGATGATTAAAAGAAACAAGCTGTGGCTGTGACTTTAAGTCAAAGGAGCCATTTTAAATACCCTTACCCTTAATGGTGTATTAAAAATATAGCTATACTAATGATTAGTTAACTCAATGATAAACATATTTCACATATTTTGAGTTCTAAATTACTATGTTATTAACCGACACCTGGAAATGGATTTTTTTATGTAGTAGAAACTTTAGAAAACTCAGCATAGCATCCTTACCCTGGTATAACAGATTAGCATATAAAAAATATGGTAGCTTTTATATACCGTTTCTGCTATTTTCTTTATTTTTACATGGGTCTTCAATTGGCAGGAAGAGTGGCAGTTCTTTCAGTAACATGTCAGGGAACAAAGGAAAAAATGGTTTTATTTGGAGGCACTGCATGAAGTAACTGATATCAATAAAAGTCATGGTTGCAGAGATCTTGTGCAATTTTTAACTAATCTAATAATTATATCAGTTGTAGCAAACCACCAGGAAATATGCAGCATGCACACAATCACACAGGCAAACACACACACACTTGGAGCACTATCCAGCAGAAAACACAGAAGGTAATGTGATGCAGTTCCAGGACTTAGTGCTGCTTAGATGACTCCATGCCTCGAGGGCCTGCTAAACACTGCTCCCTCAGCTACAGCCCCCGAGAGATAGAATGAAGGAGAAATCAGTGTCTGAGCTCATCCAGGCCTGCAGCAGAGAGCTAATACCAAAGCTCACCCTCACCTGTCCATGAAGACCTCTCTGTACCTCCATGTGTGCAGTGCATGTGTGTATGAGAGCAGCATGTGTGCCTTTATGTGCACCAGGAAAGTCCTTGCCAAAAGCACAGCTGCCTTCGTTCTGACGCATGGTTCCATTTCATCTGATCTATCTATCCAGAAAATGAACAACCCACTTTTTTCCCCCCGTGGTTTCTTTCTCTGACACCACCCCGCCTTCACCTTTCTCTCTTTCTCTCTCTTTCAATTCTCTTTATCTCATAATTTCTTCCAGTCCTGCCGTCTGACTCTTCCCTCCAGTCTCGAACTGTGCCGGGGACACAACCTGGAGCTGCAGCCTTCCTCTTGGAATGCCATTAATCCCAACATTCCCATCTCCGTCTAAAGTGAGATCATTAGAGCGCTCAGCGGCGGTGGAGTAAAGAGACGTATTGTGATGAAAACATCCTGCTGCCTGCTCCTCCTCTCCTCTGCCTCCTTATGTTGGTAGTGTGAGCCAAAGGTTTAGGATGAACAAAGAGACTGGAAAAATGGGTGAATTGTGCCTAATAAATCTTTTCTTTATATCTTTTTAACATCTGCAGGAAAAGATACTCCTATACGAATTAAAAACACAAAAAGGCAAAACTACCTTTTTAAAACTATACTCCTCAATAATATTTTAATAATACCACAATGGTATTGTGTTTTACATTGTTGCAAAGCCTGATTAGTTAACTTTAACAAGGTACAACTTGTATGGATAGTGCTTTTCGTGGAATTAAAACACAGCTAAACATGTGGGTAGCGCTCCAAAGAAATTGCGCCAAAGTCTCTTGCAACTGGAAGTCAGTGGACCAGTACTCTTTTCAGTAGTATCTGGTGTCAGCCCTGGTACCATTTCAAAACTTTATACCAAGTTCTGTGAGACTGGTGAAGTCAAAGACAGACCGTAAAGTGGGCATCTCAGGAAGGTAGTTTTGGCAAATTTTTGTGGGTGCTATCCAGCTGTGTTGCTCATTCCATGAACGCATGATCCTTACAAGTTGTACCTCGTTGTATGTCTGACCAATCAGGCTTTCAAACTACACCAATTGGTATTATTAAAGGGGAGGAATTATCAACCAAAATAAAGTTTCCAATCTCTTTTTGATGAGTCCATATAATTTCTTAAGGATACTTTGCAACTATATTAATAGTGGTTTATGTTAAAGTAGGTCACCTGGTCTCTCACCTTATACCACTAAAAGTTAATCAGATTATCATCAAGTCAGAGAGGACACTTGTCAAAGTTTGTCAGAAATCCATTTAACAAATTCTTAACATATCAAGTTAACAAGCAAAACGTGATCATGAGGCCCTGGGAGAGTTGGATTTCTGCAAAGCTTTTAAGAGATATTATGTTTACAAACAGGCAAGCAGCATGATGCCCAATGACCTTTGACCCATGACCTCCACAATCTAGCCAGGTCATGTTCCAGTGCGAGAAAAAAAAAAAAAAAAAAAGTTTGACAGAAATCCCTCAAATATTTCTTAAGATATTGTATTCCCAAGAAAGGGTGACAAGGTAACTCACTGACATTTGTATGACATTGAAATGCAGCTCTTTTTCTTTCCCCTTTGGAAATGCTTGGATCTGAGGGGGCGGGGATATTATGATAATGAGCTCTGCACTGATTGGCTACCCAAATTATGTTTAATGGAAAGGGGGAGGAGGGGTTACAGGCTGTGGAGTGAACTTTCAAAACAGTCATGGTGTCTGCCTGTGATGAGCAGAAAACCCACAAGTAGGTGGAGGCTGTAAAGCTATTACAAAATAAACTCCAGAAAGTAAAAAAACAGTAGTTTTTTTACTGTAGAGCACAGTAGTACTCCCCTTGAGTATTTTAGGGGCGTTTTCTTTAAAGAGGCATAGCAGTTTTCTTCATGAACTGAGAGTTTAATGAAAGGTGTTGTGTTCTTCTACTCCTCAAGCCCCTTCAACAACATTAAAAACAAAGAAAATGGATATTGCAGGACATGAGCCCTTTAAGGCTAATGGTAAAGTTCCAAAACGTGAATGTGTACAGACAGATATTTGTCTTCTGGTGATAATATACCAATAGATATGAGGTTTCACAAGTGGCATTCACAAGCAAAGGTTGATAATAAAAGTCCATGACCTTGACCTTTGACTCAGGAGCTTGAAAATCTGATCAGGTCAAAACACTTAATCAAAGTTTTTTTATGATTGAGCATGAAGTAAGGATTATTTTTGTAGCATTTAAAAAGGAAAGACCAAGACATTGTGTTTATATGGCACAGGGAAATCTTGATGAGTATTTAAAAATTTGTTTCTAGAAATAGTTTTGAGTCCTGCTCTTACTCCTTTTTTTTTCTGATTTTTGCCTTGTCTAACATGAACCAGCCTGACAATTTTACCTCTTTTGTTAAGGGGCCTAAATTAAACCCTGCTTCCCAAAGATTTCATTAAATGCACTCATCCAAACTAAAGAGAAGTCCTCCTTTCTGACTCCAGGTTACCATGCAATCTGATCCCAGCCAAATGAACAAATAAAAGCCTTTTTACGGAACACTGCGACTCAATTAGGCCTTTTAACTGAACCACAGCAAATAAATCACTTTGTTGATCAATGTCTTCAATAATTAAATGCTGGGCAATAGCTTTTCTGTTTTGCCGCTGTCAATACTGCTGAAATTTATTTCTCTCCGGTCGTACAGGAAGTCAATTTTTACAACCCTTCGATTTTCGACTGGGAAAGCAAATAATTTGAATGCAGCAGCAAGGAGGGGGAATTAAACAGTCTGCTGTGTAAATGCAGACGCTGATGTCTTTACAGGGGCTCTTTTTTTTCTTTCTGCTGCAGCGTTAATCAATAGCTGAACTTAGATATACCCCGCAGTCCTAAACCCTGTGCACCAAACGCTCCAGGAACATTGCTGCAAGGCCCCGCACCAGGATATGAATATGATATAACCATCCAGTCGTGCTGCTATCCACAGTGGTAATCTAACATGATGAAATACATCCTCAGAAAGCATTTCAGAAAGTTTTCTGCGAGGGTCTGATTGTGTCTCATGCTGTAGTCTCCCTCCGGACAGGACTGTATATCATTATTTTCTCCTAACCTCGGGCTATTTACTACACTTTACGCTGACGAAATAACTTACTTTCAATCGGCAACCCCTGCCCTCTTTGTAAGGTAATTTCCCTCGCTGAAAATGGAGGAACCAGGAGAGGAAGCAAAGGGACAAATTATGCTCGGTGTCTAGACGGGTACACGGGCAACAACAAAGGCAAACCTCTACTGAGAGCAGATCTGAAGCACAGACAGGCACACAGTCAAATCTCCAGGCTGCAGCTCAACATTTACACAAAGTAGTAAGCACAATATACTTGAACCCAGGGGTGGAAAGTAACTGCATACAGTTCCTCTAGTTACTGTAATAGAGTATTTTTAGTTTACTTGACTTTGTGAGTACATTTTATAATCAGTGCTTCTATGTTTTAAAGGCAGAGGTCTTTCTGAGGCTCTGTGTCACAGGCCTATGAAGGTTAGCAAAGAGAAAGTTTAGGCAATGACAATCTTGTCTTTCAAGGCCAATGCCCACATTACTAGTTAAAACAACAAAATAAAATCACATTTATCTGTCATTGCCTGTTTGTTAAATGCAAGCCCCATTTTCTGAAACAGATTAGAGCTTTGATATCCATGACATTTTCATTTTGGAATGGGGATTGACTAAAGCAATGCCTGTACAGACCTGTTATAAACCGTGGGCTGAATCCGAAGACAATTGATTGCGCCCACAATTAGTGCCTTCCCTTTGCGCAAACAGCGTCCAAAAAAATTGCATAGTTTTAGCTCCTTATCCTCAGAATTATTCATGTTCAATCAAATGCTGAAACAAAAACGCCCACAAAGTTAAGCAGCTGAGTGCTATTTACTCCTGTTTTTCCACTTTTCATTTAGAAAGTCTGTGGCACGGCAAGGAGTTCAGATAGGACACAAGAAGGTGGGCAGATCCAGACAGAAAACAAAAGAGAGAGATGACTGTGCTGAGACACGCATCCAAACTCCAGTATGTAAAATACTTCCATAAAGAGACAGTTGTTGCATGTTGGTCCGTGCTCAAATGGTACATTAACATGACCATTTCTGGGCTTTTTTCTATAGCAGTGAAACAAATTTCCAAGGAATGCACACAGAAACCAATCAAATAAATTAAATAAAATCCAATCAGGAGCTGTCCAAGATACTTACATTACTCTGCTTTTATGCACATGATACAAATAAATCAGCCTATATCAAAACTTGATTATCATTTTACTATCAGTAATCATTAAGAAGCTCTTTAGAAACATACATGGTTTTAAACATGGACTTTGGGTTGCAAAAACACCTTACTGAATTTAGTTTTTGCAATTGCAGCAATTCTACAGAAGATTTTGTTCTAATATTAAAAAAAGCAGATAAATCAATTTGTCTGGAAGTTTGTCACAACTCAGCTGAAGTTGAGAGAAGTTATTCTGAGTAAACTTATTTGCTGCCTAATGTTTCATTGATTGATCTATTAGTTAGAGCGTTATGGATCGTTTTAATATGTGCCCTTAACTTACAGTTTACAAAAATGAACAGAATGAGGGGATTTATTTAATGCAGAAAGAAAGCAGAGGCATGGACACTTAAAGCACATTTGAGCAGTTTGGATTAATCATCAGTCTGTTCACAACAGTCTACAGGCTGAAGTGAACACTTTTTACAGGTAATCTGAGTGATATTTGGACAGACAACATTTCAATTTCACTCTACTGCTGTGCGTAAAGGAAGACATGTTGTGCATAAAAGTATGCTAGCTACTCTCTCATGCTTCTGACCTTTCTCATTCTTGTCCCACAACATCTGTTCATGCTGCTGCAAGCAGGGCCACAATTGTCTGCATAACACTTCAGTTACTGTTATTTTGGCATGACACAGGAAAGTTTATTAAAAATACTCTGTGCTTTGAGTACATTTGACTTGAACTATTTCTCACTTTTACTTTCGCTACCATAACTGAACTTGGGTAAAATTAACTAACTAAAGTAACTGTACTTTTACCTGAGTACAATATTTCTGCACCATCACCCTGTTTCAACAGTGCTAAAACAATAATCGCAACTAACAGAAATAAATAATGAAGCTGTCAAGAAATGGAAAGAGGAGCACACTGGGAACATAAATCATGCAAGTATCACAATGCAGCACCTCCTTGGACAAGATTCCCCTGGGAAGGGTCCAGGCAGACTGAGATCCTGGACTCTCTCACAGCTATGTAAATCATACCTGCCCTACTAGACCCTCAGCCAGACCCCAACAGCCCCCTCCAGACACTGCTCACAGCTTCCCTTGCTCAACTGTTAATTCAACCCAGAAATGGCTGCAGCCACAGAGCCTGTGGCTCAAAACTAGGTCTCAGAGGAAGCTCCCTCACCCCAGCCACAGAGCTGCAGACCTCTAACCTCAGCTCCTACGCTGAAACCCCCTGAGCCCTCAGCTGAAGTCACAGTTGCAAGGCTGTTGGTGGAGTCTCAGAAGCGTTTTCCTTAAAGTCCATCATTAATCATGGGTTCAAGATCCAGCCCTCAGTCTCTCTTTGGGTCCCTTTTCAAAACTTAAAGCGCAGGTTGATAAAGTGAGGCTGTCATAATCACTTTGAATCTCAGAGGCACAAGTCTGAACAGCCTCTCTTTTTATGTTGACTTGTTCATATTCATCCTATTGATGATTTTGTAGCTCCTTTTATATATATTAACACAGGCAGTTTTACCATTATGGAAATGCCTGGAGATATAGTTATTTAAGACATCTAGGCAGGTATCAGACAGTGATTAGGATTGTCATTTGAATGTAAATAAGGAGCCAAGAGTGCATTGTACAATGTATCACAGACAGCCTGTGAACGAACATACAGTTTGTGTAATTTGGATAGCCTATTGGATAAAATGTTGCAATTCACATCTATCACTACTGCACTCTCATGGTGCAGCGCCATTTGACCTATACATTAAGTTATCCAAGGCACTGTTAGTGAATACCATTTATATGTATGTTTGTTACTGTTTGTAGATTAAATGCTATCCATGTATGTTTCCAGATAAAGTAGATAAAGAATTGCATTTGATACAGGAGTATTATGCAAAGCAAAGCAACGGGACCATTTTTGTTAGAATATTATGTCAGGAGAGTACAAGAGACTCAAATGGTAAGTTAAATCACTGCAAATTGTTTGTTTGTCAGTGGTCTGACAGATGTGTGGATTGTGGCTGCTGTGTCGGTTGGATCTTGAATTGGTTAAATGGAAAGAATAAAAAGACTCATAGCTTTCTAGCAAAGTATGAAAGAGTTATACCTCCTAAAGCAGCCTCAGGTCATTTGCACTGAAGATTGATTTCATTTCAGACAACATGTGGGGTGTCATTAAATATAACATTCAAATAAAAAGTGCAAAATGAATGAAACTCACACTTGGTTGTATCAATTCAGTGTCCGTCCATGTAAACCAGTGGCTTTCAGTTAGCAAATCTGATGTGGATATTTTGATATTTTAATGAATTAAACAAAGTAATGTTCACAAGTTCTCTTACTGTTTTCAAAAGGTCCTGCAACTGCAACATCTGGGGACTTAGTCAGCTGAAAGTCACCAGTTCATAATCACAGAACATTGGAAAATGAGGGAATTGCTTTTAAATGGCGTGAAAACAATGCTGGCAGTTTGTTTTCTGGTCCTCAGTTTGAGCTATTGATAATTAAAGATGATGTTAATCCTCATCTCTAAATTGTCTACTCATCTGTAGAGGTTGTATGCAGTCTGAGCTCTCTCATACTCCAGGTTTTCCTCCAGTGATGAGTATTGCACATTTTAGAATATATTAACAATTTAACTCAGTCGAGCAAGTACTTGATGCAACTTCGAACACTTAGTTTCTCTCAGGCCTTACTTTTCCGTCATCACAGCTGTGACAGTGACAGGGAGCCTGTGGGTTGAGTCTTGATTGTTAAGATGCATAAACAGATATGAGAGAATCCAGTTATTTTCTGCCAAGGGGGGAATGTTTTTGCTGGAGTTTGTTAATTTGTGAACACTCAAAAACATGTATAGAAATGGATTTAGATACCATTTTCAGGCGATATTAGTCATGGAAAAAAGGAAGAAGGGATTTAATTTTGCTCTAAATCCAGATGTGTATCAATAATTTTTTTTAATGATCTGTTCACTAGATAGGGCAGTTTCCCACTTTTTTTGCTAATAACTCAATAAGTACTCAACAGACTTTCAATTTATTTTCAGGGAATGTTTGTCATGGCACAAAGAAGAAGTGATAAGATTTTCCAAATCCAGATACTCAGCAGGGAACAGTGCGAGACAGGTCAGTTTTCCACATTTTTCACAAGAACTCACCCAGCAATGTTGGAGTGCCTTGGTGGAGGTTTGTGCTCTTGGAGCACTTTTACTTTGTCAAAATAAGACACCCAAATAGGGAATGCAATCTTTTTTTTTGTAATTCTGGACAGCCTGGTACTAAACAAGCCATGGTGCATTGTAGTATGAGACCTGGGGACTGGAGATACCTGGCATCATGATAGTAAGAAACATAATGATGGCCCATTGGCTAAAACAAATTTAACACTTAAACTGGTTTCCATTAATAATACACATAATTAAGAGGTACACTATTTAAAGCTAGAAGTTTTTTGAGCTCTGTCAACAGATGAACACTGAACAGAGTTTAATTTTTGATTAACTTTGCTCGTCTCTGCCAGTTAATGAATTCGAGTTGGAATTCTAAAAGATCATACTTTCTCTTCATATAGGAGGGTCATAATTAAATATTTTTGGGACTGATGATAAAAAATGTATCAATCCACTAACAAGAACAGAAGAAATGTCGAACTGTAAAAAGCTGGTCAAATAGGCCAAGCAAGAAACACAGAGAAGAGTTCAGCTTCAAAAGCCATATTTGATCCTTCCAGACACTTCATTGGGAGCCCAGCAGGAGAAAAAAAAGAGCAGTGGATTGGAATGCAGCCATTTGGTTGACCCTGTGGCCGTCTCAGGGAGGAAGGCCGGAGACAGGTAGATATATGGCCAGCTTGTTATTGTGAATTCCAGATCCTGTGATTATCTCCCACTCTCTTAACCTTCTGGGGTTCTTTTTTAATCTGGGGATTCCTGAGACAGTTCACTTCAGAGTGGTTGACGTAGCTTCTTGGTTACCTTTCGCTGACCCTCCTTTTGACTACCCAAACACACACACATACACACACATACACATTCATAGCTACAAGCTGCAGGATTCCCAGTTTAGGGAAAAAGAAAAAAACAGTACCTTACAGATTCCAGGGCCAGGGTCAGGTTTCGTTTTAATGTCCGTTTGCATGTGCGGGGGGGGGGGCAGGCGCTATGGAAGAGCTGGGGTTAGTGTGGAAGGGTGTGGGGTGAGCAGGAGTTCCCCATGGCAGCCGTCCATCGAGCTCATGCGAACCCTGATGTCACACAGCCCTACTTGTAAGTTTGATGACGAGACGCACCTTTTTCTTTTTTTTTCTTGCTTCCACTGAGTGTGCTCTCCTGGGTCACTGATGGTGAATTTAAAACACCGTTAGCTGCAAAAGATGTTGATAGACAAGACAAACAGGGGAGCCCCTGATAGCGGAGACTTCTAGACAAAAGGAATCAAGTTTCTGCACCTTGCTCCGAACGAGGGACGGCTGATTGAAACCAGATAAGGTTCAAATGGAACTGTTAGGTCCAGTAATGAGATTCCCCGAGTGTATGTTTGGATTAGGTGATTACAGACCCGGCCTTCCTCCCCTTCGCAGTCACTCTCACATGCACACCAACACACATGCAGACTCAGTGGCGCACATACCCCAGCGGCAAAGCGTCAAGCATAAGGCTATCATAGGGGTAAAAGTTCATGAAAACGGTGAAATACAACTCAGCCTTCCTGTCTCTGCACTTTTATAGGGAGGTGTAGCAGAACAAAAAGAAAATGGGGTTATGAAAATAGACACAGCTGGCAGTGCCTAAACAATAGGCCAGCTGGTTCTTTTTGAAAGTAATGATCCTCACGGCTTCTCGCAGACAGGTCCGCAGAGTAGCTAATAAAAGAACAGCGAGGTTTAAAAGAGGAGAAAATGCTTAAAAACAGAAAAGGCATGTTAGATTGACACCTGCTTTTGTGGAGCCTAATGTCAGGTTAGGACATTTTTAGCAGAATGGTAAAAATGTAAGCTAGGCCCCATGCAAGAATGGACCAATATTAAATCATAATGCAAGAAATATAAGATATCACCATGTCATTACAAAATCTATGCCATCTGATTATATATACCCCTCAAATTTGTAAAACCATCTCTGTCATGGACTCAAAATAAAGTTCAACCCATTTTTTTTCAGAATGCTACAAACAGGTTTGTGTAAATTAGGCAGATGTAAAATTCTTGCTCCTTGCCAGAATTTTGCTGTATTTTCAAAATTTTGCCATCAAGTTTGTGCAATAAGACAGTGGGAATCTCTCACACCAACACCGACATTTTCAGGTGTTTTCAACCTATTTGCTACTTAAGCTGCGTTTCCACCCAACAGTCCGATTCAGTTTGGCTTGGTGGTGAGCAACTGCAGGTGGTTTCCCTGTCAAATCAGAAGAAAAGTTTCCCTAATAATCGACCCGTGCCATCCCACTTTTTAGAACCCCTCTGACAGGGTGCAGAGCATACCAAGACAACCCCAAAGGGTGGAGCAATAAGTGCAGCAGTCTGTCAGTTGGTCACAAAAATTGTCTATTCCCATGCGACAGCAGCTGAAAAGGAAATACAAAGGTGCTGTGATCAATAATCTGTGGATTTAGAGCGATTTGTTCCCTGCTGTTGCTGTAAAGAATGTCCTCATGAAGCAATGCTCCATAGAGTCCTGGAGGGCTGGAAGTCCTCAGTCCTTCCTTTTTGTTTACAATTGCTCTCTACTTCAGCCGGCTTCACTGTGTCACACTGTTGTGAAATCACACATTTATATCTCCGCCCTCAAGTGAAGGTATAACTGGCAGGCAATGGAAACCCAGGTGAGATCAAGGTTTACTGCTCCAAACTGTACCAAACTATACTGAACCAAACCAGACCACTCAGTGGAAATGAGGCTTCAGGCAGGGAAACCCCTGATGCTTTCCAGTCCCACTCCCCTTAATGTTGCCAGCCTATCTGTACATTTTAGACAGCCACTATTCCACCCACCCTTCAGAGTGTTGCTAACCTACTTGTATAGCTCAGTCTGTAAAAGCATTTTCTCCCCAACAGTTCCACAGACTTTTAAAATGTTTTCAACCTTTTTGTGCAATTTTGATAGTGAGACACCCTCAAACCTCTCCAGTTTCACCTACTTTTCTACTGCTTTTGCACATTTAAGGTTTTCTCACCCAGATTGTTTGGGGGAGTTGTTCTGATACAGGTGAATATTATATACTTGTTTGCATGTACACAAACACAGCAATAAACCTCTGTTTCGGCACAAGTGACATTGCAAAGCTCACCTGAAATAGATGGTCTCGTTCATAATACCAATTGGTATTGCATTTTATATCATTATTACTACCCTTTGTATTATTAAAAAAATGTTATTATTATTTTTATTTATGAAGCCTGATTAGTTACCCTTACAGCAAGGTAGAGCTTGTAAGGATCATGCATTTATTGAATGAGCAGCACAGCTTAATTGTGGGTGGTGCCCAAAAAGGTGCCAAAATCTCCTCTTAACTGAAAGAAAACCTACAGTTCTTCAGTGACGCAAGGGTCAGGAACAGGTCTTCTTTGGAAGTTGTCTTCCTGGGACGCCCACTTTGCAGTCTGACCTCACCACTCTCATGCAACTTAGTCCTAAGTTTGGAAATGGTACCAGGACTCAAGCCAAATAATGCTAGCACTCTGCATACCGGAACACCAGCTTCAAATTGCAGGGGATATAGGCACTACCACAAGTTTAGTGATGTTGGTCTTGCCATGAATGCATGATCATTACAAGTTGTAGCTCGTTGTGAATGTGACAATCAGGCTTTCCAACAATATAAAATACAATACCAGTTGGCATTATTAAAGGGCAGAAATATTTTTATAAAACTTTTTTTGAGGAGTATATTTATTTTTTTAAATACATAGATAATATTGATGTCAATTATACTGTCTTTCTGTGTATCTTACCCATAAAACTTAAAATATGACCAAGTCTCGGTTTAGGGTTTAGAAAAACACCCATAATTTTTGGAAACAATAAATTAAATCAGTCAGTTTCAAAGTTAAAAGTGTAAAGTTTCTGTTTTATCATTACTTCAACCCATGTGGCTGTGCATGAAATGCTTTGCAAACCATATTGACACACATTAAAGTTAGTAGGTTTAAGCATTCAGAGCAAAAAAAAAAGGTGTGCATAATTAGGTGATTTTTTCCAACTGCTGGGACAACACTGTCAGAGGCTTGCAGCAGCAGCAGCAGCATCTCACTTCAATACCGGTGTGTGTGTGAGTGTATGCATTGTTCTTTTGAAAAGTTTGTCACAGTGACAGCGTCACCGGGGTTTTTGACATCGCCTGTCATGCTGAAGATCTCTGCTGCCTCTGTTGCTGTCACTCCTTATCAGCACTCATTTCTTAAGTTTATGCTTGCAAATATTCAAAAACCATATTACCATACCTACCGCTGCCAGGGGGGCAGAAATGAAAGGAGGCAATAATCTCTCTCTTTCTTTATCTGCGAGCTATCCTTCAGCAAAGAAGGAATTTTCAGCCGGCTTACTTGAGTGAGAAGGATATTAATGTTTTGATAGTCATCTTTTTTTCTAAAATGATCCAGCTTGTGTTCTCTATGGCAAACACTCTAAAGTTCTTCTTCTAATACTCCTCTAAATTATTCTATTTCACCTCGGGTTAAATGGCAGTGTCACAAAAGAGCGTATATAAAATTATTAAATACAGCACACAATAGTTTGGGGAGTGTGGGGGCGGCTTACATGCACATTTAATTGCATTACAAGACAAACACTTAGCACTATAATGCAGAATCACAGCGGTACAATTTCACAGTGCTTCTGCACAAAAACACGCCGCCTGGCACGCATTTTGGCATATCCATCACAATGCTCCTATCTGCAAGGTGCAGGGTAACCTGATTTAAGGGCAACTTATTGGATTTGTGGGAGGGACTGTGAGGGGTGGAAGGGAGAAAAGAAAAACAAAAGGGAAGGATTAATCACGATGCAGCGGCGTGACAGAGCCTACAAAGGCAGCCATGAAACAGTTGCTTGACGAGAGAATGATTGCAGGATCTGCAAGTAACTGGCTGCCACCGGCGATGTTCTTCCTCCAACTCAACTTGTCAGGTGTAATCATTTTGTTAAGCTTAATGTTTTATGCAAATGCACTCAGGGAGAGTTTTGTCAGGGGGCTGGTTGTTGTTTTTTTTGTTCCTCTGTTGTGTGATGTATGTGTGGGGACGTATTGTGGTTAAATGTGTGTGTGCTAGGGGGTGGGTGGGTTAGTATTTGGCGGCGGCTTACATGCATGTGTGTGGTATTGTTTTTTAAGCACTCTGAAAATATTTGCATTCCTCTGAACCCTGCCTGTGTTGCCCTGATTATTTCCTGTATGCATCAGGGTTTTTCTCTGGTGGAGATCACACGGCTCGAGTCACATCACACGCTGCCTGAAGAGGAGGGAGCCGCCGCTGCTCGGTGGAGCCTGCCTTCCCGCCTTCAATACAGGAAGAGGATTAAGGAATCAATGAAGAGAGGAGAGGAGAGGTCCGATATGTTGCTGACTTCTCTGCAGAGGCCTGATGATCTTCCACAATGTATTGACACAATGACCAATGTATCGGCATGGCCTCATTATGATATATGAAGTCCCATGTGTGTTTTTGACTTAAGACTTTCAAGGTGACCAGGAAAACTTGAGCATTTAGTCTGTTAAAGCAGAGTATCAATAACAATTGGTTTTCCTAGTCTGGCATCACACATTTATTCTCGAGGTATTTCGCAGGTTTATTTACAATGACAGGGCTGGCATTTGATGAAGCAACAGCCAGTGTCAAACCAATGATAGGTGACTATTCCATTTTAAAGTGGTCATTGTTTTTAAGGTTCACTGACACATCAACGTAAAAGTAGCTGACATTGACCAACATTGAAAAATCATCAAACTTTCAGTGAAGGTATGTTCCTTGGGTCAGTTTTGCTCTGTTCAATGCAGGTCCACCTATGTAAAGCAGAGAGAAATGTTGTGCTGGTGGAGTATGACATTTCTCAGCATCCACCAGACTAACTGAGGACGAATTTTAAATGTTTGTCAAGTTTAGAGCATATTTACTGATACACCCATTACTGCCTTCACTCTCATGTTGAGATAGACATTAAAGAAGTAATACCCTAGATTGTGTGTCCTCACATTGGCCTTAACACTCTCTTACTGCATTCCAACTGATGTCAATTCCTGTCTGTTGCCCCCCAACGTTTCTGTCGTAGTTGTCTGAAGCCCTTTTCCTCACTGGACACACCTTTATCAAAGGGTAAACGGCCGTCATGTTTGCAGCAAAATCACCCATTGATCTTATTTGGAAGCGGTTGTTTCCGCTTGTGAAGCCTTTGGACTGTCACTGGTCAGCCCGCTGCTGGAGGAGGGTCATTTGGCTGTGCCATGTAGGGAAGTAGTGCCACAACAAAGTGTTCTTTGTGGCTTGTTTTAGAATATTTAAATCTTGCAGAGTTGTCGGCCCCATCTGCAGCAAAATAAAGCTCTAGCTTCCATTCCAGTTTTTTTCTGTACAAAGCTGATCTCCATCACTTGAGATCCATCAAAAATCATTACATATAATGATTAAATAATTATAATTATAAAGATAAAATTAGTAGTATTGTGATAGTAAAGGTTGAAAACACTGTAGATAAAGAGGTTTATGATATACAAGGTGCGTCAGAAAAGTTCCAGGACTGGTGACACAAAAGATTAATTCATGATCGTCCACTGTGAGTTCTTGCCACAGGGCCAGCCGATCAACTAACATGCCTACAAAGACATACTGCGGCGTTTGCTTCGTTCAGTGCGCGAGAAGAGGCGAGAGTTGTGGCAGGACAACACGCCTGCTCACAATGCATGAGCATCCGACAGTTCCTGGCCGAGGAGAATTTACCTGCAACAATCTCAGTTCTGCATTTATTCCAGTAAATATGGGATTTTCTGAATGTTGTTAGTATATTCAAATAGTGCAAATGTTATTTGGAGATAGTATTCTTCTCTTACAGCCTGATATTTAAGGCAGGATGTAAGGCTCAGCCTCTACCTGTTGGGTGTGGGGACAGAGTTAGTCCTCTTCTGGGAGCCAGTTCTTTTTGTGACGACCTTTATAGCTAGTCTGTTGTCACAGAGTCTAAACTTCTTTGCGAATTTTTCAATGGATGATCTTTTACAGTGCTCAGGTAATCTGCCAGTCTGTATTTTCTGTTTATGGCCAGATAACATTTCAATGTGATTTGTTTTTGGGTTGCTTCTTCCCAGTATTTCACATAAATTTCTGTTTGTTAATGAAGTATCTGAAGTGAAACCATGATTTTTGAGGTGCTGGGGTCCTGTGATTGGTTAGGTTGAATTGGGTGGTTGCAGTGTTCCTGGTGCTAATGTCACCTGGTACTTCCCTGTGGAACCAACTGTTCCAGGTGTCTTTTGAGAAATCCATGACTTTCCAAGCCAATTCTTGCCTCTGTCCCAACTGTTTTTGTAACATGCTGTAGGCATCACATTCAGGATGTGTGTAAAGACCTATTTACAACGACAGTGATGACAAGAGTACTATGTTACCCCAGTTTTTATCACATAGCAGCTCATATATCCTCTGTAATAGTAAGAGAAAACTCTGTATCAGATACATACAGCCTCATAGACACAAACTAACTCCCCTCAAATCAGAAAATTGTTTCACCCATAAATACCCAAGGTAATCATCTCTAAAAGCCAGCAGAGGGAGAAGGAATGCATCGGCACGAACCAAACCTAACACGGCCCTCAGGTCCTCTTTATGAACTCGCGCCTTTTTGTACTTTTATTGAGCTATATCATTTTTTATGGTTCATCATCATCATCAGAGGATCTCATGTGAGAATCAAAGCCTAATGTCGACGCTGAGGGAAGAAAGCAGTCAGGCTGAATGCAGTCTTAGCCCCGGGTTTCATTTTCAATCGCCCTCTTTTTTTTCCCTCCCCTCCTCTTTCCTGCACGTGCCTTAATTCGCTGCCAGATGCGATAAAACGGATGTAGCCCATGGAAAGCAGGGTGGCTGTCTTATCTACGAGATGATATTCACTGCTTTGGCTGTTTTTTATCACCTTTAAAACTCCCTCATACTTACACACAGCCACCTATATCATCTGGAGCAGGTTCACTCTCCTATTTCAGTCAGTCAAAGAGCGAGGAGATGGTGAAATTCATTTGCACTTCACTTTGAATTAAATTTGACAAATTGCTCATTTTAATTCCCCAAAGAGTACATGCCCCCGAGCCTCCACTCTATAAGTTTAGGTGACATCTTTTTCATCATTGTCTCGCATTGAAATAGTTTCAGATGGGGAGACAAATCGTGATGATTTGTGTCTTTGAAAATTATTTTTGGGTCCAAAAGTGGAAAAAGCTGAATGACATTTAACCTGTAGTACTGTTAAGTACTACTTATGTGCACAAAAGTCATGGAGAAATGTTTGTTTAAGCTGACGTGACTTACAAATGGAAGTGAGTAAAAGAAAGATAGAAATCTCAAAGGAAAAAAATCATTTATATTTAAACACTTCTTTCTGAAGATCCAATAAAATGACTAAACTTTTTGTCACTGTCAATATACCTCAAACTACCACTATGAAATGATTTCAATACAAACATTAAAATCAAAATTCAAATGAATTTAGGATGTTGTGTTAAACATAAATAAAAACAGAATACAATGATTTGCAAATCCTTTTCAACATTTATTAAGTTGGATAGACTACAAAGAAAAAAAAAACTGGTACAAGGAAAAAAAAAGGCTGGGAGTATTGAGGAACTCTCAAAAGACACCTGTTTAGAGCGTGCCACAGGTGAACAAGTGAATTGGAAACAGGTGAGTGTAAAAAGACTATATAAAGACTATCCCTGAAAGGCTCAGTCGTTCACAAGCAAAGACGGGTCAAGGTTCACCACTTTGGGGACAACTGCATGAGCAAATAGTCCAACAGTTAAAGAAAGTTTGACAATGTAAAATTGCAAGGAGTTAAGGGATTTCCTCATCTCCAGTCAATCATATCATCAAAAGATTCAGAGAATCCAGAGAAATCTCTGCACGCAAGCAGCAAGGCGGAAAACCAACACTGAATACCCATGACCTTTAGCCCCACATGTGGCACTGCATTGAAATCCAGCATCATTCTTTAAAGGATATAACTGCGTTGGCTCAGGTGTAGTCACAAAAACTATCGTCAGTTAACACAGTTTGCTGCTATATCAAAAAGTTCAAGTTAAAACTCTACCATGCAAAGCAAAAGCCAAATATCAACAACACCCAGAAATGCCACCGGCTTCTCTGGGTGTATCTGAGATGGACTGATGCAAAGTGGAAAAGTGCGCTGTAGTCTGACGAGTTCACATTTTAAATTGTTCTTGGAAATCACGGGAATCGTGTCCTCCAGACTAAAGAGGGAAAAGGACCATCCAGACTGTTATCAGCCCAAAGTCCAAAAGCCAGCATCTCTGATGGTATGTGGATGTGTTAGTGCCCATGTCATGGGTATGTTGCACATCTGTGAAGGCACCATTAATGCTGGTAGGTACATACAGGTTTTGGAGCAATATGCTGCCATCCAAGCGACGCCTTTTTCAGGGAGGTCTCTCCTTAATTCAGCAAGACAAGAAACAGTCTGCTCGTGTTACAACAGTGTGGCTTCATAGTAAAAGAGTACAGGTACTCGACTGGCCTGCCTGCAGTCCAGACTTCTCTCTCATTGAAAATGTGTGGAGCTTTATGAGGCAGGAAATGTGACAACGGAAACACTGGACTGTTGAGGAACTGAAGCTGTACATCAAGAAAGAATGGAAAATATTCAGCCTACAAACCTTCAACATTTAGTGTCACCAGTTCCCAAACGCTTGTAGATTGTTGTTAGAGGGACAGGTGATTCAATACAGTGGTAAACATGCTCTTGTCTTTTTGAGGGAGTTGGAGGCATTAAATTCAAAATTAGTAAATATTGCACAAAAGTAAAGCAAAAAAGGTTATTAGTTTGGACGTTAAATATCTTGTCTTTGTATTATATTCAATTGAATATAGGTTAAAAGGGATTTACAAATCATTGTATTCTGTATTTAGCCATGTTTTACACAACTTCCCAACTTCATTGACTTTGGCTCAGTATTCCATATCAACAGAAAGTAGGCCTAAAGTTTGAAAAGAAGTAGGACGAAGTTTACACTACTTTTTAATATAAGCGTTATTTACTTTGTAGCAGCACATTTATCATATCTGTATAAATGCCTCTACAACAGTGGTTTTCAAAGTGGGGGCCACGGCCCCCTGGGGGGCCACCAGGAGGCGCTAGGGGGGCCTCAGAAAATTTGAGGGAAGGGGAAAAAACTGAATATAATTATTTTTATTTTTTATTTTATTTTATTTTTTTAGAAAACCATTTTCCTGAACGTACAACACGTAATCTGCTGTAATAGTTGGATTCTCAAGTTTCCGATTGTACCTAAACACACCTCCTGTGACATCTGCAACTTTGCCATGATGAAGTCATGATCTGTGTCGTCCTTGCAGTTTGCACCTGTTATTCAGCTATCGTGTGGCTAGCTAGCTAGCACAAAATGGACAGGTTTTTGACAGGAAAAAGAACGAAGGAGGAGACCAACAGCCCGCCATGGAGGTTTCTGTCTGTGGGTTTGCAAAGGGGGTCCCTGGCCAGAAGCGAAGGCCGTTTGGGGGGCCCTGGCATGATAAAGTTTGGGAACCCCTGCTCTACAAAACGATAGCACCATTAGACAATTCAGGGCAAAAATCCGACATAGTTCACTTTTATGACAACATATCTAAATGTTTAATGATTTCACTCTTTTGCTTGTACAGGTTGTAGGGGAATAAAATCTACATAAAAATACACTTAATATCTGTCAGCTTTATATCTATATTAGCAAAATCATATTATTCTAAGCACTATGCTGAAAGACACAGAAAAACAGCCTCAGGCATTAAGATTTTCCTTTCCCCCAAACATGTGCTGAGGCAATCTAAGAATCAACACATGCACAGCTGCACACAAACACCTCCTCTGTCCTTGCTCTGCCATGTACTCGGGTGAAAACTCATTCTGTCTGCTAGGTGCCTCTAATGTCCCTCCACCCATAAGTAAGCAATGAATAAACTGTAGCTTCCAATAAACACTGCACGGTGTGTGAAGTGGATTTGAAATATGGTAATGCAAGTGTGTGTGTGCGTGCATGGATTTGACTCCGGCCAGACCACCAAGCCAGACCAGAGAGGACAAGCAACACTGCAAATGACAACAAAGGACTTCAATAGCACTGCATGGGCAACAATAAAATGGCATCCATGGGTGCAATTACAGAATTACTCGAGTGGTGTAGTGGCTCTTTCTCATTAGAATATTACCTCTGGCTCCCAACAGCAAGTTGAACCCCATTAAGATGACCTTCAGTGGTACAGCGCTCATTAAAGAACACTGAAATGCTCTTTTTCATCTGTGGGCCATAATGAGGGGGCCCAGTGTTCATATCAATATGGAATTTTATCAGGAAAGGCCCCAGCTGCAATTATAAAGACCTTTTCCTGAAAAGTTCACTTCCATTATGCCCCTATACCACTGGTAATGATATTGTGGCTATACTTGCTCCCCCCTCCAGTAAGTTAATATCAAATATGAAACCAGATATCAGTGGCCCCAGAGACGTGTGTGCACACTGTGTGTGTACACGTGTCTGCATGTAAGTGCTGCCACAGTGTAAGCAGCAGCGTCCTTCATTGCATTGTGTCTTTAATCTTTTGATATTACAAGCCATTCATCATTTCTGCCTGACACCTTCATAAAATAAAACATACAGTAATTAATTTTGTGAGACGTAAAGAAGGAGAGGAGGAGGATCAGGAAAGAGGAGACGGGAAGAAGAGGACTATGGGAAGGAGGTTTGGGAGTCCTAAATTAAGATTAGACCTAATGATATTTTATGAGTCAAAGCTGTTGGAAAAGAGCTTTATTTCAGAATTTCAGGCATGTCAGAGGAAAAGCAATGAAGCTAATAGAGTTTAACATGAATATGATCTACTGATAGTAAGAGTGATTCTTTTAATACATCCGATTTCTCATTAATCAATGTGAATACTTGAGATTATAACACTGTTGGACTACTCGATTCATCTGATGGTACTGGAATCACTGGTTTATCAAACACAGACATTATAAGACATTTTTAAAGTTGCTGTTGATTATAAACTGTTTATGATTTGATTTTTATGAGATATTGATCATGCAAATGACGTTTCTATGAATGTATGAAGAAAAATGAAAAAAGAGGAGAGAAATATTGAACATTTAGGATGTTTCATGACAACTTTTTGGGGATTTTTTTTTATTTCAATGATTTCATTATGATTTTTTACAGCATTCTAACAAATTCCTCTGAAACTTGTGTGTTTATCCAAAATATTTAAAAGTCTTGACCAAACTTTTAGGTACGAGCAGAATATTATGGGACATTTCATAAAAGTTTCATCATAAAGTTTTCCAATGAAAAGTGTAAGAATCTCTGCAGAAAAATATTCAAGATTTCTTGGTAAAATCTTTCTTGTAAAAAACATGAATATTCAATAACTTTCATCAAAAAATTTCATGTTTTTTATAAACATGTGTATGTATGTACAGGCATGTAGGCATCTTTATCGGTATATGTAATACATATCCAATTTTTTGTCAGTTTTTGAAAATTCTAATTTATCTGGAAATATCAGACATATTTCTGATACCAGATTCTGATATCAGATTGTTTTTTATAATGTCTGAATTAATTTCTTATGCAGGATAAAGCAAGCTAGATTTCCAATGTATTAACAGTGCTAACTTTCAGTAATGGATTTTAATATTTGATTAAAGTAGGGACAAGCATTACCTCATAGTTGATATCCAGCTCATTTTTGACCATATAGTAAAATAAGTATTTTCTGCACCTTATAACAAACAGGAAAAATGATTGGCTTCAAAAAGTACAAACAAAGTGATGTAAACTAACTCCTACTGTTGCAAAAATGCACCAGCCCATAAGAAAATAGTATTTATAGCATTTTTTTTTTAATTGGATTTTAAAAACAAATACTTCCGGATAATTTCAGATCAATGTTTTAGAGGTCAGTGTGAGGCTGTTTCTGGACTATATTGTGGCTATTGGGCACAAACCTCTTATATACATATCTACTACTTTTCAGGAAATGACAAAAAACACTCCACTACTGAATGAATGAACATTATATATTGTCCTGACAACTAATTATTTTTTGTACTTTGAAAAAGTACAAAAAAAGGGGGAATAGGAGGTTTGTACCCAGGGACAATATTTGCTCATAAAGTGTACACCCAATGGGTCTGATCTAATTCAACATACAGTAAAATATAAATATTACCTGGGCAAGACTTTGTGTCTATGAAATACAACTTTCCTGCAGAACAACACCCACTATAGACACAACACTTTTAAGTGTGCCATTACCTCTATTAATAGACTTGAATAAGGAATGTAAAATACGTGTACAGTATGTCAAACTGTGTGCACAATACACTGCTTTTGCTTTCACAACATCATTATTCCATTGTAAACCAGCTTCCTCCTGACAGTTGTGGGCTGCACATGAGCCTCCTCTGAAGCCTGGAAAGCTGCTGCAGCAGACAGCCGAGATGGATGCTTACACTGTGGAAAGTATAAAATTAAAAGGAGAAGTGGGATAAACTGACAGCAGGCACCTCAGGATAGAAAAGCAAGAGATGGAATGATCAACCTGACTGGAGGGTGGAGTGCTCGAGTCCACTGAGGGGAGTCTGACGGATGTTCAGCCGGGTAAGATGTGTGGATGTAAAAATGTGAGCTGTGTTGTGTTTTCTTTGCTTCTTTTGGGATTTAGATGTTCATACTGTGAGTGTAGTTTTTACAAAGCTTGGTATAATTTAAAAACCAATAAAACTGATCAGCCTTCATGAATGGATTTTATAAATCATTTTTGTTAGTTTGAAATTTAATGTACGTGTCATTTTGTATTGATAAATGTATTTTTAAAGAGGATACATCTGAGATGTTATTAAAGAAAGATTGTAAAAGATATGATTATGATTTCACTTTCTAAAACAAGTTTACAAGCAAATTGGATTCCAAAAAGTTTGAAATGTTTCTCATATGATTTCTTAAAGATGTGCAGGCCAACAAAAAAGTCAGATAACACATTAGCAAAGGAAAAAAAACATTCCTCGCTGAAATGCAACTCCATGCCTCAAAATGTCAGAGGAGTTCAAGGTTTTCTATGCTGTTGTTACTCATAGAGTCTGCTGCTTTATACACAGAGCAACTATATCTAAAAATAAGCATGACTGTTGTCAAAGCAGAGCCAAACTTTCACTCGGATATTATGACATGACAAAGAATGTCTTTGTTTAACAGTATGACATCAGAAAATGTCAGAGGATCGATCATATCAGCAGAAAAGGCACCACTGGGAGACATAGCTGAATATTGAAGCCATATATTTGAATTCCACTGTGTCTCCGTCTGTGATTCAACATGTTTATTTTCTACAGTGTCAGATAATGTATGTGCGTTTGCTTTAACGTGTGTAGCCTAAAGCTTGAGCACCCACCCAGCACTTGCTTGTTTGCACCTTTGAATTTGTGAGAACATTTGTGTAAAGTTTTGTATAAAATCCCTGAAAGTGTTCTTGAAAAGCGTGTTCACCATTTGTTCTCACAGAAGCATAAACATTTGAACAGAGGGACATCCCAAAAAACATAATGCCCAGGAGGCCCAGGAGGCTTAAAATAAAAAAATAAAAAAACAAGCAGCAGAGGTGTGAAGTGCTAAGTGGCGCACCTCTTCTTGACTTGGACAGCATCATCTGGGTTGAGGGACAGAGGAGTGCAGAGATTAAGGTGTTTTTCACACCTACAGCTTGGATGCTTTGTTCTGATTCAGTTGAAAGGAAAAAATAAAGAAAAAAAAACATATAAATATGTATATTTCCTTTGGATCACTTCCTGTTCACAGTATTTTGGAGTGTACGTGTCCAGAGCTGGCCTCAGCTTGGGCTGACCTGCTCTAGGGGGTCGATAGGAAAAAAACCAAGTCCACCTTTTTCAGGCAAGCTTGGTGCAGTTGGTTGAGCTGAACACAGAACGCCCACTTATATCAAACAACTCTCCCAAATGAAAACACGCTTAGTTATGCATTACGGGAGTGCTTAAGGGATCAAACTTGTAATTAATGACTGAGGGCAATCAATGTTCATCACAGGTAAGCAGCACAAAACATGACTGAGACTCAAAAACAGATCAGAAGCCTCCGGTGATAGTACTCACTGCCTTGTGTAGTAGTCTTTGACCTAACATCCACTGTTACCATAGCAGCAATAAAGATGCCACATCTTGTCAAGGCAACCACCATGATCACTCAGACCATTAAGACTAAATAATAAATGATTACTCTGGCTTTGAATATAATGTATATGTATAATGTAATGTATAATATAATATATAACTCAACTGAAACATACTGTGCATAAACACAGACCCTGTCACTTTTAAATTCATCTATAGATATCACAAATCCACTTAATGCGCCTTTAAGGTTCAACAGTCACAGCATTACTGTAACTAATTTCCTCAGAACCTGACTTCTCAGCAGTGAATAGTGGGGAAGTTGTGGCCTTTATCCCTCCCTCTTGCCTTCCCTTCCTCTTTTAACAGTGGTTACCCCCTCCCTCGCACTGCCCGGCTGCTCACCCCAGCACAGGTGTTTCCCATTGCCAGTCGGTCCCTCTTGCACCAACACCAACATTGTTTTAAGACAGAGGACTCTGGGCTCCTTCCACAGGGCTCCTGACAAGCCATCAGGCCAAGCCACGTTTATCTGCATGCATAAAACTGCACGCTCGCAGTGTCTACTCGCACGGCCTCTGGGGACAACACATGGTTTTGACATTAGTATATTCTAGGGCTGGGAAATATGGACAAAAACATAAATACTATAGATGATAGATTTTTAGCTGAATGGTGGTACACAGCATGCATATCAATGTTTTTTCTCCAAGTGGTTGCCACAATACTTGATATGGAGACTTTGACATAACTCAGGTAAAGAGCAAACAATAATAACACCAGTTTGACACCACAGAAATAAAAATTAAGCTCTAGAAAACTTAAATTAGGTAATTAATTTTGTTTTCAGTGATAAAACATTGCAAAAACTGTGATAGGATATCCAAGGTTTGTACACTCCTATATAGCATGAGTTTCAAAATGATGAAAATATCCATTACTTTAATCACTAGTGGAATAAAAAGTACAGAAACACAATGTTTTTCTTATATATTTCAAACTGAAACTGAGGGAGAACAGACTTAATTTGCAAAGATACATTCATAGCATTTGGAAAAGTTGGTGGAACTGGCGAGGGGCAACAGTTCTTTATCTCTTACCTCTATTTCCAAACATACTGTCTAGTTTAGACCTTAGACTGGCAACAGTGCCATCCCTCTCCTCACTCCTTGTGATCCTCAAGTAAATAAAAAAGAACATACTGTAAATATGCAGTAAATTGTGAGTGTGTTGCCAAAACAACACACATTGCTGAAGCCTAGGACAAGAGGCAGGGTATATCCTGGGACAGTTGCCTACCAACTGGGCAAACTTAGCTCTGTGGCCTTGCAAAGTATTGATGTGCTCTGGCCAGAGAAAAAGTCAACGGCGAAACATCAAGATCTGTAACTGTGTAACTGTGTGACTTCAATCAAGGTTAGAAATACTAACAACATCCTGAGACTTTTGTCAACTCAGGATCGCATTAAACGTAAGGAGTAACATGTGTTTGACATTGTTGACAAAGAAAACCTGTTTTGGCTCATTTTTTTTAAGACAGAAAATCAACAAGGACCAATAAGGGAATCTATAAGCAATTATATCAATAAGGTGAACAGATAATAGCATTGGTATTGATAAAATCTTATCAATCACCATCCCTTGACCAGCATATCTTTTGTTATTTGCAAGAAAATCATTGATCAGTTTGGCTGTAATTTGGGTAAATTAAGCTGGTAAATTAGCTGAAGATGAAATGAAGCTCAGATTACATTTATAATTTAAGATCATTAATTTAAGATCACTATTTACAACTGAACTGAAAATAGGTGTTGTTATAACACATTCTGCTGAAAACTATTTATAAGTTCCTAGTGCAAAATTTTGAAAATCCCCTCCCTGGCGGTGGGTCTTAAATAAATGTGGTCCTCTTGATAACCAAATTTTCCCATGTCTGCTATTTTGATCATTAAAAACAGTAAACTACCCAGTGTTTAGAGCTTCTATTTTTGTTATATTTGTATCAACAGGTATCATCATATTATTTTTACTGCTCCATATGTGAAATCAATAAAACAGTGTTTGCCATTTAAACTGAACATCTTAAACTAAACATCTTAAATAATGTGTTTTGAGATGGCCTAAAGACAGATTATTGTTAATGTTTTTAACCGTTAACATTTTTTACTGAGCAACTGGCAAAGCTTCCATGTTTGTTTGAATCAATCACTTACTTAACATTGCAATCATTAAGTGTCAGGTGGAGTCAGCATAAAATTAAAACATAAATCAAAACAAGTCATGGTACTGCCTTACCCTAAACCTCACTTGAAAATATACTGGTATATCTTAAGAACTTAAAATTTCTCTCAGTCCCAATTCTTTCCTTTTGAATGGACTCAAAGAGAATCTATGAGCCTTTTATCCATCACAAGGGAGAGCTGGGAAACAGAGCATTATTCGCTTTAAAAAGAAGTTTCACCACAAAACCTTTGCACAGTTTGAAGAGGCTGTACCTGAGAGGCATGCATGTAGCCATCTTGATAATTTAATTTGAGTGTACCCCGAGGTGGAGCAATCTTTATTTCATCAGCTCAGAGCAGTTTATTTCATTAAAACGTCGACTTGTCCATCAGTAAGGACCTGTTCCTTTTGAGATAAGCTGCCAGAGTTCATCATAATTGCAAATGTTTGCCCATAACATAAAGACCTTGTGGGGTCTGGTATTCTTTGAGATGAAAAAAGGTTGTCATGCATACAAATCGAAACAAGTGACATTAATTCCCGCCAACATTTTTTCGATTAGAGGCAATTCATAAAGAAGTGTCAGAGCTGCTCGGACCTGCGGGGCATTGTAATTTGTTTTAGTTCTCTGCTTTTAAAAGTACTCTTTGGATAGTTTTATCTCAGAATGTAAAAATGTTGCTGTTC
Source organism: Cetoscarus ocellatus (assembly GCA_037902135.1). Taxonomy (NCBI): domain Eukaryota; kingdom Metazoa; phylum Chordata; class Actinopteri; order Labriformes; family Labridae; genus Cetoscarus; species Cetoscarus ocellatus. The sequence goes on along the minus strand of JBAMNC010001356.1, from coordinate 372,453 downwards.
GAATCAAGTTTGACGCCATTTTTAAGGTGACAAACTTATCTCAAATTCTATCTGACTTATGTCATTTTTAGTCCTCTTCTGCCCCTATTTCATTAATGCCTCCTGCTTCTTTTGTCTCATACACACTTACAGTATTTACATTAATGCACACATCACACACGTATACACCCCACTCCCACACTCATCTCAGAACGAGCCACAATCTGACAGAGATTGCCGGGTAATTCAAGCCAACATGATTGACTTTATGATCACTTTACAGCCCCAGCTAGTCTTTATGCTTTCAGGAAATGCCAAAAGTTTCCAACACAAAAGTGGCAGGGAACCAGGCATAAAGGAACAAGAGGTATTAAAAAAAATCCTCCCTCCTTCCCTGCTTCGCTTCCTTCCTCCCTCACTCTATCCCCTTTGGCACTTTTAATGGCATAAAATTATGGGCCTGCGAGAGCGACAACAACTGTCTAGGTTTAAAACATAATACGTTGACAGGCCTGACACGGCCATTTTCTCCTCCTCCATTAGCTTTTGAAGCGTGGCCACCTCCCTCTGCTCTTAAAGAACCGACTGCAGCGGCGGACGAGAGTTGTCAGACGTCACTTCCTCTGAGATCACCCGCCAACACGCCGACTGCTGTTTCAGGGGCTAAAAGTAATAGAAGAGCATCTGCACATGATTACACTGTGCACACTAACTACTACGTACAAGACTGTACAAAGCTAAGATGCAAGATTATGAAAATGAAAGATAAAGATATTATACAATATCATACAATACTGACTCGAAGATTAGATACACTTTGTTATCCCCTCATGACTTTGTCCAAATAAAGTGTAAAGCAGTGTGTACATACCTACTATTTAGTGCATAGTTTAAGATTTTGCACAACATGATAAAATACAGCACAGTTCAATAAGAAGCAAAACACTTGATCATCCCCTGGAGGAAATATTTCTGAAAAAAGTGTGTCGGAGTGTTCACTTGAGTCATTGAGGGTGTTTCAATATGATGTACTTGATGATATAATACGACACAATAATATAAAAAACAATATCACATAAGTCCAAGGCGAGACACGCTTTACCACAAACTGAGAAACTTATTACCAAAAATAAGACCTGATATATAGACCTGATTTCTTCTTTTAAGTACTTAGGATCCTTGCTTGATGAACAGCTGTCATTTAGGTACCATATTCAGTATGTTACTAAAAATCCTCTTGCCCAACATCAGCGGGGGATAGGCTCCAGAGATACGCAATATAGATTATGGATACATGGAGTACTTAATGATAAACGTTTGAGATTTAAAATACTATGACATAATTCTCTTACATTTGAAGATTAAAAATCTGTTTATATTGGAAAAGATATACTGAGACTCTCAATGAGCAAGAATTAACTATTATTTGGCTGAAAATAGATTGGAGAACATGCTAACTTTTGTTGGGATCCTAAACTTCTTATTTGACTCACAAAGGTCAGACACACATGAAGCCAAACCAGAAACACTGTTATGGCCCCTTAGTCATTAGACACAGTGGTCTCTACTATTTCCATGTCCTATAAGCCCTCCCAATGGCCATGTAAATATTTTGTATAACCTCTTACCTTCCCAGCTGGATCCAAAGCCCAGTCCAAACCTTGTCCAAGTCCCATCCCAGTGACAATCCAGAGCATTAAATCTGTTCCCTGCAGCGCGAGGGCCTCAGCTTCTGAAACTGTAGATCTGTGTGTTATTTAAACATGTCGACCACATTTGGTGCTGCTTGCCCCGTTGGCCTAAAGAAGAGAGAAACACAGAGAGAGACATGGAGAGATGTATAAGTCAAATAAACAGGAAGAAGATTATCACTCGCAAGCTGTGGAAGAATAAGGGCTGAGTTTGCTAGGAGCATAAATTAACAAGATCTCTACAAATAGGGGACTAATACCTCCAATTTTAAGGGGGGGACAATGTAATTACACAGCAATGTACAGTACCATCATCCTGACTCCTGTGATATATTTATCAAATTGCTAGTGCCTAACATTGATTTTTCCATTTTTTAAAAGGTTCTCTTGTTGACAAAGCCAATAACAGAATTGACCCTTTTTGATTTTGATTATTGATAGGGGAGAAGTGATGCTGATGGGAGCAACTGTTTTCGACTCAAAGTGCTTAGAGTGTCACAACAAAATACAGCTGACAGCTAAAATCGTAGACTACACTGGTTTTGTATTAAAAAAACAGTAAAGAAGTAAAAAAGCAGCAGATGATAACATAGGCTCTTAACTGTTATTTAACGTCTTCATTTTTGGAGTGGAAATTTGACTTATCGTTTCATGATTGTCTTGCAATAGGCTACATCTCTTGTTTCATTATTACTCTAAAGTGACAGTGCTGGTGTTTGTGATCAAAAAATGCAAAATGTAAGATATGTTATTGGGGTATGATATTGTTGGATGTTTTGGTGAATCGTAGGATATGGTATGATACGTTTTTTGGGGAGGTCCTTTGTACTGTGGTGTGCCATGTCATATGCTCCTCAAAAGTTGGAACATTGCTTTGGTTGATTATTTCTAACCTTTGATAATACCAAGTGGTATTGTATTCTATATTGTTGGAAAGTGTATATATACCTGAGCCCTTTTATCATTTATATTATTATAATGTAATGTAACATATAGTATGATATTAAGGTAACTTAGTGTATCATATTGTATCATTACATATCTTGTATTTTATCAGGTTGTATGGCATCCCTACATTATGATTTTATCAGATTATATCATGTTGTACAATGTTGTAGTCTATCCTGTTCTGTAGTGCTTGGTACAGCTGCAAACTGTTGTTTACGGGGGCGACATTATTGGTTGATATTTTTTCACAGTTTTATGGCTTTAACCAGGGGTGAGCGACTGCGCAGCTGGAGGGCCTCATGAGGCTATCTTCACTTAAGCTGCTTATGACCAAATCATCAATATAAAGAAAACTTACTAATTTCTGTGAAGTTTTCAACAGGACCCCATGTACAAACTGTAGTATAGAAAATGTGTATTTCCATGTTATCTTGAAGTAACTGGTATGCGTTACTGACTGTACTGTCTGTAAAACTCATCAAGTCATTACTAAATACATTTGTGAAAAAATGTGTAAAAAAATTTTTGAAAACTGTTTTTTAAAGTATTGAAAAGTAACGGTGCTTATGCCTGTGTTGAGCTCAGTCAATTTAGCATTTCTACTACATTTGAGCTTAAACAGTACACATTTTGGTATAACTCTTTTCCACTGAAGATATATACTTGCCTTTTTCACTAAGCTTTAAGCTATTATAATTCTCTTTAAGTTTCCTTAAAATTTGTGACAGTGTAGTCCCCTGTTAGTTTGAATAGAATTTATGTGGCCCTCTTTGCAACCAGAGATGTCCACCCCTGCCCAAAATGACAAACCTGGACACTTTTATCATGCTTTAATATGTTTAAATAGGTCTACAGGTTAATAGGTTGCATCTTTTGTGTAACTGTGTGTCATAATGTGAATCACTTTCTGGCTTACTGCAAAACAAATCTACCTGTGTGCATAGATCATATGCCCTATACCTTACACATATTGCATTGTATGGTACTGTATGGCATCCACTCCAATTATGCTAATGTTATTGTTAGTATTTACTCTCTTGCATTATTGTCCCATACTGTCTGGGATCCCAGGCCTTTGTTTAGCTAACGCCCTGTGGTGCCTTCTGATTGGTCTAAATGACCTGTGACACCTCATTAGCTCCTTGTGTTGGCCTCTCTCTGCATCTTATTATTAATGGCGACATAAAGAGCAGACGCCATATTAAGCACCTCACACCTAATGGTGTTGGTTTTGATTAACATCTACAACAATAAAATGACAGTGAGGTTAATGGGAACTTTTTCAGGATCCCTTACACACACACATACACAAGCTTTATGTATAAGCACACAAACACGCACTAACATCTCCCCTATCTTGGCTGATATTATGTTACTAGGGGTTTGTGTGGTTATCGTAGTGAGTGTGAAAAATAGGACTGATGGGCCCAGAAAGCCTCTGCTGACTTGTCTGTACGGAGGCTCATTAGGGACATTGATGGATGGGTTATTGCCGCCATCGGGCCCTCCCAGAAAAGCTCTGGGTGTTATTAGTGTTTGTGTGTTTATAAACTGACACTTAATTACAGGTGCAGAATCATACCACATACATTAATGAGATACGGCCCATTGAGTATAATGTAGTCTGGATATTTAAGGGGTAAGGAGAAGTGGAATTACAGCAGTCTAGACGAGAACTGGTCAGCAATGATTTAACAGTCAAATGACATCAGGGGAGACAAAGATAAAGTGCCAAGATTTATTACACCCCTCCAGATTTTAAAGCTCCTGTGGAGATTTTACCTGCTGATAGAACTGATTCAATTAACACCCATATGTCTATATCAGAAACAAAAACAAATTCAGACGTAAATAATACTATTACTTTCTTTTCTATATAGCAGTTAGAGCTAAGGTAGGTGTCAGAAACATTCATTATTTTAAATTTTAAAATTTAAAGCACCAGTCATACATTCCCGTTTCTCATGGCGATTGTGCATGACTGTACACAATTGGCAGGGCTGGCTTGATCGGCATGATATGGGAAGAAATGTTGCGTCACGTAAGCCCAGATTGAGCCCCGTCACTTGCATTTTTGTCACGTTCACTTCCTGTACGAGATACTTAAGAACAAAGTTCAGAAAGGATCACATGAAGCATTCTGAGGGTCTATAAATACAAGTTACGACCACAGGCATTATCATTACAGTCGGGGCACAATCAGATACGTCCTTGTCAATCGTTCTCAGAAAGCTTTCTGGATTGAGCCACAATCAGCCCGATTGAGCCCCGTACATGCCACGCTAATATCGAACAAGCCAAACAAGCTAAAATTGACAAAAATAAATAAATGAATGAAAAACCAAACATTAAGAATGACAATATAACACTTCACAGTTATGTTATACCTATACTCATGGCCATAGGGTAGGTGTCAGGCAGAAAAGGTCTTTGTTCACTGTTTACACTGAAAAGATTCATGAATACTCATATTTTGACTTTTATAACATGGAACAATAACATAATCAGTAAGGATACAGGAGGGCGCCAAACACATCATTAAGTGAAAATTGTCACAGGAGCTTCAAGTCAAAGACACTTGGAGGCAGGTCCACCAAAACTTTTAATTCTTTTGAATTGAGGCCGAAGGTTTACTTGCTTACAACTGCCTTTTATTAAAATGTTTTTTTTTTAAATAATCATTTCTGATTACTTAATTTCTCTCTTACTTTGTTGGCTTTTTCAAATATTTTTAGATTAAGGTTTTACTTTCAGAGTTTTTCAGTGGTTATTTTATACCAGCCTTTTAGTGATTTAATGTTGCTCTATAAAATTACAATCACCTTGATCCTGAAATATGCTATCTGACCTATTCATTATTAAAAGCATAAGCAGTTATTATTGTTTTTAAAAGTTTGTATTATCATTCATTGTATTGTGTGCAGTTTAAAGTTTTGCCAGTGCTTGCCTGTTAGCAAGATTACTTGAAAAGTTTTGAACAAATTTTGATGAAAATGTCAGGGAATCTTGGTTATGGCACAAGAAATAAGTGATTAGATTTTGGTGGTGATCCAACTTCAAATTGGGATCCAGGAATTTTTCAAGGATTTTTTAATATTGCACAGTCGGGGAGTTTTCCACATTTTCAATAATAACTTGGCTAATGTCTGAAATATCTCGGCAGAGGTTTGTGCTCTTGGAGCACTTCTGGTTTTAATTTGTTTTTCATTTCACATTGATGTTGCTGCCTTTACTAGTACCTGAGTGCCTTATTCCATTGATAAATAGTGCCACCTTTTATTCTTGACTAAATAATTTTGCCTTGCCTTGCAGCCATAATAAATTGCCCTTCATGGGTGAATTTCAAGAAAAAAATAAATATTTGTGCTTATATATAATAACTGGACTGGCCATCTTGTAAGCATTCTTACTTTAAAGCGGAGTTTAAGTGGAAGGACAGTTGGTAACAACAGCTTTTTATTTCAACTCTAACCTTGGCAAAATAAAACGAATCACGGTTGGAGTAAAAAACAGAATTCTCATCTTTGTTTTTCCTTCACGATTCAATATCATAAATAACCCTAAAAGAAACCCTCCATTTCCTTAACAATAAAATCTATCATATTTCAACATTCATATACATCAACCTCTTAATAAAACAGACCTTCAAGCAAGTAAATAAGAGTTTTACTGCGAGAAACAGTTGACCTTTATTTTTAAAGCGAGCTTCATGTCATAAACTCACATCCCATCCTCCTCACACGCGGCTGTAGTTGTGTATCGGATTTACAGCTGATAGTTTACTTTTAAACCAGAGGAGGTCATATGATATGATATTTCTGTTTCCCAAAATGGCTTCAGCCGATGGCCCAGACGTATAAAACACACTCCTGAAAGTGATACATTTCACGTGATGACACTACTCTGAAACAATCTCGATATTGCCTTTCCCTGTCATAAACAAGAACCTGACCACAGTTCTGTACAAGAGTGTGTCTATCTGGGTGTGTTTGTGTTGCTGTCAATTTGTCCATGCAGCATGTGTGTATGAAGGGAGACCAACGCTCTCTCATTCTCAGAGGTAGACATTACAACTGAGCAAAAGCCACCATCATTTTTTTCTCTGTATATTTCAAGCTTAATGTCAACCCATTATATATATCTGACATTGTGTCTGTAAATAAATAACAAATGGTCACAATACCAGCAACATAAACTTTGCTATGTTTCTAAAAACCCAAATTTCAATGAAGTTGGGACATTGCATGAAACCTAAAAAAAGAATACAATCATGTGCAATTCCTTTTTGAATAATATTCAATTGAAGACACTAAGAAGACAAGATATTTAATGTTCAAACTGATCATTTTTATTGTTTTTTTTTTCACAAATATTTGCCTACTTTGAAATTGATGCCTGCAACACTTTATAAAAATGTACCAGTGTTACATCAACTTTCCTTTTAACGACAGTTTAAGTGTTTGGGAACTGAAGACACTACTTGTTGAAGCTTTGTGGGTGAAATTCATTCCTATTCTTGCTTGATGTATGACTTTAGTTGCTCAGCAGTCTAGGGTCTAGGTTGCCTTATATTGTACTTCATAATTTTTAACAGGAGACAGTTCTGGACTGCAGGAAGGCCAGTCTAGTACCCGCACTCTTTGACTATGAAGCCACAGTGTTGTAACAAGTGCAGAATGCAGGGACGTCTCTGAAGATAAAGTTACTAAGATGGCAGCATATGTTGCTCCAAAACCTGTATATACCTTTCAGCACTGATAGTTCCTTTCACAGATGTGCAAGTTACCCATGCCATGGTCACTAACTGCTAACTAGTAGTTTTGCTGGTCATTAATCTTCGCACTACTAACAATCTGGATGGTGTTTTTCCTCTTTTGTCTAGAGGACATGACATCCATGTTTTCCAAAAACAATTGAAATGTGGGCTCATCAGACCACAGCACACTTTTTCACTTTGTGTCAGTCCATCGGCCCCAGAGAAGCCGGTGGTATTTCTGGGTGTTCTTGATAAAATGTGGGAAAGTGCCCTATTTCTCACTTTTAACAAATATTTTTTAAAAATTCCTGGATCCACATCCGGATTTGGATCACTACCATAATCTGATTGTTTCTTCCTTGTGCCATGACCAGCGTTTCCTGAAAATTTCATCAACATCTGTACAGAACTTTTTGAGTTAACCTGTTCACAAACTAACTAACAAACAAAGTTATTAACAAATGCCAAAAACAAAACTTCTTTGTCAGAGGTAAATGCAAAGACATATCCTAAAACTGTACCTATTGCCCAGCCCTGGTAGACAGGGTAAGTAGATGGGTTCACTGTGGGGAGAGCAGGTTGTAAAAACACACAACTCCATGGAAACTGAGGGAGATGTTGCTCTGCTGAGAAACGACTCAAAGGGAGGGAAGGGGCAGCAGACATGAAGAAGTGAAGCTAAGGATGAGAGAAAGAAAGAAAGCGAGCAGACAGACAGAAAAGGGATGGAGCAGACATGGGGGAAGTCTGGCAGGTGCTTCATCATCTGCTAAGGCATTGTCGGGGCCGCCCGTAAACAGTCATTGGGCTTCTCCAGGGAGCAACCTTCTCCATAACTAGCGCAGGTATAAATCTGCCTCTTAGCCACTAAATTAGACACATTCTTGAGAGAGTCTCTGTCTGCAAGTGCTGCACAACCCTGCAGGGAAAAAAAGGGGAAGACAGAAAATTAAGCGAATCCACCGAGAGCACTAACGGAGGTGCAGGAATAAGGTATAGCCTCAGTGAATTTAACCAGATGGCCGCTTTGATCTGAAAACTGTTAATGTTTTCTCTCAAAAAAAGGAGGTTATGAATAGTTTCTATACACTGAGTGAGAATTAATTTTCCCACCATCTCAACTGAGCTGTCATTGCATCATGTGAAAGTGTCTGCTGTAGCTCAAAGTCCAAGGTCTGCGCTCTGTCACCTCGTCACCGTGTTTATTCTGCATTACGACTCTGAAAACAGAGACACACCCCAGTTTTTTTTCCTCCTCTCTCGATTAATTTTTCTAACCTATGAAGTGGTGACATCGTGCGACAACGTGACACCTGGATATTGTTTTTAACACTTGCGGGGGTTGGTGAAGGGAGGAAAAGGTTGGGGGGAAAAATATGCCAAGTGGTCTTATTACAGAAAGTTTTTACCCTGTGTGTTTGAATATGTATAGTGTTGTGAACAAACTGCGAGATTTAATCCTGTGTGAGTGCAATATGTTCTATAAACAACAATAACTTTGGATATTTTTTAGATTACAAGGTAAGGTGGGTAAGAGATGCTCAGATACAACTTTCAGATTTATCAGCCGCACATATTTGTAAAATGTACAAATGCACCACAATGTCTTTCCTCATACCTCTTCCTCTCCTATTTCCTAATCCCCAAAGTGTAAGGATTCACAATATTGGATTTTTGCCAATATCCGATTTCAAACATTTTGTCTAAGGATCATAATAGAAGATCCAAGTTTCATTGCATGTAATCACTCTTCCTAAAAAATCTGGTTTCAAAATTTGCTCGCATTTTTTCTATTGATCAGGAGTCAGAAGTTTTGGGACAGCTTTGGCAAACACCTTTGTCATGTTCAAATTTGCAAAATTTGCTGAACTGTCTTCTTATTGAGGGGGACCATTACTCCTATCATTCTTAAACTGAGTCGCTGATCATTTTCAAATGGTGGCCTTCACTAAATTTTTCCATAGATCTCATTTAATGTATGAAAGTTTTGGCTGCTGTTTTGTTCAATTTTGTGTTGCTTAACTTTTAAGCTAATCATCCTCTGATGTTTTAGCAAAATCACGAGCACTTCAGTCAGTAGCTAGAAGTGAACTAAAGACGTCACTTCTTGGAAACTTACAGCAGTTGTACGTGAACACCCAGCCTTCAATATATAACACTCAGTGTGACTGTGAACCACATGGTTTTATCCTAATAAGCACAGTCTCTTCATTTAATAGTCATACCTCATACTGGCTAAAATTTGTTGGGTAATGTTGGCTTATTGACCTGACACACCAGATGGACTGTTCAATATACAGCACTTCACTTGTCCATATGGGAAACAGCCCATAGAAAGTGTTTGGGAATGAGCAGAACCTTGCAAAAGCACACAGGCAGTTGATTGGACGACTGTTCCACCAGTCACATTCATTACAGGTCAATCAGACGATTTACCAGGTGGGCGCTGCAGAATGTGAGCCACTTCGTTAAACAAACTCTCAGCAAAACATCTATAAAAGGATTGTTAACAAATCATGAAGTGTAAATAAAAACTGTGATAAAGAAGCAAAAATGTGTATGAGATTCATATGTTGATTGTACATAAATATTGCAAGCTGTTGTGTACTTTTTGAAGTTTTAAGTCTTATTTGTCAAACAAAAACCATAGACACATGACACTGACAGGTGCAGCTACGTGTTAGAATGAGGTGGCAACCACCGGGGCTGAAAACAGAGGCCTATGTGCAAGTGCAAAAAGCTGTAGGTCCTCAAGTGTCCACCTGAGGCTGGCTACAGGAACTCTAGAGGTGTTATTATTGTGTGCCGGAAACTGACGTATTTTATATCCTAATAAACATCTTTGTAGCATTATATAATACATCTGTGTGCCATCACTATGATAGGGTGATGTTTTCTTATATCAAACCTGTTTTCATGTTATTGAAAATTTCTGGTTTTGGAAATAGGGACATGATTGACATGGATGCATCTCTACGTGGAGTCACTATTGGTTAGACTGCCTTAAGTCACACCTCAATACGATCTGTGAGGAGGCTGAGCCAAAATTTGGTTGAAATGACATGTGCAATACAGCATTGTCCATTTCAAGGCATCCACAATGTTCCTAATGCTCTTTTGATAATCAAACGACTGACGTCTCATGGTTTCATCCAATTCTTCTACCGCCTATGGTGGTAACAAGATGCTTATCTCTCAAACACTCCATCAGTACTTGTTGAATCATTACCTCACTCCTGACCTTCTCGCTTTAACTGCAAATTAGCTGCTCACTTTCATAAAAAAAAGTGTCCTGTGGGTCAAAGGACGTGAGATGTTTCATTATCCGCAGAACTGTGCAGAGTTTATTTATTGAGTTGCACATCTCTCATCAGCCTCCCTAATTTGTCAAACTCTTTGTTACTGTTGCAGTGATGTCAAAAAAAAAAAAAAAAAGAGTCTGTAATCACTCATATTCAGAAAGCCACCGATGTATGTATTTATTAAGGGTGACATTGAAATCAAAATACTTTTAAATCTTATTATGCTGCCAAAAAATAATGTGGCTTTCTTACTAATTCCTAAAAAAAGAAAAATGTCTCCAGTTCATAAAAAAAAAAATCTTTAAGTCCTCTGTCAATTGACTTTGCTCAAACGACATTATAGACTGTCTTAATCCTCACTTGCAGTCTGAGCCAAAGCAGTTCACACAACTCTTTTACTAGTTCCTCTGTCTGAGAGTTTCTCTCAAAGAAAAGATCCCCACAGGACTTTTTAACATTCTAATAAAACAGATTTTACAGAGTGGACTTAGTGTGATTTTTTTTTTTTGGATGATGCCATGGAAAAGGGAAAAGGAGGTGAGCATGAGATTGTTAGAGGCGGACAGGAGTAATAACGGCAGGATAGAGAACATAATTTAGTCATAAATCAAGAAGAAGGCAGTGTGTTGTATGAAAAGTCAGGCTGGGGGTGGTTAAATCTAGAGTGATGACAAAATGATGTTGGAAATCAGATAAATGCGCCCTCAACTAACTCAAACTTTTAATATAGCTGTGGTGATGTGAATGTTGGAAAAAACAGGATTGACAGGGTTCTTGTATTCAGTTATTCTTAAATGCAGGATAAATGCAGTATATCCTTTAGTCCAGTTTGCAGAGGCAACAGTGTTCCCTAAATCATCAAGGCCATAATCAACCTTTGATACAATAAGCCACGTGCTGACAGATATAATCCACTGTCCACTTTCACGATGAATAATTGATGGCCGTCTTAACAGGCTAATGAATGAATGTGGTTTGGGTTTGAGTGATAGCCCTCTGGTCGGAGAACGATCCCAGGAGGGACGGGGCGCAGGAGACGGAGGTGCCATCCTCTATAACCTGTGTAATTGGTCACTTGACATGACTGACTTGACTGTGTGTGTCTGTGAAACCACCAACAGAGATGCTGACCCTTTTAGCCCATTGTTTATTAGCCCTGGTCAGGGTTATCCCTCCAATTAGGGCTACAATAACAGTGATCAGGAAAAGAAACAGGGAAAGTATAAAAATGCATACAATTAACGATGGTTTAGACTCGTCTTCCCTCAGAACCAAACACAATCTTCTTCATGAGGAATCACAACCAGAATTTCTGAAGAATTTTGTTATATATTATTCGGATGTGTTTTTCCTTTTCTTTTATTATTGTGTTCCTCTGTATTGTGTGAAGCACTTAATATTGTCTGGTTACTGAAAGGTGCTATACAAATAAACTTTCCTTGCCCATAAAATATTCAATAACAATTCTGGGGTTTGGAATTATCTGAAGAGAGAGAGACAAAAATAAACCTCTAAAAAAACCATATTTATAGAGACCCTAAATCAACGAACACACATTTATTTTATTCCTTCTAATTATGATAACATGTATTTTTTTTGTTTTGTTTAAAGAATTAACTTGTCATATGATAACAGAGTTATTATTGTGAGAAAGAAACAGTGATCCTGAGAAAACAAGACAAAGTTCTTTGCTTTAACGTGAAAACACATTAAAACTAGATGTTGCTCTAAGAACAGAGACCTCCACCAAGGCAGTTTCAATATTTTTGGGTGAGTTATTGCCAAAAATGTGGAACAACAAATAATTTATAAAAATGCTGGATACACATCTGGATTTGGATCACCACCAAAATCTAACCACTCTTTTCTTCTGCCATGACCAACAATCAAAATGTGGAAAACTGCCTGATCTCACAATGTTAAGAAACCCCTGTTGAGATTATGATCCCCACCAGATTTAACTTTCCCTGGAATTTAATAAAATTCCATTCATAACTTATTGAGGTGTCCTGTTAACAAACTACCAAGATAACTAACTGGGTACAAGACAACAAAAAATGAGGATGTAGAATGCAATCCAAAAAATGAGGAAAATTATGAAATGACTTAAAATGGTATATCTAACTCATCAATGTAAAAATGTAGAAAGAAAAATAATTATTAACAGAAGGGTCTTTGAAGTTTTGTGAAATGGCTCATCTAATTTCTTTAAAGTAAGTAGTAATTGCTTGCAGTGTCAAAGCACAGGGCGATAAGTCCTGCATTTAAAAATTTGTTGTCAAATTGGTATAAAAGTATCAGCATACAAAAGCAGTAACAGACAGGATGCACACTTTTATAAGCATAATATCATAATTAGTAGATGAAAGCTTAAAAAGTTCCTAATCTGTGTTCGCAAATACAAACATATGGGTGATTTATCTGCCAATACATTGGTCATACACAAAGGCAGATGTGCGATGATTCTGTTCGTAGAGTTTAAAGAAGAACCAACAGACCCCCCACTGAAGTTTAAGGTCTGGACTACAGTTAGATTTACTGTCCGCACCTCACTAAGTGATGTTTTTTGTGTTATTTTTCAGCACTTTGTCATTGTAACATCAAATCTCTACTGCACTAGAATTAACCTGTTCTCCTTTTATTGACAGTGAATTGTGTTGGAAATAGGCAAAACAAGAAAAACAACATTTGATTATACATTGAATGACATTTATTTTCTTTTTGAAAAATACAGACAATGAGTATTAACACCTGAATGTAATTTCACAGTAAGCATGAAATCAAGCTTACTATTCCATCTATAGAGCTTTAAACAGCAATATAACAACCTGCTGACAGACAGTGTGTTATTGTCTTTGGTCTAAAACGTTCCCCTTTTATTTAAGCTTTTACATTCAAAATGAAATGGATTTCTTTATAAAACAACAGCTTTCAGTGTGGTTTCCTGAGAAAATCCTGACAAAATGCTTGAAATACCACAAATACACACTCAATTACAAAAACAGTAGGGATGCAAAATATTATATGCCTGGCAGATAAACACAACAAATTAACTACCAGATTGCAAGATGTGAAAATCATAAGAATGTTACTATTTCCTATTCAAAAGACCTATCCTAATGCAGGGTTTTGCTTTGTTTCCCCTTCATTCCTTAAAATATGTCACAGACTGAACTTAAAGGTCTAAACCACAGACCCATTTAGGACATGTAATCTGAAGAACATTTTTTTTATTTCTGAATATTTTCTATATGTAGGAATATCTTTATTATTAATGGTGACAAAGATAATTGTCTTATTTTCTGGCTGTTTTAAAATCAAGTCAAACTATGATGATTAAAAGCTAAATTCTCAAACAGAGGACACTTGGTGTTGTTTACACTGATGACAAACATGTCCACAAATATGTAACAGTTCAGGTATCAACTGAAATAAGTTTGGAAGTGTCTGCATATAAAATATCAACCAAAAATTGGCATTGTGCATCCCTACAGAAAACCAAACTAAAGGTTCTGCCAATATTAAATTTAACAAACCAAAATCAATTGTGCTTTTACATTACAAACTGCTAAATATGTGCTGAGAAATGAGACTGGGGATGCATGATTGTGAATTTATGCCTTTAATCAATAAGCTGATATTCCTGAACTCATTCTCCCAATGAGTTAACACTGATAGTCTTTGCCAAGAGTGCAAAGGATCCACTTCACTAAAACTGACAAATTATTTCATACTGACAGTCTATTAGTCTTAGAAACAGATGAGAAGCAAGAAAAGCATTTTATTCTTCAATAAAGATACTTTGATGTATAAAAAAAATGGCATTCACTGATGATGAGGAGACCCTTATGGTACATTTGTAAATTTATTCTCATATTTCAGCCAAAATATAGGATATATATGGCCAGTTTATAAGGCCGAAATATTGGCTGTATATATCAGCAACAATTTTAATATCTGCTGATACCAATAATTAGCTTTTATGGTAAATATTTGCCAATACTAGACTGTTCTGATAATGTCATGTATCCCAAAATTTGCTTGTGAAAGAAAATAAAAATGTGTGTATGAAGTGTTTAGACTGATTATTTATGCTGCATCTTTAAGACTCCTTTATTTTTAATGGTCCCTTTATGTGCTAGCAATGATACTAGCAGGTAAAAAGGGAAGTTCAGGTCCAGGTGAGGCTTTCTGTTCTTATTACAGTTTATGTTGGTTTCTACATCAGCTGAAATTAATTTGAAAACAGGCATATCAAACATTGGTAAAATTCCAATTTCCCAATTCATCTGTAAAGATAGAATGGTATTAAAGAAGAAACAAATGCAGAAATTAGAGTTCACGAAGCTTAAAAAAATGTGCTACAGGCTGTTCTCTGTGTGCATTTATGTCGGCCTCTTCAAACAATCATCCTTCCATTTTACCTCGATTACACTCACACCCTCCCTCCACAGGTCTGATAACATTCTTACTGCAGTTTCGGTGTGGCACTCGGACTCAACAATACCTTATTGACACGAGCTGTGGCCTCACAATGGGCACAAAACATCAGGGTTCCTGTTTTTGTTGACTCTGTTTGAGCCCCTCCATTGAAGCCCAAAGCCACTGTGGACACAGCGACGCATAATTGGAGCTCTCCGTCATACAATGCGACAAATCGGGGCCTTTAAATGTTTAAGCTTGATAAGGCGTAAAAAGGAGGGCACACAGAAGGGGGGGCAAAGAAAAGGTGAATGGAAGGGAGGAAAGTTAAAAAAGAGAGAGAGAGTAAGGGGAGACTGTGGAGGCGAGCGCCACTAGGGGACAGTAGTAAGTCATGGACAGCAGCCTGAGCAGTGCACGCGTGTGCCTGTGTGTGTGCATGCATTTGAGTGTGTGTGCGGCAAACAGTGAACAAAAGACTTTCTTTGTTGCACTCTCAGATAATAAAAGAATTCAGAAATAGCTACTTGACTGCTTTAGAAAAGGAGCTTGACAATGCGATGGCCCATAATGCACAGGAACAGCTCCACATTTACATAACCATATGTAATGTAAACCACGATGGGGCTGCACGACCAACAAACAAACCCACTCTCTCCCTGTGGACTTTATAGACTTAAAGTACATTTTGCATCACAACAATAGGACATCGTCTACAAATTTTATAAGCCTGCATGCTCATGATTTAACAGAAAATAAGCTTCTCTGGTTTAAATTTACTTGAAGCTGCACTTTTTTATTTACTTAAAATGATTTATAGCTTTAATTATTGCATTTCCTGAAGACAGGAGCGCACAGAAAACTAGCAGAAATTATATTTGTTATAAAAAAGGAAGCCTACAGTATGTGTTAATGAGACTTTAAAATATAAGCAGATTATTTTGTTTTTCACAGCACATTAGGACAAATAGGCCGAAGAGTTCACGCTCTCTCTTCTCCTGTATGCTGTCTTAGTGCTGGATGTTAAAATGGGTCATTTGTTTGGTAACTGGTTAAACTAGAAGAGTTAACACCTCCACGTACCTCTGACGCTAGATAGAAGTGTCAGGAGGGAGCCGGTGTTTCTTCTTCTTCTTTTTTTTGCTATGGTAACCAAGGACATATATTCAAAACACTCCCTCCTCCTCCATCTCGTCCACCTCCTCCTCCTCTTCTTCTTCGTCCTCCTACAGCAATTAAATACAGAACAATAACAATATTCAGCAATGACAGCGGCATGTGTACAGTAGTTATGCCCTTCGTTAGTTTCACAATGTTCCTCATGAATTAGTTAAGTCAGTTAATTGCACGTTTATTACACTCAAGGCAACACAGAGATACACTAAATGGCTCTGAATAGAAAATAAGCACTTGAAAACATATAAGAGTCATGAAAAATAAATTATGCTTTAAAAATACAGCTTATAAAATATGCCCACACATTTTATTTGCTTTTTTACAGTTTTAATTGGTTTTCATTTGGTAGAAACCGAGCAACACAGATGAAGATTATTTGGTGCAAAATATTTGAAACAAAATAAGAACTTTTGTCCTGTTAAGCTTCTGTTATGATGCTTCTTGTCAGGACGAACAACATTAGATTTGTGCCAATACTGGATATCTTCACTGTCAGGTCAAAACCTCTTATTTCCATTTTCTATGGTTTCCATTTTTTTTATAAAACAGTGCTATTACTCACTTCCCATGGTAGTGAGTGAGTTTTATAGATCTTTAACCAATAAAATTAATTGTAATCAACACAATACAATACTCATTCATTCCGATGAAGAGGTATATAATTTTTTTTTATTTCTTAGCACTTCTGGAGATAAGAGAGTCTTAAAATCAGTGACAAAGTATGGTGTTGATATCTATCAATACAGTCAAGGTTATAATTTTGCCATAATTCACCCTAATATATATTTACATATACAGTCATGAAAACCTTGAAATCATTTTTGGGGGATTACATGAGCATTTTTTACAACAGACTGAGCTCCATCTTCCTTTCTGAGAGCAACCAACAGCCTGCAACACCCTCTCACAGACAGTGAGCTCTGTGGTGCACTAAATAAAAATGTGTCCCTTTTTATATGAAGCTTGTATATTTAATTAAAATTTCCTCTAAAAATTAAACAACTGAGTACTGATATGTACAGTCAGTTTACTGGAGGTAGATATTGGCAGAAATTTCAAAAACTGCCCGTGCCAATGATTGGCTTTTATCTGTCAATATTGATCTCATGTCAATGTGCATCTTGTCCTTTTTTTTTTAACTATTTAGTTTTATGTGTTTAAAAGCCTCATCTATTTGACTGATCCTATTTAAATCCAGATTATTACAAAATCAGTTTGAATACAAATATAATAAATTATATTTTCTTAGTGTCTACTTTGAACATTTATCCACTGACACAGATGAGATGTCAATAATATCGTTGCCAGTTTTTCTAGTATTTGTTGTTCAGTTAATGTATATTTAAAGCTCTTCTATGTCATTCAATTTAAGTCATACAAGATTATTTACAAATAAATAAAAAAATACACTTAACTATGTCTTTTTTCTAAATATTTACCTTTTAAAGCAATTATCTGCTGACATGAATGTAGTGGAAATAAAATCACTGATTTTTTTAATGAATATGCTGTTGGATTTTTGTAGTTTGAGGGCCCTTTGCTTAATTTCAATTTAGTTAATCCTAAATCAATCAAAATGAGGACCCAATCAATCATGACTTCTCATGAAATAGTCATTTTTGAAACTGAACAGAGGCTATTCAGAGTTTGTAAATTTAAGCAATGACATCAAAAACATACACAGGAACAATTATAGTTTGTAGAGTGCAACCTTGTGCAACCCTCGTACTGTAGATTCACCCTAAATTTCTCTGAAAGTACAAAAAATGTGCTAACACTCGCACGCATACGTGTAGATCATGGCACATTAAATTAAAGAATAAATTAAGTACTGGACAAATAAGCTCTGACATTAAATTACAAAGTGTGTGGCCATGTTTGTTTGCTTCATTCTTGTCCTTTTATTAATAAATGTTAAAAGAGAAAATGCAGAGATTGTTAAATTCTGAATCAAACAAAAAATTTAAGAATAAAAAAATACAACTTTAATTAATGCAATATTTACATTTGCCTCAACAGCTTTCAAAACAACATGTAAATAATCCTCATATTTATTCAGAGACAACTCAAATAAGGCAAATATCCAAATCATCCGACAGCATCGTCTCTTTGTGTTTACACTTTCTCATCGCCTTTTCTGATCTCTGCGGCATGTTTCATTATGGAGTGACGTTTGAGTGACACTCAGCCGCCTGTCGCAGCCATGTGCCGAGGTTCCCCCTCTCATTTCCAGCACCAACAATAATAATGACTATTCGGAGCGCCCGAGCCCCACTATTTGTGTTATTGTTGTGGGGTGTCAGACACACGGGGGCCCTGACGTTTGCTTGTGCTATCAGCGGGAGTGTACAAATACAAACACATTTGCCTGAGTTATTGACCTTTATCTCCCCACTTTCTTGACAGCCTTCTCCAGTTATTGACAATACAAACACATGGGACGACGCATAACCTTTCATTTACAGAGCACTCTCTCTTTCCCTCTCTCTCTCTCTCTCGTTCTTCCCCTTCAGTCTGTGTCTCCCTGCTCGTGCAATTTGTTTAAATAAAACCGGGGCAGACAATGGTGCCGCTCATTTCTGCCATTTTTCTTTCTTTCCAAATTTTCCAGAGGATAATATCATTAGAGCGATACAATGGCTGCTATTCAGCCTGGGATACACAGATACTTCAAGTATTCAATATAGTTTTGACATGCTGACATTAGGGGAGAGTGTTGTTTCGATATTTGTTTGCTTACAGTGTCGATTCGCTCGTAAATCTTGGATTCCTTGGGCGAGATGTTTGTCTTTATGATGCTTGAATTACCTCAGGAACATATGCACTCCTGTGAAAACAAGTAAAAAACATGCTAAATGAATTATTTCAAAAAGACAAAATTGCATTGAAGGAAAAATAAATATTTACACAGGATTACATTTATATTTAAACACACATAGAGAGTAGGTTTATCTACACAGAATGAGAAATAATTATTCTGAAAATGGGACTGCATCCATAAAGGCGTAATAAACAGAATAATTTACAGCGTCCCAATCCAGCGTTGAATAACAATGGTCATAAAAAGCACTAGTATCCCACTAATGATTCTCCTCCAGGATTTATTGTGTTTTTCACTGTGTGTCCTCTTGCATTTCAGCATGAAAAATAGCATACATAAAATACGCTGGTGTCCCCAGCACCACCAGTCAGCCAGCCCCTTCTGCAGGTACTTCAGAGACCCCCAAAATTAAATTTTAAACAATCCAGACCAGTGTTTGGTGACCATGGTTAATCATCAAGAAACAAAGACATCAAACAATATTTGATAATGAGAAAAATGCCTCCAGGATATTGGGAGGGGGGGCATGCACAGCGTGAGCCTCGGCGGCAGAGTAGAGCTAGGTGAGGGAGAGAGAGGGGCCAGACCAGACAGACTGCATTTGAGTGTCTGTGTGTGGCGTTTGTTTGGTGGGTGGGTGTGCGTCTGACACAGAAAAGCAGCATCTTGTGCCTCTTCTAGAGTTAAAAAGCCATTAAACAGCACTTTTTTAAGATCATGATGAGATCGTTAGACGTCAGTGTGTGGAGTGGCTGCAGTTTAGTGAAACTGTGCCACATTTTGAACATCACACCTCAACCCCATGATGTGTGGTTAAGATGGTTCAGTGTGGCCCGAAACTGCAAGAGACAAAAAAAAAACAGCAACTGAAAGATCACTTTAAGATTTTTGGTCTTAACTTTGAACATTTAAAGAAACATGTAGAAAAATTTAACGTGATAATACATCACAAAACATATGCATCATGCTTACAAAATTGCAAAGCATTTGGTGATTCAGTCTGAGTATCTAAAAAGTACACATGTCCAAACTAATACAGTCCTACTTCTCTATTAAAAACATTTTCATTATCAAGCTTCCTTGCGAATATATATACCTAAACAATAAAGGATGCACAATATTATCTATATTATACCCTTTTCTGCAGGTAGTGCTTTTCATATTTACTGCAAATATTATATCTTAATATATCAGGATTAGGTTTGTGGAGTTTTTTTACAATCCTGTTGTAAAATAAAAAGTACTTATTAAAATTCTAGAGTGTAAGCTTCTTAGAATTAACTCACATTAAAATCTAGAGTCAGTTGTTTCTATATACAGTATCAGTTTATGTATTGTTTAAATAAGTTTAGAAATAACAGCACATAAATATTGGCAAAAAATAATGTTGATTAACCTTTTATCAAGGACTTACACAAAAAAAAATGTTCTACTGAAATGTCTTACCTTATCAATATCTAACATTAGTACTAAGGGATACATAAGAACTTTAGTACAAAAATGTTATCAGCAAATATTGCTGCACAAGCTGAGTCTATGCGTCTGGAAATAGGAAAATTAATACCTATATTAATTAAAACTAAAACTATTTGGAATTATAAGCTTTAAAGGAAACAGTGCAGTGAGTTCTGTCGGCAGATTGTTGAATTGTAGTTTGTAGCTCTTTAAAGGGAAGATGAAGTTTGGTTTTACTGTTACCGTTAAAAATAGATTTTGCTAATACAGTAATGAAGTTACTGTATGGTATAGAATATGCTTGAAACTGTCAACACGTCAAATATAAGCAAAAAATGAAATATGGTGCATCTCTGTAAAGACCATCTTATCCTTTCTTGTCCTCTTCTATCATTGTCTGTTGTAATTTTGGCTACTGCTGTAAATATCCGGTTTCATGTTCGATCAGTGGATCTTTATGTCAATCACTTTGGGCTGTGTGCTTTTATGTATGAAAGTTGTTCTCTTTAAAATTAAAACTGGGCAAGCAAATTAGTTTTCAAAATTGGCAAATATAAAAAAATGCAGATATAGGAGCAAATACATCAGCTGTACATGTTGGCACAATGGACCAAAGAGATTTAAGGTTGTGTCTTACTATAACTGCTTAAACCACATTTTGCATAAATTGTAGATGTAATACAAATAATTGATAAGTCTTTGATAGCTGAATGTCTATATTTAAAAAAGAATACTAATGAACTAACTAAATTGAATGGTGATTGTCTAATTTTTGTCTGTTTCTAAAAAAAATAGACTATAACAGGATTGTACAGGATACAGGATAATATATGATAATACAAAATAACAGGATAATACAAAAATATTAAAGTAATGCGTACTTTGGGTTTGTACATTTATAGAAAGTAAATAAGAGCATGAGTTTGTGCTAGGCTTTGCTAAGATGATATTGGCATTATCTGCTTATTGGATATCAGCATACAACTCATATCATGTCACCCTGATTTTCATGTGTCATTCAAAGCAAAAGAAATTACAGGGAGATGACAGTGATTTATTTAAAACGTGTGCTCACTTTGGAGCTATTTCAATTATTCAAATATTGAGCAAATAAAAAATATATTTTAAAAATTAACCACGCGTGATAAATGTAGAATAAGTCCTCACTTAAAGCCAGGCTGCTGTAATTAGTGTGAACTAAAATAAGAAGTTACACACAGACAAGGGAGTAAGAAAAGGGAGGGGGAATTGTTGGTAATGAGGAGGGTTTTTTTTCCCTTCTCCCTCTATCATACTCTTATTGGGTTATCCTTGATTGACGCGGCGTTAACAGCCCGGCCAAATCAAGGCAGATCCAGCACGCCTAGTCCGAGCGGCAGCATGTGCAGCCACCTCGGACATGCAAATTGCACCCGGGCAGCCCGTTGACTATGATTAATGAGCCAGGCTGCAGCCTTTGTTTCCGCGTGCAGCCGTTTAGAGTGAAATACAATCCCAAAATATTATCAATCCCCTATTAATCCAGTAAATTTGCCCACATCGCACATGTTGTTTTGGGCAAATGCATGTTTTGGGCAAATGCATGTGTGCGTTTAGAGGGGGGAGCACATTTAATTACATGTCGTCTAATTAAATTCATTAAAGGATAATAAAATAAATGGAAGAAACAGCTTTGAAAGCCGGCCTGAAACACATGTGCCTTGTCTGCCGTGATGTAAAATATGGATGTGGGATTTTCAGGGGCAGTCATGCTGTTCAGGGGGGAACACATGAATCCGATACCTTGCTAATACTACAGGCATTTCCTGGTTATGGCTTGCCTCATGTTTAAACTGTGAATTTTAGAGAGGAGATCCCAGACTCCCTGAAGATTGGAGAGTGATTCTGTGGTGCAGGGGAGTGAAGTCACTGACTTTAGAAATGGAAAAAAAAGAGAAACATTATGACAGTAACACTGACAGTCTGGTGTAACAGAATGCTCTCTTTGTACGGTGAGTAATATCACTGGATATAGTAAGGAGGGACTAATGTGTGAGACATGGGAGGACTTGCAATTTCCTTTAAGTGTGTGATGAGTAAAGGAAATTACACAACATCACAAATCTAAGATTCATCGGCTAAAGATGCCATCGATAAAAACTATTTTTCCCCCCACACGCTGCTACTCTCCATCCGCTGCAAGGAAAATGTAAATGTTTTCCAGGCATTAAGGTATAAAAGTGCCATTAGTGGAACGGTGCTTAGCACTACAATGGTGCGCTGAGAGCAGCGGAGCAGAGATCAGTGCGGCATCTCGTGGATATCAGAGGGAGTCATCCTTTGTAAATTCGTCCCCCACTGTGAGCAGGCTTCACAGCTGGTTAACGGCACTGTGTGTACCACTGCCCTGTTTACACGGAGCCTGCAAGCACTCCAGTCCTCCCCTGAATCCTCCTCTCAACTACATAATCCTCACTTTTTCATGGACGTCAAAGATGCACACAAACCAACACCCAACACACTAGGGCTGTGTGATAAAGACCAAATATCATATCTGATGCTTCTTTTGAGGGGAGTGAATGATGATAATCAAAACATCCCAATATTTTTTCTGCAAAGAAAAAAAAAGTTGTGGCAAAATAAATTAAAAGCCGAGAACTTTGATATGATTCCAGAAAAAAAAAAAATCGAACTATTTAGGTAACTGTTTGATATCACAGCAACTAAATTGGATGTCCTTGATATCCAACATTTATTTCTTTGGGGTTTTTTTTGTTTTTTTTTCATTGGAATTGTTAAAAAAAACTGTATGCACATAAAGAAAGGCTGAAAATATTAGTATAGTAATGAAAGCTTAAGTAAAATATACTTTGATAACCATTAAATGCTCTCTGACTACAGCTAAAACTAGTTGAACTGTGTGTTGAGCTCAGCAATGCTCACTGCTTTTCAGTTAAATACATTTAAATGTTGTTAAATTGACCTTTTCTGACAGCTATACCTGTTCATTCCTTCTAGTTTCCTTCAAATTGTTAAACTTTGGCATTTGGCAGCAGGGATCCCTCTTGGTAACCAAAGTTGCCCATCCCAGGTCTAAATTGTACAAACCGCTGTTGCTGCTGAAATTGCACTGTTCTAATTGCACAAATGTGTGGGTCAAATTTAGAAAAGTGGATTAAACTGGCAAAGAGTAAACCATTTGCTCCTAACCTAGCTGAAGGTTGCAGTTTTGTGCATTATTGAAAGAGTTTGCCTACAATTGTGATGATTAAAATAAAAAAATAACAAATGTAGAGGGTCTTAGACTTGTTTTGCTGTAGAAGTCAAAATAGCTAATAATATAATTTGATTTTACAACTAAGATGAATGCTCTTGACATAAATCAAAATACATAAAATGATAATTCCTTGTTTGCTTTATTGAACACTTTATGTTCAATAAGCATATTACTTTTGGTGGTTCCTTCTGTAAACAATGTTTTTACTGAGCATTTGACCTGCCTTTATACATCTCCCACTAAGGATACACAATAGTATCTGCACTCCTCTGAAAGACAAAAGCCTAACATGTAAATTATTAGTTTTGATATATGAACATTGCCGTTAGTATTTACAGCTAATATAATGGCCATACTGATCAGCCGTATAAGTTGCATTTATTGTCCAGAATATCAGTAGAATGTGCAGATAAGCCATAATGCTTTACCTTTTTATGACTTAATGTCTACCAAGACTGAAAGATATTGTAAAGGAATAACACTGCAACATCTTTTCCTGCTGGACTGGTCTGGTCATTCTCAAAACAAGTCCAGTGTTTTTAACCTGCCAAATATCATCTTGTTGTGCTGTTGAGTGTCGTAGGTCAAAGTTTAGGCTGTTCTTAAAGACAGTGTCTTGACAAATGTCTTCTCATTTACATGTTAATCAAAGACACTTACAGTATAATGAGCATTCTTGGACATATGATTAAATAAGGCTTGAGACAGCAAAGTCATCAAAAAGTCTCAATTTAACACGTCACCTTTTGAATGGTAACTTCACTTTATCTGTCTCATCTGTAGCTTGTACACTCCGGGTGCAGGAAACACACAAAGTCTGCATCCACCACGGTCATTCTCTAAGTAAGACTATTGATATTAAGCCTATTGCAATTAAAAGTTAAAGGGAATGAAAACTGTCAGCTTTGTTCTCCATTAACATTGCACGTCCTGCTATGTGACTTTTGTACATGCGGACATTGCAGTTTTGATGTTAAATCATTGTATTGTTCAGCCCTATTGTCCATGTGAAAAAGAACAATATGAAATGATTAATATTGCTATCAAACTTTAATTTTCCTTTTTCATAATGTTTCTAACACAAATAGACTCTAACAGTGAGAGGAAAAGGTCCATTTTAGTGAAGTACAGGCTTGATGTTTTTCCAAAACAATTTACCTATATTGGTATCTATGTGGATACAATATTTATGGAAATATGAGCATGTCAGATATCTGCAAAATACAATATTAAGCCTCCCTACTACACGCTGTCCAAACTGTACAAAACCATTGGCAACATTCCTGTATTTCAAAGTTTTCAATTGATTTGATGATTAGGGTTGACACAAAGTACAAAAACTTTATGATCACACATTATTTGTTCCCAGAGAGAGAAGAAGGACTGATAACATTGCACAAATCCAATATCAGCCACTTTTTGACAGTGCTGGCAAAATATCTGAGCTATTTGGCAGTGTGCACACTGCAATTTTTTAAGGTTAAAAACAATAAATAAAAAATTGCTAATGTTTTTGTAGATTAGACAGTTGGAAGCCCTCACTCCCCCAAAGTTTAACCCACTTTAAAATGTTAAATTTGTTTGAGTGCAGGAGTTTGCTTACAATATTTGATTTTAACCAACCTTGGGTGTCTGATGCTATTTACCTTCTTTTGCAGGTATCAATGAAGCAAATATCACTATCATTTTAATTTTTACTAAAAATGTAAACACTCTCAGAAAAGAAATTATTACCTAAAATAATAAGCTGCTTAGCATAAAAATGTTAGATTATCTAGTGGTCAGTACGTACCTTACTGTAGGTGGTTTTTACCCTGATTAATGCTGTTTTCTGACCATTAAACCTGTCATCTATTGAATTTTTTAAATTAATAACTTAAACCAAAGGTCGGCAACCAGCAGCCTAGGGGTCACGAGCAACCCCTCATTGAGTGAGTAGGGTGGCCAATTAATAATTCGCAATACTATATATATGAAAAACATATACATTCACAAGGAAACATGGCAAAATCTAGCAGAAAAAAATAGCAACATTTTCATTAAAGTAGAGTTATAATTGTTCCTTGAACACTGAAATATGCATTATAAGATGCATTTTTAAGAGACAATATACTTAAATAACTAGTCAAAATATGTGACTTAATTAATAAAGTAGCTGAATCTGGTCTCAAGTCTGTGTTTAAATTTAACATAACTATTTGGATTTGAATCATTAGATATCAATCCTGACATGAAAACTCCTCATCAGACGTTTTTGTTCTTCGTCTTCAATAAATAACTGTAATTGTGAATGAGAGCATCCCATAAATGCCACAATTCGGCCTTCTAGCAACATGAACAAAACTAATGTGGTCCTCATGGTATCCAAAGTTGACCATCTCTGTTTTAACTATTCTTAAATGAACTACACTGTCTTTCCCTTTATCTTGTTTGAAATTAAATCAACACATCCTAAGAACTTCTTATTTTGCCAAGCCCTACACCACACATAACAGAACCTCTAATCCTCTGGATTTTGGGGCCATTATAGTGCACCACCTTCCCACCCCTCCTCTGATTTTTATCTTTTTATACCAGCACATTACACTGATCCTTTTATACCTATTACACACGCGGCTCCCCACCAAAACCCCACCTGATCCTCTGATACCTAGACGAGTAAACTGCTCCTCCTGCCCCTGACCTCAGCCCTTTGAAGCAATCAGTCCAGACTTCCTTAGAGGCCACCCCCCCCACCCTCGATCTTATCTGGCCATACCAATCCCACTACACAGCTCCCCTTTTGTAGCCACCACAGAGCGCTGAGCCCTTTCAGAGCCGAATACTATGCTGGTGAACACGGAGCCTGAGACCTCAGCTCATCTCAGACATCATACTACACTGCCCAGCAACAATGAGCTCTATTTTCTGATGCTCCACAGGTCAGAGAGAGCCTGTCTGTTCGGCAGAGCATTGTTCATCCACAACAGGGGGACACGAGAAATGTGTTTGTCAAGAGAATGGACGGCAGAATTATTTTGTCATGGGGCTGCTGACAATAACTCCTATTTTTGGGCTGGATCAGAAATTCAGTTACATGTGCTGGCAGATACTAAAAACAGACGATATAATGGTTGTTCATATCAGCAGGACTTACAAATGTACCACGTGTTTGTAAAGTTTTAATCCAACCAATAAACCTACTTCAACTTAATACTTCTTTTTCTCCTCCTCAGACCTTATATAACTCTGATTGCCCACTGTAACTTCTAGAAGTGCTCCAATAGAACAAAGCTTCACCAAGGCATGTCCAACACTGTTGGGCATGTTATTTAAAAAATGTGGGAAAACTGGCCTATCTCGCACTGTTAACAAATCCTTGAAAATTCCTGGATCTACATCTGAATTTAGATCACAACCAAATTCTAATAATTTATTTCTTGTGCCATGACCAACTCCCCCTTAAAAAAATCATCAAAATCCAGAGGACTTTTCAAGTTATTAGCGAAAATATGAAAACTGCCCTATCTTGCAATGTGATGTAAAACTTAAACATTCCCGTATCCGTATTTGGATCACCACCAAAATCATATCACTTCTTTCATTTTTCATGGCCAGCATTCCCGAAAAATGTCATCAAAATCTGTTTATACCTTTATGAGTCATCTTGTTATAATAATAATAATAATTAGACAAATACTGGTAGAAACATACTATTACAATTCTTTAAATTACTTTAAAATTTTGATCATCATCAGATGATCCTAACTTCTCCTCTGAACAGTTTAGCAGTGCATAGTTTGCAGTCTGCTCACTTTTGTTATCCTCACTGATGTTAAAATACTACCAGAGTGCAAATATGGCTCTAACTTCCATAATCTTTTTAAATAAATAAAGAGGCTAACATCATGCTCTAAAAACAATGAGGCGCACTGGTTCTCCACTGGTGGGTCAGGACCAAAAGTAGGGTCACAGAGGCGTTTTCACTGGGTAGGAAATGTGTGCCTAGCAAAAAACAATGGTAGAAAACAGGATTTAATATGTAGGGACCCTAAACAGAAATGCTGTGAAGCTTTGTTCTGTGTTTTACCAGAAGGTAAAATTTATGTTTTTTTCCATCAAGATTTCAACTGATTTATCTTGTTATCTTGGGATAACAAAGCTGCTTTTCCCATGATAGTGCATCAACTCACTGGGATCTTAAAGCTCTCACCTCCCAGTCATTTTTGTTCCATCTAAGATCCAAACTCCTACATGTTTTAAGCAGGGGTTCTCAATCTTTTCAGTCCATGACCCTAGAAATATCTGCAAGAGAGGCTTGGGGACCCCCACATTGTGTATCTCTAAAGTGCGGCAGACCCTTGCATTATAAGTGTCACATGCAGAAGTATCTTTTCAGTATCTCTTTCAAGTATCCCCCTCATTCAAGCATAAATTTATAACTGTCATTCTATTTCAAATCTCTCATTTTTATATCCTACATCCAACCACTATTTACCGCTTATTTATCCCATCTGACATTGGGCAAGAGGTGGGGTACACCCTGGACTGTTCTCCAACCAATCACAGGGCCAACAGGCGACCATCCACATACACATTCACACTTAAGAATCACTTGTTAGCCTAATGAGTATGTGTTTTGGTCTGTGGAGGATACTGTGGTACCTACGGAAAACCTACACATGCACCAGGTGAACATGCTTACTCCACACGGAAAGGCTAGGACCAAGTCGGGAAGTCGAACCCTCTTGCTGTGGGTTTCAGGCACTCCCGCAGCACCATCATTCAATTCCTAAATAACATCATTAATGAAATATGACA
Source organism: Cetoscarus ocellatus (assembly GCA_037902135.1). Lineage (NCBI taxonomy): Eukaryota > Metazoa > Chordata > Actinopteri > Labriformes > Labridae > Cetoscarus > Cetoscarus ocellatus. The sequence continues at coordinate 343,847 of JBAMNC010001356.1, read as the reverse complement.
ACCTAAATCATTTTTACTGTCACTTTCTATTTGCCATTGTCTACATGTATTGTATGTGTGTATGACAGGGTCTTTTAGTAACTTAGGATATTTTAGACTTTTAGTTTTAAACTTGGTTTTCAGAATAAAAATCACGTTTGTGTCATGTTTTGATTGTATATATTGTCTAATGTCTAGGCCTTTACTTAGAATCTCTGGCTAGCTTTTGGGGAGTCCCATTTCATAAATGACTATTTAGTGAGAAACTATGATTGTATATACCTGTTTTTAATTTATGTTTATTAAAAAAATGATCGATTGATGCAGTCTCTATTTTATGTATGTGTTTTTAAAATAATGGGGAAATATGCCATTGGAGACCAAATAATATTTCATCATTACTTGTAAATCAGCTTATAGCCCCCTCTTGGTGTCTCACTATCTCCTTAACAGTCCTGACCCCAGCTTTGAGAACCACTGGTCTACAGTATCAGCAATGTTTTACGTGTATGTGAATAAGCACAAGTTAAGCTTGTCAGGATTTTCTCAGGGAATCACCCATCAAACCTGTGGTTCAAATTCAGCACTCAATTTTCTATGAGGGCAGAGGTTCCACAAAACATGGCACGTTCTCATTTATACACTAGAGCTCACTGTCTGTGGACAGGCTGTCACCGTGCTGTTTGTAGCTCTGACGGGGGGTAAGTCTGATTTTGTTTTAGAGATTCCTCTTGTTTCTTTTTAACTAAATGTCTGTATTTGATTGTATTTTGATTTCAATCTGACAATCACTCATTATATAATTAAAAAACTGTCTCTTTATGTTTGTATTGAAACAAACACACTATTGAGAAAAACATTTCAATTCTAGTACAAAGGAGACTTTTGTTGTACCATTAAAGACAGGTACATCAAACATAATCAAAAATCCAGAATAGTGCATCCATAGGATGTATTTGCAGACTTTAAGGTTGTGTTAATTTAATTTTGCATGAAATAAAACACACGAAAACATAAAATCTGACACTCACCATGAAATGACTTTGGGCTTTCTCTCCATCTGTCTGTAAAGAGGGAAGGTTAAAGAGAAAATCTATTAGGGTTAAGGTTTAGCACTGTTCAGAGACTAATTACACAACAATGCCATTGTAAAATTATATTGACCTCAAGGGATGAATTTGACAAATTGGACCTTAAAGATTTTAGTCCTATCCAAGTGTTTCCTATAATCAACACTGGGCAGAGGCAATCATTTGGTTCAGAAGAACATAAAGGAAAAAAAAGGCACTATTTTACTTAATTAACATCTTGAATTTTATTTTTACTGCAACACAGGCTGTTTAAGTAAACAAATATTGCATCAGCCATTAGAGCAAAAATTTAGAATTATTGCTCAATATGATTTTTAAATGTTAAATAAATCTTCTGAGTCTTTTTTACATCATTCTACAGTACATCATCATCCGTGCTCTAATTTGCATACTTCTGCCAGAGGCATTCAAAGCAATACCTTCACTGATGAGGTAAAAGGTGATGATGATTGGGGGCCCTCGGCTCAGGATGGCCCCTGCAAATTCCTGTAGGTTGTGGGAAATCATTAAGAGAGGCCTCGGCCATATTCTCCCAGGGGAATGGAATTCCTGTGCATACTCCTGGTTTTAGCACTGCAAAGGTAAATAAACCAAGTACGTTAACGTCTGTGTGTGCACTTAAATTTGGTCAACTACATGTCTCTGTTAAAGAAAACAATATCTTAACTGAGTCTGTTTAAAAGTAGTTCATTGAACAGGGTGAATAAATACATAGAAACTTGAAGTAACTGTTTTTTTAGATGAATATCTTGTGACATGCTTATCCCTTTTCGCATACGCCTTCATCTAAATATAATACAATAACACTTTTTTTTTTAACTGTTGCAAGTGCTTCCACTTGTTCAGTCCTATCAAGCTACAGTATATGGATTTTGGTAAAAGCTGAAGATTACTTTTTAATTCCATAATAATAATAAGTACTGTGTTTTCATTGTTATTATGGTTTACATTTGTATATTTGTTTAGTTTTAAGCCTGGACTGGACTTTGATCAACTGAAGTTTTTGAAAACCTTCTCTATCAAGATACTCTGATTTGACTAAACTACCAGTACATTCATTATAACTGACTTTTGTTTTTTGCATATGTTGTCTAATTGGGCTCATGTGGTTGTTTTTTTTTTTTGCAGTAGTTGTAATTCATTTGTCTTTTATGGATGATCCTGTAATTTACAGAGGCAAAATGACTGGTTCAAAATGTTTCCTTTCTATTATGCATAAAATGTCAAAAAAAAAAAAAAAAAAAGAACAATATGTTCTGTTCAAAATGTTTAATCTCTATTGCATATAAAATGTAAATAAAATAATCTACAGGTGAGTTTTAATTATTTTATTTTACTTGCTATTTACAGCATGGACTGCCTTTCAATTCAATACAGATAAATATAAACAAAACAGATTTATGGTCTGGGCATCCACAAAATTATCGCCATAATGAATTCTCATTTTAGTCCCTTTGTTTCTGCCCACCTCTCTATTTTTACCCACTCCCACCAACAACACACCCTTGGTGGATGGCTGTTCAACATGACTCTGGTTCTGCCCAAGATTCCCTGCTGATAAACACAGATTTTTTCTTACCACTGTAACTGATGTTGCGGCAAAGTGCTGTACTCATAGTGGATTCATGTTGAGTTTGGAAGAAAAATAAAAATTTAATGAATGAATGAATATAATATATATATAAACATATATACATATATATGTATATATATAGATATATTTTTTTAAACTATACAATTATAGATTGATTGATTAAATAGTCATATTGATGTTTGATTCCCTTGTATAACAACTTGATTTATAAGATACTCTTTTTAATTATAATTACCTTTATGCTTCTAACACTTAAATTTCCCCTCTGGGAATCAGCATAGAAATATCTTATTTTACCTTATCTTATCAGAAGTCTTGGCACTGGGAATGAAATAAAATATATATACACCAAAAATCACGATTACTTCTGCTGTGCAACACTTTATTTATATTTCAGAGCAAAATATTAATATTTGATTGGTTTATTATTCACGGAAATTTGGGACAATCCTTTTGTATTTTAGTTCAACCTCCGGCAGCGAATTGGCAGCAAACATTGATCCACTTGACTCTCTGTCTCACTGTTACATTTTTTACCTCCACCAAGGAGATTATGATTTTGCTGGCATGTGTCTGTCTGTCAGCAAAATAACTAGAATATTTAAGAGCAGATTTTGTTTGCAAGATAGGGCAGATTTCCACATTTTCTTGGCAGAGGGTTGTACTCTTTGAGCACTTCTAGTTGCACTTCTTCAATTTCCCTCAGGATCAGTAAGTAAGTATCTGTCTATCTATCTATCTAGTTGTCCTAATTCCTATCACTAGGACAGACAACAAAGTTTATCTATGCTGCAAAGACCATGCTTTATGTAAATAACACTGATTAGAAACTGTATTCTTATGTATAAAATGTTGTGAATTCCTAATCAAAATTAGACATTTTGGTATAAAAACTGTGATATATTGTCCTTCAGTACTGCAATATACCATAATGTATTTTATCTTGACCCTAGATCCATACAGCTGGATTCTTGCAAATACACAGCCCTACTTAGCAACTAAAATTGCTTAAAACTCCATAAATATGAGGTTTAAATACTGGTTTTCAAAATGGTTATTTGAGAAACTCCTGAACTTTATCTCTTACATTTGCCTGCCGAGTTTTAATGGTATGCCACAATAAGACGTTCACAAATTCAAAGCAAAAACGTGAAGTTTCTTTTTCAGGGTGATTATTTCTCATAAGAAGCTGAACAGCAGCGTGTTTTTTTCAGAGTGGAAATTAGAAACAAACTAACAAAAGCTGTTGTCAGAAATTAATTAATGAGAGTAACTGTGGAAAGAAGGCTCGCTGCATTTATACATTGCTTTCCACATATTTAGGGAGGCTTTCTTCTCCTTTCCTTTGCTTCGCTATCGATTCACATATCTTCTTCTGTCAACAAGATTAAAGGCATTTGTTTTCTTCACATTTAATTTCTTGGTTTTGGTCTTTTGAACTGTGGGGTCTTCTACGTTGTTTTAAAAAGAGAGCTAAAGTCTTCTCCAGTGAAGTGCTTTACCGTTTCACAGTCTTGTATCCGACGATAATCCTGTGACGCTTGTCGTGATGCAAAGTGAGAGCAGCAGCATGTCTTCACTGGGCCCCGCCCCCGTGCTGTGAAGTAGCCAATAACCTGCTTCCATACTCATCGCTGTGGCTGAATTGACCAATCACGTTACTTCTCACACAAATGTTAGTGCTTCAACTTCCTAGCGGGAAGCGGTGATCGGGAACTGCAGGAGGAATCAGCGGTAAACAGACATTTAAGATGATATTTATAGCTCTTCTTTTACAGTTTATTGTATAAAGCGCTTATTTAGGCATCATTTAAGAATGAGACTGATCAGTAGATGGTTAATATGTACATAATTTGATGTTTTTGCAATGATTTAAGGCTAAGTCTACCTAGCTTTACAAATGCAGCTGTTTTTGACAGCTGGCAGTCACTCATGTTATTGACCATCTATAACCACCATGTAACAAGGGCTTCGGTGGTTTTAAATCCTCTATCTTTATTATATTTATAGATACAGAAGCTTAAAAAGGGAAAATGAGACTGTCCCGAGCTGAATATAAAGAGATTGTGAGATGGACAGAGCACCTCAGACCCACCCGACAATGTATGAAGATGCTGAAGGAGAGATTTCCAAAGTAAGTGCTCACACACTGAACTAGTTCTTATATGTGAATCAGTTGTGCATTGGAACTGTAGGCATGCGTATCTGTGTTCATGATTTACAGAGGCTGAGAATGTGTAATTCACGTGTATGACAATCATTTACTTGTTTATAAACTGTAAATTGTTATTTAAGCCTCATAACTGTGTTTAAAACTCCTGTGAGGAGTGCCTTAGTGGTTTAAATGGTAAATAGTAAATTAATTTGAGCGAAATGGTAAATGGACTTGAGCATTTTTGGTTTTTGACGACTCAAAGCAGCTTTACATGACACATCTACACATTCACACCCATTTGCTCTCATGTTTTCTCGCTGACAATTGGAGTTGCGATGTCAGTTGTCAATCAGTATCAGCCAACACTTTCACGTCTTTTCATGCCCATTTACACAACACTGACGCAGCAGTGGGAGCACCATGCCCTGGTGTGTTTGACTGTTTACATGTCGAACACGTGTCCCGGTGTCTATTAAGCAAGGATATAACATTAGTTGAACAAATACATAAAAATTATGTCTCTTTAAAGGATCAGACGCAGCTTCTTTTCCCTACCCCTGTGAAACGCTCAATCTGAGGAGGCTATGAGAAGGAACTTTGTGTTGATTGGCTGCCCAAATGATATCTGCTGGGAGAGAGGAGGAGGGGGTAGAGGTCAGACCTTCAAAACAGTCACGGCATCTGCCTGTGACAAGCAGAGAACACACTTGTAGGTGGAGGCTGTATAGCTATGACATCATAAACCCCAGGAAGTAAGAAGCAGAGCATTTTAAGAGACATAGTGCATTTCTATGTGAACTCAGAGTTTGTTAAAAGGTGTCATGTTCTTCTGCTCCACAAGACCCTTCCAACGACATGAAAAGCAAAGAAAAATCATTTTGCAGGACCTTTAAAATAGAAATGAAAATGCTTCAATATAACAAATGAAACATGTAAGCAAAAAGACATATCATGTCAAATGGTTAGGTGTCAGAAGGTTTATGGTGAGTTATATGCTTTAATATCACTCATCATAAAAGAAATTGGAATAAAATGACTTGTCAAAGGGTTACGTAGAAGGCCTGTTTGATTATGGCAAAAATTATAATTGCGTTCATTTCATTAGACATTGAGATCACAATTATGAAGCGCAGTTACTCACTAATTTTAAAACATGCACCACATGCTTGGCCAAACACACCAGATGAACCTTTCAATGTATTTCACTACTCAATCTGGGAAAGAGCCCATAGAAGGTGTTTTGGGAATAGGCAGAACCTATCGTTTTGTCAATTCCATTCATTACGGGCCAGCCAGATAATGTAGTAGGCGGACACAACTGCTGCGACGTCAAATACCAAACGTAAGTCACTACGTAGAATAAACCACTGTCAAAACATGTCAAAAGTGGAGCAAAAATAAACTTTCTGTTGAGAAGAGCTTTGAATGTTGTTTGTTTACCCATCAATAAAGAAATGCAGTCCAGACCTGATAAAACTGCTACTGAAGCTGTTAGTATCTTTTCTAATCTATGGTTGAGCAGTCACTTCACGCTGTTATCTTACTTGTAGCTCCCACCTTTTCCTGCTTTAAAGGACTCTGATTGGGCCTTGCAGGTTTGGGCCATTCATAATCGTTGTAGATTGGAGGTTGGTGAGATGGATCTGTCAGATTACAGACACTGAATCGGGCAGGTTCAGCTTCCACGCAAAGTTACCACATGCTTTCACTGAACATACGTGCTTTTGACACTATCATTTTTAACATTAAAGAAGGGCAATACATCGATATACTTGTAAAAATAAACACAGCAAAATAATGCTAGTAATTATATTAATGGGAAAAGACAGAAAAAGTCAACATGTCATGTGGCACAGTAATCTTTTAATTTTAATTACTGTTTTCATGATTGTGGAAGTTAGTAATAGTAATCTTGATTTAAATTTGATTAGCTGCTAATAATGCACAATATTATCACCAGTATCAGTTTTGGCAGATATGAAGTTTTTTTGCCAATATTTGACCTTATGAATTGGCCATAAAAACCCCATATATTGGCAAAATGTACGATGTGCCACGATTGTTTACCTCTTTATCACGCAATATCCACTTTTATGAAACCAAACTGTAATTTATTAAAGGATGAAAAGTTGTTTTTCTTGCTTCACATCTGGTTCTTATACAGATGGACTGTAATCATGGAAGAAACAAATCAATTTTAGTAAGTGAAAGCTTTGTGCTCCTGGCATAAAATATCAGTATTGTTGTCAGTATTGGCGATAATGAGTATAGAAATATCGGCATATCAGATATCTTCAAAAATCCTATATCATGCATCCCTATTAATGCTTTGATCACCAGGAGCATCAACATCAATACTAATGAAAAGGTCCTCACAGGAGTTTAAAATCTAATGTTAATGCATGAGGACAAATTGTGATAAATTCAGTGATGGTCTCATTTCAAGTGCTGGGCAATCATAAACATAGGCTTAAGATTACTGCGTGGTATACAATGTTGTCCAATGTTTGTCTTTAGATTTTGTCATGTGTGGTAATTGGGGTGGAGCTTTCAATCTTTTATGGTCATGGTTGTCAACATTTTTTTTTTTTTTTTTACCTTGGAGCCTCCCAGCTGTAAAAAGAGTCAAGTCCGCCTTCAGGATCTGCATGACAAAAGAGATACATTAGTGTCCAAGTCAACATCAGTTTCAACTGTTTTTATGTATAAAAATCCAGATAGTGTGGGCCTACACCCACACATTCTCATCAAAAGACATTTGGGCAAAGTTTGTTACATGTTATTTGTGTTAATATACGTTAATTTAATTTTGAAAAGCACAAAACTGACAGAGTCTTGCACCTCCTGAGATCTTTGGAGGGTAGAGTAACCCCCAAATTCCACATAACGCGAAAGCGCCGCACCCTTGAATCCGCCACGGCGCTGGAGATTCGCTTCAGGTCTATTCTCTGCGCGGCCTCTTCAAAACCTCGTAAATTCACCGTCGTTGAGAAAGCACCAGACAGGCAGTCAACGTGTGGAGTATCCGGAACTTTCAAAATAAAACACAATGTACGGACTCTCGAACGTAAATTTCTTCAATAGTTTGTCATTACTTCACAAACGGAGGCACGAGCATTAGGTCAACAGTCGGTCAGAGGGTCTCAGAGGCGACACGACTCCATGGACGAAGAAAAGTGAATGGTAGAGGTACAGAAATGTATAACATTGTATATATGACACCAAACATCCTTTCTACAAGGATATAGGCAGATAGAAGTGAAAAAAATCACGAAGCTGTAAGGTTGGGACCAGCAAAGGGACCTTAGAGAAGCGAAGGGAGGTGTTGTTTACTTCTTTTCTCAGTCTATAACATGTTTTATTGACGTGTGACATCGCTATTCGCACAAGAGCTTGAGACTCTCTGGGGATCAGCCCCCCTCCCTACAGGGCTGCGCGCCGCAGCGCTGCTCGGCGTGGCACATCCGGTGGGGTTTGCAGGTTGGAGCAAGACCGCGGCGATGCGCGGAGCGGCGCTTTAGCGTTATATGGAATTTAGCGGTTAGTGCTCTGCCACACGAACCAAAACAGCTGTCACTTCAGTTTAAGTGATGAACAGAGGAAGCCAAGGCATGTTCTTTGCTTAGCCTAAAAAGTTAGACAGTCAAAGAAGATGGCAGTGGCAAGTGTAGGTTAGAAGAAAAATGCGGAAACAGCTTCAGTAAGCACTTTGGTTTTGGGGAGTCAGACCTGAAACACTGCAGCACAGCTTTCAGAGTCTTTTTAATGTTTCTGACAGCAACACAATAAGATTTATTTAACAATTTGAATTTTACACACAAAGTGGTATTTTTTTAGTGCAATTTCAATATCAATCAAAATAATCATGAAAAGATTTTTTCCAAAATCAAGCAGCCAACTATTTTTATTCACCTGTGTGAGCATTAATTACCTCAGTGTTTAACTTTCATTTCTCTAATTTTTCATATTTATAACTCAGTGCAATTCATAACTTTAATTGCTAACTGAATCAATTCAGCATTCAGTCAAGGCCTCCACCATGCATAGCTTTAGCCAATGTTTCACCATGCAGCGGCTGCACATCCAGAAATCGAAGAGAGAGGTTAATGGTTGTGTTTGCCTTTCTCCTTGACACTGAGGGCCCTCACTTTATTGAACGTAACATGTGTAATCCCCCAAGGCCGCCAGGACACCATGGCTGATCCCGCCGAGGTCACTTACAAAGTCATATGCATTTGGAGCTTCCTACTTCCATTGTGCCCTAATCACCAATCTAGAAGAAGGTATCAGGTCCCCAAAGAGACCACAGCAGAGCCTCAGCCCGCCTTTGTTCTCACTCCATCAGCATTTTACAGAATATGTCATGCGTATAAAGTTCATTCAATATCCTGTGTGTTTAGGAACCAACACCACGGGGTCCTTCTCGTGTTTGTCTTTGAGTTTCCTTTCTCCCTTTGGTTTCCTAATCCAAACTGTCCTCGACAAACAGTCCAAATTCCAGTTTTCAAAGAATACTATTACTGTTGGGTGTAATAATTAAAGAAAAACATTCAAGATTTTTCATTCCAATAATTCTACAAGATTTCCATCTCCCAGAGGTGCTGGCTCTTTTGTTTAGTCTTGCTGGTTATTGTTATCATTTCGTTCACCATAACCAATCTTGGGGAGGCCCTTGCTCTTTAAAATCCCTGAGTCTCGTCACCGGGCCTGACAGACAGGCACGGCAGCAGTGTTTTCACAGCCTGCGAAATTATTCTGGTTGTCCAATCAGCTGAGCTGGGCTCTGGAGGGTTAGTGATTGGACTGGCAGGAAATCAGGCTCTTAAGACATAACATATCGACTAGGCCATCCATCATCTCTTAGCATGCGCTCAGGCACGGCAGTCAGCCACCCCCCGCCTCCGCCCCGCTACCCCTCCTGTCCCCTCGGACTGTGTGGGAGTCCTGCCACTGCGTAAATATTGGCCAGGCTGTGGCTGGCAGGCGGCAGTGGGTGGGAAGGGGAGGGCAGGGGTTTGTTGTGGACAAGCTTTCACTGAGGGGGTGGACCAAAGACTGGCTGGGTTATGATAGTCAAACAGATAGAAAAGATAGGTTTCTGGAATTAAAATCATTTTAAATCACACAGCAGGGGCTCCAAAAGAGGCAAGATGATCAGGCAATGCATTGTTTACTATCAGTGCTGGTCATTTCATTGATTTTCAATTAAGATTCTGGCTTCTCACAGCCGTCATATACAAAATAACTGAGATTAAATGATTACTGTGCCACATATTCCCTTTGTCAAAAGGTTTTTTCATGAGTATTTGGTGTCTCATGTTAGTTGTCATGTTTATACCACAAAGCATATCCCTACTACCGTAAAGATGTAGTTGTCTATGATTGTTGCATATTGTTATTCTCATTTATTTCTCCTGTTTTTTTCCATTTATAGCCTGGTTTTCATAGTGGTTTTAATTTTTAAGTCTCAAAATTTTTTAGTCTGATTATTTATGCAGATATATTCAAATCAGCTTGTAATAACATCAATAAATAATAATCAATTAATACAAAAAGTTTTTTTTTTTTTTTTTAGAGTTTTTATTGTAGACAAGATTGATTGGATGGTATGCCTTTAAAGATTTTAAGTTTTCCCTCTTGCTCATATGCAGGTGTCTAAAATTGTATTTTTCCGAAGTGAACCATGTGCTGGGTCAGCTACTTAACCAGTTTTGCTTGCTTTGCTCCACTCAGATATCTGAACCAGACTGTAATTACAAGGAGTCATCCCAAACTGAAACTGTTCTGTTGTACTGTTTCATAATGACTATATACAGTACAACTTATCTACTAATGAAACTGATTAGAAACTGAGGGTGCACCAGGGTCTCAAACTGTCTAGAAATGGTCTTGAAAAGAGTATTAAAAAGTTAAACTTGAGATTTTCTATATACACACTGATCAAGTAATGTAATTCAAGAAACTTTTTTTCCTTTTAACTGATGCAAATATGTAAAAAAGGCAGCATTTAGCCAGCTTTAGCTTCAATTGGCTGCACCAACAGATGTGAAAACTGAGTTGTTATACCACAAAAGTTTGCTTGACCCCTTTGAAAAAAAACTTGCTCACGAATAAATGATGGAGGAAATGAAATACTCGTGAATTATATTTCATGTAGTTGTAATGGTGTAAATTAGAAACATCACTGAGAACGTGCCCTTTGATCGGAAGTTTCCACTGGGAAGTCTGACTGTTGTATAGTACCCTGACTTAACCAGCTCAAAACTGAAAGACGCCAAACTTAGTGTGACGTGATTCCCACCTCCCACACCCAAGTTCTGAGGTAAATGGAACCACAATATGTTATATTGTTTAAATTCCCGAGGCATGCCTTGGCACTATTTGAGAACCAGTGTTGTATGCAAATCAGCATAAAATAGCAGGAGTGCCATGTGTTTGACATTGTTGATCCTGAAAACCTGTAAAGGTCGATGACACCGAAAATTCATAGAATTAATAAGCATTGATCAATAAGCAGAATAGATTAGGCATTACTATCAATAAATTCATATCAATTCCCATCCTTACCCCTAAATTCAAAAGTCAAATTTTTATTTATTTAGGAAAGTTATATTGCTAAAAGATATGATTACACTAAGAAAGTCTGTTGTGGAAAATAATGAAATTATTTAAAGACATTTATTGCTGTGTTGTAGTTTTTTAATGAGTACAAACATACATCAAAATATATCTTATAATCAAAAGAAAATACTGCAGAGATTTAACATTGCCCTTTCCTGCTTCTCTCCTGTAAATAAACATTAAATTTAAGAAGAGGGCTCACAGGAAAAGCCATTACCCTCAGTTTTGTGAATGCTTCATTTCGTTCAACCTCATTTATAATCATTGCTTTGATTATAGACCTGAAGGGAGGAAAATTTAAACTTTGAACAAAAAGATTGTTATAGGCCATTTCAAGGTAATTTCCACAGAGGGTCTGTCACTCTCTGTTGTAGTGTGAGTAGTGGGAGGAGCGGGGGAGTGTCCCATAGACAGACAGAAAGGGAGCGATTGCGATGTGGAGTCCCTCATCTGTAACGGCTGCATAACACAGATGTTGGGAGTCATCTGTCAGCCTGGCCTCTCTCACCGGGCCCGAGCTGCTCTGGGGGGAAAAGAATTGGACACGGTGCTGTCACTTTTTACCCCCACTCACAATAGAGGGACATGCAAATATCAACCCCCCTCCTCCATTCTTGCCCTCTCCTCTTTGCCCTCCTCTTAGCCAGCCGGGCTGTCCTGCCTCATATCTGGACCAGCGGCGAGGCGGCGAGGAAAAGGAGGGGGGTTGAGGGGGCTTGTCGCAGGCCAGTGCGGGGGGGAAATGTGACATCAGTCCCATCACGTCCTTCTCTTGCCTCATATTAGAATTGGAAATGATGGGCTGCTCTCTGAGGCCTTGCCTGGCTTTCCCTTGGGTCTAGGGGGGACCCCAGTCCTTCCACCCTTTTGTCCCCAGAGAGAGTCTGCGTAAGAGGGGCGAGGAGAAGAAGGAGGGAGAGTGGGAGTCCTCTGTGTCCTTCTGTGCTGTATTATGAATGAATTTGGATGTAATGATTACCCCCCTCTCTCTCTTTAAAATGCCATTCAGCTCACTAACACTCATACGCCTTTCGTAGTCAGAGAAGAGTGCGCAGAGAGCAGCAGATGCCTCCGATTTGCTTAAAAAGTAAAGTGTGAAGCATCCCTCCCCTCTTCATACATACACACACTCACATGCTCCAAGCTCCCTGGTGAGGAGTCCCTGAACGTTTCTCGAATCGGGCCCTAATGTGCCGTTTTCATCAGCACTGAGGCGGGCTGCAATATGGTGCCGGGGCGCGCTCTGGGAATATGAATGTTGATTAAGCATGCGTTCAGCCCTTTGAAATTCTGAAGAAGTGTCAGAATAATGGATGTTGAGCAAATGTCAAGCATTTGTTAATTTCTCTGTTATTCGGGGTTTATCTAGCATGATCTTTGGAGGGAAAGCGAGGGGACAGGCTTGTTGTGGCATGTGCCATTGATATGGTGATTTCTTGGCTGCAGACACTTTGTTTTTGATGGTAATATCTCAGCTCAGGATGAAGCTCAGGGACTTTCTCATTGATTATTTATTGTGGGTGTAGTGTTTATCTGTTTTTTTAACATGCTGGTTAAACCAAAGGGATTTGGTAGCAGGCGAGAGGCTTTAAAGCAGTAAGCTATTTATACAGTTAGTTTGTTAACTGTGGAGCTGCAACAAATACTTGAACTATTAACACATTTTTGACAATTAATTTAATTGGACTACAAATGAAAACTAGCATTGTGCTAAATCCAGCATATCTACATTGGTATGTATAGACTCCAAAGATTTTTCATCAAAATCACTGTCATGTCAAGATAAATATTTAAAAGTAATACCACCTGGTTTAAAAGAGAGCTTGAGAGACAAATTTGAGGTGGATCAGATTCCTTTCTTTGGGTTTATGTTTGGGCTTTTATTTCATAAATAGATAAATAGGTTGGATTAGATTGGAGATTGGGGACGGGATGGGATGGTGGTAGTGTACTCTGTTGGATTGTGAGGTTCACTGCTTCAGGCACCGCAATGTACTGCAGAACTGTATATGCTCTACTCAAATGTATATTTATAGTTCAAGTACAGATTTTACCCCCATGCTCAAACATATTTCACTATCCAGTATAAGGTGACAGCCTGACAGTGCAATGTGGCATATAACACAGTAATTGTTGTTTATTGTCTATTTGTTGTTTTTATGGTTAAGAGAAGCAAAAAATCATTGTTAAAATTGAAATTGGATCAATCATCCAGTCCTCATATCAGTCCATGTCACAACAGCCAATGACTGGGATGTCTGAGTACATTTTAGTGTAAGAAGATTCATATTGGTGCATGACTAAAAAAGGATTTAATATCAATGAAAGTGCAAACTTTATTATGGAAATATCCTGCAGCAAATCATTACATGAACCAACCCTTTGAAGGTTGGTTTGTGAAGTCACAGTCATATTTTCTATAGATTTTTCTATTGCTGGCTGGAATCAAGCTCAAACTTTTAATGGGAGCTTTTAATACAAATAACAAATTGCTTAAGCTTAAGTGACAAGTTTTATAATTCTTTAACATTGCCCTGTCTGTTATCTTCTTTATTGTCTTAATGAAATCAACAGAGCTGCCCTGTTGTTGCTCTTGTTTAGGTAGAACTCTGCGTCTCTTTTGTAGCCTGAAAATGGCAATGACATTACCCAGAGACTGATCTAGTGCAGAGCCTGTGAGGTCAGCTCCCGACGGCCCCCGGTGCACTGCGTCGCACCCCTGGCTGCCCATATTGAACAAAACACAAACTGGCAGTTGGGGCTTAAGGGTGCAACTCTTGAAGGCTGCGAGGCTGGCAAACTAATTCCACAGCTTTATGTGGTTAGATGAGCATTGGAGGAGGTGAAGGGATGAATGAAGTGTAAGCAGAGAGGGGAGATGGAGGAAGAAGAGAAGCTGTGCTGACTTTACAACTTCATGTCAGGCTAAGGAGTTCATGAATAATAGATGCAATCAATTACTTGATTAGGAAGCACAGGAATGACTACTTCCTCTTCATATCTTAGGGATGTTGTCCAAGCACACTGTATAGATTGTAAAGCCTTTTCGGCTCATTGGGCTAAAAACACTGAGGTAAGCAGCCTGTTGCTGAAATGAGGTAAAGTGATCAGTTGCACCATCCTGAAGGATACATAAGAATTTTTGGATGGCTGAACATTAGGCCTGAACTGTCTCAAAAAAGACATGAAATGTACATTTTTTTCTAAATCAGCAATGTCAGTGCGATGGATGGACAAAACTGCATAGGACTGAACAGAGCATATTAGTCATAACCCATAGAAGTCTCTACTCACTGTTCTTCATTTTTAAGCTATGACTGTGTTGCAAAGTTTATCCTGAAACAAAGATATTGTTTTAACTACAAAATTAATCTAAATGTAGAAAAACCTAGCTTTGACATCATCTGACTGCATCAAATGATTTAAAACATGACCATAATACACAGGCTTCCATTGTAAATGTATGTAAAATGGGACAGCACTGCTAATTAATGTAATAAATTTAGACCCTTGCAATACTCCTATCGCAAAAGCTCAGGTACACTTGGGTAAAAGTATGATATGCAGCAAAGGTGTGTTAAACTACCCAATCTTACAATGTAAACATTCAACACTCAACATTTTGTCTAATTAAAACATTAGCATTTGACACTGATGATGAAATAACTGGGTTGCACAAGTGAAGACGACATAATATACAATATTTTTTTTTTCAAATTAGCATCAATGTTTTCCTTTATTCCCAAAGCCATATAAATACAGAGAGAGGGAATCCTACAGCACAGAGCACCACAGTTCAGCAGGGCAGAGTCCCTGTCGGAGTCTTTTGCCCCAGGAACCCTCTGCATACTGGGATCAATTGCAAAAAGAAGAATGAAACAAATTGCTCAGAATGGTACAAGTTCTCCAGCGATGCTAAGGGGGAGAGTAGGCAATTGGTCAGCGTAATGTGTTTCTTTGCCAGACCAGTGGACACTTGCCACTTGACGGATAGCATGCACCTCACTCTCAATTTCCACAAGAGTTTGCGGGAGCAGCAATGACAATAATTACACTATAACAAAGGCAATGCGCCGTAATGGCTCTAACATGTTTTGTCACGCACAGAGTCATGAAGATTCAAGGCTTTCAGGAGGAATCACAATTAGCTGGGTGATGCTAGGAGCTCTCCTGCTCTTTTTTGCCGCCATTATATAACAGTTCTGACATCTCAGGGCACCTCAGCAAGACAGAAATTTAAAAGATTGTAATAAAGTGGAGGGGCCTGTGCAGGGGTCATATTTTCCATCTATTAGGACAACAGTAGGCAGTGAGATGCCCTGTTGTGCTTCTGCTAAAGCCATTTCTTGTCCACGGTCCCCCGCAGGCTTGTAGGATTGTATGGCCTTCCACAGAGAGATGGTGGAGGAGAGGGAGGGGGTCACTATCAGTAAATGTAGAGGAATGTACTCAGGACTGGGAAATACACTCGCTTGCCAATTTATTAGATACATCCATCTAACTGCTCTTTATCACAAAAGCTAATCAGCCAATCACATGGCAGCAGCTCACAGCATTTAGGTATGTAGATGTTGTCAAGATGACCTGCTGAAGTTGATAATGATTACTTAAGTGACTGTGAATGTGACATGCTTGTTAGTGAAGGATAGGCTGGTTTGAGTACTTTGAAACTGCTGATCCACTGGGATGTTCTCACAAAACCATCTCTTGGGTTTGTAGAGAATGGTCCAAAAAAGAGAAAGCATCCAGGATTAAATGTGTTGTTGATGCCAGAGGTCAGAGGAGAATGAACAGAGTAGTTTGATTTGATAGAAAGGCACCTCCAATAACCACATGTTACAACCAAGATATGCAGAAGATCACACGTCATGTCATGTCAAATCTAAAAGCAGGTGGGCTACAGCAGCAGAATGCCAGACAAAGTACCACTCCTACCAGCTAAGAACAGAAAACTGAGACCACAATTTGCATGGGGAAAAAATGTGCATGACTTGGTATTGGTATCACAGATGATGAGTTTGGAAATATTGGCAGAAAGGATATTGACAAAATTTCAACCTAATGCACCCTTAGGAAGGTGCAGGTATTGTTTGAAAAATAAAAAAGGATCATGATCAATTTACATACAATTAAAAAAAATAAATACAGATAAAACGAATTACAACTTTAAAGTCAAGTGAATCCTGGTATACATAAAACAGAAATCATTGTGCATCAAATAATAACTGTGAGTACAAATAAGAGGTTAACAGAATCACATCCTACCCAAATCACTGAACAGCAGAGGAAATAGGGATGTATGATGGTTATCAAAAAGAGAAGAGGTCAAAGTCCTCATTAAGGCATAAGAAAATGGTGCCTTTCAGGGCATATATTCACTAAACCTCACTTTGTTTGAGGCATTTTACTCTTTCTCTACCCTTCACATCAGAACTGATGACCTCAATGCCTGAAACCTTAAGAGCTGCATCACTACCATGTTGGGCCTCCATAATGTTCAGCCATGGGGTAATTTAAGTTGCCAGTCTGAATAGCAAACCTATTCTCTGCCGCTCTGTCCATAAGCCTTGTTTTGGTGAGGCTGTCAGAGCCCTAACATTTGTAAACTAGAAGTGCTCTGAGAGCACAAACCTCTGCCAAAGCATTTCCAACATTCTGGGGAAAGTTATTGTCAAAAATGTGGAAACTGCCCTGTTTTGCACTGTTAACAGATCCTTGAAAGAAAATCCTGGATCCACATCTGGATTAGGATCATCACCAAAATCTTGGCACGTCTCTCTTGTGCCATGACCAACATTCCCTGAAAATTTGACCAAAATCTGTTGATAAATTTTAGAGTTACCCTATCAACAAACAAATGTCACAAAAAAACACGGAAAAAAAAAAGAAACTACTTTTAATCCATATTACCCATCTCTACCCTGTGTTAATTTTTTGGTGAGGCTTTCTTTGGTTATAGACAGAACAATGCTCATTGGTCTCTGTTAACATCCCTAAAATTGTAATAAAAATGAAAACAATAACACATTTCAGTAATTATTCCAAAGGCTGATGTTGCATTGATTAAATCAGAAATAAGGCATCACTAAGAAGACTGTTAAAAGAATTAATTCACCCAAAAACACGTGTGCTCATTGTGCAAGTATTTGTTTGAAACTGCGTGGCACACTGAGATTTGTGTTTGTTTCCTTTTGCCTGTCAAAATATATCACATTTATACATTACTGCATAAAGATTTTTTCAGTACACATTTGTTTTAGCTGCTGATGACGGTAGGCTTAGCTGAGAAACAGATGTTAGCATTTTGCCTATCAGCATGTGTAATTAGCAGCATTTGCATATCCAGAGTGTTCATTCAGCTGTTTTTTTAACTTTATATAATATTGATCTATATGAAAATGAATGCTTAATACATCATTGTCAGCGATAATCCAATTGCTTGACTGAAGAAATACAAGCCTAATGTCCCAACTAAGCTATGATAAAGGATAGAAACTGAGAAAAACAAGGTGTGAATAAAAACTAATTACATTCAGACATTTTGTAAGAGTAAATTAATTGTTTTGTGTCATTCCCCTTTTGAAATAGCTTCATATCCATTAGTAAAAATATGTGCTGTGCCTCAATTATCCAGATTCATGCCCTGAAGAGTCACACCATGCAACACACCCTGCATGCAGATTCACCAAATGCTAACTACTGTCACAGCATATGATACCAATGCCATTAGCCAGGTGGCTTTCATTACCTAAATTACAGCTATTGTTTATAATTAATTATTTGTAAATAAGAAGATTTCTGAACATAATTGATAGCTCAAATTTTCCTCATCTCCTATTAATTACCTTGATGAGATTCTTTCTGCCTTTTGCTTCTGTTTTCTCATGCTCGCCTCAGACACTGATTCACTCTGAGTGCACCAGAAGATACAGCAATCCAACATCCAAACGTGGATTTGTCAGATTCATAAGCTGTGGATAGCCTGACTTAATAGAGCCTAAAGCTCTGACCAGACAGCCATACCAGCTCAGTGACAAAGTGAAAGTCCCTAATTGTTTTTAATTTAATCTGCTGCTTTACTATTTTGGGTGCCAGTGCATATTAATGCTCTGTCTTATGTTGTAAGGAAGGGTAATTAGGTTGAGAGTGAATGATTCCTGAACCACTCTTCTGTCTCCCAACCTTCTGTTTCTCCATGTTTCTAAATTATATCCAAGAGGGAGAGGGTTTTAGTTCTTCTGCTCCCATAAAGGTCAATGTGAAGATGAGCTGCAATGTGAATAAATGTTTTTGATTTGCTTTCTTACATTTAAATAATGAAAAGAGAAAAATTCCATTTTTGTGGTGTAGAACTATTAAGTACCCTCATAAGCAGATTTTTTTTAAAAAGAAGCTTCTCTGCATTTTTATACAGAGTCCATTCTACCCATAATGTGTAATTGTAAATTACATATTTTTATGGGTGATTACTATATTCAGTTAACTCTTGGAGTAGGTTGTTCAGTGGGTCAGTGGTGAAAATAGTCAGTTAAACTATGTAATTAAAGCTTCCGGGATGACTTTTTATCTGGAAATGAAACAAACTGAATTTGACACAGATGCAGTCTTGTGACCCCAAAAAACAATCAAGACCACCAGCTTACAGCGCTGGGTATCAACATCCAGTACAGTATCAGAAAATCCAATACCTTCCAAACAGAATCATAATACAGAATTCAGTGCACCAATCCAGTACCATTTACTAAATGTTATAGCCAAATATACTGGATCCTCTTTGCCTTCTCTGTATAGTAAGTTATCATTGTTGGCCCCATGTTTATTAATTCTTTATTAATTCTCTTTTTTGTCCTTAAAGTATGGATCTGGGAACCATTAGGCAACCAGCACCATATCTAAAGTATACATTTAGCAGTGGTGTTGGAAAAACAAACATTATCCAGCTCCACTAGCAGAGAGACGAGTTATTTCTGTATACCATATTACTTATAATATAAGTTGCATTGGTATTTAAGACAAAGTGGATATGAGGTTGTCCTGTAGCCCCTTGGCAAATGACAACAACATGCCAACCTCTAAGTCAACTGAACCATCTTGCCCTCTTCAAACCTGATTAAAAAACTTTCGGTCACAATGTACCATGAAAACTGGAATCTAAGTCTTATCCAAATGCATAAAACAGGGTATCATAGAGGTAAAAAGAAGGAGACAGATTTACGAAGATACCATTTCCATTGCACTCAGCAGAGTCAACAACATGCAGTTTTTCTGCAACTGTGGAGCTTTTTAAGAACTATTTGTTTTCACTAAGTAGAGTTTGTAATCCTGCTGGGTAATATGTCAGTTGCAATAGTTGTGAAGTACAGACACTGAGCACATCCTCTGGTCTAGTGTTAATTTTGTTGACTAATTATTTTCATCATAGTTTTTGTCAACAAACTTTTTTCCCCTGACAAAAACTAGACTAAAACTAAAAAATCAAGCGCACACAAAAACTGAAACTAAAAAAAAAAAAAAGGAGACTAAAATGTTTGACAGAGACTTAATCCAATCAGACCTAATCTGTGTCATGTAGAAAGTAGAGACAAGTCAGGAATATATCCAGTCATAGCTACTTTGGTTGTGTGGAAAGGTTGGATGAGTTAAGAGGGACATCCAGCTACAGCTGCCTTAGCTTGGTGGTGGCAGGATAAGTTGTGGAGCGATCCAATCAGAGCTAATGTCTTTATGAATTGATATATTCATGTAGAGCAGGTTCACTGTTTGTTGTCAATTCTGATATTGTAACTGAGATGCTCTGCCAGGTAGCCTAAATAAAGGTGACTGCATTTCACACAAAAGGTAATTAGTTTCTGTTAATTATACATTCAAACTTTACTAGCATTCAGTAAAGGGTTAGTAGATGTTTCATTTTATCAAAGTGTAAAACATGACTTCAGAAATTCAAGGAAACATAAAAAAAATGCCTTACCCTTTACACTTCATATTTCAGTCAACTGAATTTACAGTAGATTTCATCGACTAAAATGTTGTGAAATTTCATCAACTAAAACTAGACTAAAATTAAACAATTTAGATGACTAAATTATACCTAAAACAAAAAGATATTTAGGCAAAAGACTATAACTAAAACTAAATTTAAAAGTGATGTCAAAATTAACACTGCTCTGGTCATTGTTGTCTTTTCACTTGAATACGGTTTTTCATTAAACCAACACTCCACAAGGTTTATTTACTGAAAAGTAAGTCAGTGTTTTCTTTAGATGCATAGTTTATGACCTATTGTGAAAAAAACTATGGAAAACACACATCTTCAGCCAAGACCATAACACTTTGTATCCCAGCATACCCTTTGTAGTTTCTTTTCAGCCAAGTTGTTGCTTGTAAGCAAACATCTAATGAGTCAAATTTATATGCAGGTGGCTGCACTACTGGTAAACTAGTGCTTGTGGAAGCAGTTTGCACTGGTACATTGATCACACTGATAGGACCTAGTCCATTCTGAGATGAAAAAATAAGCATCTAAAGACTGTTTTACATGCTAGATTTTATGGTAGTTGTTTGTAAAGCTGAAAATACTTCCAAAGAAAAGGTGTGATCTGCACAAAATCTGCCTTTTTTATTTTTATTTTTTCTTTTGACAAGAAAAAATTCTTGATAAATGAAGCATTCAACTTGAATGATTTTATTTTTAATTAATCACTCTATGAAAGTGCACAAGACGAGATCAGCAACAACTTACATGTATGAAAATGGAGATAAACTATAAGGTCCCTACAGTGAAATAAAATCTTTTCTGAAGAAGACAGAAAAGAAGTCTGTGGTTAATTGTTTTTCTAAATATTTTTCATCTAACTTCAAAAGGATTCAAAAGGATTGAGTCTCCAATCCTCAAATAATGATGCATGGGTCGGATGTATTGCAGTAAAAATTGATTGCTACTGTGCAGCAGGCAGATGTGATCCCAATTGTCAGACTGCACTTGGCTCCATATACTAGCATAAAGTGAACATGTACTGTGCCCAGGAGAGCACAGGTTGAATATACATTAATGTGAACCCTGCAATAACTTACTATTAATGTCTGTTAAATGGGAAAAAAGACATTATACAATATGAGCACAGTGTAAAACTTGACATACTCTATAAAATGCAGACAACTCTTGGTTTTGATCCAGATATCTTCTCTCATATCTTAGCATTGCTCTTACTTTTATTTATATACTTTGAGTCTTGCAGTTTTTCTCATTTTTGTGTCTCTTTTTTGTGTTTCATGCTTCAGTCGAGTTTTGATGAGTGCAAAAACAGACTGAGGTAATAAAGAAATACAAAAGTCCCCCAAGTTCTTAATGTTTTTGAAACAGATATGTTTTCTCAGATATTAAGAGCAGTTTGTGTCCCTTTAAAGTTAACAGGCTATAGATTTAGCAATTAGTCAGTAATCATGCTCATTATAGAGAGTAATCCATTTAAAACCTAACAGATGTCTGCTGCTGCAGGGGGATGGCCATGGTCTCATGCCAACAATAAGGCTGTAATGTTGCTGAAATGTTCAGGTGCAAGGTGGAAGTGTGGAAGACATTTTTCCCTCCCTTAAGTGTCCACATGTTGACAGTTGACCATTTAATGGCCCACTTAATTGCAGTGGCCCCTTTATCCCAGCACATCGTTGTAAATTAATGCTGAGGTGGCAGTGTGTTTTTCACAGTTTCTTCTCCTTCACTTCAAACATTTCTTTCTTTACTTTTGTGACTTTGTGGTGAAAGAGACTCCTCTGTGTGATGGCCCAAGTCCCAGAGAGTTTGAAAAGTTGAGAAATAGCTGTTCTTCAAGAAGACAGGGCAGTAAAACTGTATGAAAGTGGCATCTGGAGAGCCCCAGATGACGTCTTTGGTGGGATCAGTCGTCACAGAAAGCTGAACTATTCAAGCAGTTACTCTGTTTTTATTAAAATATGGTAAGACACACCACACAAAATCAATGTTTGAGATTCTTTTGGTTTTGTTTACATGCCGCATGGTCACTTCATGGTTTTTAAAGACAGAAGTCACAGGCTGGTGCAATTTTAGTATTTAAGTATTTACAAGGCAGAAATCCTCGGTATGAAAAATAAAGCCAGTGCAGAAGTGCATTAGTCCTGTTTGACCCCTTTAGGGCCCATTTGAAATGTCAGTTTTTGTAGTGGATCATGCTCACTGCTTTGTGCAAGGATGCTTTTGGTCTCAATGGTTTATTTCTATGTGCTTTAAAATGTAAAGAGGTCCACAAACCCTAATTCCAATGAGCTTAGATAGTTAGTTAGTTAGTTAGTTAGTTAGTTAGTAACTTAGTTAGTTAGTTGGTTGAACACCTAAAACAAACAGACCCTCTTGTTCCACCAGGTTGGGATTCAAGCATTTAATTCACCATGTAATTAAAAAATGTCTGGTAAAATATGTCATTTCTCAAGTCAAGAGAAACAAGGGTCCGAATGCAGTCTGTAACTCTGCAGCAGTGTCACTGATCATTACTGATTTTGTTCTTTTGTAATTGTGGTTTGTAAACAGTTTGCAGATGAACTGCAGCCACTGTTAAACACTTGCTTTGCATTTTTTCAGATGCTGTAAAAATGTTTTTAAGTGAGACAATATCTGCTTGAAATCTTTCTAATTTGCATTACTGTGCACTCCACATAGAGAATACAGATGGTGTTGTAAGAGCAAATCACACAGCATTAAAGAAACTGCCAATTGTAGACTTTGCTGAGCTCCATGGAAATTGGCATGCAGCACGATACCCAGTATACATCCTTTTCATGTATATGGGAGACCCCCAAAAACAGAATGTGTCTTAAATTCTGGCCAGACTTACATCCTGGGTTTTGTGGTATAATTCACAAAGAAGTTACATTAATAGGTATGTAGAAGGCCTTAACTGAGTTAACTGATAGATGGGCACATTGTACCTTTTTGGAAGCTGACCTTAAATCCACATTTGTCTGTAAAAAGACTGACCAAAAGTTAGAGTCCCCATTCCCATCTGCACTGAGCTTTAAAAACTGGTGGGTATAAGACTTTGTCCATGTTCAGTGGAGTCTATAATATTTGCATACCACTCTCAAGTGGCTCAGGACTAAAAGTCAATTAAATCCAAGAATCAAATGTACTGAGAGCAGTAAATAGAGACAGAAAACCACTAGAGACCAGCACAGAGCACTTTCAATTGGGCAAGATTGTTCTACACATGTGGGTTTCCTTTCTTGAAATGCAGGGTAGAGGTATGTATGATCCAATTAGAGTAATATCTGTCATCACTTTAAATATCTTCAACGCCAAGGATGCAGTGTGGTTTGGGGGGGAGGGGTATGGAAAGGGAGCCTGAGAGCCCCCCTCGGAGCAGCCTGTTTTCCAGGTTTTCCTCTCTGCCAGGTGTTTGACATTGAATGGAGCTGGAGATGAATGTAACTTATGGCAGCCCATGGAATCCACCGACTCCTGGGAATCCGAGCTTCCTACAGTGAAAGTTTCCATTTTCAAAGCCCATCAGTTGCGGTGGGAGGGCTCCAGGACGGCCCATATGCCAGCACTGACAGTGAAGTGGGAGAAGTTTCTCCCATCTGTGTTCATAGCTCACACAAACAAATACACATACTTGTAGTGGTCAATATGATATACTGAAGGAGGATGTATTTCAAGTTATTGCAGTGCCTCTCTCTACTTTAAGTCTTGAATAGCGATTATTTTCATGAATTTCATCACCTTTGTGTTTGCTTAGGCTTTATGAGCTAATAAATTTGGCTTTTTGAATTTTAAGGCATTACATTTGAATAACTGGGGTTTGTATAGGTGCTTGATATCCTTCAAAAATGATCAGATGTAGATGTAGTGTTTTTAAGGTTTGGAAAGTGCTCAGATTTCAGATTTAGTTCTTGAAAGTGCTTAAAATATTGTCATTGTCTTTTTGCTGTGTAAAAGCAATCTGACTGGACAGCTTGCTCAATAGATAGACGTACAATGTTAGAAAGAATCTTGCATTTATAGTTGTAAGAATACTATAACTATTAATGTATTAAAAAAAGCAATGCTTAGAAAAATCAGTTTCCTTTTAGAACAGTATTGTACAGTAGCCTATACTGGAGTTATTTGACATGATGTTTTATGGTTGTTATGTTTAATTTGTATAATAGTTTTTATGAAAGTGGTTATTTTTTTGGGTAATTATTTACCATTGACTGTGTCGCTCTCTTTTTTCTTAAGTTTTTAATTCTCTTATATGCTGCGATTGAAGTTGTCCATGCCCTAATATCTGTGTTTCTATCATAAGGAAATAGAAAAATAATTTTTAGTATATGTTTTTCTATGAGTAGGGGATAGACGATGAGTAACTTGGTGAAAAATATAAACAATAAAGCTTAACAATGTGGTCCTAGGGCATAAAAATCCCATTCAAAATGAACTGATGATACATACTCCAGGAGAAGCAAAAGTTTGTGTTTTATCAACCCCATTTTAAGAAAAACATGGTAGGACATAACTATTAAATCTGTTCAGGGGGTCGGGGGAATGGCCTGTTTCAGGCAGCTACTGGTGCTGACAGAGAAAGAAGTCCAGATGCAGTGAACCATTTGTCTTATGCAAAGAAGAACTGTGTCACACAAAGGAGACATGTACAGCACACTTGGGCCAAAAAAATGTGTATTACCCTTAGCATGTTATTGTTTTAGATAATATATCGAACCAAATTTTGACAAATTCAAAGCTGACGGAGACTGGCACCCACTATAGACCTTCTGGCACCCCTCCTGGAATCAGGGCACATATATTGTTATATTTTCCAGTATTATTCCTAACAGTAGCAAAGCACAACAGAAGTTGCAGTCCAATTCAAATGAATCTTAAATGTCAAATACAAAGTGATGGCCTTACTATGCACTATCAACAATATATACAAAGTCATGTAAGTTTTGCTTATTTTGCCTTTCAAAGGCTATTTGATTGCCAGTCAATTGTTTTACAGTAATGAGAACTCGGGTACCTGGCTGGCTTGCTTCCTGGATTAAAAATGTTGATTTTGTGGTTCTGTCAAATGTCGATAATGAATCTGAATGGAAAATTTGACTTCTGGAACCAGAGCTGCAGAAAATGGGGTCGGACACTGTTGAGCTCTATATATTTCTCATCTCTCATACCGCACGCATCCTCCCCCTTTCTCCCACCCCCACGCCACCGTGGAAGAAATCCTTTGTCAGAGGTGTTCATCTGGAACAACTTTGCCACACTTGTTTTCATGTTCTTTTAGATTACAGGGCAGCTGGCCCCAGCTTTGAAGCTCCCCCTCTCCCTTTTGTCTCTGTGCAATGCACTCTGGTAATTAACTTTGTCCTTCTTTTATTTGTTCCAGTCACTCGCAGTCCACTCTTCTGAGCATCTTCTCCCTGGAGTACCAGGTTAGAAGTTTTCTTCCTTTGTGAGCCCTGACAGGTGCCTAATTGAATGATGAATGTCCCTTTATTTCTTTGTAATTGAACTGCCAGCTCTCTGATTGGTTTGGAGGATGCCCCCACCATCACCACGCCGCCGCCATACCCCCCGTTTATTTCACCCCCTCCTCCTCCTCCTCACGTTCACGTTGAGGGTCCTTGCCTGCCTGAGCCTCGGTGGATGTCTGCCAAGCCTTCCCATCCATCTGTCTAATAACATCTAGCCCCTGCTTATTTGGTGGACCTGTAATAAATTATGCTAAACCATTATTATTCTGACAATAATAATTTCCCCGTGTAGTGCGGCTGCGTGTGCTAAATGTTTGCTGACTCGCACTGTCACTGCTGCTTTCCACGGCTGACAGCGGATGATGATAAATGGCCACTGCCGCCAGTGGCAGAAGGCAGCACAGGCAGAAAATGGAGTCATTTATCATCCCTGTGACAGGTGTCAGTCACAGCGCCTGTCTCGGTGGAATTACATTTTTTTTTCAGTGTGTAGTAGTTTTTAAATAAGTTGTTTTTTAACCAGGGCTCTTCCTGTTACATCCCCCATCCTCTGACTTTTTCATCAGTGGAATTGCATGGATATGTCAGGGAATGTGGAAGAGGGTCATTGTTTGATCGAAAAGGGGGAATGAATACAGGTTTGAGTGAGGGGCGGGGGCTTGAACAAGGTTGCCATGGCACACTTTGACCCCGAGTAAACTTATTAAAATTGAATTACTGCAGGACAAGATTCCCTACGCTTGTTGATACACTATAGTAGGGCTGGGCAATAAACTCAGTTTGAGGGAAACATCAATATACTTTCAAGCAAGATATTGTAAAAACATCATTTCTAAAGCAGTGTTTGCTCAGAATAATAATCCACTTTAGGAAAGGGTCGTGGGTGGGTTTGTCCCACCAGACTGCATCCTGTGAGTTGACTTTTTTGTATGTTTCTGTTCTTTTTACTGTGATTATCAGCAGAACATTTTTTAAGATGCTAAACTAGAAAATCCCAAATTTCTGAAAGCTTACTCAATATTCCACACTCACATTTCACCTATTGTTGATGAAGTAGTGTGTCACACCTGTTACCCAAGAATTACTTTTCCCAAAATCAAACTAGATTGGTTTTCAATCATACACGCTTTTAACTGCAGGCATACAACCCCCCAGAACAGGCGGTTCACTGCTGCAGGTGCCCTAATGTGCAGCTGAGTTGTATATTTTATATTTAATTTTAAATGTTTATTTACAGTTCGAGAACAAATTTTTGCCCCCATGCTTTTTTTTTCCCGAAAATCAAACTGGATTGGTTTTCAATCACATCTTACCCCATGCTAGAGCAGATATTTGAATATTGAGTTTAAGGTGACAGCCCTATCATTAAATGCATATCATGTATTACAAATCCAGAGTAAGTGTATACTGTCATGTAACTTTGCTCCATATTGCCCAGCCCTTTTTTTTAACAGGGGACAAAAGTGTGGCTAAAGTGGTAAAAAAAGTGCAAAGCCGTATATGTTTTTTCTATACTGTTTTCGTCCCTCTAATGATAACTTTGAAAAAATACGTCACTGTTAATTACACTACAGTCTCCATAATGACATTTGTATTCTCTCTGTGACAGAAAAGAACCAAAAGAACGATCTCCAGACACCACACACCAGACGTTATTGAAAGCCACTATCAAAGGTGCTGTATTACTTTATTACTCCTCTGTCTGGCTCACTCAGTATATCTCTTGCCATCTCTATCTCTGTTTCTCTGTATTTGTTGTTATCCTGTCTCCCACTCTTGGGGACTCCCTTTGTCTCCCCGTCCGTTTTCTGACTTGCCAAAGTCCCTTCCTCAGCCACTGAGGAGGTGGGCCGCCGTGACAGATATAATCTCTCCCAAACAAATCACCACCCTCAGGATTCATTCCAGACCTCCACTTGCACCTGCTAAGTTAAAGCTCTGTTCTCCATGTCAGATGGAGAGCAGAAAAAATAAATAAATAAATAAGCATCCATTGGACATTCGCCTTACACGGGCTTATGATGGGATGATTATCTGTAATTCAATGAAAACAGATAAATAAAAAGAGAAAAGGCTGCAGAGGGGAAAAGCCTCTTTGCATGTTGGAATTAGCTTTTAACCAGCTTATTAGGCCATTGTTCTGGGGAAAACAAGGCTGGATAATGCACTTCTAATCCACTTACAACAACAAACCTCAGAGATGATCTGGGAAAGATCTGTGGGGAGCTGCTGCTTTAGCTGGCGAGGGAAAAAAGGCTTTTTGGGCGGCAGGGGTTAACTAACTATCATATGCTTGTCTGGCTTCAAGGAAATCTGAAGCTCTTCAAGCAGTGCTGGTTTAACCACAGCATGCCTGCCATATGCCACTGAGGGCAAAGTCATCAGGGACATTAGCATGTCTTGGCTAGCCTGGTCTAGTCTCCTCTATCCTTGTGTCTGCCTTTTGTGGTCCATGTTTTTCACTGCTGTTGTCGTTCTTTATTGTAATGTAGGTATCTGATCAAGGCAAAGGCACATCCCACTGCTCCTGTCCTGCTGGACCTAGCCAATGAGGTAACCTTCTCTACAATGATCCTTTTCTAATGGTCACTTTTTTCTATAAATGTAGAGGTGAAACTTCACTGCAGTTAAAGGTTTTCTGCCTTGTCTGTTAGCCATTATCAAAATTGGTAAAATGGTCTCCCTCATTATCAATTATTTAATGTAATTAGCTCTTGCCTCCATTAAGCAGATGTGAAAATACTTTTTGTGTTTTATTATGTCATTTTCCAAATTGCACTTCAAGCAGAGTCGCTGCAAACTGCGTACAGGTGAGGGCAGGGTCAGCTGGGAATTCTTCTCTTCATCACTGCATCACTTGTACTCCAGGGAGCCAGTGAAGAATTAACACTTTGTTGACTTAATACATAGAAGGATATGTGGGCTCAATCCTGTCTAAAAGTAAAGGCAAATCAAGTTTTTTAAAGAGTAACCAATGTTTGTGAGTTAATTTTCTTCAGCATGTTTTGAAATAGCTTTACTCTTTTCTTTATAAGGTCCCTGCATTTCAGGTAATTCCAGACATAGGGTGCATGATATTTAATTTGTGCTGATATACTATATGCTAATATTTCCAAACTAGTTTTTAATTATAGCAATACCAGTGTTTACAAACTATGTATTTCAGTCATTGCAATACTAGAATTAACCTTCTCCTCTTACTGCAAGAGTCTGTTTTAAACAGACATGACTAAAGGAAATCAACATTAAATTCTAAAAAGAACAAAAAAAACCACACCTGTATTATTATTTTTTTAAATATAAAAATTCAGAAATGAGACTGAAGCATTATGGCGGATTTGTACCTATATTAAAGTATTTGTATGTAATATATAACAAATATGTTATAAGGCTTATTTATCAGCTACAAATGTGAGTGGAAATTTTTGTATCCGCCATTACCAAAAAACAGCTTTTTAATCTATTACTGATCAATATTTTTACTAGGGATGTGTACCAGCAAAAATCTGTCAATGTGATGCTTTATCGTGATACATGGATATAAAGGATACCCTGTTATATTGTGATACTGTTAAATGGCAATAATCCTGATTGTTTTTAACTAAAATGTTGTTTATTTTCAAATAGCATTAAAAATCCATAATATTTTAGGCAGTAAAATACAAATTAATGAGAAAGTGTGGTTTCTGCAACATGGACATGCTTAGTTGTCTGTCCGAGATAACAATAAATGTGACAGAGAGACAAATGGCTGAATGTCTGCTGCCAACTAGCAGCCCAAGGCTGAACTACATTACAAAACAAACATTTGAAATTTCTATAAATTATTGAAAAATAAAATATGATACTGCACTAAAGTTATCAACAAAGTATTGCACTGCAAAATACACTGAAATATGGGGGTATCGATATTTTCTTACATCTCTAAGTGTCATTGTACTGGAAGTGTTATGCATCCCATCACAACAGGATATGTATTACTGAGTCACAATACTGATGTAGCATAAAATACACTATGGGAACTATGGAGGGTTGAAAATGCCGATGATATTAAGTAACAGGGATTTGCTCAGTTGAGATATTTCAAGACGTAATGAAACAACTCATTCACAACTTAAGTGTTGTTTAATTCTGTTTCTGACATGGAAAATTCAAAAAGAAATCAATATTTTACACCAGCTGGGAAGCAACTGTTTCAAGTGAGTTTTAACCCTGTATTCAAATGTTTTAACCTCAGCAGAAATGTATTTTCTCAATTGCCCTGGTGCTTCCTATATAAAGCAGAAGTTTGAACAGGCTTGCTGTTGCTTTGACAATTTCAGGCACTGTCAGCCAGTTTGCACAAACACTATTAGGGAAAAAAAAAGAAATTTTGGATTTCACGTGGGCTCTGCTTTCACTGCGAGTGTGTGCAGTCTTACGCTGAATACAAAACATGTCAGATTTTCATCCCACAGGCCAGGAGCTGTGATTGGGTGTTTTTCCCTATGTGCACTGCAAAGCACTCAACATTCGATGGCTGCATGGGTTTAAAATGACTTTAGCATCAGTTTCAATGGGTCCAAAAATATGCAACACCAGGCTATCTAAAACTGGTTAAATTTTATTTACAGAATATATTACAGTGATACAATACATTTTACAACATGTCTGTGGATTTTTTAGGCAATGTACTTTAACTTGTTAACCTTTTTTCATGTCATTTTCCCTGCATTATATTGTAAATGTTGGAGCCCCCTCTCATTTTGATCATTAAAATCTTCAGTGTTACCTTTTTAGAATATTTGAATGCACATTTAAATATTTATTGGAGCTTAGCACCAGGCGACCAGATTGGAGAGTTTCTTAATCTAAAATCAGAGGAGCTAACATGCATCAGTGGCACCTCAAAGCTAACTGCCATTATTCATTCTCTATTTAATTGACACATGATTTTTTTCCTCTAAAGGATTAAATCCAGCTCCGAGATAACTGTCTATGAACCATTTAACTGTCATTTTAATACGCTACTTAACATTTAAACCAAGCACTCATGGTCCCCCAGACCGCTAATTGATGTAGTTTCATCCCTTTATGAGACAATATATCTCCAACAGAGGGAAATGATTAACAGAGATGAAAAGTATTCATGGATTTTCTCTTTTTTTGCCCCCAGAAGTGTGCCATGAATGAAGACTCTGAGCTAATTTTTTTTACATGTTTTATGTAAAGGTTACTTAAACACACACTTTCAGTTGTGCTGAAGTGTATATAACACCCATTAGCTTTTCGGCCCGGTAGAATCAGACTTTTTACTGGACAATAATTGTTTTCTGCAGGTACACAAGCCTCTGTGAATCTTACTTACATGTTAAACTTGTTAAGTGCTGACATGCTGGACTCGTGATTAATATGAAAATTAGGGAGAAGCAAGTACCTGAACTAATCAGGTGGTTCTTATTCAGGCTGGGCCGGCGTGGGTAATGTTGCCATTTTTCATGTGTCAGCTCTGATGCAGGTTACCAGGAGTCTGATGCTTACCCAGAGATGTGAATGGGGGGGAGAGCAGTAAGCAGAAAGAGGAAAACAAGATGGAGAGAAAATTAGGGGAAGTTGGTGTAACTGCAAGCTAACTCTGAGATATTATCAGAGGTCTTGATGAAGATATAAACCTTTCCCTCTGCCCTTAATTATTATAGGCATGTTTGACTTTTTTAACAAGCTGCCTTCTTGGAGCTATATTATGGAGATGTTAACAAATACTACTCTGGGTAAGGAGACATTGTTTAGACAGAAGCCTCTCTGCTCCCAGCGTTAGAAGGAAGCATCAGAGGAAAGATGAGACACACCAGTCTCTGTATAGGCAGAGGGTAAATTCACTCTTGCTCCCCACTTATGCTAACAAGAAAAATTAGGATTTCTAGCTGTACAAATGGTGTGTTTCATCATGAACTGGCTAGGAAAATCCAAGCATGTTTTAATTCCCTCTATAGTAAAAAGATGTGGAGTGGAGGGCTGAATGTTTGCCCTAATTGGCAGCATGTACTATTTAAACCTGGGGTTGAATTTAAATGCACTTGTATTGTTTTAAAAACATGTAGAAAAACATTTTTCCACCGAGAATATGGTCAGATATGCACTGTTTCCACGCAATTAATCATGTTAACCGTGTTGTCTTAATGAGCAACAGTTCTCTTCTTCTATTTTAATACTATTAGATAAAACCTTCTTTATTTAGAAAGGAAGAGCTTAACCTCTGAAAAAGTAACTTGCTACTGATAGGAAAGTACATGGAAATAGCTTGAGAAAACAGCAGAAAATATGTTAATAAGCACTCACACAGCATTTATGTATTTTGATAAGTGATGCCAGTGTTAACATGTTAATTAAAAACTATCTCATTTTAAACAAGCATGAAGACACAAAGGTGGGCAAAGCTGTGCAGCTAATGTGGATAACAAATTCAAAAGAATAAAACCTCAATCTGTGGCTTTTTCTGGATGTAGTCATATGTTTGAACAAATATTTCACTGGATATTTATTTTAGTTAATGCACGATGACTGTGTTGGAATATTATGACTGAAAGACAGGCAGTAGGGCTTCTAATGTACAGTTGTGTCAGTTTTATACAGGAAATGTTTGTAGTCAGACAAATATTTAAATTGTGGCTGCTTTGGAGAATTTATCTTAAAATAGTTTACATGGTTGGAAGTCCTAGAATTTTAGCTTTTTGGTGATGTATGGCAATGATAAACTCAATAAAGTTTTTTTTTTTAAATTGGAAACATTACATCACATCAGCTTTCAGCTGGAGGCTCATCGGGATGAGCCTCCAAACCTACTGTCAAAGTCAGTAGCAAACACCTACACTTAAACTTTCAGTTCAGTTTGAAGACTCCTCCTGTTCAGACAAAATGAAACTATGGTCTTGCACGTTCTATTGTTTTCATATGTTGTGCAGGCCTAGTCTACACCTTCAGGATCAGTCATTATTCCCTTCTTTACCTGTCAGGGCCTTTTTTCCTCCTCCAAATCAAAAACATGGCACACCTTCCAAGGTATCGTTTCCTTCAAAGAGCACCTCAGCCACAGGTTCTATTCTTCCCATTAAGGGCTACATTCCCTCAGTCCCTGGGGTGTGTCCTGTTTGCTCCTGCAGTTTTTGCCTTGGTGATCATCCTATGATTAAAGCCCTCCATTGTCTCCAGCCTGAGCACAGTGTATGCTGCTTTTTCCATAGGAGATGAGACACTACGGTTGTCGGTTTGACAGGGGTGAAGGCAATTCTGCTTTGGCTGCGTAATAGGTGATCTCTTGTACCTGTGGGAAAGGTTACTGCAAAGCAAGGCTTTCAAAGAGCAATTTGTGCACAGAATGTCGAAAGCTGGGTCAGGATTTCAAAACGCAATAATATCATTTAGGGCCATTACAGTCATTACTAACTTTGTGTAATTTTAGCGCCTTATTCTTAGGTTCTTTGAATGTTTTTCATCCATCAAACTGTAATAGTGGGATTTAGTTTGAAGGTTTCTAAATGGAAAATTCTCCATAGAGGAATAACAGTTGAGTAATTTCAAAGTTAACCTGCCATTGATGTAATAGCCTGCTTTTTGTTAACATAAATTCTCGCTTTCCCTGTTCAATCTGTGTAAAGGTGGATGTGTCTCCTGCACTGATGGCTCGCATCATCCTGGACAGGTTCCTTCAGGACCTTGAGGGCGAAATGCGTGAGTACCACTTCTTCCATTTCCCACTCGGTCGTTTCCATCATCCCGTCCATCAGTCTTAATCGTAGCACTTTGTCTTTTGAATACCGCGCCGTGTGAGTCCTAATTCCAGTTCTAGCTGCTGTATTTTCATCCTGTCCAAGCCTTAATGAGAGACAGACACATCTAGAAGTAGCTGCATCCCAGGGTACATGACTGACAATTAAGCAGTGGGGAGGAACACCCACCTCTCTTAACTGCAGTTTGGATCGATGCAAGCTCACTTAATGGGTGTTTTTACATCAGCCCTGGTTTCTTTTTTGTGCCTGCTCAGGGCTGGGTGATGTATTGACTTTTTATTCGTTTATTTTCTGTTTGTATTAGTCTTATTTAAGTATTTTTTTTCTCTTCATTGATATTAGCAGTCAGAAATCAGGGAGAGAGAGAGAAGGTAACGACATTTTGGGAAAGGAGCCGCAGGCCTGTGTCTAAGACCTTAGCCTCTGGACATGGGACACTGACATAGCAACAAGGCCAGTGGCTCCTAAAATGGAGACTGAGGACCCCAGGGGTTCACAATACATGAAAAGCAGGGTCATTAGATGCTTTCCAAAAATGATATGATTTCATTAGGCATATTTTACCCATTATTGTAAATGTATACATAGAATGAGCTCATTTTAAAATAAAAAACAGCCATTTGTCGACATTTGTGCTGAAGCCCAAAACTGCTCCTTCCCAAGTGCAGGACCAACCGACTGAAAAACTCTTTTGTCCCTCAGGCCATCAGATTGTACAACTCCTCACTGGGGGGGAGGAGGAGTAACAAGAAGACAGAGGATGGGAAGGAGCAGTAGCCAGCCAGTAGCCATACTTTTATTTATCTTTTTTTTTTTTTTGGAATTTATATTTTTGTTTGTATCTATCTTTTGTATATATCTTTTTATCTTCTATACGAAATGCTACTGGAATCCTAATTTCTCTGAAGGAGGTTTACAAAAGAATTAATAAAGTTCTGTTAAATCTAATCTAACCTAATCTGAAATAAGGGTAATGTAGTGTAAAAAAAAACATTGTTGAAGTTTTAGTTTGCACATGAAAGCAGTAATATACAAGTGTGCTGCTTTTGAAAAAATATTCACAGTGGGGGCCTCAGTAATATTTAAGGTGTCCTGGGCTGGAAAGTTTGGGAACCAATGCACTGGGCCACCAGTTCCTTTAAAAATAGGGTTTTAAGGCAATCTGACATACTTTCACACAAAAAGGAGCTATGTGACATTGGTTATTTTGCATTAAAATGGAAAAACACCAGCAGGAGTATGTGAATCGGTGCCAGGTATACTGGTCTGATTGCATACTGCTTGTTGAGAAAGAGAATATTTTGGCATACTGTGGATTTTGCTTATATTTGCATACTGCATACTATATATTGCTAATATCAGTGTGTACTGCTAGTGAAGTAGGTGGTTTGAAATGCAGCCTGGGACTATTTTTTGCCATGGTATCAAAGATATATTAGTTTTGTTTGTTTTTTGCTGAAATGATATACAAATTTGAAATTCTAATATTGTGACAATCATTTGTCGTTTCTTTACCTATCAACTATTGTTATTCACCCAAAAGCCTGATTTCAGGCCCATGTTGCTCAACCCTGTTATATTTCCTCACCCTGCTTCATCCCCTGATGCATCCTTCAACGCCATACCTTCTTTTTCCCCCCTTATCCTCTTGCTTCATTCACATTGGGGAAATGGAGTTGAGGAAAAGTGTGGCAGAATAAGCAAACCATTTCTCAATTATGCTGACGGACACGCTGTGGGAAACAAAATTCCAGATGCAAATATTTTCGTAGAATGTGTCAAAGAGATTGTCCAGAAATTGTGTTCATAAATTTCCCTGCAGATTCTGTTTCATGTCGACAATTTTGCTACTTTCTTGGACTGTTTGCACTTTTTTTTAAAAATATCTGTGGCTCAAATGTGTTTACATGATTTGTGGTTCTACTTTTGAACATGCAGCATTTCCATCCAAATCCATTCAAAACTCCTGTCTCTCTTTTTCACTCTCAGGGTATCCCAATTTCACATGCACACTACACTCTGAATCATTTCAATAGGTCTATCCTGACTTTTTGTGCATGTGCAGCCGTGCAGTATTCAGTGCTCCGTGAGTGAATCGCATGGTGTCAAAAAAGACGTGCTTCCAATTTAATCAAGAAAGAGATTAAAGTGGATGTGTGTTATTTTCAACTTCTCCACAGCACAGCCATTTGTCAAAGTCAGAGATGTGATTGCTTTGGACCCGCCGTTATCCACTGCCTGTCAAAATAGTCGTCTGAGCAGCTTGTAGAACAGGGCATTCATCCAGGAGAGGCACTCCCGTCTCAGATAATAGCACCCTGCATCCCTCCATCTCCATACAGTGCAAACATGCTTTATAACTGCCCAGAATAGATTTGTTGGAGATGAAACTTCAAAGATGATTGTTGTTTAATCTCAAAAATTGTGTTGTAGACTTTAAGGATTTTAATGTTTGAATGCTTGTTGGTAATGTTGTGGTTGTCTTGTACACATTAAAGATATAAAAAGTGTGTATTTGAAGAGATGGAATTAACCTAACTTACTCTAAACACAATCATTTTAATTACATTTAATGCTACAAAGATTGCCATTTTTTTTTACTTAAATACATTTTGATACTACATGGTCTCTGTAACTTTGATAATCAGAAGATGTGGAATGAGAAAATGTTAATACACCAACATGTTGTGGTACTTAGCAGCATAATACTGTAATCATATCTTAGAGTTTAATATCGATATTTTATAATTTAATGATTTATACAAATGCGGAAATTTGCATTGCACTTGTATCTGTCGCTGGGACAGACATATGACTTAAATCCATGTTGTACAGGCCAATCATCATAGATAGAGAGAGATACTTTCTTGATCCCCTTGGGGAAATTCGAACTAGAACTTTTTGACATATATATAAAAGGTGTTTTAGATACTTTTCTTGTTTTTCCCCCAAAACTGACAGTTGTAAAAAATAATTGTGACATATTGTCCAGCTGACCGTCAAGCAGTATACTGTGATTTACTCTGTCGTCGTTCATTTTACCATTACACACTCCCACCGGGAATGAATACAATTTATAAGCTATATTGAAAGACCTTAAAAATATATAGTGTAGGAATATTGTTCATATCATTCTAGTGTATCTTGAGTAAATATAAGGTTATATGTTTCATGTTGATTAATCTAGCCATTGAAAAGATGCAGTGTTGAATGATTTGTTTAAAAATAATTGACGACAGGTCTAATATTTTGTACAAAGACTATTAACAGTAAGAAGCCTGTATTGTAGTCTGACCCTCAGTAATAAGAGTATCTATGTAAAATGTTAATTGTAAATATAATATTGATCAATTGAATTAAATTCATTATACTGAGGTACAATACGGTACAAACCGTATCAAACCACAACACACACAATACTGAGTCACTATTGGATTTTATTGTGAACATTTACAGGCAAATTACTGAAATTTTTTTAAAGTGCACAAAAATTGAGGTTACCTTTTTTAGAAGACGGTGTTCATTATGTAAGTTTATTGAGTATCTTCAGGGTTTTTTGTCTTTGTTTTTTAACCGAGTGCTAATAAGGTGGTGGGGCTTTAATCACTTTAAAAGACATGGAAATGAGGCCAATGCTTTTTATAATCAGGGTAATGTTTAGATGTCCTGCAATTTTTGTAAAAAGGAATACCAAAATCTGCCAGATTTTGGTGTCTTGAACTCTGTTATTGTTACCATGGTAACAAACAGGTATCAATACTTATACTTTGATGACCATTTTTTATTGTTTTCAGAAAATGTATGAGGATGCATGGTGTTGCTGCAATTAGGCTAAATAATGGGGATAAAATATTCGGTCCATGCTACCGAATATTTATCAAAAGTATTAAAAACTAAAGTAAAAGAGTTAAAGTAAAAAAAAGTATTATCACATCAAAAAAGGCTGGGAAACTCTGGGACACTGACTAAATTGAATAAATTGTGTGCATTTGTTTTGGCCATGAAACACTGCTGAGGTGTTCTACATTAGAGACTGTGGGCAGGAGTTTGCTGCTGATTTTAAAATGAAAAAAGTAAATGAATAATTGATCAATATTAGGAGCCTAGAACTATTATTTTTGGTGATGTTGGCATTTAAACAGTTCTCACTGAAATTAGATTTTACCACAGTTGTTTTACAGATTAAGAATCTGATATCATGGCATCCCTAGGTAACCTTGCTGCTCTTCAGATCTGCCACATTTCTTTATTAAATGAAAAACAACACTGAAGGCATTTCTCGATAGAAAATATATTTCGCTCCACTTCCAACATGTTTGGCGTGAGTTTGTTCTATGAAATGGCCCGTGTTTTTTACTTTGTGCTGCAACGGTAGTGCCTGTCAACTACAACATCCGATTGGCCCGTAATGAATTTGATTGATGGAAGAATCGTCCAATCACCTGCTGGATATGCTTTTGAAAGGTTCTGTCCTCCCCAAACACTTTCTATGAGCTGTTTTTCAGATAGACTTGTGAAATATATTCTTTCATATATATTTACCAATCTATCTGGCATGTCAGATTAATCCTTAGATGTGACCAATACTTTGAACTCCAGCTACTAATCCCAGCTAGCATTTTTTTGTTTGTTAAAAAGACGCCCAAAATACACAAAGGGCCAATATTGAAATTCTGTCTAAATGGTTTAAAAGTATAAACTGTTTCAAAGTCTGTTTGACAGTAGTGTTTAATGCCTAAGTTTAGACCAATTAGTAATGGATTTTTTAAAGGCAGATCCTCATCGGGGTAATTTTTTAGATTGACAACTAAAGTTCTTAAATGTGTAACTGTCCTGATGACACCACAAAGCTGTACTTATAAGTAAAATTATGTCTTTGTGAAGGCTGGCTTTTGGCCTCTGCCTCAAAAGCTGGAAAAATACTTTTAAAATACAATACCCAGTCCTCATTTCAACACTTTTATGAGTAAGTTATTATGATTGAAAGAAAAATCTTGTGTGGCACATAGCTGTTTAAACTGGTTGAAACTTAGTTTGAAATAGACTCCGAGATTTTATATCAATTTTATTTTGACTAAGTATTGATAATTAATTCCCTGCTAGCGCTCACTGAGATGTTTTGATTCATATTTTTTTCTCACAGAAACTGATTTAATAGAAAAAAGATGCCTTTTGAAGGCCTCACAGGCTATTATAGATTCAAATCAGCCTAACTTGCTGAAAAGGCACATGATTTTGATCAGATTACTGTATACCACTCCTCACTCTTTTACTACTATAGATGACTCTGGCTTAAAATGATGTCATTATGCTGTGCCTTTCCATTGTTTGCAGCTGTAGATTGACTTTCTTTGAGGGTGACTCCTGTTTTGACAGGGCTTCTCTGCAGTCTCTTTTTGACCTGCTTGGTCTTTTCAAAAGAATTGCCGCCCACACGGACTGCATGGTCAAATCCTCCAATCTCCCTCTGTGTATATTAGACTCCAGTAATGTGCTGCCATTATGAAACAATGCAAGGATAATTGTCTTTGCTGGCAATTAGCTAACAGGTTGGTTCAGTGCTATTGTCAGGCATATCTGTCATGCCCCCCCAGCAGCAGACCGCATTTCAGTGTGTGTGTGTGTGGGTGTGTGTGTGTGTATTTGTGTGTTTTTGTCGGACCCCAGAGGGAGGGTGGGCAGGCGAGCTGCAAAGATCAATAGACTTCTATATAAGGGACATTACCCCCAACTGGGTGAGTGGCTTGCCTTTGCCTCGCACCATCGTTTTTTTATTCCCCTTCTCTTTCCCTTTGCATTTAAGAGACACAGGAATGGGGCCTTTGGGACTGTGGAATATATGTACAATCACTAGTGCTGGATCAATACAGAGTTTTAAATTGTTTTCTGTCCCTTCCTTGTTTTGTTTTGCTGGCTTGTTCTCACCCCCCTTTCCCTCCCTCCATCCTCTCTTCTCT
This sequence comes from Cetoscarus ocellatus, assembly GCA_037902135.1. NCBI lineage: Eukaryota > Metazoa > Chordata > Actinopteri > Labriformes > Labridae > Cetoscarus > Cetoscarus ocellatus. The sequence continues at coordinate 304,221 of JBAMNC010001356.1, read as the reverse complement.
CCTTCCTTTCCACTAGCTGCAAACACCACCACAACACACACCTCAGCATGACGACACAACAAGCTGCCACCTCCTCCTCCTCCTCGCAGCAGAAGTATTGGAGAGAGCATCAGTCAAGCAGGATGAAAGACTATCTGGTGGCGCTTGTAAATAAATCAATACATTCAAAGCAGTTTTATCACATATTGAATATGATATCAACATCCATAATGCTCCTCGTCTCGTGAAAACAGACCAGGCAAGGGGGGAGAAAAGGTCACGTGTGCACTTTTGCACTGTTTATATCCACTATTTTAAGGTCACAGAAAGCTACATGAGAGCATTTTGAAGCAGAGGAGGCTGTTCTCATGTATGCACCCCAACTTATGGCCTTTATTTTACAAGGAGGTTGTTACATCAGAGAAAAAACTATTTGGTAATTCACTTTCACACATGCAGCTCATGTAAAAGAATTTGGAATATTTTGAGAGCTTTTGTGTACATGAAAAAGTGCTGCAGGGAAGGCTGGCTTCTTTTAGGGGCTGCATGCCTCAAAGATGTCCTGCAATGGGGACATAAAGCTGGCAAAATCATTTATATCTGCTCATTTTTCAAATAAAAAAGAAGCAGGAACATGACCAAGATGACAGAACTTTTTTAGCAGTCTTTTTGATTTTCAAATTTCTTGTAAAAAAATAAATTCCATCTGCATCATCTCTCTTTTTTTTGTTTTGTTTTATCATCTTCACATTATATATCAAAAGTAAACTGAAAGCTCCAATAAGAAACTTTTGGTTTGTGTTCATTTTGGAGTCCCAGTGGACCAGTTGGCACATTACATCTTTGCTGAGCTTGTAAGGCAGGAATGTCAGCGGTTCTTTCTAACTGCCTGTTTTTCCAATGAAAAACAGGTTAATTCTCCCTGCTTACACCCACCAAAGAGGTTATGTTTTTGCCATTGTTTGTCCATTTGTTTGTCTGTCTATCTGTATGATCAAGATAACTTAAAGAGATCTCAGCAGGTTGTGAATTCGAATCCATATGCGGATCCAGGAATTTTCTTAACGATTTGTAAACAGTGCAAGAAAGGGCAGTTTTCCACATTTTTTACAATAACTACTCACAATGTTTGAAATGACTTGCAGTCTTGGAGCACTTCTAGTTGTGAAAATCTTTTCGTAAGTCTCTTGTTAATCGTGATAGGGCTTGACATATCACAGCCAGATACCTGAAGGGGGGTTGGTCTGCTTGGCTCTGCTGTTTGTGTCAGGGAAATCTCTCTGTTGTGTTCCCCCAGTTATGAGCCATATAGTCACACAGTATAACTGTTTGTATATTTTAGCTCAATATGATTATAGTCATTTTTTGTAAAGACTGTTATCCTCCATACAGGTATACTGCAACAGTCCTCATTTGAATGACTTGACACACCAGATAGTTCAATGTCTACTATACAGAATATTTTTCACTAGTTCATCTGGGCAACAGCCACAGAAAGCAGAAGGACAAAACCTTATATCCAGCAGGTGACTGGACAATCATTCTGTCAATCACATTCATTATGGGCCAATCAGATGTTGCAGTAGGTGGGCGCTACGGCCTTAGTGTAAAGTATAAAACATGAGCCATTTTCTAGAAAAAACCCGTTGGAGTAGAGCAAAAATATCTTTGCCAGTGATAAATGATTTGATTGTTGTGTGTTTTTCATTAATAAAGAAATGCGATCCAGATCTGTTAAAACTGTGACTGAATCTCTGAATGAGCAGTCACTTCCTGCTGTTGTCATGCTTGTAGCTTCCACCTCTTCCTGCTTTAGAGGACGCTGATTGGGCAGTGCATCTGCAAACCGAGTTCAGTCATTTTGACTTGAAGCTTTGCAAGATGTATCTTTCTGTTAACAGACTACATATCAGGTGGATCTAGCTGCACTGCAAGGTTATTATTTGGAATTATTGTCTTTTAAGTTTTATATTCAGTGTCTCAGAATTGTTTTTTAATATAAATGGTGACAAAGTAATATATTTCAAGATGAACTTTTGAATATGTTAAGTACATTGCAAACAGGGCTTTTGGTTTTAAACCCCATGTTGGTCTATATTACCTTTAAAAAGTCACCATCAGGCACACTGGGGGAGCTGCAGCTCTTTCTTTCCCCCTCCTGCTACTATCTCTTCATCTTTTTTCTCTCTATTCCTCCTTTGACAGGACTTGATGTGCCTCTAGATTTAGACATACTCTTTTTTTGAAGAGGCAATTTTGCTAGCTATTTGACCTTTTCCATTTTCCCAAGGCCCAGCTCCAGATTAGATTGCCGCTCCATGTTTTGTAACTATGTGATTGGACCGCCTTTAAGATTTATTGTCACATTCCTTTACAGAAGCGGCGTACGCGAGGTTATAAATGTCCCACGTTTGATGTTAACACTGTGAGAATGTTAGCGTCTCCTATGATCCTGCAGGTTCCTTTGACAGAATTCATAATAGCTTCAGTGTTTTGCAGATCAGACGTGTTGATAACTGAATATTGTATTCGGCTCTGTATCCACTGAAAACTTGCGCTGTGATTGTTATGGTTCCTCTGCTCTTGTCTTCAAGTGCTCCTCTCTTCTTCTCTCTCACCTCTCCATGGGTGCAGCCTTTTTTTTTTTTTCCTCAAATAATGAGAGCCAGGGCACTTCATTAGACAGAAGGGAGGGAGTTTGAGAGGATGGGAGCTTTTTTTTCTGTGTGTGTGTATGCATGCAAAGGGTGGGTGCAAAAGGAGGTAAGCAGCAGCGTGGCACTTCACTTGACAAGTGTACTAATTACTCCTTTTCAGTGAAGACGCTCCAGTCAGCCTCCGCCACAGTCTAATGGCCTGACCTGGGGAGCCTCTCTCCACTGCAGAGCCTCCCCAGATCTACTATTACCACTTCTACACACACATACACACACAGAAATGCAGAGTCTCATCTCTCCGCTATCAGGGAGAATCAGGTGGAAGCAGATCAGTTCTGCCCCAGTAACCTCTTCAGGGACTGGGGCTCCTCCTGCACTGAAGATACCACCTCATATCATCAACCAGCACCTACACACCACCACAGATACTTAAAAAAAAAACACATTTATTCCCTTCCCACTCTCTTCGCTCCCATTCTCTCACACTCTCTCTCTTTCCCATCTTCTGTTTTTTTTTTTTTTTTTTCAATACGGGAGGATAAATTTAAAAGGAGTAAATTGGAAAATCAAATGAGGGCTTTAGGCAGCCGCAGAGATTTGCAGAGCTGTCGGCCAGCGCGCCGGAGCCTCATCCATCATGTCCCACAAGTAGTCAATTCCTCTAGTATCTGTAAATGTTTTCAGATATTAGCCAATTTATATGCTCCGAGATTCATCATGGAAAATCAGCTTTAGCGGGCGCACATTATCAGGACCTGTCTCTCCCTTGCTCCATGAAGTTTGATGAACGAGTGCCCCTCCACAGCTCAATGGCTTGTGCATGGGGGAGAGTGGGATGCAAGAAAGGGGGGTTGCATAGAAGGGAAATGGGTAACAACCCACCCCCTCCTCCCCAAAACAGGAAGAGAAGTGGTTTTTTTAATTAATAAACAAACTTGCAGAGGAGCTCATCAGTGTCAGGCACAATAACAATCGTCATCCGTTATTGTTTATTACGGTCCTCCCTCAACAAATGTTGCTATCTAATGAGGTTTCTACACATTTTTTTTGAGTGTGTTTGAGATAATGACTTTTTCACCCCACTGGAAGAGGAGCAGTTACAAAATGATTCAAGTGAACAATAAGAAATCAAGCAGAGGTTATGTTGCCTTTACCCAAAGCCAGGCAATGTATAGACATGTTAACATGTACTGATATATTTTAAATCAGGTTTGGATTAGAACAATATCGATCATTGCTTACCTGTAACATTTATATTTATTAGCACAAATAAAGGTAAGCATATCGACTACTAATCAATCTATCTGAAATGTTTAGCCCACATACTAATTTTTTTTTTATCCATTTTATAGAATTTATGCAATAACTAAAAAAAATCCTATCATCAGATGCCTGTTTTTTCCACAAAAAAGCCAGACTTCCGTTACTTAAAATTTTGCTTTAAATTGTAAAAACATTTTGGCAATAGGCCTGATCAATAAATCTTATTTTCATTGTCATTGGGATATGAAAATGGGCAATGAGCCCATTGTAAAGGATACCTGTGAGACCATAAATACATTTAAAAAATACCTGTTAATAATGCAAAATTCATGCTGAAAGTAGCTTCAGTAAGACCTCAAAGAGAAAGGACGACCTTTGGGCTCTATCACCAAATACAAGCTTCCTTGCTTCGCTGTTTTATACTTTTGTGTTACAGGTTTATATGATGTTCCTCTGCACTCTTGGAGTTTTTAGAGGAACTTTTTAAAACTTAGGTGAGCTGACTGCAAATCCAGCTTTTCAAAGAAAGTTAGACGGAGGAAGTAACAGACCAGGGAGTATTGTTCTTCTTTTTAAACATTGTGTCACTTTGACACTGATATAAAATCAGGATTATGCTGTTTATTAGAGCTCAAGAATCAACATTATCTTTAAACAGCTCTCTCTGTCTCTCCCCCAAATGTATGAGTTTACTGTAGCACTTACAAAACACAGCATACGTTTATATTAAACAAGGCAGGAATTTAAAAGGCTGTGTTGTGTGTGGAGTTTAAAGCACCATGTGTGTTTATTCAGTGATTTCAAATCTTGGCATTTCTCTGAAATCAACAGATATCCTCGCCGTTAATGAGCCTGAATGTGATGCCCTGATAAAGTCTATGTTTGGGAAAAGCAGCTTGTTGAATGTTTTGAAAATACTGACCACACAGGCAGTATTTGATGTGTGGGAAAAACCTGAGAGGATTTGATTTTATACAACAAAATAAATGCTCAGAACTGTACATACAAAACCAAACACGACCGTTTTTATGGATTTGTGAGTGTGGCTACTTATTCAAAAGAATAAATAAATGAAATGAAACAAAACAGTGAAAGGCAGACATGACATTATTGGTTATCTGGTAAAAGATGTGATGCAAAAAAAAATATCGGTATCAGTGATTATGGGTTCAGAAATATCAGTATATTTGATATAGTCAAAAATCCTGTATCACACATCCCTAATTGCAGGCACAATTTGACATGCTTGCACCAGTCTGCCGGCACCAGTTCAAATAGTGTTGGACTAGGCAAGGAGCACAGATTTCCTACAGTCTCACTTGCACAAATGCATTAGAATGATCTGATTTAATGTAGTTTTTTTTTAAATCAAAAATTACATGCAAACTCATGGACTGCCCATATTGCCAAATATGTCATCAACATTCGGAAAACTGGGTAGAACTAGCAAAACCATAGGGTTCCCTGTCATCTGTACTGCACAAAATGGTTAGCAACATCTATTCTTTTTTCAGCTATCTAAACCTGCAGGCAAACCTTTGCAGAATGTCTGAATGTATTAATATTATTTAGATAGCTGTCTGGACGTGGTAAGGACAGAGGGTTTCCCAATGTCTTAAACTAAACTAGAGGTACTCAGAGAGTACTAATTTCCATCAAGGCAGTTCTTAGGCAACTTGTGAGCAAAAATTACAAAATATTGCAATATTAAGGAATCCTTTAAAACATCACAGATCTGGACCTGGATCATCACCAAAATCTTAAAACCTCTTCCTTGTCCCATGACCAACACTCACTTAAAAATTCATTGAAATCTTTTCTTAATTTTTCAAGTTATCTTGCTAACAGACAAACCGGAATATTCCAAACTGGTGTTTATTTTCTGTCCCAGCTTTTTGGAACATGTGGCAGGCATCAAATTCAAAATGAGTGAATATTTGCAAAAAACTTTAAATTTTTAACATTTATGTTCTTGTTCTTGTAGTGTTTTTAATTGAATATAAGTCAAAAAGGATTGGTAAATCTTTGTATTCTTTTTTGTTTGCATTTTACACGACGTTCCAACTTCACTGGTACTGGGGTTTCTTAAAATACAAAGTTCTTTATCATAAGCTGCAGCAAAAAGTCATGAGATGTGCTTGTTTACTGCATATCGCCCAGCCCTACCTGTTACCTTGCTTTCTCTACTTTATTTTGTTTTGGGGTTGCATTTGAAAACAAGCTTGCGATTTGTTTACACTTGCTTGTTTTCTTTAGCAAATCCCAATGGAGGCGTATCGTTTCACATCTTCTTTTCTCCTCCTCTCTGTTCTTCCTGTTCAGATGTTGACGTTGTGATACGGCGCCTTAGTCAGAATTTATACCAACATGCGACAATTACAGTAAATTTGGCGAATGTTTACAAGGTGCAAAGTCGCGCTGCAGGGCTTTGTTCCCCACGTCTGGTGTTCCTCAGATTATGCTTTTTATTTTCCTTGCACGTGTTTTATGTGTGTGCCTCCTGTGTGTGTTTTTTTAAAAGGCGGCGGCTCTTGTGTGTGTGTGTGTGTGTGGGGCAGAGGAAGAGGGGAGCTCACAGGGTGTCACAGAGGAGTGCTGCCGTGCGAGGCGGGGGCGTCTTTAATAAATGTATGCTGATGTTGGAGGCTGCAACGATGCGAGGGATGCGAGGGCCCTGTTGTTATTTACTGCTGTGTTTGTGCACGGCGGCGAATCCTGGGCCTGCAAATGGCATTACGGCGCGTGATGAATGAGCATTAGGGTAAACTCATTTTAAAAAGCATCCTGATTTATTAGCCGCCCGGCCTTCCATTTTCATCAGGTCAATGCTTGGCTGAAATTCCACAATGTCAGCGCCAAGGTTACCTCTTTATGGCTATTTTTAACCCCATCGTTCAAAAACGGCAGCTTGGAGAGGGATCCTATCACTTCTAATGGCCGTCCACCAAAAAGCATCAAAGGTCTAGGGGGAGACAAGGAGAGAAAGTCCTCAATGTGTGTGTGTGTGTTATGTGAGAGACCAAAATGTGGTGGTGGTCAACCTCCAATTATGAGCGCTAGTAAGACAAGAGCTTTAATGGCCGCTGTTTGCCTTCAGGGAGGTTTATAACACACTACTGTTTTGCAGAAGCAGCGTCAAATCTATAAAACGACCATTAGGAGGAGGGAAAAAAATCAATCAAAATGCCATTAAAGTGGAATAAGTTGCCAATATTGCTGATGTGGTTGCCAGTCCTTTGATTTTCCTTCAGATTATTAGGCGCAGTCGAGTAGTGACTTTGTTAAGGGAAACCAGTGTTGTTGGGGAGTAATATGTCTCCCAGCTTCATAAAGTTTGCTGCCTCATATTTCCCGCTTTATTGATTATCCATTATCATTTGTCATGAGGTGTCCTAACTCAAGGGGAAAATATAACCCTCTTTCTTCACCCGCCCGCCCTGCGCAGGAGCGAGCTGGGTATGGATCTGCGTGCCGAGGTACCAATCTCAGAGAAAAATGAGCAAAGAAATAAAGCAGCAGCCCCGTGCCTTGCAGCTTGAACGGAGAGTGTGAGGTTATGCGTATGGGCTGAGGGGGAGTAGCATCGCGGCTGGGGCTGGGAGAGACTGAAATAGAGAGGAAGGGGAAAAAAGATGGCAGAGACAAAGAGGAGGATGAAGAAACAGAGAGAGGAGAGGGAGTGCTGATTCTGAATGGGCTTTGTTCTTCTCCACCCTCCTCCCTCTTTATTTCATCATGAGGTAGATGAGGGATCACAGAGCTGTTAGTCCTCTCTGTGATAGTTTTGTCAAGGAGTAATTCCTAAGAGAGAAATGTAAGGGGCAGACAGACAGAAAAAAGGGAAGTCTTTGGGGCTTTAAATGTTCTAAATGCCTCTATTTTAATGGAATTCATTTAACAGGCACTTAATGATGCAGTCAAGTTTGGCTAATGTACACCCAAGTTTTGTTCAATTCATTTCTGTAAAGGCTTAATATGTAGAACTTTCACACCGAAGTGTGTAGTAACTTAAAAATGACAAACCCTGTGGTGTGTTCCTTTGTCGAGTACCTACATTCTCTCAAATATTTCCAAGACTTTTCAAAGGCAGAAGAGTCTTAAACTGTACAGTTGCATGGCAGCCACTGTGGCAGAGCTCCAATGACAAGACACAGGATGTTTATTGTTGTTGTGAAAACCCTAGATGTAACTAACTCTGCAGTGCAGCTGGATCTGCCTGATTCAGTCTCTGTACTTGGGGGGATCCATATTGCAGAAGACCCCAGGATGGGAACCAAGGCCACAATGGGTCTAAAATAAGAATATAACTTCAAAAGTTGGTGACATTTTATTATATTTTTGAAACCTTTTAGAGAGTGATTTAAAATACTTAATGACACAAAAATATATTGACTGTTGAGTTTTGGTCATTTGATATTTATCAGGGCAAACTGTCAGTCTGCTGTCATATTACTGGCATTCTAGACATTTAATAAGTCTAAGCCATGAGCTTATACCACTCTGTCTGACTGACAGAGCCTAAAAAAAATTTCATTTACTAATATCTTTAGTATTTAATATAAATATTAGGACAAATCATCATTTTGGTAGACTGATTTTACTATATTGTGTACAAAAACAAAATTTGACTCACCATTTGACTCATCACTCTTTGGCTGCTGTCCTTTGTACACGACACAGAAAGGTGTACTCATGATACTCAGTGCTTTGAGTTATTTTGATTTATGAAGTTTTTACTGTTACTGAGCAGATTCATAGAATGCTTTTTTGTTGAACTTTATTTTGATTTTATCCTAATAACTGCAATTATGCTTGAGTTGTGCTGCATCAATTTTTTAAGGATTCTTGTAAGACAAAATTTGTTACATGTCTGATATGGCTACAAGTCAGATAGCTTAAGGTCTCCCTCATCTCATGCTATTTAAAATAGAATGGAATAGTGTTTTCAACAAGGCAGCAATTGTGGTTTTACCCCCAAAGCCCTTTTCAGTAGCTATACTTCTGACGTCACTCAGACGACATCCATTATATTCCACAGTCTACGGTCTCTACTTGACTTTGAAATCTTTATTTTGGCCATGCTGTTAGAGGTTCAGTATAATGAAGGAAGGAGGGATTCAATTAAGCAGAGTTTGGAAAACAAAACCATTAGTTAATGGCAGAGAATGATGGAAGTCTATGGACCACCAAGGAAGCTGAATGACACATTGGAACAGGATGGCAGCTTCTAGTAGCAGTTCCTCACTTCATATTGGGTCAGTCATTTTTATTAATTTAGATAATTCAGATGCAACAATTCTCCATATTGTACCTCTAAGACCTTTATTTCCCCCTGTATCTTACTCTTTGATATGATATTTTTATTAGTAACAATCTTGTTCCATATTACGTTATATTTCTCTGTAGTACAGCAGCATCCATGCCTGTAATGTGAATAGAAACATTCCTCGTACTGTCTGTGACGCTGCGAGTCAGTCAGGACCATGTATCACTAAAATGGCATGCCTCAACCATTTCGTCACACAATGATACAATCCATTGAATCCAAATCTTTTTAAGAAATGATTTAAAGATTTTTTTTTTCTGTTGCAATAGCAGCAAAAATCAATCCAGCAGGCTTCCCCCTCTCTGATTTATAATGTTGGTGGAGCAAGAATGGGGGATGAGAAATGCAGAATAGTCGGCGTTCATAACGTAGATAAACTACATGGGGCTCCTGTGCTGTGGACTGAAACATTTATCTATAGAAAATCTGTGTAGACACCAAACAGCCATCTAATGGACTCTCATGGAAATACTGCACCAACAGGGAGGCTGAATCACAGTTTGTCACAACTGTCTCTGGTCTGAACAGTCTATTTTCACTGTTTAATCCTAATTTATGGAGCTGTCTGAACATTAAGTCTTTAGGAATGCAGGGATACCTCGAAATCGGTTAAAAATGATTTTTTAAGTTTATTAGGAAAAAATAGAAAATAAAGTAATCACTTAATCTATCATTGGCAGAAATATATTGAAGCATATTGCATTCACATTAAAAAGTTATACTGCTTTGTTTTTCTGAATTGATCACATTATTTTCATTGATCACAAATGCCTTGGCAAAGGTTTGTGCTCTGAGCACTTCCAGTTTTCTCTGTTTAACTTGATGATGTCACTACCATGAGATTATGACTTTTGTATGATTTTTTTTTATTTAATTGTCAATTACATTTTTTTGGAAACGATGTGACCTCAAAATTCAAAGTTTAACTTTTATAAATAAAAAAAATAATTGATTTGTGACAAAATGTATATTCCTTACTTACCTCAATCTAATGTCTTAGTAAAAGTTTATTAAAGTTATGATGATATTGTATCATGGACCTGGTGCTGTGATACAAATCTTGTCATGAGTTGAGTGTACAGCAGTGCACTGTAGCCTATAGTGGCTCTAATATTGATCTGGTCTTGGGATTGAGATATAGGTGCTGTTTTTCATTTTGTCCAAATTGTAATTATGTCTTCGTTTCTCTCCTTTTGTTTTGCGTGTCCCATTCTCAGCCCCTAAAACAGTCCTGAACGGCATGCTGAAGGAGCCATCACTGATTCCTGACCAGATTTTGGCCAAAAATATTTACCAAGTAAGTGTTTTGACTTTTAATTTAAAGTTTTTGTGAGAGGCATTGGTATGTTTTGATTTGAGCACCCTCTTTGGATAAAGCTGTGTGACTTTTCTCGTTTTTAATCTTGCCGTATAAAAGGTATCAGGGGTTTCACGATTAAGGATGGGGATTGTTAATATATTTACCATAACCCCTTTAGGATTTGATTTCTTATTGATTCCACTTTTTATACATTTCTGTTGTTTAGTGAAAAGACAGTATAGCTCTGTATTTTTAATATAACTAGATAAAAATGGGTAAATGTTGCTTTTATCTCTTATATCTGTTTTACAAAACCAACAAATTTCACCTCCAAACATTAATGTTTATTTAAGTTGTGAACATTTTTTTTTTTAAACTATTGGTTCAAGGAGTAATAATTTGGTTTAATTTGATGCCTGGAGCTGATGTCCTTTAAGCTTATGTTCAGTTGAATCTTAGTGCACTAGTCTTATGATAAAATGACATTATATCATGGGACCCATGAGATTTAATTTCATCATTGATGAGCTCAAACTACATAACTTCATCTCCATCCTATTGAAATTAAACAATTCTAAAGTTACATGAAATTCAAGTAAAAATCAAACAACACGGATGCCTTTTTTATCCCAAGGCTAAAAGAACAGAAGTCCATGGCATCTAAACTTGGTAATTTTTTATTGTTTAATATAAAAAGTTGCAGAAAGTCTCTGGCACACTCTCTAAATTGCACAATAAAATAACCAATGGATCAGGCTCCTCTTGGTTGGAAGATATTTGAAGAGATATCTGAAGGAGGATGAGTGCGCAATAATGACAAACTAAACGCATAGAAGTGTTTCAGTTAACTTTAGTCTTTTTTGTTACCTAGTAAGAAGTTCCTCACAGGAGCTTTAAGCAAATTTATGTTGTAGAAAATCCCTCTATTGTCTAATCTCATTAGTATTTATTTGTATTCCAGGATTGAATGTTGGATTACTCTCGAGATTTGCTGTCTCACCTATTTCCATTGAACAAACCTGCTAATGTACATTGAGTAGCTCAGTGTTTTTGTAGCACCTGTCTGACAGAAGGCATCAGCCACTGTGTTTGCTGACGAGGTCACGGGAGAGCCAACGGTCATGCCTGCCAATCCTGCCAACATCTCCTGTATTTTTACCTCTCCCTGCCCTGTATGGTCTTCCTCTCCTACCACCCACCCACCCTTTTTTTCACATGCCATAATATTTCTTCCCCCCTCTTTTTCAGTGCACAATAAATGACTGCTGTTATGGACCGCTGGTAGACTGCATCAAACAGTATCCTCTCCCATAAAATTTTAAGCTTGAAATTGACGAGGAGCTATTGAAGGGGATGAGATGTGTCTGGCTTCACCTGACATAAAAGTTCTGCTTCACGGAGGAAGTGTTTCATCCTGCCTGGAATATCCACCATCCACCCGTATACAGGAGCTGGGAGGTGATGGAGGGAGGAGAGGGAGGAGGCGGTGGGCTGATATAAATGCATCTCCATGTGCATTTGTTGAACACAGCCAATACTCTGTAATACAAGAAAATAATGGCTCTTAGCCTTGTTGTTGTTGAATTTCTCTTTTGTTCGGTACTTTGTTTAACCCACATGATTTGTCTTTGTATGATAAAGAAAATAAATGAATATTGATTTGTTTTTACTAAGTTATACAGCCATCTAATGCCATTCAGCACCATGGAGAGCTCTTATGGTTGTGAACCAAACTGGAAAAGCTCTAATTTTGATTGCATTTGAGTTTCATTTTACCTTTTCACCACCAAAATCTAATCACATCTTCCTTGTTGCATAACTAACATTCTCTGAAAATTTCACCAGAATTCGTTTTTAACTTTTGGAGTTTCCTGTTCACAATCTAACAAACAAACTAACTTTGCAGAAGACGAGGTCTAGGCTATATATATATATATATATATATATATATATATATATATATCTCATTCACAGATGTAACACATAAAGGATATTTATACAGTGCAGAAATTGCAAAAAGTCATACTTATCGATCATTTTTTTTTTTTCCAAGTAGAACAATGAGGTTAGAGCAGTCCCTAATGTCAGTAGAAAGTGGATCCACTGTGTAGTACCATAATAACTAACTATAGCATCATATTAGCTGATACCTTGAAGTTACCTTTACCTAATGATTGATGTGACCTGTCTGGTGATTACTATTCCATTATGTCATCATTATAGGAAGGCACTTGTCTATTGGGAGCTTTAAAAACACTGAAGGTTCTAAATCAGTTCATGTCTTGATTTGATTTGGTGATTCAAAGGGGCAAAAGTTAAGACTTGGCTATTTTAGGTCAAACAGCTGGACAGCAGACCCACAATTTCCTCAGGGAGCAGACTCATGTGCGTACATGAGTTCATCTGCATCCCATTGTATTTGTCTGAGCTTTTATATGTGCAGTGGGGCTGGTCTCTACTATTCATAGGCAGCCAACCCTGTCCCATGCTGCCCTCCCTCAACAGTCCCCTTTTAACTCTCCTTGGCCTCTCCTTTTCTTTAAATCAACTTCGAGTTAGTTACCTTGCCTTATAGAGTACTTGATCACAGCCTCTTCCCTGAGTTTTTTTACAGAGTTTTATCCTCACAGATAGAGTGGTGCATGGATGACCAAATTTTTGTTTTTCAACCTGGAAGTTAGTATCGCGCTGATTCCCTCCACTGCAAGCCCACCAAAAGCCTATGGGATTTTTTTTCATTGTGTTTTGGATCACTGCTAATAGTAAGCTGTGTAGCAAATAAAAAATCATGGAATGTATTCGGCAAGAGTGCAAAGCTATTAGTAAGCTACTATAGAACTACAACATGGTGGTTTGACTCAAAAGCAACTATGATATTTTCAATATATAACGTCTTTTTGTAACCTCTTGTTTGAGAGTTCCCTCATAATCAAGAGACCTGATCAAGTTAGTCATCATGATTGTGGCAATAGCGTATAAATAATGGTTATTAATAAACAATCAGAAATGCTTGCTGTCAGGTCAATGGCCATTTTTGTAGTTCTTACTAGCAGTTAGTTAGCAAACGTCATTTTGAACACACAACAAGACTTTACAATTCAAAAGCAGGCAACATCAGATGCATTTTCTCATTTCCCATTAAACATTAAACATCTCATCTGTGTGTGTTCACTATTTCAGGCATTTATATGAAAACAGTATTCTAACTGTCATTTGTGTCAACCAAAAATGATGTTTTGTGTCTTGAAGGAAAATGTTAGCTATGATAATTTTGTAAATACAAATGTTCTTCAATTTGGCCCTTTTGCCATCTTGGTCACCAAAGTTGCCCATTCCTTGATTTGATTGTTGACTGTGAGTCATGTCCAACAGTAGACATGTTGAGCCAGTTTCATCACATTTTGTGTCTTTTTGTAATTTCTGTTTTAACAGTATGAACAGCAAATGCATGATTTCTTTGCCCCTGCAGAGAACAGTGTCATGATGTTTTGGTTTTACTGTTCATATTGTTGCTATTTCTGCTGTATGTTGGAATCCTTGACTCAGTTTTCTCAGTGCTATTGGCCAGGAACATGAGGTGCTGCTTCGTGACAAACTGCAGGAGAGGAACCTTTCCTTTCTGGGTAAGCCACACTATGACCTCCTAACATTTCTTTAGTCCAGCTGCTCATGGCAGTATGGCCTTGTTGTAAGCTTAATAAAGGATGACCTGGATGTGACTGATGCAGTGGATATTATCTTGTATTGATTTGCTGATAACTGGAGCTGCTACCAAGTATCAGTGATATTAATGCACTTTCCAATTGATATTTATAGTACCATCAATAAAATATTAAGAGAATACTGACTTTTGTAAAACTGTTATCAAATCACTGGAGCCACATAGATTTTTTTTTTTAATCAGTAAAACGTAAAGACTGTTAATGATATAGAAAAAGACTATCACTACTAATATGATGTTTTTTAAGGTGTCAGTCATGAGTCCTTAAAGTTGTAGTTTTTGTAAGGAAGTTTCTAACAAGCAGATTTCAGTGTTGCTAAACTAGGTCCATCATCTTGTTTTGCAACATTAGATCTAGGTAAAATACCCAGATGTGAAATTGTCAAATTTTAACCCCCTCTTTCTTGCATCGACTCCCATCTCATCACCATCCCTGAGGTCAGATGAGTGATGAAGGATAAAAGTCATTCCCTCTGCCATTAAGACCATATCATTTATTTGGACCTGGAGTGCTGACCTTTCCTCGTAGCTGTGCAGACGACCGTTCTAAAACTGTCTGAGTTTGGGCGACAGAGGGCCACTGAGGCCGTCTCACCTCGTCTGATAAATGGATTGGAAATAAGCTACCCAACAGCAGGGATGGCCCATTAATTTTAATCAAAGGTGATGTAAAAAAGGCGATCAGGGCCACATGACAGTGTCAACAGCCCAGTAGGTATGAATAGAAGCTCCACATTACCACACCAAGGATGCCCCTCTGTTTCTTAGGCCTCTGGCAGCCCCCCCGACCTCCCCCACCACCTTTGGCTGATGCTACCTCCTCTCCACCACTGACACCGCCACCCTCCATCTCCCTCAATTCCCCTCCATGCCCCATTAGTTGAGCTTGGCTGGAGACAAAAAGGCAGGCCCTTCGAGCTGAATGACCTGGTCAGCCTGAGATTTAATGGAGAAATCAGGTGTTGGAAGGATAATGGCCGAAGCGCACCAGAAGTCAAGGACAATGGCTGCAGCCCACGCAGGCAGGGGTCAGCCTCACACAGTCTATAATGCCAACCTTGTTCCCCCCATGCTGTATATTTTATAAAGCTCTGCCAAAGAGGTGAGAAGCTCTGTAACTGGGCTTTACAGGTTTTTGTGCTAAGGCAGCGAATATGTGGCAGGTGAAGTTAATGGTTTTACTGTGCCTGCTGTCCTCTACTGTTATTTCTGCTTTGCTAACACTGAAGGGTTTTGTTACCAGTGAAGGTTGTGAGATGACCTGCTGCCGCAAAACTTCACTGAAGAGTAAAACTAACAACAAAGTAAAAGTCAGATGTTAAAATTCTCCACTTTGTCTCCCGTAGATGAAAACCAGCTGAGAGCTATGGGCTACGACAAAACACCAGACATCATCCTGGAGGTTCCCATAGGTTAGTATTTACCTTACAACTACCTTACAACAGTGCTGCACAATTTTCTAAGCCTTGACATGGTTATGTAAAATGTTGCACTACATGTAAACATTTAATGTGTTGATGACTGAACCAATGATACGTATATACAATTTGGTACATTCTGTTTGATCTTTGAAGTCAGGATTATCTGAGTTGCTGTAGGTACTTTACTGGAAATACTCTTCCAATCAGAATTCCTACTTGGGAGGTCAGACTAGCTTTACCCTGAAGTTACTAGCTTAAAATTAGAAAGTGTTCAATTGGGATGTGTTGCAATTTCCAGGAGCGTACCATGTATCTTATGCTGGGTACTTGCATTACTTTGAAACTATGGATGGAAATCAATAAGATTTTATTGGCATCAATGACTTTAACAATTCTGTTTATCCATCCAATTCTTTAACAACTCCTTCATTGATTCCTGCTGATTTTCTGTGTGGAAGAAAAAGTTGACCTACATAAGTTTTCAGTTGCCACAATGTCAAACACATTAAACTCCTGATTTTCAATACCTTGCTGCAAAGAGAAATGCACCCGCAGAGTCCTGGTACTTCCACAGACTGAAAGTTGTGCAGTCTTTTTGTCAAAAATGTAGCCACAATTTTGACCACTTTTGCCCGTCTGTCATGATTTTCTAGGTCTTTGT
This sequence comes from Cetoscarus ocellatus, assembly GCA_037902135.1. Lineage (NCBI taxonomy): Eukaryota > Metazoa > Chordata > Actinopteri > Labriformes > Labridae > Cetoscarus > Cetoscarus ocellatus. The sequence goes on along the minus strand of JBAMNC010001356.1, from coordinate 287,893 downwards.
TATTATTTCTGTTGACTGCCTCTAATGAAGGCATTATGACTTTAATTTGCGAAGCACGAAGAACAAAGTGAAAAGAAACTAATGCTGGAATTAATCAGAAAAATGACTAACGACATCTATTCCTTGAGTGAGTTGTCATTTGATCCCGACTTGAAATAGAGCCCCACCTATTTGGATCACGGAAAAATGAACCCCATCTTCCAGGATCCGTAGGGAAAAAAGTGACAAATGCCCAAATTAACATTAACTTTAATTACTTTTAGTCAAAATCCAGTTAGAATGGGCATTCACACTTCGCTCTTGGCACAACACTTTTGAAGAAAATATAAAAAATATAAAGTATTGCCCTGTGTTCACAGCTGTTTTTTTTGTTTTTGTTTTTTGTTTTTTTTTTTGCTGTAACGCTCATTTTCAACACTTAACCAGATTATTCCAGCATTTTCAGGGCTCAGGGTTGGGAGCAAAAACATACTGCACAGCCGGACTTTCTTTCAGTCTTTATGTGGCACTCACAGTGCTCTCAGTTGAAACAGTTCAACTTTTGTAACAGTGCTGCACTTGTCAATGTCACTTCCCTGTCACTGACCAATCAAATTCAAGAGGGGACTTAATGTCTAACAACAGCTTTGTCAACAACAGTGGCAGGGGAAAAAATGATTGGACTTTCCAGGTCTGTAGCTGTTACTGATGCAGATGCTGATGATTTTCTTTGCATTGGGTTTTAGAGGGATGTGCCTTGGAAAGAATGTGGTGATACTATACATATCACAACACAGGAGTGATGATCCGATATATCACGACATCACGATACTACATACAGGAAAATACATGATAAAAAATGGAAAAAAAGTCTAGTTTTCATTGTATTAATAATCATGACATTATGTACATGAAAAAAAAAAAATTAACCCAATGTGTATGAACCACAGTCCGTGCAACATTATAACTTAATTAACGTTCTACCAGTAACAGAAATAACAATAATAAATGTAACAGAGAGATGGAGGGTTCAAATGGACAAATGGCTGCTGCTAACTAACTATAGTGGACTTAACTACAATACAAAACAACTGTTCTGAACCGTTTGAAATTATTAACAAACAAAAGATTGATATTTTGCCATTAAACTGATGAAGTATCACGTCGCAAAAAATACAGCAGCATGTTGGCATATCAATATTTTCTCACACCCCTACTGTTTTTATATGTTCTGGGTCATTCTTCCATTAATAACGAGAGATAATCCACACACAGAGCTATTTTGAAAAGACTTTGGATACCACCAGAGGAAGCAGAAGTCAGTTCTTTTAAAATAGCAACAACACTAAGAAGGGCTGAGATACTGAGATTGTGGGTGCTTAGAGTGTAAATTAAAAGGTATCTGTGGACACGGGCGCTAAGTGAGATATCTTGTTTCAGTGGCCATATGTTTATCTAATCTTGGCAATCTCAAAGTTCTACCCTCGGGGGCTCCAGAACCTTGCCAGGGAAGACACTGACTCCAAGTTAGAAACCAGGCACTGGAAGCCAAAGTTGGTCTTTATAGTTGTGACTGTCGATGTCTTATCCAGGAGGCTACCATAGCAGGACTGCTTTGACTGGACAAAACGTATTTATCTTTGCATGAAAACTACAGGTGTTGCATAAAGAGTCTTTCCCCTATTAACTACCATCCCCTGAGGTGCATTTGCAAAACAGTTGACTACTTTTTGTATGAAAAAATGTCATGTAATGAGGGAGAGAAGCTGTTAAAAGTGGCTCGCTTGGCCTACATGATCCCAAAATGCTCTTCAAGTAGCTTATGCAAGTGAAGCTGCACCTCTTTATTTGATGCTATTTTGACTGAGAACGTCCTCACAGCTGAATGAATGTACATACTGCTGAACTGATGCCAGATCTTTTACTGAATTTTAAAATGACTGACAGAAACGAAAATGTCACTTGTCCCCTCTGGATCTCACACGTGTGGCTTTTTAAGTCACTGTTTGTTCACGACAGTTTGTATGTGTTTCTGTGGTCTTAAAGCTGTAGAGGGACACATTGTACACTGGATTGAGAGCAAAGCCTCATTCGGAGATGACCACAGCCATCGCACTTATCTCAATGAACAGTTCTGGAGCTACTGGAACAGGTTAGTTTTGTATTTTTGTCTGTTTATCTGCAGTTTTGGTTACTCTATCTGCATTTGCCATTTATTATCAGATCTCTACCCTCTTTTATTGTTCACAACTTCTCTTATCCGACCACTAATCACCATCAACATTGTCAGCAGAATAAAGGCAACCAATGTCCCTATGTAACTACTTCCTCTGTCGCGTAGTTCACCCTAACCACACAATCATAAATAGGACATCTATACATCACAATACTTCTACTTCCACTGCTGTTACTTGAGCCCTTTACAGTTTTAATGGGTTACAAATGACCACAAATGTTTACATATACAAATTGGGTTTTTTTTTTGTTCTTTTTTTAGATAGAACTGGGAAATGGATAATTAATCCATTATAACAGTTGTCACTAGAACCTTTGTATTCAAATTAGCCTTTTTGGTGTGAATAAAACTTGCTAAAGTGCAAAAAAACAATGATCGAGAGTCTCAAATATGTACCTACAGTGCTCAGCATAAATGAGTACACCCCTTCAGATTTGTCAGGAAACCTTTAGTTTCCTTTTAAAATCAACATTTTCTATGTCAAACTATACCACAAAATACTCCCCCAAATGTGAGCCATTCATTGCAAACAAGATTTTTCAAGTTGCACACAAAAAAAGTATTTTTCTCAATTTAAGATCAGGATGCAAAAATGAGAACACCCCAATCAAAGGGGTGGGAGCAAAGCTAAATTTTAGTTATCATATTACCCTTATTTTCATCTTATGGTAAAAAAAAATATTATGTTAAACTCTGCTTTGTCAAAACATTGGGAATTGTTCTTTAGTTCAATTAGATATTGATTAAAACATTACTTTTAATAGGGAGTGTACCTATGTCTTGTGTACCACATACTCGAGAAAAAAAAGACGGCTTTTTAAAGAGAAATAAAATTATGGGTTTTTTTGTTATGTTGTAAGTATTCTAGACTTGAGTTGTAAAGCTTGAAAATGTCCCAAGTATGCTGAACATTCTAAAAGGTAAGATATATTGTTTAATGCCAGCAAACTCTGTGTAAATAAACTATACGGCATGAACACCTGTTAAACAAAGTCAGCTGTCTTGACTAGTTCAGCGAATATTCACTGATGTTCGGGCAGAATTTTAAACTAAATCTATTCAGTTCAGAGAAATGAGTAGAGGTCCACACATGGTCTTTACATCTCAGCCTCCCTTGGCAAGAGGTTCCAGTCACCAATCTGAAAAGTCCCTCACACTACCTCCTTTTGCTTCACCATGGCCTCAGCCCCCCTTGGCTGTGACAGCCAGCTGACATGTTGTGACATTGTGCTGGAGCGCTGGGAGGTTTCCAGCCCCCCAGGCACAGCCGGACTTTCTTTCAGTCTTTGATTTTTGTTGTCTGCGCATGTGTATAGCAGCAGATCAGGATCCAGTTTTTAACCCTTCAACACAAAAAAAAATCTGTTTTCATTCACTATTTTTGTTATACTTTTTTATTCATCTATTTGATGACAACAAGAAACTGCCTAAGAATAACACCTACAGTACAGCTACAAAATAGACAAAACTAAAAGAAACAAATAGAATGGAAAATAACAGCAAGCTCAGCCTTAGCTTGCGGTTATTCTTCTACTTCAATGAGACATGAATTATAGTCAATAAACCATAGCAAAAACTATGTACCCCTGATATACTGCGCCTCTCATGAGTCCACCCAGTTTTCCTCTATAGTCAACAAGAACTAAATAAACAAAAAAAACAATAATTAATATAAAAATCAGTCATTTTATTTGTACTTTTCTACGGCCTTGAGATAAGATTAGGTTAACTTGTAAAGCAGTGTCTTGTCTTGATGTAGTACAATTTCATTGTTATCAGGACACATTGCTTTTTTTAACTTTTGAAAATAAAAAATGTTGTTTATTTTTTGCACATAAAAAATTTCTTTTTCACATAGAAAGTGTTTATTTTTTTTAACCATATTATCCAGTGTCTATGTGGTGGGTGGAGTTAGGAGGGGCTGGATTGAGGTGGGACATGCATGTTTACACTTTGTGTAAAACAGAGAAAGGCTGATGGGCAGATGCCTCACTCAGAATGCTATTTCGAGGCACAATATTAGCACCTCCATGATGTTTTACTTTTAGTATAAATGTCACAGAGGCATAAAGGGAGGATGTAGTGATCCCCCCTCTGTGTCAGCTTCAGAGGTAGAAAGAAGAGGCATTGTTGAGGCACGGTGGTATCGGTGGAGGCAGCAGTTTGATTGTAAATGTCTGAGTTTGTGTATGTGGGGCACCCACTGAGCCTGGATCTCTTGTTCTTGTGCAACACCCTAACGCAACGTGAATTATGAGGTGGAAATATTAATATTCTGCCATTTTTGTAATCAATAATCAGTGTTTTCCACACAAAGATAATACTTGGGCAGGCCGTCCAGGCATATTTATAAGTAGATTTGACAGACGTTCTTTTTATGAAAAATTTCATACAATTATCATCTATATGTGCAGGAGAGACTCCCTCTTGTAAATGCACTGATTGAGGTGCATCATCTAATTATAAAAATTAAGCTTTTATGCCAATTTAGTACAATATGTTATGCAGCTTCTTGATGTCAATGTTATCCCATACTGCTGCTTACTAGGATGACTCTCGGGATACACTTACTCAACCATCAGCCTTTGCACATGTGGCTCACCTGTTTTTGCAGAATATTGATTGTAATGTTATTTGAGCATCTTTATAGTTCTGCTGATGAATACTGACACAACAAATACACAGTGCAGTACAAAATAAGCTGTGAAGACCCCATTCTGCACCTTCTCTCCAACAAGTACTGTTTCTTTTTGTGTTAAAAACTGTAACATGAATGTCTTCAGGCATAACAGCAGCAAAGCTTAGCCACAGCACTGTTGAGGTACTGCAAACAGAACTATAGATATTGTGATTATATTGATATTATGACATTAAACATTGTAGTAACATATTTCTCAACTTTGCAGATATCAAATGGTTAAATGTGCTATAGATATTTTCTCTAGTTATTCAAGAAGAGAATATAAGAGCTAAGTTGATACTGTGTCTGTTAAATTATTCGTCTTTTAGGCAACCACTTGTAATAAAATTAAAGACACTTAAAGGAGATTATGTTTCCACAATCAGAAAATGTTTCCCCTACCTATAGATGACTGACCCCTTAGCTTCGCTCAAAAGCTGCAAGGAGAACAATCATTTGATTTTCCAGCAAAAACGACTCTTCCAATATCACTGAGCCATTAAAATGAAGGAGGGGAGGTCAGGGCTGTAATCAATTGTGTGTTTTATTTTCTCTGAGTAACAGTCCTATTTGGAGAGGGCCTGCTTCCAGAAGAAAGCCTTGTCATTTAAAATAATGCCTCATTTTATGTTCTTAAGAAAGTTTGTGGCAATACAAAGCTTTTCTTTAGCTTTCTAGACCATGTTTAATGAGGAAATTCTTAAATGATTGCTGTCCCAGTCTGTGAGACTTGAAATGATTTAAAAGGAGCTCATTCTACGTTCACCATGATGTTAAGATCAGATGTCAACATAAATATTTCCCCGTGTAAGTCGACATTCTGTCTGTGTTTGGATTGAAGAAAGTGGCATTAATCTGTCTTCCTCTTTGGTGCTCATGGCATTATCTTACAGTAGGTCAGAATATCAGAATACTAACAGGCTGAGTGGACAGTTGGGGTTAGATTGAGCCTTACATATTTGCCCACGGCTGTCTTTCATTGATATTCACTGGGGCAGCCTTGTCCGAGGGTATTAAGGAACTGACAAAGCAGATCCCATCATGTCAGCCGGCAGCCCGGTCAGATAAACATTGTAGTGTCAAAAAAGACAAAATGTCACTCCCTTCAGACGCTACCTTTTCCAGCACCCCTGTAATTTTTAATTGACATTTACTGCTGACATTTGAAAATGCACCTCATCTCTCTCTTTATCTTCTGAGGTACAAGCGTGTGTGTGCGCACAGGCGCATTTGTGTGTCTTCGTTAAGCGAAGGGAGTGAATTTGGGGTCAGCGCTTTGTAGTCACAAAAACATAAACTAACTGAGAAATGGGGGACAAGAGAGTGATGGGGTGACATCACCCGGCTTTCACTTCTCATTAGGTAGAGTTGGTTCCCAGGACGAGGCCTAAAGCACTGATTTTTAGGATGTTTGTCCATTCCTTCATTCCTCAAACTCACATTTCAGCGCTCCACTCCAAACCTTTCTGTTTAGCTCTGACCGCCCTTGGAATCACACAGCAGTGGTTGTAATTACTTCATGGCCCCTGATTGACATTTGCAGTGATTTGCTTATTTTTCATGAATTCCCTCTTTGCTTTAACTGAGCTGCTTCCCTCATCGCTCGTGTTAATTGTTCTCGGTTTGCCCTCAAGCATCGCGAAGTGAGCTACGGGGACATGTTTTTTGTAAGAGAAAACATAACTAATTTTCCCTCCAAAGCCCTCACCAACTGCATTTATCATCCAAACAATAGTCTTGCCAACACACTAACCCCATAATGAACCCCTCTTCAGTGGAGTGAGGGGTAATGACGCTTCACCTACAAGAAAAAAGAGGAAAGGAAGGGAAAAAATGGGGAGAAAAATGGTCTTGCGCAGAATCAAACGGCGTGTTCAGGCCCAGTGCCCGGATGAGATGGTGAAGCTGAAGCGATCGGTGTCGTCCAGCCATCAATCTTGGCTGGTGGCGTTCCAGAGGCAGCGAGCCCTCTGCTCTGACGGATGTTCACATAATTGAGTTATCCATCTCGCCCAACTATCAGAGTTGCATAAAAATTATTCACCTGCTGGTGAATATTAAACACATAATGAGCCTCTTGTGTGTTTTAAGGAGAAGTGCATAAGGTTAAATGCAGCATGTAATGAAATATAGATCCTTGTGTGGTGCCACCTTAACTGCCCCTTCTTGATTATGGAGTTTTTAAATCAATTATGGTTGGCAAAGTACTCTCAATAACTCTTTGTGCAGCAACTAAACTCAGCCCTTGTGCTAGTATAATAGGTATTTTTCATATAAATTACAAAATCCAGAATAGATACAGGTTATAGTACAGCTTAGTTATAGTTTCACGTTCCATTTGTTGTCACAGTGTTGCTGTAGTGATTACACAGACATAAGACCACACTGAAATGTGCACAATTAAATGCGTTTACGGAGGAAAACTAATATGACGGACACACAACATCTTCAGTTAATTGTGGTTTTTCTGCATGAGTTATTATAAAAAGCAGTTGTGTTGTTCCTACTTGCTTAGAAGTCCAAATGTTTTTTCAGCTGTGATAGTACGCAACATCCAGTGACCAATGCTACTCGGCCTGCTCAGTGCTCACATTGGCTATTGCTTGTATTCTATTAAAGGCAGCCTGATCTGGAGGCTGTCCTTAATAAAATCCAAGCATGTCTCATCAGTGTCCTAGTGGACATAAGTGGCTCAAGATCAGACCTGAAATTGAATTATATTTAATCAACCTAATGCAGAGCTACAACCCATTCTTGACCCTAAAATCAAGCCCATGACTTTCCAAACAACATATGTACAAAAATCTCAGGGGGATGTTTTTTAAGCCTCTGATTTTAATTATAGTTTATTGAATCTGTAACTACAGCAGTGGTTCATTTATCTCCTGAGTTGTTAAGCTGATGTCGAAAACATGCTATTTCCTCTCACGGTGAGTCAAATACTTTCAAAATAAGAGCATTTGCTGACGAATACAGACTAAGATTTCAGAAGTCTTCTGTTTATCATTAACAGAGTTTTACATGCAGCATTTTTAGCAGCTTCTGTAGCTCATTTCAGGCATTGGATTAAACTAACATCCAAGTTGCTTTTTCAGCAGTGAAACAGAATTATAATGGTTGCAATTCTAGATCAAGACAGTCCACTTCAATATATTACTGCACATAGTTTGTGTTAGAGATAAAGACAGCGATGCTCTAAAGACAAACTTGCAGAGGAGGGAACACTTTTTAAGCCACACTGTGTTGTACATGAGGTGGACGCTGCACTGCTTGGTGTGTTCAGAGTTTGTCTTTTCGCTTCACTCTGCTGTTTGTGTCAGAGAAATCCCTCATTTACATTCTTTGTCCCACACCTGTCTGTCTCCATGGCTAGGCCATTTAGGAGTTCTGAAAGTTATGAACAATGGAATTAATGTATGCCTATTTGTAGATCAATCTGATAATTGCAACTTTTTTTTAAAAAGACAGTTATCGTCCATACTGGGATATTGCGACAGCCCTGACCTTGAACATATTATTTATTGGGATTTTAAATTTCAAATCACATCATAAAGACTCTGAAATAAACTTGTTTTGTAACAAAAGGGATTTTATTGTGAATCACGAATCAGTCTGTATCATAAATCAATTTTAAATCTATATAGACTAAAATCATAACATGTTTGAAGATTTGTACCCCTACCAGCTACATAGAATTTCAAAGTAAGTTTCATTTGCAGTTGATTTAGTTCCTAAATTAAAAGACCAGGGCTGAAACAACTCCTATAAAATCTTTTGTTTGTTTATTTTTGTTTGTTTGCTTGCCTGTTTTGTCCGCTTCATCTGCTATCACAACATCCATAAAAAGGCAATAAAAGCCTTCTCCACCCACATAAAACATAACAATTACATCTTTTCACATCATAACACTACCATAAAGCAAACTTCAGACTAAAAAGTCTACAAAGGTTCCTCTGAAATTGATATAATGCTTCCTTTTCTATTTTGATTTTTCAAGGCTTGACTCCCTGCATCTGTTCTTAGAGAAAAGACCACTTATAATGAATATAGTAGATTACAAAGGAAATAAAATTTCCTTGTGCCAGTCAGTTTGTCCCATGAACAAATCAATAGGAAACACACTGTGCCAAAAAGTAGCTTTCCAGCATTGGAATTAATATACAACAGATTAAAACAGAGCATGTAACATTTAAAAAAAATTGATTGGGACCTTGTTCTTGGCTTCACTGTTTACTATTTTCCTTCCCCCTTCCCCCCCTCACTCAAACACAATTGACAGCCTGTGTGGAAATGAGCATGGATACCAGCGCAGCCCCCACCCCAAGCAAATCAGCTGTGAGATTCGTAAACTGCAAATGTGTCAGAGTTGAAAATGTTAGCTCTCTTAATGGAGGCTTGAAAAGGTTAGATCTGATAAAAAGCTGTCAGCCGTCCACAAAAAATGATTTATGGCGATATAATGGGACAGTATGCCTCATTTCTCCCCGGTATGGAATGGGGGTTAGGACTTTTGGGTTTGCCATTATACATCATCTGGCTTGACCACTTGGAAATTTGTTGCGAGTCGACATGCTCACACATGCATTTCGTTTTCTTTTGTTGTTGTCATTTTGAAAGCGGTGCCTTTTTGTGTGGATAATTTACATCCTCCCATAATTACAGACAGAATATTCCCATGATCCCAAAGTGCATATTGATCTCCGTTTTAATATGCTTTGCAGGAATTACATCAGCATTTCTTCTTTGTTGTAACTTTTCTTTGAAGTATAATGGAAAACAAAAGAAGAATTAATGAAAAGGTTGTAACTCTAAAGACTCAGGACACAGTCTTCCTGCGTGAGTGGTCTTCTCCCCGACATGTTGGCTAATGAAAAGACAAAAATCTGATTTATGTGACGTTTAATATCAGTCAGCACCAGTGCGGTTAAACCTCTTATGGTCTTAGTGAACTTTGTGGAAGTGTGCTCAGCTTGGATAATATTACATGCTGCTTTTTTGATTCATATTTTCTGAGCTGGCAGTTTATTTTTGACACTAAATTAATTTTTTGACTGAATATATTGTCCTTGGTTGTACTTTTTAATGGGCATGTCCATCATTTTCTGTTGAATTTACCTGGAGGGATTGGGTAGGGGTTTTAAATTAATGTATTGACATGATGGGTCATAGACAGTTCATATCTATTTTAGCTAATTAAACTTTTATCTTTAAGAAAAACATATATTACCACTGCAAAGGAGGTTATATTTTTGCCAGTACTTGCTAGTTTGTTAACAGGATAACTCAAAAGTTTTGATCAGAATTTGTGGAAATTTCCAGGAAATGTTTGTCACAAGGAGGAAGTGATTTTTTTTTCTTTGATGGTGGTCCAAATACAGATTTGGATTCAGTAATTTATCAAGAATTTCTTCACATTGCAAGATAGAGCAGTTTTCCACATTTTTGCTAAAACTCAGTAAGTTCTCAATGGGTTTTCATGACATATTCAGGGAATATTTGTCATGGCACAAGGGGAAGGTAATAAGATTTTGGTGGTGATCTGAATCCAAATGTGGATCCGAGATTTTTTAAAGGATTTGTTAACCGTGCGTGACAGGGCAGTTTTCCATATTTTTTGTCAATACCTTATCCGACAATGTTGGAAATGACTTCGCAGTGTGTGCTCTCGAAGAACTTCTAGTCACAAGATGTACAGCCCTGGAGAGGAAAAAAATGCAGTATTCGTAGAACCATGTTTGCTCAAAATTAACATTGTTGTTTACTCTCAGCCTATAAAATCAATCTGAACTTAGGTCTTATAAAAAGACATGAGAAATATAACAAAGTCAGACTACAATAAAGATGTTTTTATACTTTACAGGAACAACATAACGGCAATTTTTTAACATAAGAATAGTTAGAAATCACTATTGTTAAGTGGTAAGTTAAATTTTGAAAAAGGAAGAAATAAATAATGTATTAAAACGTGAAACTGTAGAAAGCAGAACCAGAGCCAACACATTTCTGCAGTTGTGTCTCATGTTTGCTATAACTGTGAATGGTCCCATAGGTTTCCTTACAAATCTGGCTGGTAAAATAAGACGACAGGCATTTAAGAAATGCTTGCTTGTGCATATAGAGTGTCCTGTTGAGTAATATAAGACTCAGCAGCAGCAGCAGGGCCATCATAGAGCCTGAACAAATAGGGAATGTCACCTGAGAGAGGGCGCCCACGGGTCGTAGCTGCTGCTGATCCAATGAGGCCGGACAGTACCGGGCCATCCCTGAGGACAGGTGCTGGCGCTTATGGGGTGACAATGTGACACCTGTGAGACCTGTGCCCTGCCAGACTTTTCTCACCTTCCTGTGAGGGATGTGAACAACAAAAAGAATTAGGACAATGGGAAGAAATTCCATTGCAGTGGTGACCCATTATGGAAACAGCTGCAGCTCCTGTGTTGTGTTGATTAAAGCAGTGATGTGGGACTGCATGGCTTTACAGGTGATGGGTTTTTTCATATTTTGAACAGTCGTCCATGTTGACTCATGATGGACAAATTGCATTTTGGAAGTCAAAGGTCAAAGTCAAGGTCTTGGGCCTGAAGTTCATCCCTTGATTGTGAATTTTAAATTTCTAGAAAACTTTTGGCGACCTTAACTTCAAAGTTTACACAAATGCTCACAATTATGGGGTCATAGGCAAAGGTCATTGGGCCACATGTTTAGTTTTTTATCTGTGAATTTGATATCTCAAGAACACTGCAATTGATGTTCCTTGGACTTTGCACACATGTCCACTCTGACTCAAGAATGAACTGATCAGTGTCTAAAGGTCAATGTCAGACTTAAACAAACTGAACTTCCTGGTGTTCCTTGCCAGTGTAGGCAGTATCTAAGGTCTGCTCTGAAAGATTTTCTTATGAATCTGATCATTTGTCTGCTCTGGCTTAATTATAAACAATGTAAAATTTTGAGGTTTATGGTCATGGGCCATGGGCCTTATTTTTAGTGAATGTGATATCTAAAGATTGCTTTAAAGAACTTTTTTGACTTTTCAAAAATATCTACTCTTATTGAAGGTTGAACTAATTAGAATATAAAGGTCAAATTTCAAGGCCATTGGATCTCATGTTCATCCCTAACATGAATCCAATATTTTATGAATGTTCAAAAGAATTTTCATTTAACTGTCACTGTAAAAATGTTCTCACTGACACGGATGGTATGATTAGGTTTTAAAGTCATAGATGAAAGATCATGGTCACTGGGCCCCATGTTCATCCCTTGCTTTTGAATCTGATATGCCAAGAACACTATGAAGGATTTTCTTTAGACTGTGTGCAAAATGTTAACTCTGATTCAAGGATTTACTAATTAAATGTTGGAGGTTAATTGTTAAAGTTCAATTTCATGGGGCTTCATGTTCGCCCTGTACTTGTAAACCCTTGTAAAGGAATGGTTGGGGTAATTTTCATTCAGCTTTGCACAAATGTCCACTCTGACTCATGATGTTTACATTAGAGGTGATGATCACTGAGCCACATGTTCATCCCTTGTTTTTTAATGTGATATCTCAAGAGTACTTTAGTTGATTTACTTTGAATTTTGCACAAATACCACTCTTAGTTTTAAGGTAGAACTTTAAGATTTTGAAAGTCTTAGGTCAAAATTAATTAGACCCTGTGCTCAAAGCTTGCTTGCAATTGTGATACCCCAAGAGAACTCTGGGGATTATCTTTTCTTAAAATTCCATTCTGATTAAAGACTCGGATATTAAGATGTTGTGTGTTGGAGGTCAAAGTTAAAAGTTATTTGGCCTCATAATCTTCCCTTGCTTCTTAATGTAAAGGTCATTGTAGTCTCAAACCTTGATACAAGACATGCATCTGCACTATAAGTGATTTTAGATTGTTTTTCCAAGAATATTCACAATCTACCCCACGCTTATTGGACCTAATTCTGTGCTTTCATTGTGTGACAACTGTATATCTCCCTGAAGCATAAAACTGCCAGGTGGTATTTCTAGTTATTTACTAAATCTGCATGGAAAATTCCATCTTAAGCTAAATTTCCACCTTTAGAATGAAAGCAACAAAAAAAATCTGTTTTCCTGGTTAAGCGTAAGCCCCTCTGACATTGCCTTCCTCCTATTTATAGTCATGGATACCCCATGCAGTGCAGGAACGTGGCCTCTTTTATTGTTTCCTTTGTTATGACATCCTCTCGCAGAATATTCCACAGCTCGAAAAAAACAGCTATCCACAATGGTGCTGCCTTCAGGGGCCTTACAAGTGTTTGTTTTAGGGCACAGCAGTACACAGAAGTGCAATGCAGGCCCCAGAAGCACAAGTAACTCAGAATATTAATGGCAAATGACACGTCATCTCTGATGCTTCAAGGATTTCATGCTTTTAAGGATGCACATTTGGGCGCATTGTTTAAGGCGTCTGGGGTGTAATCCGCACTCTCAGGTCTCCAGCAGCCTCAGGATTTAGCTGCGGTTAAGCCTCCATGTCCCCTATTTATTTTTGTAGGGTTGTATGTGTGCATTATCCAAATTTGTCATTTACCATTGAGTGTGAGAGCGGCTTTGACACGGCCGCTGTGCACATAATCGAGGAGTGGGACAGGGAAGCGGGCACCCCGGCGATACGTATCCCTCCTCCTGCCTCTGTGCTCGCATGTGACACTGCGAGATGGAGAAGAAGGCCTCCAGTCAAATGAGGTGCGAGCATGTCTCCTCCGTGAATTCCTCCTTCGCCATGGAACTTTTACAAAGATTAACGTACATTTTTTGTCAGCTTTCACGATGTATGTCGTCAAACTAACACAGACACACATTTTTTTTCTCATTTTCTTGCTCTTGCTGGCATTTTCCTCCTTGTCTTTTTCCCTACACGGTGACCTTATGGGTTTCGTTCTGGGAATAAGTCAGCAGCATTTGTCAGTGCACTAAAAGAGGAGGATGAGGATCAGACTGGTTCTTTGTAAAGCTCAAATTAAAACAGGAGAATTTATACACCCTCAATCGTACACTCACTATTACAACACTGTCCTGTTAGTTATAGACAAATCAAGGGAAATACAGGAATGTGACTCTTAGTAGGCATTATAGCAGTGGATCTCACTCTATCATTTGTTGTTTTGATGAAAGCTGACGGATGACGTAAACGTTTTTTGGATTGACCATTAATTTTAATGTAACTTTAGTTTTGACTCCAATGTAAAGGGCAACAGGAAGAACCTTCAGAGTTCATAGTTGCTGTAACAGTACTGACAAACTTTAACGTTGGACGAAAAGGGTGCACAAGCTGTCACATTAAGAGTTTTAAGAGAGCAGACAGTTTACACAAGTTTATAGACCACACAATGTAGATGAGGATCAACTATGGAGTCATTTTGGTATCTTTCATTATTTATCTCCAGGGGATTCACAAAATGATCTTTTATAGCATTTTTCTACCAATAATCGATGTAATCATTTCATACCAGGTAGGGTTTACACTAGACTTTTTTGAATGTTGCCCATAGACTTACAGAGCAAATACCGGACATATAATGATAACCTGTATTTTACAACAATAATACACACAAAAAAACACATCCATCCTTTTTTTAAATTTAAATTGTATAAAACAGCAATGCAAGTAAGACAATCAGGCTTGCATAACGTATCTGACATCATTCATTTAAGTAGAAATCATCCTAAATGTGTATTTTTAACCATCGTATTACAGAAGTATTTAAATTATTGCTGGGGCAAAATCTTAAAATGGTGATAGATCCCCTCCTGACAAGTGTAATCCAATTGTCCTATGTAAGATCTCAGTATTTATATTTTTATATACTTAACAATACTTAATTCTTGAATTAGATTTCTCTTAATTTGACTTAGTGCAGTGGTTTTCCATAACTCCTCCTGGCAGTACCTTGACCATAAATGAGAAATAGCAGCGGAAGTCACTGGACCAAAAAAAGAAGTGGGAGAGGGAATAAAGAAACTCATCATGCTCACAACTAACAGAAATGTCAGGCCATACCGCCTTTTTCTCAAATCCCAAAAAAGCACAAAGTAAACGTTCTTTGTGCTGCTACAAGAAAAAAAATGGAGGATGCACTCTCCTCAGCTCACAATTAAACTCACTGTAATGGGTCGACTTTTCTTTGACACAGAGACCTACTTTTTAGACTGCCTGTTACAAATGGAAAATACATTGTACCCTAAGCGATGCCAGGACAAGTGCCTTTTTGCTCCCATTATGAACACAGCGTTTACAGCCATCTATTATGACCACATCCTGAAAGTGTAAAATAAGAAAGAGCAGGAGGGAAGATGAAGAAGTACAACTTAAAGGCACATCAACAGTCAAGGAAACTGTTGGCAATGAGAAGGCAAAACTTGCCAAATATGCAAAGTTGGTACCATGGGAATGAGGATAATCAGTGCAACATGTAATCCTAAAAGCACCAAAGCTATATCGTGGGAAAGTTGTACTGATTTGTCTTTTTTGTTTGTTTATTCTTTGTAATTGTTAAAAAAAAAAACTAAAGCTCTATGAGGTTGGATTTTACAAAGTATGCAGGGTCCCTGACAAAACTTTCATGTGTCAACACTACTAGCCCTTAAATATCTACGTTTGCTCAACTTAGATAGCAACAACAAGATAAAGATATATGCATGCATCATTGTAAAAGGGTGCTTGTTTTGTTGAATCTAGCATAAATGGCTGAATAAATGTGGTTTAAGGGGGGTTTACAAACAGATCTTCTCCACACGCATTAAGCTCACTAGACTTAAAACACCAGCACAAATATTTAATGCTGTCAAGGACCTTTGATTCTTGAAGCCATCTTAAGTATTTTATTTCATGCACCTCCACAGCTGCTTTAAACACTCCTGAACACTGACCAGCCAGGGGGCTTAATTGCATCTTAACCTCTTTGTAGAGGAGGGAGGAGGTTTCCCAATGGCCTAAGAAGAGCAGTGAACCAAGAACATGGAACATTTTAAAGTCTCAAATGGATGGAAACATTAAATTTATATTTATATTTTGTATTTGCTGGACCTGTCAGCTAATATGGTTATGAAATTTTGATTGAAGGGAGGGTTTTTAGTGCAGAGGGTAAAATGGATTAAGGAGGAATTAATATTTTGGTGCAGGATCCAAATCTCCATTTATTGGTCGACTTACTGCAAGTAGTCAAGTATTGTATGGGTAACTTGAGCTCAATTTTAAGATTGTATTTAAAGATTTGATACATGTATATTGAAAAAATATTAAATATAATTTGGAAACAAGTGTATATAATTTAATTAAGCTTAAATAATAATGATAATAAAAAAATATATAAAAAGTAATAAAGTCTTGATAAAATTTACCAAAAACTTTGTATGTAAAAATTAGAAAATCCTAAAACTTATATACGTATAATGTAAAACAAACATAAAACATTTTAAAATAATTAAAGATATATATTAAATCGCATCATTTACCAAGTGAAAATAGTATGAAAGTTGTGATTAAACTGCATTATGGATCCTTAGAAAATTGAAAATTGTGATCAAATTGTACATTACCACAGGTGATATATTTTTCAAAGTGCTACATTTTAGCATAAAAAACATGTACGTAAATACTAGGCAAAATGCAATTTTATCTTGATTGAAATACTTATTGATTATAAAACTAAAAAAAGTAGTTATTAAATTTTTATCATGACCCTAGTGTATAGGCATACACCATATCTGTTGAATCTGTTAAAGAGTTACATTAAAACAAGTAAAATCAATTGGAAAGTCATGAATAACTGACTTTCCAATTGATTTTACTTTAAAAGCTTTATTTTGATTTGAACTCTGTTAAAAAAATAACATATTTACTTGAATCCAGTACAGTGTACTGAATATATTCAAAAGAATATTAAATGTGAAAAATGCGTATTGTTTTGTGAACTATGTGAAACTATCAGAAAGCCTTGAAAGATATAAGATAGTATGATAAACCTAATATTGAATTAGGCATAGTATCATGAGCTATGTGTATTTTTACTTCTTTATTTAACAGGTTTTGTATATTTAGTATCAGGATTTATTTACATGCCGCAGATTTATGGCTAAGATACCAAATTTATTTTTATACCTGTTTCCATTGTCCTGTGTATTTATGTGCACCAAAACAGTAAAGCCTATTTCCACTATGGACCAAAAATAAATGGAATATTTTTTAGGGAATGACATCGAAGGAAACAATGCTTCATATTTGTGCCTTTGTGTTTAAAGAGCAGCTCTGTGTGCGGCAGATAATGTGCTCGTACTGGAGCTCTGTGGAGGCCCATCAGTCACTGTGTGGAGCTGGTCGCTGGTGATAAGTGGTTCCTTATAGATAATCGAGACAGTAGGCTTCTTTTTATAGGCCCACTGTCCCTCACATAACCTTGTTGTTGTTTTTCTTACCACCCACGCTCATTTTCTCTACCTTTGTAGGGATTTCACCCTCTTGTGCGCCATCTTAGTACAGTGGAACATTTAACTTGTAATTTTAATAAACAATTAATTAACTTCATTGGATAGAAGAGGAAAACAAATGCATGTTCCAGATGCACATTTATATGAAAAACGAAAGTGTAGTTTTCAGAGCAATTCTTGATGTGACTGACCTTTGAGTGCACAAGTTCAATAGGTCATACTGTAGGGGTGTATACTGGCAAAAATCTGTGTATATGTCATATGTCATGGCACAACAGTGAAAAATGATTTATCACAATATACTACAATACCTTAGCGGGCAATACATCACAATTATTGTTGATTTTCTTCTATGGTCCCACAATATTATACAAATAAAAAATACAGCTTCTAATCAGTGTTATTAACATGAAGCACAGTCCCTGCAACACGGATTAACTTCACTGTCTGCCTGATGACAGAAATGTCAGATAGAAGAGCCCAGTGAGCACAAACCTTCACCAAAGCATTTCTGAAATTCTTATCTTAGCAAGTAGTGAAAATGTGGAAACTGCCATGATGTACAAACCAAACAACGGCAGATGTATTAACAGTAATTCTGTTCCTAGCTCTAGTCTAATCTTTGTTTTTGTTTTTTTGTCACTGCAAGGGGAAGAGTTTTGTACTTGAAACAGGTGAAAGAAGTGAGAAAACACATTTAAAGTAGAGGAGAGTTTGGAGCCTCACCAAGGGTGATGCAAAAAAACATACTAACATACAACATACGTGCTATCAGACACATTCCTTGAATGGAGAAAAAAAATGCAGATAGTCAACGAGTCAAGCCGCTCCAGCAAAGTAGAGATGCACCATATGACAGACATACATGAATGTGTTTCATGCAATCTTTCCTGTTAAATAGAAAATCTGCTCTTGTTGCTGTTTTAAAATTTTATAAAAGTTTGAACAAATTTCAATGCTTTGCTGCTACTCAAACCCACATTTACTTTTGTTCACTGGCAAAAAAATCCCCCCTTGCCCTGCCCAGTTTTTATGAAATGAACATTGTTTATATGGAAAAAAAACAAACTATTGCATCTTGAGATGGAAATTAAGAAATACTTTCAGTTGAGAATCAGCAAAAACTAACTTAAGTGATTCACATATTTAGACTTTTTGCTGAACAGTTCCCTTATCTGTGCGCTCCACTGAGTTGTGTGGGCATTACAAATCAATGTTGTCATGCTCTGCCAAGAAGCAGTCAGCACAAATGACAACAAAGGAGTTGTGGAAATAATCAAGGCAGACTGGAGACAGGAACAATTGGAAGTTAAGCTTAATTTCACACAATTTGATACCAATAGCTAAATGTGCAAATATGCTATAACGTCAAGCACAAATAGAAACTTTAGCAACATGCTGAGACACCCTAAGAAATAAGTATATTAAGTATTGTAATATTGATATCAATAAAATGCATCAATTCATACTTGCAACTTTTGCCACCTGCTAAGCAATGTCTCTAAAACTGTCGTTGTGCGCAATAAAGCACAATTGATTCATCTCAAAATCTGTAATTGTTCTGTAAAAATTTCCAATTAACTGACAGCTCTTGAAAAGTTACTTTCTTTTTCACGTATAAAGCTTTGTTATTGGGTGACTTGTGTTTGAATCCAGCTTGTGGCTCCTTACCACCACGTCATTTCTCATGCTCTCTCCCCATTTTCCAACTCTATCCACTGTCCTGTCTTAATAAAGTGAAAAAAATCTGTTCAAGAAAAAAATGAAAATAGAATTAAGAAGTGTAACTCCTATTTTTAATGAAAAATAAGGGAAAGGGGTAATTGCATTTATATTACGATTGAATTTTAATAATCTATTTCATAAAATATCAGCCCTGTGTATAAAAAAAAGGGACAAATCATATTTTTTACTTGGAGTTGCGATATGTATCAGATCTGTGGTTGACTAAGTATGGTGACAAAAATGGGTTAAGGATTGAACCGAAATTAACAACAAATCTATGAAAACCACTAATAGCATCATGTATCCGATTCACAAGTGACATCATCGGCAGCCTTTCTGTTCTTCATTTGCACCCATCAGTCTACATTTAGTTAAAGTCAGATTTATCCTTTCACCACGTGACCTCATTCATCTCCCAAAAATAACATGTATATGTGGTCCGAACTGTTTGTTTCACTATGTAAGACCTCCATCTGATTGCACCTCATGGCAGTCACTTTGATTGATGCTCCATAATGAACTGAGGTTAAACAGCAGATGAAGACACATTTTCTTATGTGAACTCTGCTTTATTTTTCATTATTAACCAGCTTCTTTGTTGCTAGAAACACTAAGAGATACAAGCACGTTTGAGTCCATCTTCACGTACAACCTGGCATTTGTTGAAAGAGCTCCAGGCACCCCTCTACACCAGCACCTCCACCACTTTTTGTTCCCAGGCAGCCCTCTCTCCCTCTGGTTTGAGTTTCACGTCTTGCGGCGGTCTGATTGCCTGATAGCTTAAACATCTCTGCCTGCCTATCCCTTAGCCGGGGAGTGTGTAATCAAAGACACATGAGGAGCCCTGTGTCCACGAGGTGACCTTCTGATTTTGCTCATCAATTCTTGGGGGGTTAATGT
The DNA here is from genome assembly GCA_037902135.1 of Cetoscarus ocellatus. Lineage (NCBI taxonomy): Eukaryota > Metazoa > Chordata > Actinopteri > Labriformes > Labridae > Cetoscarus > Cetoscarus ocellatus. The sequence continues at coordinate 267,928 of JBAMNC010001356.1, read as the reverse complement.
ACGAGATCTATCGGGTCAACAGATTTGTCTCAGGGAACTCTCTCAGGCCTGGAAATGATTAGCAAAACACGCATTTGACCGCTGAAACCCTATTAAAACTTCTGAGAATGAATGAGCACTCTAATCTCTCCACTCCTTTTGTGCTAATAATGCTAATATGTTTTCTTTCTTCTGTTATGTATTCGAAATGAGCGCTATAAACCAACTTTCTGACAAGGGGCTCAAAGAGTTAGCGGAGTAATGATATGATCCAAATTCCAACTTCATCCACTTGTCGATGTAACGTTTCATCATGGGCGGGAAGTTGAAACATACTCTGTCTTTCTTTCCCACAGACTGATGCTAGATAACAGTGGCATACATTTCCAAACAAGTGAAATATAAACTCAGCACGGAGTTTGGAGCTTTGAGATGGCCCTCTTTGAACATGGGCCACGGGAATGTCAGATAAATCTCTTCTTCATTTTGAGTGATATCTCTATCAGCTGGCACTTTGGCACCATGTATCTTCTCCCCCCGTGTTAAACCCGGAGTCTGTCTCTTCAATGATGGCTGCGTGTTTTTAAATGACCACTCTTGTTTTTTCTAATGGGTGTCTCATGTGTCATAGGGGTTACAAAGTGAAAGGGCAGAATATAGAGCCGTCTGGAGAAAGGCCTCTGATAGAAAGTGCCACTTCAATTTGTGCGCAGCTGCAGCTGAAGTCGGGTTGGCTCGCTGTCCGGCCCCGACACGTCGTATTCTCTTCTGCTGCCGCCGGAGTAGATATGAAAACTGTTAACTTTAGACGGAGTTTTGGCCTGACCGGTTCTGATCTCTTCCCCTTATTCATTTCTTATCAGCAGCTTGTTTTGTCAGGAAAGCACACGGACAAAGAGCCTCTCAGACACCATTTACATTTTGTTGATTCAAGTTTGTTGAAGTTTGTTTGAAGACTTTTCCTTTAAAAAAAAAAAAAATTACATCAATTTCAAACTATGTTCTGACTGATATTCCAGACTAAATGTAAAATTACAGTCTGAAATAAAATTGATATAAATTATTCATTATGTTCAGTGTAAGTCATATTTACCTGAAATGTCCATTTAAAAGTCATATATCAAGACAATGTTAGCCAATATAAAGCCTGAATTGCTTGTAATATGTAAAATATCAGCCAAGCCAGCAAGAAAATTGTACAATTTAAATGTATTTTACACTGTATTAACTACAAAAGATTTAGACATCTAATTCAGAAAATACCTCACATCAAAGCATCCTACATTAAAACATTAAGAGTTTTAAAAAACAGACATGACTTCCTAAAAAAAAAAAAAAAACTTTATTAGATCACTATCTATAAAGATTTTCTACACCCTTTCTTCTTTCCAAAAAGCCCAAAATGTTCAGTGGCTGTAGTAAACCAAAGAAAAATGTAGATATTGTTGTCAGAGCACCTTGACTGGCAGTCTAAATGAGCTTAAGAATAAACATAAAAAGCTTTTTGAAGCTTAATTAATTACTGTCAACCAAATCGTGCCTCGCTAAAATCAAATTTACCTGAGGGCTAACTGTTGTGTGCATTGTTTTGATTTCGGATAGTATAACTATAAGAACTAGGAAATATTGATGCACCAATATATTATGAAAATATGCTGCATAATTTTTTATTAATGCAATTTTGATATTTCATTGGATAACATTTTAAAGAGATTTGCAAAATATGTCTTATATTGAAGTTCAGCCTCTGGCAGCTAGTTGGAAGTAGGTATTCAGGCCTTTGACTCTTTGGCTCTCTGTTATATTTTTGATATTATTTCTTTCCCCAGAACAGAGTTTTTATATGTTGCAGGATCTATGCTTTATATATTAAAAAAAACACAAACTGGAAGCTGTATTTTCCTACCATTAATACAACTACGACAAAAAAAGACTATTTGTTAAAAAAAAAAAATCACATACCACCCTGCATATGGTATAAGGATATATATATATATATATATATATATTGTGGTATATCATGATAAATTGTATTGTCACCCTTTTATCGCAATAAGTATCATATGGCCAGATACTTGTCAATACACACCCTTACTTAAATAAAGTGTTTTTAACTTATTTTACAAGAATAAAAACTAACAATGTCCCCTTGTGTGCTTGCTAAACCTAATAGTCTAGTCGTTTTTTTAACATTTTATACATTAGTCTTTGCTTTCTGTTTTACTCTTTTTTTTTCTCAGCTGTATGAACCACCTTTCAATATCTAGTGTATGCCCACTCCAAGTGTACTGCTCACACACCAACTCACTCTGACCCTCTCAAATAATCTTGATGTGTTTACCTGCCTTTTGTACACAGCACTCTGTATACAGTGCACCTTCACCAAAAAAGACCCCAAAGACAACAAACGAGCAGCCAAGCTCTGTCAGGCAGTTTGGCTTTGTGTTGTGGATCTGCTCGCTCAATGTATGTAATAATTAAACCATATAGTTAATTAACAAGAGAGATTTCTGTAAAGAAAACTTTCTTCATTATCAGTACTGTTTTCTTACATAATGCAACATTTAGAAATTAAATAGACCTGGCCTCCCTTAATCACATGATGGATAAAGTTCTTCTTTTATTTGACACCAAAAGGTGCAACTATCTGACCAGTTAGATTTAAGTCAGACAAGAGCTTCATTAAGAACTAGCTGTCCAATTAAGTAGTGGATGTCGGCCCCAAAAGATAATGTGTACAAAACAGTCAGTCTCGAGCAGGAAAGAACTACAAGTTGTGTTCAAAAACAAGGCAACTGGACTGTGTAGACTCTACACAGTCCAGTTGCCTTGTTTTTGAATCTTCAGGATGACCATGACCTGGATGAATGAGAATCTACACAGACGTACAAGTTGTGTTCAATATCTGCCAAGTTTATTAAGTTAATTTTACTTATTTAGTGTCTAGAAAACAGATGTACTAACGTACAGTAGATAAATACACATCATTTCAATATCAACAGCAAATAAAATTTTATTGCTGCAAATGATGATGGAAAGCTAATATTTCAACATATTATTGGAAATTCAGGCCATAGTTTCTGCTCCTTAAATCCTGAAATTAGAATTTTATCTGGACTTATCAGGCAAACGTGGCTTTTATTAAATGAAATGAGATACTTTTGACCAGAAATCAGAAAACTCCACAGATACCAGTTTTTGCAGTGAACGGACTTCTGATGTTCCATACTATTTCAGAAAAGTCTCAATTACTTTTTATATGAATTTTCCATAGGTTGGTAATTTGACTACACTTTTTCTAATTTGGTGATGAGGGGGTTTAGCACTTTGAGGAACTCTATCCGTAGAGCTGCTGACAGTCCTCAGCCCCCTGAGTCCCTGCTGAGGACGGAGGTTTGTGGTTTGAGAACAGACTACTGCCTCTGTTTAAAATATTTGCTGTGGTTTGAATGAGAAATGGGATAAATTCTCTGAATAATGATCCTAAAACTTTCAGCTTCAGCTGCCCGGCTGAAACTAAACACGCTGGAGAGAAACTTTGAACTGCTCTTCCTTTTTTTTCCCCTCTCTGTCGGTTTTGTTTTCAAATTGAAGCGCTGAGTTCATGGGAAACTCACTCTGGGGTTACCTGTGCCCCTGTAAAGTACTGGGGGAAAAAAAGGATTACAGCCACAAGAATGTTTTTGCAGTTTGTTGAAATATTACTAACCTTGTCAAATGTCATTTTGAATGAGAAAGCAAACATATTTTAATCAGGGTTTTAAAGGCAAACTGTGACTCTGGCAGAAAAGGGGTCAGCTAATTGCAACGTTTGATGTCATGTTTGGTCTCCCTCTTCAGGCTGATGTGACTGCCTGGAAGCATGCGCGCTCTTTCACTTGGCTTTTAGTGTCTCCCTCCTATCTCACTCACACTAACACACACAAAACACACAAGGAAAACTTCTGAAAAGTCTTCCATAGTTTTGGCTTGTACCTCCTCTCAAGTCTTTTTTTGTTGAATGAACGACTTAATGGTGAAATTTTACAAGTCTTACTTATAATGTTGGGAGTCAGTGTACATGTTAATCAAGACTATAAAGGCAATTAAATTTCTGATTACTCATGCCCCACTTCTTTTTTCCAACATCTCATCTATTAAAAAGATGCATTTCCTTTTACTTTGATCGTCAACAGAATCTATAAGTATAACAACTATTTTCACCAACTACACCTTTTTCAGCAAAGGTGTTTAGAAGAGAAATTAATTTATAAAATATACAGATAGACACTGACTAAACTGCACAGTATCACTGGTAATATTTGGGTTGGGCAGTATGGATAAATCAAATCTTGATGTACTGAAGTAAAATTAAAGAAGAGCAAACAGTCATCTTAAAACAAGGATTATAAACTATAATTTCTTAGGGGAAAAAAATGAAACAATATTGGGAGTCCACGAAAGAGGTTTTTAATCGCAATTGGAGTTCAATGGGACTTCCTGGTTAAATAAATGTAAAATAAGAATAAAATAAAACAACAGTATCAAGGAGATATCAGTATAGGAGTATATGACTCAAAAAAGTTAGGAATATTAGCAGTTGTAAAAATTTCTGCCAATATTTACTAGTGGTGAAACGGGACACGAATAATCATTGACCCCTTTATTTTATTACTGAATGTCTACCTGTGATACAGTAAAATGCCGAGTGCCTTGTTTCATGTCCATTTCAAAAACAACTAAACAATCGAAATAAGAGAGAACAATAAGTTTAGAGTTCAGACGTTGTGTTCTTTAAAACTGAAGTAAATCTGGGTAAACATCAGTATCTGTATTGCTGGTAAAAGCTAGGTAAAGAAATCAAATTGTATGCATCCCTCAGACACATACCTGTTTGGTAACAGCACCAAAAAAGTCTTATCCCACCAAATATCGGCTAATTTTTCTTTTTTACACACATCAATTTCAACAAATGGCAGAAACACAGTGATTTTCAGTCATTTTCTCAACAAAAATACAGAGAGAAAGAGAGAGAGCACGCACTATAGCAGAGGTTTACTGGTAACACTTGGACAATGGAGTAAATTGGCTAATACACTCCTTTTTCCAATTGTTACATTACATTTGTAAAGGCAGATAATTTCTTGAAGTTTGCCTGCAACTTTTGAATAATAAAACCAATAAATTGCCCAGTTTGGTTATTTAGAACTTCATGAAAAGGCTCATGAATGAAACAGAAAAGAACAAACTGACAATGCCTTTCTTAGACAGATCATTTCATTGAATTATGTTGTGGTCAATAAGCAGATAACTGTCTGTGGTTCATACTGTAAACAGTTGTATCAAGCCTTGTACTATTTTTAATCAAAACAAAGTATATCTAAATGCCATCTCAAAAAACGCATTATTGCCCAGCCTAAGGCAACCTTGTAAATCCATTATGTTGCCAATGTTTGGCTTTAGTGAACTACCTACAGTCTTAAATAGTTGAAATCAGAAAATGACCTAGTACTGGTTGTTCTAAGGCATCTATTTTTGTTGGTGTGGTCCCAAACAGGCATCAATATCAATTAATCAGTACTACTTTCATATCTAACTGAAAAATCTTGGTATTGTGAAAGCCCCACTAGCGTATTTATTTCCTTGAAAACTTCCCCCAAACATCCTACAACAGGATATTTTTACAAAAATACACTCTCAAATGTCTTTGGTTCTCATAATCACTTTTTTAACAGCAGTGATGGGGGACCGGGGTAGTGGGATATACATTGTAAATTATGTTTGACAAGGTGGGGTTAGTGGTTTTGTCGTGGCTTGTCTTTAGTTATTACTCACACTTCCTCCTGCCATAGATAAGGTCTGCCGGTGAACATACCAAGGTAAGCGCTGGCGTAGGACCCCTTATCGCTCGCATTGATTTAGGGCAAGAACCCAGTGACAGAGGTCATTGTGCAGTAAAGTCATCCATCATTCAGGTTTGATTTCTGCTCAGACCTGTCTCCAACTTGTCTACACATAGTCAGGCGAGTCACATGGAGGGAGAGGCCACAGGGGGCTTGGACAGTTTGCTGAGGAGCGCTGGCTTCATGATGCTTCATGCTGTGTGGTGAAACATGGAAAATATGAAAGAAATCTGATTTTAAATATTACAGACTAATTTATAATATCAAAATGTTATATGTTATTGAACATTCGTGATCATCTGGGGTTGGAGAAACCTTTAGAGCTGTTAGAAAATCAGTTGCATGGGCCATTTCTCAGGGCTGTGTTTGGGAGTGGAAGCTCATGTTTTGCTTAACAGATGGTTAAAGAATGCTGCTTTGCAGGACACTGAAATGTCCAAATGGAAGACACCCTGGTTACCCCCCTTTCTTTAAATGAAACAAATGTCATTACCTGCTCAAATTTTAATGATATGGTAATCGAATGGTTGTAAAATACTACATGACCATAAAGGCAGAAATATAACATGAACAAGATTATCAGACGCCTGCCCCGCTTACTTTTTATAATTTCTATTTTATTGAGAAGGAATAGAACCATTTGACAATCTTAACTTTCCTTTACAATTTCAGTTTTCCTATTTCAAGGCTTCACTTGCACTTTTTTGAAAACAAGAAAAGATGATAAGCTTTTTATATCCCAATCCACCTTGACCAGAGGCTCAACGGCACACAATTACATGTAATAGCAGCCAGCTGCACAATTGTAAAGTATACCTGAAAAATGCCAGGAAAATAAACTCGGAGTTCATGGGAATAATTATTAGATACAAATGATCATTAAATTTAAAAAAATGAATAAAATGATAAGAAAGAGCCCGTAGAAAGTGTTTGGGAATGGGCAGATTCTTTTGAATGTGTATCTGACAGGTGACTGGATGATTGTTCTTTCAATTTATTTCTTTTTCATTAAATAAAGAAAGATCTGATAAAACTGCAGCTGAAGCTGTTAGCATCTATGTTAATTGCTATACGAGAAGTTGCTTCCTGCTGTCCTCATATCTACCACCTCTTCCTGCTCAAAAAGATGCTGATTGGGCTGTCCCACTTTGGACCACTCACAATCAATGTAGATTGGAGCTGGCAAGTTGGATCTGTCATATCACAGACATTGATTTAGGCTGATTGATCTGCACTGCAGGTTTATAAAAAAATAAGTTTTAATTAAAAAAAACACAATTTTTGCTTAACAAGATCCTTAAATCAAGATGATAAAGGTTATTTGGCTTTTGGTGTATGACATGTCATATTCATTTTGTTTATATGTTCTGGTATGTGTAGTTTATGCCTCAGTACTTTTGTTACATTTTAGCCACAAGAGTAACAAAACTGCCACCCTAGAATATAATTAACTTTTTTTCTTATTATTCTTTAATTATTTTTTTTCATACATTCAGATTTTGGACCTGAAATAGCTTTTACTCGATCAGTTCCTAGTTGTGTTTAAAAATCATGATCTTGGTGACATACAAAACTGTAATTACATTTTTCCCAAACTCAAGCAGCGCCCTTGTGTGTTTCATCCTGCTCTCTTACCTGTATGTGCCAACACAACCTCTGCTCTGTAAGGTTTCACGGGTGGCTCTGTTGCATTACACTCTATACATTTAAGGTAAAACTTAAACCTTCTGTACCCTGCTCTCTATGTGATTACCTGTAGCCCAACTTTTAAGGCTGTTCCAACAATTTCACTCTTATAAAGAATGATTTAGTGTTAGACTTAATTTGATCCTCTAATTATTCCACAAAATCCACAAACCATTTGTCTTTTACTCAAAGCTGTGACGTGCTGGTGAATAATTAAGCCCTGATTTTTGTTTTTCCACCAGTAGCTGATTACCCGTCTTTCCACTGTTTATTTTACAAATCACAGTAATTCTCCACATATCCTCCATGTTCAGTTTGTGTTTAAGGCGCTCACATTTTCCCCGATTTAAAATTCAAGGTACTTTCTCGGCTGGCGGTAAATAAATTTACAATCATAAACACAGTTTTTCCCTTGTGCTGAGGTATTTTTTCAGATGTCTGAAGATGGGTATTTAGTGCTCTTAATGTTGTTCATGGCCTTCGTGGCTAGACTTGGCTTAAGTGTTCTGTTGATTCTGGCATCAGATTTGGGAGCGCCTTCTTTCAAATATGCTCTGAGTCATATTATTGATCTGTCATAAAGATAATTTATTGCTCTAATTTTTCACCAACTCCTGCAAAAGTTGTATGTGCTGTCGGAGATTCTCCCTGATTGATTGCATGTAAATGACTGTAAACTGGCTCTGCTGCATCCTGAGGGGGAAGGTATTCCTACAGAATATAAAGGCCTCTTTAGTTATGCTGTAACAGCTAGCTGCAGCCATGGTTCTGCTCATTCCAGCCTACCAGGGGATAACTTAAGTCGCTAATTACACTTCAGTCTGTAATCAAACCCATGTCAGGTTGTCGGAGAACCTGGATTTGTGCACTGGATTTCAGTTAAATACAGGGGCAGCTTAAACATTTTATGGTTCTCTCTTCAAATTAAACTTTCTCCCCGCAATCCCCTCTAAAATGTGTCATATCCCATTACACAAATTTGGATATGGTAAATTAGCGGAGAGCCTGCTTACTGCAATGAATGCACTGACTTTTTATGTGCTGTGTGCAGAGGGTGAGCTCGCCGGGGGTTGGGGGGTGTCTTTAACTCTAAAAAGTTGTCTTCAATTTTCTCCCTTCGCCAGATGATGTGTTTTTGCAATTCAAATATTTGCTCATTCTCCTCTCTATTGCAAAGCTCCCTTTGAAGCAGAGGAGTTCTATCAGGCCCAATGACAGTGTGAGCGTGCAGCGTGACAGCGCAAGAGGCAGAGCTGGACTATTTCTAACTGCATATTTAAATAGGACAGAAATCCAAAATCAAAAATGTATGCAAATGACGGCATGTTTTGCATGCTGATATTTTGCGATTTGGAGGCTTGCATATTCAGGTGGTGTTCAGTATTCAAGCTGAGCTTTAGCAACATTAAGCAGAATTACTTCATATCTTCTCCACAGCCTTGATCTCCCCATAAACAAACATTTTCCGGGGGTGGAAGGCCTGCAATTTGGCAGATTTACTTTTAAGCTTAGCTTATTTTTTTAAGGGCCGTTTCAAGTGGAATGACATGTTTGAGGCCTTGGGCTTCATAGCAGAGTGGGTAACCCAGAAACTCTCAATAGCAGTTTCTTAAGATGATTTCCCTTTACTGCACATTAGGGATGGGAATCAAGAGCAGGTTCCAGTTGAGAACCATTTCATCTAGTTTGAGCCATCAATATCATTCACGTTTTTACTTAAAGGACATGTATCATCTTTTTTTTAGCTTTTAACAAAGTGGCAACTGTTGCTGGGCAATTAATTCACTTTCAGTCACGATAAAGATGTTAGCCTCCCACAGTTAAAAAAAAGCAGGACAATTAACCTGGGCTGATTACAGTGCTGTGCAATGTGTTGAGTTTCTTCACCTTCCTCCAACCTCCTTTCACAGTGCAGTCTTCTTGCTCTGTAGCACTAAGCCTAAATAATCTGATTTAATAGCTTTCGCTGGACAATGAATGGAACTGTTCAGTTTACCAGTCATGAACAAAATGTGAGTTTGCTGGGCCTGTACTAAAAAAAAAGATATGGCAATATGTCATCACATCCCCCTTGCCAATACATGGATCAATATAAATTTAGGGTGAGGGAGATATCAACCACAATGCAGTTCACAAAAAATTGAATAGGTGGCAGTAAAAGCCAAACTACATGCTGCTGCACATGATCCCAATTTTGAATGACTTCTAAGATCTCTGAAGACCTGCAATTTAAGCTTCTTAGGTTGTATGATCCTTTAAACCTCGCCCTTGCTGTTTTTGATTTTACAAAAAAGATCAGAAGATGTCAGTAATTTTGTAAAAAGCTAAATCAGTTTTCACAGTGTACTGGTATTGTGATATGAAGCATATCATGGCCTCCACATCAGGATTTGTATCATATTGTGATTTTGCAAGAAATACACAGCCTTAGAGAGTAGTTCACTCTGGAGACATAAAATCCATCTGTTATACCTTAAGAGACACAGAGAGTTTCAAGTTATGTGTGCTGAGTGAGCTTCACTGGAGCCAGTCTGTCAATCAACCCTGGGCCGTCCTACAAATAAAATCTTCAAGAAAGATTCTATATATCTGCTACCCAATATCAAAGAGGGACAACAATTTCAAAACTCCTGAGCTGCTTGCCAGGTTGTGGTGATGACTCATTTTTGTCTCCAGTTTTGCTTTGTATTGTCTCCCGCTAGTGATGTGAAGTTAGTCATGACGTAGGTCGTAAAAGGATCTTTTGTCTGGTATACAGTGTACAGGTGGTGTGGCTGGAGGGTTAAACACTTGAGAAAAAATACTGATGTTATAATCTAGGCACCAAGCACCCCTAAACAACTCATCCTAAAATGGTCACTGATTTCAGCTAAATATGCACCCCTTTTGCATTTGATATAAAAGCTTCTTTGTACACTAAATGTATTAATTATAAAGATCATATGCAGCATGAAGCTGTGTGTAGGTGCTTGGACATGTTTATGCCATGAGCCACATAGTAAGACAAAGCAGTCAAACAGCCCTGAGACCTGCCTGCTCTCTTTAAGGTATAGAAAATACAGCATGAAATAATTAATTGAATTGTCATTTGTACGAGCAGCCCTTGCTCTCTGCACCCTATAATTCCGACCTCTTTTCCCCCTCCTTCCCTTCGCCACATTTCTTCCCTTCTTTTTTTTTCCAAACAGCAATTAATCTCATTTTTAGTCCAATTTCCAGCCCGCTGCTGGAGTCAGAGTGAGTCCCCTGTTTTGTTCCTATTTGGCTTGGTTCCTCTGCATAGTCATTAAGGGCCCAATTAATGTCACCCTTTAGCTGAAGAGTGCTCATTTTTATTGGGGAGCTGACAGTCACCGCCATGAGTGCCGCAGTGTAATATGCATTAATTGCCCCGTAACACTGGTAATTACCAGTTCTTCAAGCCTCTCAGTAAACTGTCATGCCCAGACACGACTGCTTTGAAATAGATTACTCATTAGGGGGACCTGCCCTGTTTTCCAATGGGGGCTCGCTGGGTTGGCATAAAGATAAAAAAAAATGGTGCTTGAACAAATAGTTGCCAAGAGCAATTTCCTATTACAACTTCCCGGTGACGGCTTTTCTCTTTCTTTCTCCTCTTTTCCTTTTTTTTCCCTCCTCAGATGGAGCTCCAGCCGTCACTTGAGGTAAAAATCAGATGGAGAGTTACATGTCCATCACAGATGTGGCTGATTTCAGTCAGTTCTTTTGAAATTTGGGAATTCCCTGAATGAAAATATAACTTGGGATTTCTCTTTTTGTTTATCTCTGTTTCAATAAATCATCTTGATTAGGTTGTAGGGCTTTTAAAATACATAATACAGCTAGTCAAACAAGACATAGGTTAAGGCAATATTTATATTGATACAGTTTATACTAATTGGAAAAATACATACGGACCTCATATAGATCCCCAATGCGAAGTGAAAACGGTACAATAAGAGCCACTGATAGTGATGTGTGTATTGACAACAAAATAATCATTTTGAAATGTTAAGTCTTAATGAGTAATCATCATTTTGATATTTGTCTTTATGTTTGGAGTATATGCACTATGAGTAAAAGTCTAGAGAATAAAAGTATGGCTTCAACCTGCTCTATTGTAAAATGCCTTGAGATAACACTTGTTATGAATTGGCACTACACAAATAAAGATTGATTGATTGATTGATAATAGAAACTAATATTGATTTATTTATTTATTATTTATCCTGACTCAGCTATAAAAATATTGATGAGATTTGAGGTCTGCATAGCCCAACCTTAGTTGTTTCAGCTTTGTTGCTTAATGCAAGGCATTTCAGGGCCTCTGTTCATAAGAAAAAGGTGGTATGGAGGTGAAGTTCTTGTTTAAATATTGATGCTAACTTGCTTAGTTCTTAGATGTGTTTGCAAACTCTGCAATCTTTGCTTTAACCATTAGCTTGTGCTTCAGGGTTGCTGAAACATGCCCTGCATACCTGAAGAAAAAAGAAATTGATAAAGGACACAAATAAGTGATTTTAAGGAACAGTTGGAGGACAAAAGCAAAGGGTGGGTGTCACCACTGCTCTGCGATAAGATATTATAGAGGACGGCCCAAATCAAACAGTGTAGCTATCACATGTCCTCCACACAGAGAGGTGTTGGCCTGTTTGGTTATGCTAGAAACAATATTTAGATTTCACCACGGCTCTGTAAATGCTCTAAAAGTGCAGGGCCGAGTCCTTTCTGGTCCCTTTTCTGTCTTTCTTTTTCTTTTTTTTTTTCACAGCATCTTTGTGTCATTACCCATTTGCCATAGCTGGGAAAGAACAGAATGTGAAGAGCGGGGATAAAGCCTCTCCACACATGTGCATGCACACACAGGAGCTTCTCAAAGGTGCTGCTTTTTGTTTTATCTCCCTTATAGCACCTGCTCCAGGCAATCTGCTCCCGCTCGTCTCAAATGAATTTTGTCACAGCCTTTCAGATTCTCAGCCGGCGATGCGCTAATGAAAGGAGATAGTACAATTTGAAGTGACCAGGTAGCGGGCAGCGGTGCACAGCTGAGAGCAAGGGGTGGGGGACACACACCCCAGCTTGAAACAAAAGGCAAGTCGACCGTCTGCTGATATACCCATTACCGTTCTCATTAATACCCCACAGACCTCACTGTGAGATTGTGTGTGCCTGTGCGTGCCCGTGCATGTGTTTTATCTGTTTGTGTTGGTCGAGCACTTATCGAATTGTTTATGACAGGCCTAATTGGGGTAATTGAAGACATTAAGATTACCTGTCAGCTGTGTGTATCCAGAATCCCGATCTGTCTGACGACTCCTGACAAGTGAGGGACCCCGTAGCATCCGTCATGATGGAGCATTCTCAGGCTGTAATAGGGACAATAGGGGGCACTCTAATTTGATGTGGACAGCCTTAGCAGTGCGGATCGGACCCCCCCTGCATGGTTGTGTGTGTGTGTGTATGTGTAGTGTGAAGTTTAAGTGAGAGCTCGGGGGGCTCTGTGCATGACCAGGCTAATGGAGTCCCCTTTGGCGATGTGACAAAGCGATGAGACAGTCTGAGGGGAAAAGTGAAAAGGGGGTTTTCAAGTGTTTAAGGACATGAGAGGGAAGGTGCTCGAGGGGGTAACGGCCTTCACAGATTGAGTGACAAGAGAGGAGCGCTGACATCTGTGTATCTGCGTGGACGGTCACAAATACTGCAGGGTTTAAGACAGGGGTGCCCAAACTTTTTACATCGAGGGCCGCATATAGAGGAATACATGGAAGACTGAGCCACTTGCTGCACCTCACTTTTAGTGTATTTAAGTTAAAGTTTTAGGGTTTAGGGGTTTTAGGGTTAAAGTTTTAGGGTTTAGGGGTAGGTTATCACCTGTCAAGGGGTCTTTGTAACCCCCGGAATACCCTGGATTCACACCTAGGCAGGGCGAGAATGACCTTCTGAGCAGCAGAGATGGGAGACACTGTCGGCTTATCTTAACTGTCAGACACAAAACAAGAGTAAACTGCAAGAATGTTGGTGCTTGAAGATGAATATTGCAATATACTTTGTAAATGAGACCTTTTGACAAAGTAAATATGGCAGAAAATGTGCATGATTGATGGTATTTGCAGCTGTAATTAAAATATCTTTATTCATTCAACTGTTTCAGGGGCCAATTCAAAATGGGCAGTGGGCTGCATTTGGCCCCCGGGCCATAGTTTGACACCCCTGGTTTAAGATAACCAAAACTTTTGGACATGGGGGAAATACCAAAACACAAAGTACATGATTGGTTGACCCTTTTTTGCTGCGTTCAATCAACTATTCACCACATTTAAAAACCATGAATACAAAGGTGATAAACATACTGTACTTCTAACTGGTCTGTATCTTCCTTGTCAGTGTTAAAAAGACATGTTCCAATCTAATTCTTTCTATGAGTCTAAAAGAAATGAGCCAATAAAAACCCACTGATTCACATTTGATAAGTAATACATATTATATGGAAAAATACGATCGTTGACACTTTGTCATTGTGACTGACAAGCACCAGTTGACTTTTCAAAGGACTAATTGGCTAAATTATCTGATTAATGCAGTAATAACAATTTAATTGCAATAATAATCCAATTAAAGAAATGCATCCATCACTGGCATTCTCAGTGATATCCATCAGTCTATGTCAGTAACATCTACAATTGTACAAGTATCAGAGCAACAAATGAGTTGTACAGTAACATACAACACATTTGTAGGAACATTTGTATAGGAGGAATTATGGTAACTATGGTACTAGTATAAACATTAAAACATCTCATAATAATTCCAATACTGTAAAAACTAGTCACAGTAATACTTGTGTGGCTATCAGAGCAACTCTGACAACTACACTTGTATCAAAAACTCAATCAACACTAAAAACAGTACAAAAACAATTCTGGTGTCTATACTAATTTCAGTATCAAATAACTGAAATATTTCTATTGTTTATTCTGGTCCAGGTAAGTGAGCAACTCTTGTTTCTGCACTTTCACCAGAACAACTCTGGTACCCATACTGATAGCAGTATCAGAACAAGTGGTATCAACACTGTTATCTGTACTGAAACAACTCTAGTATCAGTGCTGATATCAGTATCAGATTATCAACATATATCTTGTATTGAAGGAAATGTTGGTAATTTAGCAACTCTTGTTTCAGTACATTTATGGGAGCAACTCTGGTATATTAGTGATGTCTGTTTTGGACCAACTCTGGTGTTAATACTGGTATTGTATCAAATTATCAAAGAATTTCTTAGGGGTATGAATATATTATTTAACTATTTAGTGTTTATAACAGTGGTGGTAATAAGAGCAACTCTGTTTTCTACACTTTTATAGAAACATCTTAAGTATCAAACCTGATATTGGTATTTGAGCTTCATTAACATCACTGGCATCTGTATCATCACAGCTTTGTAATGATACTGCTATAGGTATTTAAACCACCCTAGGATCTATAATGGCACTTATATCAAGTTATCAAAAAAATCTTCTTCTGTATCGATAGATACTGACATTTGAGTTTCCCTGGTGTCAAAACTTATGAAAACAACTATTGTATCCATACAAAAAATGGTATCAGAAATACTGATGTTGATACTTATATCAGTACTGGGACAGCTGATACCAACAGTGGCATGGATATAAATAACAACTTAAATAAGTTGTTAACTATGCTAAGCTATCTAAATATCAAAAACATTTTTTCTCCAATGATAATGATATTGATGTTGGAGCATCTCTGTTACCCGACCATTAGCCCTTTTCATAGAGCATTTACACACAAGTGCCACAACATGGCTCTGTCATCACAAAACCTCAAGACATTCAAATGAATCCCCCAAAGACAATTCAATTTTAGTCTTTTAACAGTGCAATGTGGCTGTGAGGGAGCGGGAGAGATCATAACACACAGCATTTCAGAATTACACGTCAGCAGGCAGACACACACAATTTAGTAGTACAATCCCCCGCAGCATCAATGTGCTCCCCTCTTACCAATATTATGCCTCTAATACCACCTCTGGAACAGTATTGGAACAGCTTTGGTTCATATTTTGTATTCTCTACATATTGAAACAATATGTACGTGGCATCAGTACCAGTAATGGGAATGGAACAATTATGGTATTGATAATGGTTAATGTTTAGGGATAAACGATACTGGATTTTTCAGATGTTCGATATGCTGATATTTCTACACTCATAATCACTGATACTGATATTTTTCACCAAGAGCAAAAAATCTTTACTTGACAAAAACTGACTTGTTGCTTACAATGTGACAGTCTATTTGTGTTAGGAACAGATGTGAAACAAGAAAAACGACATTTCCCTCTTGAAAAAATGAAATTCTTGATTTAAATGTACCCATGAAATGAAGATTAGTTGAAGCGGTACAAGTGGTACATTTGTATATTTGGCTGATATTACAGCTGGTACATGGGATATATATGGCAGATATGTATGGTTGATATATATCGGCTGTTAATATCAGCAAAAATGTCAGTATTTGCTGTTACAGATATTTTACCTTCTAGACCAATATCTGCTGATGCCAACATTGTACTGCTAATATCAGGCATCCCTAGTTTTAGTATAAGACCAACTTGGGCTTCAGAACTGATGCAGGAACTACAGTTGCTCTGATTCCAATACTGCCAAAAATGCTGGCATCGGTATCAGCGAGTACTGGAGTCCAGGCACCATCCGATACCACGGAGTTTCAAATGTCCATGGTAAAGCTTACTGCATGCATGTCTTCTGCTACTGATGTTAGCCGGAAGGGTGTATTAGCCATATGGGTGTAACGCTGGCTGGTTGGAGCTCTCAGCGTGTTTGCAATCTGTGATTAGGGGTAAGCGGTGATTTGGTTCATAATCCATTGCATAGCGTTGCATTGTACTTTGTGTTGTATTATATGCTTCCTCTTTTTCTACAACTACGGTGGACGGGGTAGAGTCACTTTGCACATGCTCCCTTTATCGCTAAGCATTCTGGGTAATGTAATCAATGTAATTATTCTGAGCCGGCTTTAATACGATTATAAATGATGGTACAGGCTTCTGTTTCTTTCATTATTTTGGGCAATTTATTTAAAGAATATATTGTAATTGGCTTTCCTATTTTATTGTGTTTTCAGGTTTATGACCTGTCACCGACTTGTGCCCCATGTCTTTATACCGTTCTATTTAAATGCCTTCATTTTACAATATTGTGGCTGCACTTTAATTTAAAAAAATATATTCCTAGATTTATTTATCTAAGTTGCTGTTGCACTACTGTTTTTATACTGTTGTATTTAAAAGCCTTTTTTATTTAAAAATATTGTGGTTGCACTTCCAGTTTTTTTTTAATAATTATTCCTAGATTAATTTAGTCGAATTGCATTTTCACTACTGTTTTTATACTGTTCTATTTAAAAATAAAATAAAAAATAAATGGCTTGAATTTGCTGTATTTATACATGTTTTACAAAGGGTTTAACCTGAGCCAGGCCTTACCACAATGATAATAATATAACAGTCATGCAGGCGTAGTATGATATTTTTTTATAACATACTGGTGTCGGATCAGTACTCGGTATCAGTACTGGGTATCGGCAGTACCCACAGCACAAGTATTGGTATCGGTATCGAGAGGGAAATAATGGTATCGGAACATCTCTAGTAGGAACAACTCTGATATTGATACTGGAATGGTATCAATATCAGTGGTATGCTACTGGTCTGTATTTTATTTATATCAAAGCAGCTCAGACATTCATACTAATATCTGAATCAGAACAATCTGGTATCAATAATGACACTGAGACTAAAACAACTCCATTATCATCACTGACGTCAGTATCAGTAAAACTGCAGTGGAAATAAAGTCTGATCCCTGATTTGTTTAGGGTGCAGGTAATCGTAGATCAGGCTTACCAGATCTTTAGCAGAGCACACTCCCATCTTTCTCGGCTTAAGGAATGTGCCTCTGCATATCTGTATCAACATCCCTCCTCGCTCTCCTCTCCTGTGTGGGCATTGTGTGGGGCTTTGCAGTGTCATCGCCATGACAGATCAACGCTGTCAGCCCAGGAGATCCCTCTGTTTGTTTGTTGTCCTCCAAAAGGGGTTAAACTGTCAAGTTGACAACTCACAAGACCCTTAGACTCTGCACTACTGCCTCTCCCTGTCTCTCCCCCCTCCCTCTCCCTCGTCCACCTTTATCCCCAAACGAGTGAAAATCAATACCAGATTGCCTGAGGACCACTGTTTGGTGTGGGCCTGACCCCTAGATGTCCCCCACTCTGCTTCTTTCATTACATGTAGCCCAGTATTTAACTTCCATCCTGATCCCTCGCCTAATTAGTTTTGATAAGCTTGCAGTCTCTCTCTCTCCCTCCTTTTTTCCTCCTCTATCTCTCCCTCCTTCTCTCTTACAAGTGCGCTTATACACACACACAGCTAAACACACATGGACATTTTGATTTCTTGGCCTTTCAAGGGACACTCAAGGCTGGGACTAATAAAAAGACAAATCCCAACACGCGCACAGGAGCCCTTTGGCGATTCTTGAGCCAGGATCATTGTTTTGTTTGTATAGCAAATTTTAAAAACTACACTAAAATTAGATTTGCACCCCAGATCATCAGTGAAAACACTGGGGATATCCTATGTTGTCCAAGGCTAATGCTTCACAGCAGTGGGCCTGTTAGCTAGACTCCCCCTTTACTTCTGCAGTTCTATGCCTTCCTTCAACTTTGCTTAGGTGTCCAGTCTTGGACAGAGTAACTATTGAGATTATTTTGAAGATGCGAGTTTGCTTATTTTCGTATATCCCCACCCACCAATCTTGGTGAATAATTGATTAGCAAAATCACAGGTCAAGTGATTTGTGTGCTGGAGGTCCATGACTCTGAGTGTTTTTATATACCACCCACATGTCCAGGTGCCGCCACTGCGCCGGCTGGCCCGTCGACCACTGACAAGCCCCAACGACATGTCAGCCCCCCTGCTCTGGTAAACCCCCCCCCAAAAGGCTAAAATTACCCTCAGGAATGTAAACAGACTGCCGAGTAAGCACACGGCTTTCTGTGGCCTTTTTCGCTTGAGTCCGTCTCTAAAACTCACCCCCCTAAAAAAGTGGGACTGTTCCATTTTGGACTCAGAGGCCAAGGTTGATGGTGAGAAATCCTTAACCTGGCTTTGTGAGCACTCTGCTTAGAACTGTAGCAGAACTAATAAATTGATTTTGTGTCAGGTGATTATTTTCAGACAGCAAATGTTTTATGCAGCAGCTGAAAAAATACATTTCCCCTCCTTTCTCCTCATATCTTCTTTCCCCTTTTCATTGTAGCAGACAGATGGGCATTCACACCAATTCATTAGGTGTGTGGGATAGCTGTAAGTGATGGAGTCTGGGTGAAGAAGTTCACTGGGCCGGCGCTGACATGTTGATTTAGTGGTGGTAACACGACTGCACTTCCAAAGGTGCTGACTTGGACGAAAGCCAGGCCTCTTTTTCTCCCAGGGAGACATTAGAGGCCACACTCTAATTTTGGGCAGAGTTCTACCCGTGGATGCAGAGGCCAGGAGGGCCGGGACAACAAACATTCACACCTGCCTTTCCATAGCTTACTTCTGATTCAGCCCTCCCTGGAACAAGATATAAGAATTATTTCTGGGCCTGATGGAAACATCGAGCAAATGGATATTTGGGCTTTTTATGGGTAGAAAAGCAAACTTCTTTGGAAATGAGGATAAATTGAGAACAACTTTTAAAAAATTATACAAGGTTGGCATAAATCTGTTTCTGACTAGAACTAGAGCCTGGGCATTAAACGTCTCAACAAGGTTTACAAGTGCCAGACAGTAAAAAGTTCAGTGGTAGGTCAGGAAGAGGGGCTGGTTTGTTTGTTTGTCTGTTTGAGGGTTTGTGATAGAAGTAAAAGCCGTAGGTGCATGTTTTGTGACAAGATCTGGGTTCACCTTGTTTTTGATCAATCATAACCCATTCAGTTTATGCTAGAGTTAAGAGTGGGCATCTACTCAAAGTTTACAGAAACTCTCAAAGCATTCTTGAGATATGGGGTTAACAAACAAGGGATAAACATGACTCAGTGACCTTCAACCTAGGAACTAAAAAGTCAAATTACAGTATCCATAAATCAGAGCAGACATTTATGCAAAGTTTAAAGAAAATCCCTAAAAGCATGCATTAAATATAGTGTTTACAAGCAGAGTACGAACATGAGGTACAGTGGCCTTAACCTTTGATTTAAGATTTCCAAGATTCTGTTCTTGAGTCAGAGTGGATATTTGTGTAGATTTTGAAGAAAATCCTTGTTTTATGCGCATATCCTGTTCACAAGCCGGAGATGAGCATGAGGTCTACAGTTTTTGACCATTGACCTCTGGCCCTTGACTTCCTAAATAAGTGGACTTTTGTGCAAAGCCTGAAGAAAATCCCTAAAAGTGTTCTTCAGGTATCCTGTTTACAAACAACTAATGAAAAAGGCTCAATTACAGTGACCTTTGACTTTAAGAAATGAGTCCATTCTCAAGTCAGATTAAACATTTGAGTCATGTTGGAAGGAAATTCCTCAGAGATTTATTCACATATTCTGTTCACAAGCAGGGCACGAGCAGTAGGCCTGCAAATTTTGACCTTAATCAACACGCTCTTGAGTCAAAGAGGATATTTCTACAAAGCCTGAAAAAAATCCTGACAAGTGTTCCTTGGGTATCTTGTTTGCAAACAATGAGCAATAATTAAGTCTCAATTACCTCAACTTTTGACCTTCAAAATCAAAGGAGTTTACTTTCAGATCAGAATGGACATTTAAGATGAGTTTAAAGGAAATCCCTCAAAATTTATTTGAGTAAAATAAAATAAACAATCCAAGAACATAATGCTCCTGGCCCTAGCTACCACTGGCACACAGGTACAAAAACCCTTCTGAAATAAAATCACAACAGGGTATTTTGTTTCTTGTTCTGCTGTCATAGAGTGAAGTTTACACAAAATCATATATGTTTTAAACAGAGCACAGACCTGCCTTGTTTATGGATCCATTCATCATTAAAACCGTGTTTACCCTGTAAGGTGACTTGAGGCCTCCTGTGCGTTTGGCCTATGTGAGAGGGCTTGTAGTTGCCCGAGGACCTGTTTGTAGGTTGGTTTGTTTCAATGGTGTAAACAAGCTGATGAAGACAAACAGTCAGTATCATGCTAACATCCCATGACCTCACACATATACATATCATCATCCACATATATACACGCATAACACCGTTCCTCTGCTGGACACACCAGGTTTGCAGGCGCCCGGTCAGGCTGACGCTGCCCTCACGGGGGCAGATAGGGTTACAGTACAAACTGTTGTTGATTAGAGTAGCGCCTGTAGAGGAGGGGGTGGACATCTTAAATTGAAAACACATTAGCCACCAGGGTTAAGAGCAGGACTAGGACCAGGGCAGTGTGCGGCGAGGAACAGCGGCAGACACAAAATGGCTGTCTCTCTGCCTGCTTTTGACCGTGTTTCCCCTGAGAGGGGTGGCAATTATCGGCTGGGGCTGCTGGGAGTTCACAATAACAGGTTAAAGGAGCATGTATCCCCCTGACGCTGTGGTCTTCTCAGTCTGTATAGACTCTAAGCCCCTAGCTTGCTCGCTAGCCACCACAGGGAGCTTCCTGTCTCCAAGCAGATCTTACAGACACGCGGACTCATCAAAGGCCAGAGGGACTCCCCAAATTAGCACTCAGGCCAGCGTTTGGACTCAGAGACTAATAAGCTACATCTCAAAACAGAAAAGCCCTCAGACATTGTTCATGTGCCATTTTACGACTATTAATAGGTCTAATGAAGGTCAACTCAATCCAGGGCAGCATGTGCATACAGAATATATTCACACACATCCAGATTCGCTGAATGCATTATTGCCTACTCATGATTTCAGTGCAGCACTTGCAGAGGACTAGCAGACATCATTTGGAGCCATAGCCATAATAGAATTTAATAATATCCGCATCAAGTGTTAATGAATACCCACTCAGTGTGTCATAACTGAAGAGATCAGGCAGTTTTCATGATTTAGAGGGTCATTACGGAGGATGGGGAGTCGATATCTGAGAGGAGATCAGGTGAGCTCTGACCGTCTGGATGTTAACACTTACATTGCTGGGGAAAAACGCAGAAGCAGTTTTCTTACATGACAGTGTTCCCCACACACAGACTATACTTGGGCAGGACACCCAGGTATATGTAAAGCTACTCAAGTATACTGGTCAACAATTTTTCTCTTTTTCTTTTCTGTATATAATCCTCATCTATTTACATGAAACAGAGATTCACATAGACATCCCCTGTGAATCTGTCATTGAGGTGCAACACCCCCCGCACAAAGAAACTAAACTTGCAGAATCAAGGTGGGCCATACCCTAAAAGTACATCTTTACTCACCAAGTATAGTATAATACCATGGAAAACTATATTCTGTTCATGCTATGAAGTCAAGTTTTCAAAACTTTCAGCTCTTCAGTCATATTTTGATTTAAACAGAGAAAGAACACTAACTGCGCTTATACGTTTGGCATTTTCCAATGTACATGAGCAATTTTGACAGAGGTTGCATACATTTTGGGAATTTAGAAACAATAAATTATCCAATATTGGATGGATTTCTGTTATACTAGTATTAAAAGTGGTCCAGGTGTTGTTTAATTTTTAGAAGGGCTGTCAGTATTAAATGCTTTGAGATTAAGGTCTGAATATTAATTTTTTAAATTGTATTAATCTTTAGCTATTTTACGGTCTTAGTAATTAAGCTACTGTTGCCAAGACAGCAGCTATATGCTACTAACCTCAGTTTGTCCCTGTCCTTAGCAGATGGCTGTTTAGCGTGAATATGCTTCTATGCAAGATTTGTCTCCATAAAAAGGAATTTTTCCTTGCTACAGTAACTTTGCTAAATGTTTTGCTTGTGGAGGATTAATGTTATATGGCTTTGTAAGTAATATAGTCTAGACCTGATCCTCGTTAAGCGTCTCCAGATAACGTTAGATATAAATTGGTACCAAACAAAAGGGACTGAATAATTTAATAATTGCTCTCAGTAATGAAAATTAAGAACACTGCTGCTCCTTTGAATGTCTCATTTCAGTTGAAATTGTTACAAGTTCTACTTTTTGGCGTTTAATCATTACTTAGCAGAATCTCCTGATTTTCTTTCGAAAGCTTTTTGTTTTTATTAGCAAGTTAAAAAATAGTTTGGGACAGGACAAATTATGGAGTAAAATTATAACAAAGACTTGGTCCTTCAGAAAACCTAGCTTTATAGACTGACCTTAATCTGGTAATTTACATAGAGAAGGCAACTTAACTGTAACTCCTGGCAAATGCAAATATAATTTTTAATGGAAATTTTTGGGCATCCAAAAGTGATTTGTACATGCACTCCTGCATCTCTTTAATGTATGACAAAATACTGAAAAATGAAACTATGGATTTGCTTTCACACCTAACATGTTTGATCCAGAACACATGAACTCTAGTTCGCTTTTTTGGAAAGTTGCTGATATAGGATGGTGTCAAAGTTCCCACAAACTCTGGTGCCAACCAAAGAACCAAACTCTGGTCCACCTGAAATCAGGGGGTCTTGGTTCCCTTCTCACCAGAGACCAGACCAGAGTTCAGTTCACAGTGAGCGTAAAAGCCATCCGAAACAAACAAGGACCAAAAAATGCAAGTAAACCAAATAGCATTGTGGCTTGATTTTGGCCAAATATCATAACAGTAAGCAAGCCAACGCAGTGTTAATCTTAAATGTGTTTTAAACTTTGATTAACTGCAGAAAAGTTAACAAATCACATATTAATGATGATTAAGTAAGTTAATTGTTAGACAGCTCTAATTGCTTGTGATATCATGTCGAACTTCCATTTCTAGAATATCTGCAGTCCCATTTCATTTAAAAGTGATGCTGTTTCCAAGAGAGAAATCAGGCAACAAATGTTTTTATTTAGCTTTGATATTACTTGCACCATAGAGTCTACCCAACTGTAGTCAAGACTGTCAGTACAGAGTTGCCATCAGTCCTTTGTCTTGTCTTGTGTCCTTGATGCTTTTTTGACCAACTTTTGAACAAGAACTACTCAAAGCCACACCACACCTTGTTTGGTTTCACTCTACATTCAAAGCAGACCCGTTTATGTCACAGGGCGTTGGACCGTGACCATGCAGATCTGAGAGGGGACCAAAGCAGAAAATGTACACTCCTTTAGTCATATGTTGCTAATGCAGTGTGTGACATGCTCAGTTTAAGAACTTAACGTGTACCAAATGATCATTAAAATCCCTTTTTTAGGCCGAAAGATGTTTGAGAAAAATGATACCTAACTAAAAGATTCAAACCAGGCCATAAAAGACCTCAACCCACTGGTACCCCGCTTAACTCCCAACCAGTTGTTTTATCTATCACTGCATAAAGTCCTAAAAATAATATTAAAAAGGTTCCATTAAGGACATCTGCACTGCACTACCATAATAGGAGTGAGACACTTGCTCCTTCATGTGCTAATTCAAACAATCAGTTGTTAGCCAAGTTATCAATCACTTGATGGGTATAAGGTTTCCCAGACATTGTGTGTGTTGGTAAGGTGATAAGATGAGGTTAATGTGAGAAGCTGGCCACAGTGATAGGAGGTTGTGAGAGTGAATGGGGTCAGATAAAGTGATAATTTGTTAAAAGAGGATTAAGGTGGCTACATTTGGACAGTGTTACACCAATTTTGACAATAAAATTGGTATTACTTTTATGTTTTTGGCTAAGTTAATATAAATACATTCAATTTGAATGAATGATTAATTTTTTTGTGTAAGTGAACAACGTGTTTTTTGATCCAGAAATACAACAAAATATCCCATACCATAATGCCTCCTTCAAAGCAAACACATAAAATGAAACAATATAAGCTCAAAAGTTAGAACATTGTAATTTTCATCTTAAAACTTTTTTTTTTTTTTTTTTACCTTTTTAGTGCACTAATATTGACTCATTCACACTCAAGTGTAGGGGAATAAATGGCCATTTAACATGAGTTTTGTTATGATCTAACACTGCTATTTCTCTTAATTATTGACCAATTTCAAATGTAAAGTAGGGAAAGAATGCTTTCACAAGTGCAAATTTGGATTGTTTTAATTAAGTTGCAAAATGTTTGAACAAAAGTAGAAAGTAAATTAAATTGGCATTTGTTTAGAACACCCGTTGCTTTAAAACCAGCATTAATTCGTAAAAGGTATGCTCGCACAAAGGAAAGGATGCTGTAGGACTACAGCAAGGTGTATGATTGACCAGTTACATTAAAGGGATAATTTGGGATTTTGAAAGTGGAGGTATATGGCAGTAGCCTGAACACAAACCACAGTCACAAAGCTCAGCTTTTTGTCTGTGCAGAAAAATTCAGATAGGAGGTTAGGGCTATACATGCTGCCAATGGTGCCACCCATTCTCATAATGGATTTTGATTGACATTTAAGGAAGTTTTGTCATGGCACAAGGGAGACGTGATTAGATTTTCTGGTGATCCAAAACTGGATGCAGATCCAGGATTTTTTTTAAGGATTCATTAACATTGGTTGATAGAGAAGTTTCCACATTTTTGATAATAACTTTTTTAGAATTGTAAGAGATACCTTGGTGGATGTTTGTGCTCTCTCAGCATTTCTGAATGTTTATATTTTCTCAGTTATTTATTAACGTTTAAGTGATTTTTTTTTTACTTAAACCCCAAGTGTCATCTCTCAGATATTAAGGAGTACAAGAGACAGTATGTAAAACTCTATCTGATTAAAACAAACCTATACATAAAAAATAAATAATTCTTATGGTCAACTAATCCAGTTTCAATTTGAATGACAACGTCTGCCCCACACAATTGTGAAAACAGAATTAGAGAGATTTAAAGACGATCATGCCACATGGCATGTCACACCTGTTTGTCATCTTTGCATCAAACTTTCATGCCCAAATTAAAAATGTTTAGGGTTTTAATTCAATGATTGCATGTGATGCATGTCATAAAGCCAGGGAGAAATTGCATTTTGGATTCATGATCTCAATATCTATCAGAATAATTACCATTATGATATTTGCTACAATGGAGCAGCATCTTTCTCCAAATGCAAGTATTTCATGTGCCCCGTCTCTGTATTTGTATCTCAGAGACCATACGTCTCTTGAGCACTGACTCTTTTCTTCAGTGGGTCAAAGAGCTGAGGGTTCTGTCCTGCCACAGAGGTTACCGTGGTTGCTATGTTTACCAGATAAAGCAAAGGGATCCTGCGGTCTCTGCTCTGGTATCTGTTATCTCGCACCAGTGAGCGCAAATTAGCTCCTGCTGCAACATGCGACTCACAGCAGCAAGACTCTCCTTGACCTCCCACACCACTCATACTCGCACATTACACCTCCACACCTCTATGTTAGACCTTACTCAACACAACACAAACATACATTAAAACACTTCATACCTACTACAGCAACAAAGTCAAACATCATCCTGAGTACGCTCCTTTTCATACCTCAGAGACAGAAAACATAAAAATGTCTGAAAGAGTTATACCTAGCAGAGGATGTTATTTGATTTTTATTACCCTCTATCCACCTTAATTATGATGCTACATCCACCTTGTATTTGCGGTTTACATACCTGAGCAGGATGAACTTTACTGTGCCCTCAAAAACTAAGGTTATGGCAGGGAGAGGAAAGATGGTTTTCTATTCTTAGCTCCAGTTGTGTAAAGTTATCAGAGGTTATCTATTTCAATCAGCTCCCTTCAAGCATGGACAGTTTGTTTTTAACCATAAGGGGGAGATAAATGTGCATGAAGGCTTGTTTTATGAAGGGGTCTTCATCATCAGGATGGCTGCTCTTCAATGCCAATACAAAAGCTGAGCATACAGTAATCATTTGTATAACGGAGTAAGCAGCTTTTAGACCAACCCTACCTGACACAACACACCATACATACCACAAACTCATCACACTGCCATTACCCGATTCTGTAAATAAATTCTGGTTCACATTTTTCTTCTACCCAAAATTATCTGTTGGCATAAAACCCCTCAGCATTCTGTGTAACCTTACAGTTTTATCCAGCCACTACAACTTTATAGCAAATTATATCAAACACATATTGAAACGGCATGCTATGTCATCAACACCATCAAATTCTCTCCCTAATGTTCACTAAAGATTCTTATAGCTTGGGTGATGTGAGGGTAATACACTTCTTTTCTTTTCTAAAGTAGCCTGATATCTTCAAAAAGCTACTGTAGATGGACTTGTGTTTTTGAAAGTGAACCACAGAGATGAAATATTCGAATGTGTCCAAAGATCTGCTCTCTGAGCTCTTTATCCCACCAATTTTAATTTATTTTGCATGAGTAATGGCCATGTTCAAAGGTATTATGTCTTAACATTAAGGGATTTTCTTTGGACTTTGCACCTATGTCCACTCTGGCTAAAGGAAAACTTACTCTCTGGACCCATTGGTCCTTTTTTAAAGAAACGTTTATTTTTGATTTCAGTACCATTTATGAATTTATTATCAGTGCCATTAAGTTTGTCAGAAATATCTAGGTTAAAAAAGATAGCTAGTGTGCACACATCCGAGCAAAATCTACAAGGTGTGTCAGAAAAGTTCCAGGACTGGTGTCACAAAAGATTTATTTCAAACACAAACTTCAAACTATGAGTTTTCCCCTTCAAAGTAATCCCAGCATGTCTACAAAGAGACACTGCGGCGTTTGCTTTGTTCAGTGTGCGAGAAGAGGCGGGAGTTGTGGCAGGACAAGTCGTGGCTGCTTCACCATGACAACGTGCCTGCTCACAATGCCCTGAGCATCTGACAGTTCCTGGCCGAGAAGGACAGCCTGTGCTGGAGCAACCTCCCTACTCACTTGACCAGGCTCCGTGTGATTTTCTCCTCTTCCCCAAGCTCAAGGGGGTCATCAAGGGAACCCATTTTGAAGACGTGGACGACATCAAAAGGGCTGTGACGACGGAGCTGTGGAGGATCCTGGAAGATCCTTCCAGGAGTGCATGAAAGCGTGGCAGAGAAAGATGGGAAAGTGCATTAGACTCCAGGGGGGATTACTTCGAAGGGGAACACCTGAAGTTTGGATTCTAAACAAATGTTTTGTGACACCAGTCCTGGAACTTTTCTGACACAACTTGTATAGTGCACACATCTATAGGTGCATGACAAAGAAAACATCAACTGCATAAAAAAGGCAAAATGTCTGCACACTGGAAGATCTCGTAAATTAAAACATTGCCTCCTACTAACTAAATAAAAATTAGTTAGTAGGAGTTGAACAGTGTAGAAACATATGTTCCTATGCATTTTGGACATTCATGCATGGAACTATCCTTGCCAGAGCAGACATATGTGTGACTGAAAATCAGTCAAATACACTTGCTCACATTTGATTTTTAGCAGTATTCACTTTAATTTCTTTAAATTAACTACAGCTGTGTTCCTCTATGTTGTATACAATTAATTGTTACAATTTAAAGTTACCTATAGTGATACATTCAATGCAAAGAGTGCCCTTGATTATTTATTTAATGATTTTTTTAAGTTAGCTCTTGACCATAAAAAGGCTCTGATGTTAATGTTTGATTTAACATTGACCATAAAAAGGCACCTTTGTGGCAATGCTTTGGAGCAACAACTGCTTTTTAAATTTCCCAATGCACTTGAAATTTAGCCGTAAAACAAACCTCAGAGCTACAATGCTCATTCTTTTTTTTTTTTTTTTTTTTTAATCAGAGCTGCTGAAAATCAGTCTTTTTAGGGTAAAACATTATTTTAAAAAACCTTAAAAATCTTGGAGTGGCTGAATTTTACCTGGACTGACTAAAGAAAGATGCCTTTTGTTCTTAATAGTCACATCATATCACTGTGTTTTGCTGTGTGCAGATGTCTGTTCATAGTGACTATTATTTCACTTTTCTTCTCTCTCCGATAATTCTAAATACTTTGTCAGAAAAAAAGTTGAGCAGGTTCCATCCATACATTTTAGGGAGCAGAGAAAGGACTAAGTAAAGCTAATGTTGGCAGTGCTTCAGTGTTCCTACCTTGTGACCTGATGTATGGATGCTGGAAACAAAGAAGTCTTTGTAGGGAGACCTTAGAGACACAGAGTTCACCCTCAGGTAGAGGGCTTATGCTGTCTAAATCACTGCCGGAGCGTTTGTTTAAAACGGGCCAGTGTCAGTATGTAGAATGAAGTGACGTTGTTTTAGAGTGGAGCGTAAATTCGTCTTGATTTTATTGATAATTCATCATGTAGTGTAATGTGTTTTGGCAGAGGTGCTTGGCCCCCAGTTTTCCTTAAGCCTTTTCTCACCAAATGTGGCAGATTAAATTAGCCTTGATGTGTGTGTTCGGTACAAAGGTAAAATGCTGACTTTTGTGTGTGTGGGGAGGGGTTTGCTGTCTGACCTTCAGCAACCTCAGAATTCTCAGCAATTTAGAGAGACATAAATAAAACCCAGGGCAACTGCCTGGAGGTTATAAGTCTGTGAGGTATACAAGTGCTGGTCAATGAAAGTACAGTGATGAGGCAAGAACAAGGGCGGGGTGTTTTTTGTGGAAGCCAAATTCATAGAAATCTTATAAGCAAGGGATAACCACAAGAATCCACTGACCTTGACCTTGTAAGTTCAATATCTCCTCACTTTATCCTCAAATCGGAGTGGAATTGTGCAAAGTTTGAAGAAAATTCTTCAAAGCATTCTTGAGATATTGTATACACAAGTAGGTACATGAGAGCTGTGACCTTTGACCTATTCCTTTTACAATCTAATAAGCCCATTGTTCAGACTAAAAGTTTGAAGGAAATCCTAAAAGCATTGCATTTACAGGCAAAGGATGGACATAAGAGCTGTGACCTTGATTTCTGAACTGACCTTCACAAAGTAAAAGTTTATCTTTCAGTTAGCATGAGCGTTCTGTTTCACATTAAATGAAAATTCCTAAAGCGGGGTACACACATAAAGATTGTCGGGCTTTTTTTGTCCCGACTTTCTCCCTTCCCGACCAAAGATGGCAAATGCCAGATTATCTCCTGTTTTATAAGATTATCCTATCAGATTATCCTGTGGTCTGAGGTGTGTTAAGAGTGAATTCGTCCCGACAATTGGCTCCGAAACAGGTCGGGGCCCACAATCGTAAATATTAAACTGTTCAATATTTACGACCAAAAATCTTCATGTGTGTGGGGAAAGCCAACGACTCCTGAGTCATGACTCCATGACTTGTGACATGGAACTGAATGTAGCCAATCAAGAAGTGAGCTGACTGAGGCACAAGGAAGCAGGCGTAAATAAAAACAAGCACGGCCAACCTGAAACATAAATATAAAGTTCAGTGAACCTAAGAAACAGAGGACCAGTTCACGTGTCCACGCTGTCTCCAGGATCTTTCCACATTCTTGTCTTTTATATACTTTCCGATTTTCTGTCAAAAATAGTCCCAAGACCACCATCATTCCCTCTTCTCTCCCATGTTGTGTGTTGTGTTTTCAGGCTGTTGCCATAGACAATGTTTCTGGTCTTTGCTATGCTTCTTCTTCTTCGTTTTTGTTAGATCATGTTTGATCACGCAAGATTTCTGTCTTGGAGGACTAGATGCTAGATCAGTGGAGGGACAGAATGGTTATGTGTGTGGTGTGCTGTGTTGAGATTATCGGAGCACACCACACACAGTACGATCAAAACTGTTCAATGCCTGATTTTTTTATCTTCATGTGTGGGGTCTCTAACAGATAAAAAATCTCTTCAGATTTAGAAAATCCTTATGCGTGTACCCCGCTTAAGATTTTTTTTTCTTTTAGGGAAAACAAATGGAGCAAAGGATAAACCTGAGACTCCTTGCCCTCGACCCACACACTGAAAAAAATCTAACTGATGTAAGCATGAATAATAAACATGAGGCTCTGTTACCTATACCTGTGGCCTAGGACTATCAGAAGTGAATATGATTGGATGGTTGTACACAGTCAATAAAATCCCCTCACCTCTCTCTTTAGATGTTTCTTGCACAGGCAGAGCATGGACATGAGGTTTTTATGACCAGGACCTCTTGACTTCTACATCCACAATCTGATCATTTCATACTCAGATCAGAGTTGACATCAGTGCAAAGTTTGAAGAAAATCCCGTACAACATTTTTAAGATACTGCAATCACAAGGGTTGGCAAAGGTTGAGCATGACATCCATTGACCTTGACCTTTGACCTAGAACCTTCTAAATCTAGTTTACCATTTAGTCAGAGTGGATATCTCAGCAGATTTTAAAGAAATCCCCAAACATGATATCACAAACATTCTTTAAATATCACTTTTACAAATAAGGGTGAACATGAGGCCCAAAGGCCTTGACCTATGACCTCTAAAAACTGATTAACAAGGGCATTTTTACAGAAAGCAAAACCTGATAAGATATTGAGATATTTTAGGCTCACAATTTTGGCCAATGGCCTATGACCTCCAAATTGAATCAGTTTTTCTTTGAGTCATCAGAAATCCTTGACCTTTGACCTGTGATTTCCAAAATCAAATTATTTCATCCATGAGACAGACTTGGCATTTGTAGAAAGTTTAAAGAAATTCCCTCCACGAGCTCTTCAGAGTTTGCATGGAAAGGCAAAGGATGAGCATGAAGCCCCATAACTTTTGCTTTTGACCTTTAAACTTCAGCCTCTTCATTCAGAGTGTGAATTTGTTCTGGATAAGAAGAAAATCCTGAAACATGTTCCTCAGATGTTGAGTTCGCAAGGATAAACATGAGACTCGATGCTCTTGACCTCTGACCCAGAAGGTGTAGTATTTAATGTGTTGTGTCTGAAGTCAGAGTGTGCATTAATGCAAAGTTCGGAAAGGATCCCTCAAAATGCTAAGGTACTGCAAATGACTCAGACAGACAGATGGAATTATGGACAAACTGACAGACGAATAGACAACCCACACACTAATGCCTCAGGCTTTTTCTCTCAACAGCTCAAATATATAACCATGAAGTATACTTGAACTTTCTTTGAAGGCAACACTCTGAGCTTTATCTTGTTGGATTACCTTCTTTAACCCATCCACTCAGTCTGTGCTGCACATTTGTTTAAACTGTGAATTCAGGATGCAGAGGCTCAATTCATTTGGCTGCATGACTTTGTGTGTGTATGAGAGTGTGCAGGCTGACACTAATAACACTCCCTCCTCTCCATTTCATGTTTTTTTTTTTTAATGTGTGTGCTCCTGAGTGCCTTGCTCTCATTAAGCTTCTGTTGCGAGCAGCTTGGCACGACCACCAAAATGCGACCACCAACCGCTCATTAACACTAACGAAAGCGTGGCTGGCAGCCGCGATCCACGCCCAGGCTCGTCAAGTGGCCTCTTCGACAAAATTAGCTACATTTCACAAACAATTTCACCGACTCGTTATGCTGTTAGGTGTTTATTGGAAGATGGCTGACTTTGACTGGGTTAGGTTGGGTGTGTAATAAGCACACATGCCAGGTTAAGAAGCATCAGCTCACATAAGAAACTGTATTATACCAACAAATTTGTAATGAACTTCCATTCACTTCATTTATCTTTTAAACACTCAAACTTCAGAGGGGCTGTGTGGTGGAATATAAGGGGCTGTATACTGTATATTTTTGCTTGGAGCTCAATCTCTGCCCCCTGACCGCTCCCACCCCTCAATGTTATTGTTCCGAGTCTCAGATTTTTACCTCAAGGTCCCTATACCATTGACTCGTATTAATTCTGAGTAGGATTCAAAGTCCATTTATTTTCTTTACGGTATGGAAAGGCCTTGGTGACATGGCTCCCCTGTGTTTATAATTTTGCCTGTTTCAATTTGTGCTCTGCCTCCCCAGACAGACCCGAGACATGATGTATCGCGCGCTGCCGCCTTATCTGTTGATGTACAGTTTTAACCTTTTTCAGAAGGTTGCCTCTCTCCACTCTGCCTCCTTCTTCTCAGCCCCATCCACAGCCCAGGAAATACATACAGCTCTGCGGCTGAATAAAAAGAAGAGCATAACCCCTTTCCCAAAGTCATCTAATGTAAATGTTTAGGTTTTGTTTCCATAACATTTCCATATTAAGAGCTGGCAGCCGTCTGCGGCAGTGGACCGTGGAAACGATGAGACTTTTTGGGGGGCTTGAGGGGCGAAGAAGACTGAGCTATGTGTGTGACTTTGCGGTGAACTTTGAGTGTGCATCTGCGGGCTTTCTCCAGGGCTGTTAGCTTTGGCCTGTTTGCTCACAGATACAGCACCGTAAATCACACACTGTAAAACGCAGAATGCGCGGATGGGGTGCAGAAGCATGTACTGCTGTGAGGGCCTCTCAGGGAGTAAAGGGGTGTGTGCGGTTATGTTAGGGCTGGGCAATATGGACTAAAAACATGCATTGAGATTTCTTTGCTAAATGGTAATATGCACTACACATATATAAATAATAAATAGGCATTGCAATACCATAGATTTTGGCATTGATAGGGACTTAATATTAGTCAAGCAATATTGATACCTTTTAAAACTTTGGCAAAAGATACAGAAGCCAAACACAACCAATACTGGGCATTTTTTTTGTTTTGATTTCTCAAAAACAGCACAAAATCCCCCACACAGTCTGCAGACATAGGAGTTTGGTTATGTCTATAAAAAAATTATATGTAAATGCCTATTGATAAGGCTTCTATATTGGACTTTAGATTATGATTGTTCAGGTTGTAGGTGAGGTGTCTGTAGGTCACAAATGAACAAGAAGTTAGTTGGCTGAAGGTGGCGGGAGTCTGGATTTATATCATCATATCATGATTGTTCATGTTTGTATGCTTCATTATCCACAATTAACATCCAAAATAATTAAATTCTAGATATTTGTTTTATTTGGTTATGGGTATTAATTTTTCCATACACTCATGCATGTGACTTTAAGATTATGACATTACCTGTCAAAGTAGTAGAACAAACAGGCAACTTTTCCTGATTTAAGGTTGTCAAAAATTCCTTTCAAAAACATTACACCGTCATCATTTTGAGGATCAGTGGTATGACAAAGTATAAAACCTCCATGATCCTTTGTCGTATTGTTAACCAATAGAAAAAGTATAAGATCACTGTCCGAATTACATATTGTAGCAATAATGATGCACCAGTTGGGAAAATCAAAGCCAATAAATGTGTATGAAATTAGCCAATGTCAATGTCTTTTTTAAATATGTATATATGTATATTCATAAAATCAAAATATCTCATTTTACCTTATATAATTTATCCAATAATTTGTCCAATTTGTCCAATAAAATAATTTATCCAAAATTCAATTCTGCTGCCCAATAAAAAAAACACAACTGAATCAGCAGTCAGGTCTGCTTGGTGTCAGCTTTGAGTAATATGACAAGTGATAATGTCTGTAGCTGACATCTGTCCACCTCAGATTATTTTACCAAGGACCAGTGTATGTGAAAGGGGCTGATGTGGCTAATACAGATGGTACAGACTAATGTGTAAGTGCTTCCTTAGTTGACAACATTTGGAAAGTGGATGAACTGGATGTTTTTGTGTAATCACACAGAAGGAAACCCTCATTTTTTAACAGCTCCACCAACTTTCAAAATCTTAACAATGTAATTTTGCATTTTAAACAACATGTGCTTGCAATTTTTAATAACTAAAGACAAAAATTATGACATTTTGCTAATTTATAAGTGCAAATTAGACCAGGAGTGGAAAAAAATATTGGCAATGTGATATGTCATTGTCTGGCATGGGCAATTAAATTATAGATATGCTGGCACCAAGTATCGATATTTAATTTTAAAAAGATATGGCAATGTATCTGCAGGTCTACATACAGAGGTTGATTTTGTCTGCCAAAGTGTCTAACGTGTTTGATTTGAAAGTTGTAGAATTTTATTTAATTTAAAACATGAGAACATGAACATAGTTTTGTCTTAGTCTTTGACAAATTTTGTGGAGATGACATTAACTTGCAGCATCAATCTATTAATCCTGCTTTTTACCCAAAAGAGTTACTTTACATTGCTTTGTTTGCTGGATGCATTCAATATATTATCCTATGATATTCTTTCCATTTATCAGTCATTGTAGTATCACTTTATCATGTTTGCTACTCTTTAATGCCCATCCCTAGTTAACTATATTAAAAGAAACAACAGTGCCTTACCCTAGATGTATATTTTAATAAATCAATGCCTCAAAAACTAGGAATAGTGCCCTACCCTAGTGTGCGGTCAGGTATTATTTTTTGCATGTGCATGCCTCCTTACAGATTCTCTATGTAGAACATGCACCGCCTCAAGGCCTAGTCAACACAGCACATGAGACACATATAGTTGGCTGTGTCACGACAACTGATTCTTGCACTTTGTAATTTATGTGCTTAAAATACCTTGTCAAACTTGTAAGGTCATCAATCTGGGTACAAAGCCATAAATTATGCTCATAAAAAAGACTAAAGATTCCCGTTATTGTAATTAAAGTAACACCTTAGTGTGTTGACTCTATATTTTAATACAAAATGATTGATCGCAGGTTCAAGAGTTTATGCACTTTACCTTGGCTCTGAACTTCTGCAGCTCTCCGTGGCCCTTTGACTAGCTTCCTGTCTGGGTCCCTGGAGGGCCAGTCCACTCCACCACCACCCCCCCCCCCCCCCAAATGCTGTTAACTGTCTGAGGATATAGAGTGTCTGGGACAGAAGCGCTGTCGAACTCCCTTGAATCTGGTCTTGCATGTGGGGGCTTTTGTGCTCTTCGTTCAGAGTTCAACTGTGACATGTCTTTATGCATGGCAGCTAGTGTTCAAAGAATAGGTATGATCTATATGAGGCAGAGAGGGGCCACCGGTGGCTCTTTGGGGCATAATAAATAGCTGGAAAGATGATTTATAGTCTTTGTGAGGAGGAGGAGTGAAAAAGCTAAGCATACTCCCTCAGAGAACTCTGTATTTTAATTGTTTCTGCACCTTCCAGCAGGCCTTAAGGTGTACAGTAGCTACAGTGTCTAAAAAACACAACAGCAGAAAAATGAGTCAAAGATGAGCACAAAAGACAGCAAGACAGAGAACTGCTTCCATTTCAATGGCTTAAACTGGATAACATACATTCTTTGCACTCTTTTATTTATAGATTTTAGGAGCTGCAGCATCTGCCAACTAAGCCAAAGTTGCTGTGGCTTTTAAAGAGGAAGAAACAGCTGGACTCTGCAGGATTGGCTAACATTAACCACCAGATGCAGAGTGTTTAGTCTCAGACTTTTTGTTGAACTCTGTGAGATGTGCCAAAAGCTCCCAGTGACAGGATGCCGGGGCTTTGCTTTAGAGCTTTGTTATTTCACAGATTATTGTTATTTCACTGCCATTGTAATGTGATCGAGTGTGTATCACCCTGTCAGACTGATCTTAATCTCCCCAGAGGATTTTATTCTTGTTTGATTCAGCAAATGTTTCCTGGATGCAGATCAAAGGCAAATACCTAAGCGACTTTATCACTCACAGATCAATCATGCTACTGTCCCATCTTCCAATCTCTGAACTTATTTCTGCTTTTTGTTATGCCTTTTAAATCCAAAGTCAACAGCTGGAGGCATTTAACAGGTTTGCATGAATTGGAAAAATAACAGCATAAGTCATTCATAGCTGACTCCAAGCTGACAGTAATGGTGTTTTAACAAAGATCTGACTCCTAGAGACGCATTTGATTATTGGTATGATATCAGTGTCAGTAGATAAAAGGTCAAAACGGTGTGTTGATATAGAGTGGTACAAGGATGATGTAGTTTTGTTGGCTAAGAAATTAGCACTGTGCAGATTTCATCAGCAATAAGCCCTTTTCAAGTTAGTTTTTGGGATGACTGGTGAGAAAAAGCTCTATGATCAAGAAGAAAAAAAAGATAATGGCACTGAAACATTTTGTCCATCAAGATGATTTGCAAATATGAAAACTTATTTTTTTACCATGTTTGGGAGAAAATGCAATCATCCAAAGTAAGATTCCGATAGTCAAGTGGGTTACATCTACACTCTTACTGGGTACTGAGGATTGCCCCGTGTGGGCGGCCCAGGTTCGGTTCCTACCTGTGGCCCATTTCCCACGTCTCTGCGCTCTCGCCCCCTTTCCAACTCTGTCTACTGTCTCTTCACAATCATTAAAGGCAAAAGGTCCAAAAATATATTTTAAAAAACTAATGGAAGTCTTTATAGCTGTTCAGAGCTGTTTTCTGTGGATTATGATGTGTGTCCGGAGAAAACTGTCAAAAGTCTAGAATGTAGACCAGTAATTGCTATAGTCCGTGCAAGAGACACTGAGAGGGGGGTTTCTGTTATACATAAATATAGTATAATATATAATACATATAGAAAATAGCTTCACGTTTGAGAAGACTTTATTTTGAGTCTGTTAGACTCACCATGTCATCACAGGGCACTTATGTACAGATCTGCAGCTTTAATTATGATAATCCCACAAACGTAATAGATTTCCCATAAATGTAATAGTGGTTGCTTACTGAAAAAGTAGGATAAAACCTCTGGGTCTGATGGATGTTTTTCACAAGTTTCATGAGTATTTATGACTCACTTAGAGCGCTGCTTTTACACGTTTGACTGTCTCTGCGTAAACCTATGATCTTTTCAAATGAGCTGACCCAAAGCGCTCAGCATGTCCAAGTAAGTAACAAAAACAAAATCTATAAACATTATATTTCATAACACAATTGTGGGAAGTTATTACAATTCTAATGACTCAAGGATTTCTCTATTTCTACAAATTTAACAAACCCTGCAAATGTAAAAATGTTTAAAAATGTTATTGTTTTTATTTTGCACACTGTGGAGCGTAAGCAGCGTAAGGACACTGCTGTTTGCAGCGCTCTATACAGGAGATAATACTTGATTTTACGTGTGCTGTTTTAATACATGTATCACATAATGTACATTTAATCCAAAATATTTACTCTGTTTTTCATTACAAACTGTATATAACGTGAAAAAAAAAAATCCTTCAGTTGCTTAAACAAATAGTCTGTCACAATACAAAAGACGGGTAAACCCAAGTACAATACAGACTTAGTGTTTTACAGAAAAGGTGTGTATAGATCATGGCTTTAATGAGTTTGGAAATATTGGCATATCAGATATCAGCGAAAGTCCACCATCATACATCCCTCCTGACTTTGTGTATTATGTTTTATTCTGCAGGTTTGGTCCTGGCCTTGTGATCTATTGGTACGGTTTTATAGGCGAGCTGGACTGCCAGAGAGACAGAGGTATACTGCTCAAAGACTGCTTCCCTACAGACATTGTCACCCTGTGCCACGCAGCCCCGCAGGATCCACTGCTACAGGAGCCAGAGTAAAGACAAAGAGTGAGAAAAGATCCTTTAGAAAAAAACAGAACAAAGCATGGCAGGAAAAAGAAAGGAAGGTGAGGAGGTGGGAAGGGTAAAGAACAAGGGTGGATACTGAGATCCGGAAGCAATTTGGCTTTCCTGCAGACTGAGACTCCTGGCGAAAATCTGCTCTGAACTCCACCTGACCCCCTGACTCTGTCTGTTCTTCCTCCCTCGCTCTCTTTTCACTGCCTCAATGTCACCGCATGTAAATACCCACCAGCATTCTGTATATTTGACAGCACAGGGTCACATTCATACCTGGGTGTAAAAACATCACACTCCTGCAGGCCTCCCTGGTTGTGGTCATCTCCTGGCCCCTGGATGGCCCCCTCGCAGCGGACAGCCAGGGTGAAAGCCGGGGCCAAAGCAGGACATGGGGGCCTTCCTTATCACAGCCGAAGCCCTGGCCTTTGTAACTCCTTCCTCCTCCGCTCCGTGGGCAGATAAGAGAGGTGTGGTCTGCGGGTTGATGGCTGACTCTCACCTGCGTCACTCGGTGCCCTCTCATACGCTCTGCAGGGGGGTAAACAGGATCATTTCTGATTAGAGGTGTTCTTTCCGTGACCTTTTTCACTTCTTATTGTAAACTGTGGCTTAATGAGGCGAAATTTGATAATTGGCACTTCAGTAACACTTTGTCCTTTTTTTGTGTAACTTCTCATAATAAAATGAAAGAAAATTAAAATACAAATCTAAACATTTTGGTTTATTCCCTTACAACTACTGACATCAAGTATCTGAGTTTGGTCAGATCACACAATTTTTTGTCCATATGGTGATATATAAATAAATAATGGTCTGATTATTAATTGCAACATTTGAAGATATGCTAACATTAGTGTATTTTCAATAATGGTTTGTTTTTTATGATATTATATGTTATATTTACAGCAGATATTTTGGCCACACAACTTGGCCAAAAATAAACATATTGGTGTTAATACTGGCAAAATGAACACATGTAACATAATGTTTTACCTAAAGACATCCCAATTGACTGAACAACTATCAGTATCAGCTGATTTTTCTTAAAATACTTGATCTGTTTGATTCAAATTAACACTTGTAATCACTAATACCAACCACTAATAAATTGATCCCATGTAATCTGCTTCAATAAACTGTGGTAGAGTCTCTAAACTTTATTTTCCGTCCCTTTAGTTAAAAATATGAATCCAGCGTCTGTGTTGAAATTGCGCTGAAATTACCAGGAAAAAAGCTAACAAGCTAAGCTAAACAAGCTACCCAACAAATTCACATCATGTTCAGTGATGCGTTTTAGGTCCAGTCAGTAACATAGTGATGCATTCAGGTTGGATGAGTGAATGAGTGTATGACAAAGCTAAGAACATGATGTGTTTGAATATAATTTACAGAGCTTGAGATTTGGAAAACACACATGTAGGTGGAGGCTACATAGCTATTACATAAATCCCAGGAGGTAAGGAATAGAGCGTTTTTAAGGGGCATTTTTATTTAAAGAGGCAGAGAACATTTCTCAGTGAACTGATTTTAGTAAAATGCATCACGCTCTTCTGCTCCCCATGCCTCTTCTAACAACATTAAGAGCAAAGAAAATTCATTTTGCCAGACGTGGGACCTTTAAAATGAATCATGGATGCACACCATATTCATTAAAACCTGCAGTCCTTTCTCTCTTTATTTGTGCTGTGAACTTTTAAGAATCAATATCACTGTTATTCTAAAAATCCCATTTACTCATTCCATGCTTATTTATACCTCTTAAACCAAAGCTTTGAGTGTCCACAGGTACGTAAAACACCTGATCTTCGTGATAAGTTGTGTGACTATCCAGCAGTTGTCTGTTGCACATCTTTACAGCTCGACTCCTTTTTATGAGCAAGCACCAATGGAAGAAACACAGCTCAGTGAGGGAGAACCAGAAGTGAACATAAAGTTGAGTGATGCTTTTAGAGGCAGATATGCACTGCCCATAGGGGGTCCCTGTCGTGTCCTCCTCTTTACAGCACACAAAAAAACGATAAGAAAGGAAAGGGAAAGTGTGAGGAAGCTGGAGTAACTTCTGGGAAAGCACCAAGATCAGATTACTCATGTGACATTAAAACAGAGCAGAGAATTAGTTTGCTGTTATTGACAAACTTTGGCTAGCTTAAACTGTGTTCTTAAAGACATTTATCCTTATGTTGGATAAAAATACACTTTTCTATGTTTGTCCTTCATGGTTATTTGTGGCTCACACACTTAGAGAGATATGGAATGCAGGGGTTAAATACCACTAAAGTGTTTCATGATTTGTTACCCTTAAACCTCTAACCCTCAGCCGGCTCCCATCCAGGCCTTGATCCCTCCATGAGGAGGCCAGTGGGTCACCGCGAGGTCGCCGGGCGGCCATGGCTTCCTCTGTCGACCCCCTCTTTTACTCCATGTGGTACAAAACAACTGTCCCCATGTGTCCAGTTAAACTCGGCCCTATTGCCCGGCCATGGAATGCTTAGA
Source organism: Cetoscarus ocellatus (assembly GCA_037902135.1). Classification (NCBI taxonomy): domain Eukaryota; kingdom Metazoa; phylum Chordata; class Actinopteri; order Labriformes; family Labridae; genus Cetoscarus; species Cetoscarus ocellatus. The sequence goes on along the minus strand of JBAMNC010001356.1, from coordinate 227,396 downwards.
CATCAGTTTATGGCTCCTGTTGCACACAAAAACAGAGCAGTTTTACTCAGGGAGGGAAAAACTCACTCTTGAACAAGAACAGAGGGGAAAAAAATGGAAAACAGCAGATTCAGTTCCTCTCAAGTTTTCAAGCCTTCCTGCCATTGTTTTTCAAGATGGCTGTCGCACAAAAGAGGAGCCAGGGTCAACTCCAATAAATTAGGTTCTGCACACAATGCAAACTAAATAAAGCTTTTTTCAATCCACATCAAAGGCAAACACAGACGTCTGCGTCGGTTGATATCATTTCCATGATGTGGGAGCAAAAAATAGAGAAGAACTACTTCCATGTGGTGATTTGTAAGAGCCAGACATCTTTATTTTGTGTTTTCCTTGCCCTTGTCTCCCGCTTCTTTTTAGATTCATTGTTTGTGTCACAACAATGGGGCACTCAAGTGCTCTCCAAAAAAGGCCAGTTTGGAGGGTCATTTCCCGGGGCCAGGACACCATAGTCCTGAGGAAATTTGATCCCATTCAGTGGGCACAAGACTGGACTTTGAGGGACATTTTGTAGATTTATTTGCACTGAAATGACTAGCAAATGCTACATCATATATTTTTTAGCAGAGTACTTGTTAGGGTTACCACAAATTCTTTAAGTCTTGAAAAATATCTTGAAAATGTTTGAAAGTTAAAGCACTACATTTTTTTCCAGAGGTATGACATTTTAGAGTGCATGTTGGCTGTCTGGTTCACCTACATTTGTTATACAGGTTTTGTGTTTAGCTTTCATGTACCCTGAGGTTTGAGTATGAGATTTAATACTCTTGTAAGTCACTACGTAATAAGTGTGTTTAATCATTAAACAACTAACAGACTGCATTTAAAAAATCCCCCATGTTTAGAGGAGGATTTCAATTACATACATGTGATTGGACGTACTGAACCAAAATGTCTAATGGCTCAGTTTTTTGGGCAGTTGGCAAAAAATGTGAGAAGACAAATCCTGGCTTCAGAGTCCAAGGTTTGGGTTCTTTTTCTTCACAAAACATTGATCAGAAAATTCAGCACTGGTCCCATGCACTGAGAATTTTTTGTTGAGTTTAATTTTTGATTACTTTGGAATATTTTAATATACCACAAGTGCAGCAATATCCATTTGTTATCCAATTTCAAAAACTGTTTCAGTTTTTCTTAGTTTGCATCTCAATGAGATTTTGGTTTCAAAAAGTATTTAGAAACACTACTTACATCAGCTCAAATATTTCCAACACTTTATAAAGCCAGAGAAATTCTCAATTTTACACTTTTATCAGTCCGTGTATAGTTTGGCAGTAACCATAACAGAACTGTCAGCATATGACACGACATGTTTATTGTTGTGGAAACACAGGATGTTACGTCGGGGAATGCTACCAGAAGCTGTGGTCCTGTCTCTGGATCTTATTCAAGTTTTGTGCTGCATACTCGGGAAGGATTATTTCCAGTTATCTTCTGTGCGACGCCAAGCCCTCACCCCCGATACATAATTCCATCTTCCCAACTCTGTTACCCTATAACATTGTGACCCAACTAGAAGAGATGCGCTTCTCAGCTCTGCCCACCTTTGCTGCATAAGTTTTTTTGTTGTTGCTGTTTGGTGGTTTGTTAAAACAACCACAGCCCTCCATAAGATTCACTTACTAACAGAAAACCATTGTTGTTGTTCCATAATCAGAGAGAAAAGCTGTTAAAAGTAGCTTCCTGGTTTGCACTGTGAGCCATTTTATAATGCTTTATAAGTAGTGTGCAGTATATTAATATATGAATGCTGTTTTTAGCATTTTCCTCCGTCGTTCCTCAGAAGGTGTATCAGTTTAATTAGTTGTTGTGTCAACTGGTTACTTTCAGCCACCAGGGTCCCAAATGTCATTGTTTAGCAAGTTGATAAAAACAGAGTGAGTCCCCCGTGAATGTCTCTTTATGAGGATTAAGCAACAAGCCCATGACATCCTGGGAAAACTGGTTCAGGATGTGTTACATAAAACTGCACCCAGAGCAGCAAGACCCAGGGCAGCCACTTTTCACAGCTTTTCTACTTTAAAATGTAAAAAATGTAACCATGTAACTTAAAACCGTGGTTCACTGTTCTGTAAATACAGCTTATGGAGGAGTTCAGTTTTTATGAAATGGAAACCACAGTTCAAAACCAGAAAGCACTGAATATAGCCAATAAGACACCTTTTGTTACTGCTTTGACTAAGAACCCCCCCCCCCCCCGAAGTGATGGTGACATACGGAGTATTTAAAGTGTATCAGATAAACTGTTTTACTTTAAGCAATACATGAGAAATACTGATAAGCAGTACAACAAATTGAAGGTGAACTTTTGATCATTTTTTATGTTAAGATATTACTAAGAAACTGAAGGATTTAGTTACACAAGTTTTTTCAGTATTATAATATTGGTAACATTTCTTAAATCTGTGTCTCCCATGTGTCACATTAGTTTGCTGCATCCGCTCTGTTTAGCCCAGCCCCCAGGCTATTGGACGTCCACTATCCACTCAGATGTACATCTTGGCCCAATCTTCCTCCACATCCTGCTGTTTTATGCCTCTTCAGTCAAGCTGCTGGATAGACCGCTGAGAACGAAAAAGAAGGACAGAACCAGAGACAGAGTGAAGGCTTGGTTCCATCCCTCCAGCAGACCACCAAACGGACTTCCTGCACGCTCCTGAGTTATTTATGTGAAGAGAGCTCTGGCCTGTTTCTGCCTCAGGCTGTGTGGTGCTTTTAGTAGAGATCCTCTCAGCCTCCCTCAGCCAGCGAGACATCACAGGGTGGAAATAAATAAAAGTTCTTCTGGAAGAGTCAAGAGCAGCCAGTTTGAAATTAAAAAATGGTTTTTTTCAAGGGCTTGAATAACAGCACTGGGAAAAAGAAAAGCAGCCTCTCTCCGGCCCTGAGCTGAAGCAGATAGGAGGAGATTTTATTTTTAGGAAGCGCTGCCTGCTAATCAGAGGCTGTTATTTAAAAACAACAATGGAGCATGAGAAAAATGGTCTGGGGATTTAAAATGGCAACACAGTGGATGTTTGATTGACAGGATGGAGGGCAGATGGTATGTTTGAGGAAAACTGAACAACTATGACACATTAACCCACTCAGAGGGGCGGGCGAGGGGGAAGATGAGGGGGCTAGTTAGGTTCAGAGACATATGAGTCAGTTGAAGTGAGGGACAAGAAGTGGCAAAAAATATCACTGTAAAGAAAACATGACTGGAACAAGTGAATGGGCAAAAATTACTTAATTTCTCCGTAATAATGTGTAATTATTGTTTCGTTTCTCAGAATCTTTATCTTTATTACTCTGGGGAACAGGGGGTCACATAGGACAGTTTTCCTCCTCCATTTTCAAAAATATAAAATGACTTTTTAAAAATATCCCCGTCCCCACAAAAATGCATGAATGGACTATTAAATGCTGTCTATTTCCATGTTACAGTTACATGTTGAAGGGAATTTTAGAGTAGTTTTATTTCTAGTCCAACCACCAGTCTAACAGGTGTAACAGTTTAATTTGTGGCTAATTTCAGGACATATCTGATAATCCTGATTAATTCCTGTAATTAAAAAAGTGTTGTGGGATGCTTGTTGGTATCGGCAATCACAGATGCAAGCAGCCATGGGTCATAGAGTTTTTTTAAGCAGCATCATAGTTAAGGAGAAACAAAAAGTATGTGTTAGCATTTAAATAGTCCAGTCAGCAACACTTAAAATAGCAATAGTTTAGCAACCTCTGCTGTAACACAGGTAAACAATACTAATGTTGCATAGTGTGACTTCACCCCAAAGAGACGTCGGCGCAGAGCGAAAGTCTTTGGGTCCTAAACTTAGTTTCCTTAGATACCTCAAAAGGAGTTTCTTTAAATATTCTCTGCAGTGAAGTTTAAGTTTTTAGATGTTTTAGTGCCTAAACGTCACATCTTATTTCTTTTGTTGTTGTTAATTTATTATGCTAACCTTGGTATATAATATATAATTTTGGCTATTTCTGGAAGATTACATGCTTTTAAAATTTGGGACAACAAAGCTAGTATTAGGATTCATTTCTGGCTATCTAAAAAACAAAGCAATGGGATAGTATACAGACTTTTAGGCAATGCTGCTCTTACCCACAGTTGCTCCTACCCACAGTAGTGAGGTAGGTTTAAACCCATTTCTTTGTGCTTCTGCAGCTCTCAGGATAAATAAATTAACTGAAAAAGAGTAGACTAGAAGTGCTAGAGGAGAGTAAACCTCTGCCAAGATATTTAGTAGCAGAGTTGTTAGTGGCAATGTCAAAAACTACCTGATCTTACAATGTTTGAAAAACTCCTGAATCCAAATCCAGATTTGGATCACCACCAAAATCTAATTACTTAATCCTTGTGCCTCGACCAATACTCCCAGAAAACATCAATATTCACTGATACTTTTTCAGTTATCTTTCACACAGACTGACAAACAGACAGAGAAACGCTGTCAAACACATTAGCTGTACAGATGCACATTCGCTTTAGGCCTCCAGTACCAAGCACCACTGCCATTGATTTATTCCATCTTTAACAGCCCTAAATTTGCAACCCAAGTCATCCTCCTGTTAGCATGACCAGCTTGGCAGTGGGAGCCTGAATATCTCAGATTGTGTACTTTGCTAAAGAGAAAGGTGTTGACTGGGCTCCCTGCTAATTGAGGTATTACATTTAGATTCAAGCTCTCATTTGTGTAACCTACACCTGCAAATAAATCCAGGAAGCATATTTGGAGTTCCTTCCAGTGATACCTAATCCGTCATGTCTCTGTGGTCATTGCAGAGGATCCTGACTTTAGCCAACATCTAATACATCAGCCATATTTTACAGCGGCTATTTTCGCTTGTCAGCTTTGATTCTCTGCCTTTGTTTTAACATGTATTGTCAGGAGGAAAAAGGAGGAGGCAAAGAAAGAAGAAAAAGCTCTGGGGAGCGTGCGTTTGTGGTTGGAACCACAGGGGTGACAGCCAGCATGGAGGCCGCCTGCTCCAGCAGCGGCCACTGGAAAGGTCAGCCCCCCCTGAGTGGCATTTGGACTGTGACGGAAGTGACCCAGAAAGTGTGTCATCTCCTGTTCCCAGCGAGGGTCTAGAGGAGGCCCTGTTACGTCCGCACGCAGGTACAGGTAAAAGCCAGCAAGGGGACGGCAAATGAGAGGAGGGGGAGAGAGGAGAACAGCAGGGTAGAGGAGGATGAGGCAACACCAGTGACATTCTACGAGATTGGAGCAGTGCGGTAGGAAAATATGACTGCAGAGGGAAAAAGGTTAGCTGCAAGAGTCCAGAGACAAAATTTAATTTAGCCAAAACAAACCTTGGCTCACCCCTTTTTCCTGTCCTCTATTCATGCACATGATTCTCTGATGAGGCTGTCACACGCTTCTCATTATGAAATAAGTGCTCTAAGGAGGAGGTGGAGCTGCTGTACATAACTGAAAGTGACCGTGCTGACATGGGTGTCCCTTAGGGCTGGGCTGCATGGACAAAATGTATTTGTTTTTGTTTGTTTGGTAAAATGGTTTTCACAAAACGGAATCTTTAACTTTAATACGATGAAAGAAAAACTCTAACACTAATGAAACCAGTTCAATATCCTGGTAACACATTAGAAAAACGAAAATACTGGGCTATTTTTCATCATTAAAATTTGTCATGGTCTGAACACCTTTCCAGGGTAAAAGTCAAGACCTTTTTAAACACTTTAAGGCAGTATTGTTAAGCTTTCCCATCACCTATCAGTCACAGCAAACTGTTAACTTTGATAAAGATGCACAATATTGTTTTTTGCCAAAACCCAATTAGTCAATATTTATGGACTCATTATCGACCATACCAATGTTTTTTTTCAGGGAGTACGAAGTCTCTGCTTTACTACAGTTGACCTGTTCCCCTTATAGTGAGTGTTAATCTGTGTTAGAAATAGATGAGAAACAAGAAAACATTGAATTCTCTCATAAAAGACACTGTTGATTTTAAATGTAGATATTCAGTGATAATTAGGTGAAGCGTAATGGAACACTCATGCATTCTGCAGACATTACAGCAGACATATGGGATACAAATTAGGGGTGGGCAGAAATATCGATTCAGCAATGCATTGCAATTATTCCCCTCCCAATTCAATATCGATTCAGCAAATCACCTGAATCGATCCACCTCCTGGCCAGTGGGGGCGCTGTGCACCTTTTCAGGGTTTATTCCGCTGTCGCCGGTCGCAGAAGAAGACATGCTTGCAGAGTGATAGGACTGAGAGCCGAACATGAGAGTGATTTAACGGCAGTTTATCAGTAAACACAACAACATTAGTATCATTCTGGAATGTTTTCTTTTCATTCTTTTGCCGTATTTTCTCTGTGTTTTGTCGTATTTCCGACGTATTTTCCGCGTGTTTTATCATCTTTTTTGGCATTTATCGTGTTTTTGATCATAGTTTGTGTTTTATAGATTACATACATAATTTTAGAAATATTGGAGGAAGAATTGTCGAGATCTCCGTCTTCAGCTGGACAGGAACTGCTTTAGGGACTACCATCAGTAAAAAAAAAAAAAAAAAAAAAGCCTGGACATGGTCTAATATAACAGACTGTAACATGGACACTAAATGCTGTAGTCAACAAAAATGTTTGAGTTTATGTAAAATGGGTGAAGTTTACTTTTGGTCATCTCAGAACATTTCTACATGTTCATTTACAATTGTTTATGAAGAGAATCCTGTTGAAAATTCAAAGCCATTTTTATTCTTTTCTTGTAATTACACACTGTTTTAAGCATTTATAACATAATAATGACAAATACTTGCAAGAATTGTTTACCCTTATTTCTTGTGAAAAAAAGAGTGACAAAATGAATTCAAAGGACAATTCCTGACACATTTATTGAAAAAAGACCAGGTGGACATTTATAATTATAGTGTTAACTGTCATGTTTTTACTTTTGTACTCCATATGCACAAATGTTATTAATGGGCAAATTTTTATTTTCAGATGTTTGCTCAAAAAAATGAGGGGACATATCACATATGTTCACATTGGCATCAAAATTTAAAAAAAGTCAAAAATTGTCAAGAGGTACTGTAATTATTTTTGTATTTCTACTTCTTACTGAATCAATACTGAATCAAATCACCACCCAAAGACTCGAAATTGAATCGAATCGTGAGGTTCTTAACAATGCCCAGCCATATACAAATATGTCCAATATGCATGACAGACATATTTCAGCTGTAAATATCTGCATGCATTTTCACATCTGCTGATACAGATAATGAGTTTTTTTTTAGTTATCATTTGCTAATACCAATAATGGCCAATAATGTCATGCATCCCTAAATTTTCACAATTAAAATTAGCTAAAAAGTATTGTTTCAGCTTTTTATTTTACTATAAACATATAATATTATGATATAAGCAACCCAAACAGTGTTTTCTAATGGCAGTCTATTGAGGTATGACAAAATATGGAAAAAAAAAAAAAATCACCTTTGGGCTTATGCAGTATATATCCAATTTGAAAGACTCTATATAAATGCACCCAGAAAAACTTTCAAAAGTTTCAAGCACTTACAAACCTTTACATATCAACACTGAGATTCAAGCTTTTTCAAGTCTTAAAAGTATCGATAAAAAACATAAATTGCAGACAAACACCTGCTGTCACACTGTCTAAATTGTAAAAATACTTTTCAGTATATTAAGGTTGTAAAATTTTCATTGCTATCAAAAACACTGTGTTCTAAAATTATAATATTAGGGATGTACAATATTATCAGAGCGATATTGGTATCAGCAGATAATTGCTCAAAAGTTGAATCTTGGTAAATCTTAATTGCACATGTATGTTTTCAGTATTGTGTAAAATTGAAGGAGTGAGGGTTTGCCTGGCTATCCTAAAGTTTCACTGTCTGTTCCAAATGCTGCCATCCTATTTGTGCAGTTCAGACAGTGGAAAACTCTTGTCCCATGCCACTTTCACTACTGCCAACAAATTTGTGCAATTAAAGTGGTGTGTTAATCTGACATATCATGGACCGTTCAATATGTGTCACCACTCTGACTGGGAGAGAGCCCATGGAAAGTGTTTGGGGAGGGCAGAACCTTTCAGAAGTATATCAGGCAGGTGATTGGACGATCGTTCCGTCAATCAACATTTATTACGAGGCAATCAAATAATGTAGAGGTACTGTGCTGGAGAACGTGAGCCACTTGTTAAATAAACCCTCATCAAAACATGTCGGAAGTGGAGCGGTTTGAAGCGTTATTTGTTTTTCATTTAAGAAAGAAATGCGGTCAAAATCGGATAAAACTGCTACTGTAGCTGTTTGCATCTATGCTAATCTCTATAAGTCAGTCACTTCCTGCTTAAAAGAACTCTGGGCCGTGCTGCTTTGGGCCAAGCACATTCGTGTAGTTTGGAGCTTTGCTAGATAAAGATTGCCCATAATTTGTGATACTTAGAGACGACAAATCATCCAAATTGGTGATATGGGGCTTGTATTTTGATGTAATGGTGTTAAACAGGTATCAATAGTACCTGATTTTTAAAAACATTAATACTGCTAAATCAGATAAATCTATTCTTCTTTAGCTTTAACACCTTTAATAGATTATTTTCTGGGCAATAAGTATTATTCTCGCTAAAAGTAGTCCTTTAATTGAGCATTGGCTTTTTATTTATTCAGTTTGACATTTAATGTATATAAACAGTTTTCACACTACACCTGGTTTGAAACTATAATAATATGCCTTAAAAAATTCTATGTCTTTTCCGGCCCTTGTGTCTATTATTTGATGCATCTACTGTTAGTTTTGACGGTTGCTTGGGGGAAAAAGCTTGAATCCAAGGCATAAGAAGATCTCCTAATCCACTTCATAATGGCACATCCATTTCTAAAAACTATGCCGCCTCTTTCAGAAGTAACCTTGAATTTGTCAAAACAAGGCAAATGATCATTTCTCCCATAACTATAATAAATCCTGGCTTCAAATCTTAACAGAGATGAAAGCAGTCCTCTTTCATGTGTAGACGGTCTAATTTTGGAAGTATTTGAAAGGGCAGATGTGATTGGTTATTTTATTGAATTGTTGCCAGGAGTAACCTAATATTTTTGTGCTGGGAAAATATGAAGTGGGCGTTAAGCGAAGAGGCAAAGGAGAGGAGATAGACTAGACTAACCTTTCCTTTTTTCATTTTTTCCCGATGCTTCAGGTGTATTTTTTCTCTCTAAGCAATTAAATGTTTGGCTGTGAGCACTGTGCCAGCTCCAGTGCTCCTCAGCTCGAGAAATGTGGCCCATTTATCACTTTTACAACTCATTTCTAACTCCAAAACACTCCATTCCTGGGCTGGATAAAAACCCTGCTGCTGCCATGTCCTTGAGTTCCCGGTGACAGGTAAATATACACTTCCATCCAAACACATGTCCCACATCGTCTATATTTGACTTATGGGAGGTCAGCCTGCGAGGGATCGATGCTGCAGTTCATTTTTAGAGGCTTGATGATGTCATGTTGCAGTGTACCGTGGGTTATGGGTGCCTGAACCTGTTGCAGCAAGGGAGCAACAGCCCCCCATGACTGCCTCAGTTGTAGTGGATTTTATGCAAACTTGAATGAGCCGAATCTTTCTTTCTTTCTTTTTTTTTTTCTGTACTGATCACTCCACTGACAGCAAATGAAGTCCCACAGGGATCATCGTCAGGTCACACAAGAGGGAAGAATGAATGGAGCGATGTGATGTTGTCATTCAAATGCAATGGATCACTTGAACTCCATCGCCCTGTTGTAACGACCCTGTGGAAGGACCTGTAATGTGGTTTTCCCATTGGGTTTGGGAGAAATCCTACGCCTGGCCATTCAGGTGCACAATAAAGTGCTTTTCACTTTCTGAGGACTTCCTGTCTCCAGTGGCGTTCTCCATTAACTCCTCACAGACAGACAAGAGTCTTTCTATTGGCCCAGACGCTCTTTATCGCAGCAGTTATTCCCCCCAGGTGCGCCGCTACCTGGCCCGCAGATAAGATAGGACGCCGGCTGCCTGTCATTATTGGCAGATGAAGGCTATCGGAATATTGACAACAGTTTACACTCCTTGTTGAGAAACAAGGTTGGACTTGTGAGACGGTCTGTCACAACAGGGCTTTTATTGTGTCGGGGGAGATATGGAAAAACTGTGGTTCCCTGTGGTCACACACCCAAATAGCCTTATGTCCAGGGCTGCTGCCAGAAATTTCGGGCCCTATCCCAAACCAGTTCTGCCCTGTTTTCTCAAACTAAACATCTGTCAAGCAAATAAATAACTATGATGAAATGGGTGCTTAAAAATTGATCACTTATAATTATTAAAGCCAATTTATAGATAAGTTTCAAAAAGTGAAGAAAACACTATTTGGCGGATGTTTAATCAAACTGAGTTAGGGTGACTTTCTGGCATTTGGACCATTTTAAACATTCTGTATATTTCTATTCATCATTTACTTTTCAGAAAAAAAAAACTGTTTGTATGCTTCTCTGATCTTTTTAACCCTGTCAAAGATTTGCAGATTACACATTTGTCTTATGCCACAACCTTCATTTTAAAAACCCAAATATTTTAACATGCTTATCAGGCATTCCGACAATCAGAAAAAGTGCATAAAAGAAATGAGTATACTTTATTAAGTATAATTAATTAATTTATCAATTATTAACTTTAATCAGTGATCTAAAGATGTGGTTCTCAAATGGTGTGGCAGGGCACTTCAGACAAGACCAGGTGCGCCACTATGTCTTTACTTCAACAAAACAACGTCTTATTGTAGTAGTTTTTAAATCACCCCATCCATACTTTATATGCTTTAATTTCTGTATTAAACTAAAAATTCAGTAACTTTAAAAATATCCCTGTAAAAGCTGCAGTCAACAGAATAAGCACGTTTGAATAGAGATCAAAACAGACCAAGTTCTGTGGGTTTTTTTTTTCCAAAACCTGTGAATTATTAATGTTTGAGCTCATCAATACTGCTATCAAGTGTCATTGGTCCTGTGACATAGAGTACTTTTATCATATCCCAAGTGCATATATATCCCATTCTTCTTACAGGGGGAAACAAGTGACAGCACAGCAGCATCATTCATTAAATTAAAACAAAATGCCCTTCCCGTTGGTTGTCAGGTTGAGAAAATTGATAAACTAAATAATGCAAAACTGGTGTTAACTCTGCTTCCTGTTAGTAAAAATATTAAGCCAATGTTAAAATATTTGTAGAGAAAAAATAAATTTGCTCATTTAACAAGGCTGGCTATCTGAATACACAAAATGTTTGCTGTTTTTTTTTGGTGAAGCCCAAATATTTCAAATTTCAACTATTTCCTGAATAATAAAACTGTTTGTCTATTTTATCAAGCATAAAACAGCAGATGAGATACCGTAACACGTATGCATTCTTTAATCTGGTGTGCCTTGAGATTTTGGCTTGGATGTTTTTGCACCTTGCACAAAAAATTGAGAACTATTCTGAAGGGCCTCTTTTTGGAGTGAAGATATGCAAAAGACGCCTGGATTTTATTTTATTTTTTGCATGAAAAATCTGGTGTTTTTTCTAAGTGAGGAGTAAAGAAATCTTTCACACCATTGGGAAAAAATGTATCGTCTCTATACGGTAAGGGGCCCCTGCCTAAACCCCCCTGCTTATGTCACAGCCTCTCCCCCTCCTCTTTTCCTCTTCTGCTCCTGCTCCTCTTTAGGTGGCTCCTATTTATTCCCAGCAGCTGTAGTGATGTGCTAAAAAAGTGCTTGACACCAGCTATTGCTTTTCATCACTACGGCTTCCGACTGCTAACAGGGAGTATGCTAGCTCTGCCTGCCTCCGCCATACAATATGGTGAACTGCAAGGGGGGAAAAACACATTTAAAACAAAAAAAAAAAACACATTTTCAAGTACTCACTGAGTAAATTCAAGACGACACGCTGGAAATCTTCTCTTCAGGCGTCTTCAGACCACTTCTCATTGACGCAGTATGCTTTAAAAATACAGAAATGTCGAACAAAATGAGCTGACGTCGTTAGGAGACGTTGGACTATAAACAGCGCGTGCCGTGGACGATCTTTTGAAAGGCTGCGGTTTGATTTGTAACATCAACCGATAAGGCTGCTAGTGACGCAGTTTAAATTCACAATTTACACGGTTTATTTATCACGAGTTTTGGTTCATATTTGACCCGACAGTAGCTTTTTCCAGAAAGGAAGCACAGATGAAATATTCTATAAACGTTTTTCCTCCTTTTACCACTGATTCACAACTCAGAATGCTCATGTTGACCTGGGTATTTCCGGCAAAAAGAGGGAAAAGGGACGGAATTTACGTTTTCTGTAAGTTTCTGGTTACTCACGCAGGTGTTTTAATCACTCTGGCTAATTAGACCTGGGAGAGGCTGAAAACAGGTGGCGTTATGGTGAGAGATCTTGATGTCATCATTTCTAATGACCTCTTGAAATAAATAACTGGTCAACAAGTCCTACCAGTACAAGATCTACAAATCTCAGGGTTGGGGAGCTGCCAGTCAAACAAATTCAACCAAACCCAACCTAATCAACGGTTATTCCATAAACACCACTGTGTGGTTAGGTTTATTCTTTCACTTGCATGTTAATAAAACTGCACTACAAATAAGTTCTAAACAACATGTCTGCTTGTTAACTGGTTTGTTTTGATTTTAACTGTCAACATTTTAGAGAGATATTTAAATAAAAATGGTCCATTTTATGCACGCTGTCATAAAAACAGCATCTAATTTAAAGAAAACATTACTTTTGTTTGCCATATTTATTATTGTTACTAGTTCATTATTATAATCATGTATTACAATGCTGAAGAGTATCAGGGCCACTGACAAAAATATGGAGGTTGAAATTATTTTCATTTTTTCAGAGGTTGAATTATTTATGTCTGCGAAGAAAGACAGATCTTTAGAGAGAAAAAAAGCCATAATTCCTGAGATCAAAGCTGTAATTCTAAGAAAAAGCCATTTTTTTCTTCTCAGATTAAAGTCAATTCTGGGGAAAAAAAAGTCAGAATTCTGAATTTAAAGTCAGACTTTTGGCTTACATCTCAGAAATGTATTAGTTTATTACATTTTTTTGTTTTTAGTAATCTAACCTAGTTATTTTTTTGTTTTGTTGTTGATAGTCTAGTCGGAGCTATTTTTTCCTTTAAATTGAATTATTGCTGATCTTCCATCATTATTAAATCAGTCCAGACTCCATAATGAAGTGGACCACCTCTGTGTCTCCTTGATATTTCCTCCTCTCTGTAACTCCATCCCAGTGACACCAGTCTCTCTCTCCTCATTTTTGACCCCCCCCTCCTTTTTTCTGCATAGACTTCTATGCCATTACACTGTTTTGAAAAATAAGGAGAGGTTTTAACTGCCATCCGAGACGATAATGGTTACAGATTCTATACTTTCAGTCTTAATCTTCAAGTGGGCCATGATTAATGATGTCAGTGTTCCCGGGGTCCTTCAGGCCCCCTCAACTCCCCCTCTCTCTCTCTCTCTCTCTCTCTCTCTCTCTCTCTCTCTCTCTCTCTCTCTCGTGCAGAAAAGATGTTGCGGTTTCTTGTTATGAATAGCTCTCTCCTCTTCCTCTCTCTCTCCTCTGTGTCACACTCATGCAGGGCAACAAGTCCCCAGGTGCGAAGCATAATATTGACCCTACAATCCATCTTTATTGATTTTACCATCAACGTGGCCGCCTAATACATGCATAAGGAGCTTTATACCTGCGAGTAAATATGAGATGAGAGTCTGTGGAGGTCACATTTACTGCTGCAGGTCAGCCTCTTATCATACAAGAGGAGGAGATGGCTAAAGGATAGTTTTTGCGTATACATTTCTGATACTGTTAAAAAAAAATAGATAAGTAAAGTTTGTGTTTACCAATGCATATAGGGGTGACCAGGGTTGGTTGTCACACTTTTTTCTCTAGCGTGAACATCTGGCAACAGTAATTTTCCTAATTGCCTGGAAATGGGTATCCCTTTCATTCTTGTGGCCTTTATTATTTAAACAGTAACTTACAAACCATTAAACACACCTTGACCTGGCTTTCTGCATACATTTGGATATGGATTTTTTTGGTTTACAAATGCACACGTTTGCATTGTACATATATATAACAACCCATGTATGCACAATATGTAAGATTATATATGAACATGAATATAAGCCAACAGTATGTGCTTATATAAGGAGATATGTATACAAATGTGCGTCGAGACTATTTAGAATAGGGTTTCTTAATGGGGTGGGCTAATGGGTGCCAACTCAAGAAACAGTGGCACTGCATTTGCAGGTACACATATAGAAGAATATAACAAAAAGTGACTCAACATGGTGTCATCCTTTCTTTATTAAATACATAAGGACTTTGTTATGGTGCAAAAATTTGTTTGCATCTATTGATGGACAAATTCCTTTCCCAAGCCCCTTTTCAAACATGCCTGAAATTTCCAAGGAAATAACAGTAATCTACCCAGAAAATTCCCTTGCTCTCTTGTTTTCTGCTGCCACAGCTGGGAGTTCTCCTGTCAGATCCTGCAGGGAAATTTAAGGGTGACGTTTGATAATAGAAAGTGCTATGAGTTCACTACGAAATGATGCCCTGAACGTTATTTTATTATTCAGAGTATCAACAAATAATGTTGCATTTCAATGTACAAAAATAACAACTAGCACCTTGCTTAACTGTCAGAATAGTTAATTTTGACCTTAATTTGGTCACTGACAATGTTAACCCCAAAAGCTAAATCTTATTTTTTTTTTTTTTTTTATATTTTATATGTATTTTTTTATGTTGTGTAGAAACAGAATGATATGGAAGATAAAATACCCTAATCCATTTTAAAATCAATTCATGATAATTGCTTATAATAAACAGACCTGCATTTTAAAATGGCACTTTGGGTGTCCAAGTCCAAAAGATTGCATGGGGGCCCATGCCCCTCATTTAGACACACCCCTGTATGTGCATACACAAAAATTGTTTCAGGGCAGTTCAGGATGTCTGTGTGTACAAATGCATGTCATGAGCTCCAGTGATATCTGTATGTCATAATCTGATGCTGCAAGTCTCCCTTTTTACCCATCATCATCCAAACTGATGATCTTTTCTATTCATTTATCCATATGACTTTTTATAAACTGTATAGTTAGAATATTTTTTTTCTTTACATCACATTTGTTTCTTCTTCCCTTGTTTATCTAAAAACATTTGAACGTTATACATTGATGTAATGAATTCTAACATGTACGCGTCAAAACAATTATCGGGAAAACAAGTTTATGCAAAGCAAAGCTTATATCTGAAGACATAAAATCAGTTATAAATCAAAATAAAAATGGAGGAAATTGAAAAAAATAGAGTGGAGCATCAACTCTTCCTACTCTTCTGTAAACACATTTACACTGGTCTCCAGAAGGGGTCGCCATCTTGTAGTAACAGTGCGCCCATGGGTGTGGTGGGGAGGGGGTCTCTGTCCTCAACGCACATCTATTATGTTGGAGTTAATAATTAATTGATTTGAAACGTGCACTGAGCCTATATTGAAATGTGCACATTAATCAATAACCCGGAGAAATTTCATATTTTAGTGTAAGCTCCCTCCCTCACTCCCCCTCTCTCTCTCTTCCTCTCTCTGCCCTCTTCTGTTATTTACAGTTCTTGTGAAATGTCTCACTTTGCTGCCCTCGGCTCCCCGCAAGATATTTCTAACCTTTTTTTTCAAAGCTCACAAAAAATCCAACAGAAATTAAGAATAAAATTAACTTTAGGACAACAGCTCATAAATTAAGACAATCGATGTTTCGGCGCTCCATTGCTCGGACTTCTGCCTCATAATGGAATAATGCCAGATTTATTTGCGAGTCTTATGGCTTTCTGCAGCCATAAAGCGTGATTATTTCTGCGTAAAAAAGCGGTCAAATGTTGACAACCTCGGGGCCATTGTAACACAGAGCTGGAGAAGCAACATAATGAGGAAAAAAATGGAGAGTCTCAGGCCTGGGGCTTTCCTAATTAAATCTTAACTGATTGAAATAAAGGTTTGAGTACCTCAAGGCTTGACTAAACTCCGGCTATTTCCCTTTTTATTGTGCTTTATTTATTCTGCACTCACATGCCCCCCTCTTCTTCTTCACAACTGGCCGCTGCACTTTCCACTCTGTGCTCATTCAAAGCCCCCATAGCTATGTTATTTGACTAATTATAATTCTCACATCATTAAGATTTATTTTTTGAGTGGAGAGGAGGAAGGAGGAGGAGGGTGTAGGGGTGACTGTCACTCATTTTTAAGAAGACAAGCACCGCTGAAGTGTGAAAATAAATCCACTCTAATTCAAGTGGTCGCGACCATGCGCAAAAAAATCACCCATCTAGTTACATTTCAATATTAAACACAAAGAAATGAGCATAGAAGTGTCTAAATTAAAGACTGTGGTTGCATTTAAGTCTCCTTTTAAACCAAGATTTGTATTCAAAAGTTCAGAGACAAAAATATCTGATTAACTGTGAAAGTATACATAAAATGTTGGCATTAAAGACTCCCTGATTGGATAAGATCCTTACTTTGATTTCTTATTCTTTTAAAATGCCATCAGTACAAAGATGCCCCTGATGCTGAAAAGCAGTGTCAAAAATGGGAAAATTCTCTTTTTTTAATGAAAAATACAGACAAGATCATTCAGTTTATCTGCTTTTTTTATGCCACTCATCATAAAAATAATACTGATTTTATCAATTTTGACACACATGGTAGCCAAACAGAATTATGATTGCCTCAACTAAGCAATTATGACAATAAGTAGGAGTCCATCTGCAATTTTGGCTGGTAAAAAAATGACCAAAAATACAATGTTTTCAGTGTTAATTACTAGAGTGTTTGTCCCTATTGTCGACAGCAGTTGTCAGCATAGTTTCATGTTTGACGCATTCACATCAGTCTTTCACACTGGTATTTTGATTTATTAGTTGCTCCCATACAAATTTTTTGTGTTTTATGCCATGTATTGACTTTAAGCTATTAAATATCAATGTGTGATTTTTTTTAGTCAATATCCCACAGCCCTACAGTGCATTCAAAAGAAGGCTCAACCACTTAAAATCCCCTTTCATGATTTTTTTTTTTTTTTTTTTTTTACATTTTTAGGGGTTTGACTCTCCCAAACAAAACTGTAATGTCTTAACTTTGCAAAGTTTTGCCATTTTTTCTTATAGAGTGATAACTGCATTAAACATAAACCTACTGCACAGCCCTGTTTCTAGATCAGGGGTTGGCAACCATGAGGCTGAGGGGCCACATTCAGCCCCCTACTCTTTCAATGTGGACCGCCAAAAACATATACTGCCATGACAACATTATGATAGTAATGTTTGAAGGAAATTTGAGCTAACATGGCTGTTATTTTTTCTGCAAAACTTCCTTTTATTATATTTGTTAATACGGAGATTTAAAAAATCTGTGAAATATACTTTAACAATGTTTTTTTTTTTTAATTTGTATCAAAAAGTGTCTGAAACTGGCTTTGGTTAATTTCATTACATTTTACTTTGATTTTAGATGAATATGTAATTGTTGATGAATAGCTTCTTGTGACAGCTCTGTCCCTTTCGTTACATTATGAGTAATTTTGATTTTCATATGGCAACAATTTGGCCCTCTGATGATGGCAATATTCTTAATGTGGCCCTTTTGGTACCCAAAGTTGCCCATCCCTGTTCTAGATGGTTTTTCTTTATTGATATTTCATTCTAACTCTATTCTTTACTTAATTAAGAAATATTTAATACAATACATCAATATTTATTCACTTGCTGATTTATCCCAGATGGCGTTGATGGCACTCCTGGGTAGATGAAATTATAGAAAATAAATAGAAGACTTGGGAAATTCTGGCAAGTGTTTCCATCTATGTAACAAAGCTGCTGCAAACATTTGAATGATTATTGACAGACGTCACAGAAGGGCACGTTTTCTTTTCTGTTGCTAAGTGATACCAATTAATGTGTTATTTTAAAAAAAAAAAACCGAATAAATCAAATTAAAATGGCAATAAAATGCATGAGGGGGTTTTCAGCAGGTGTCAGCTTTTGAAATGTTATACATATGGGTGACGTATGACGTGAAGGTGTATTGCTTCATTCTTTAACGTGTTTATTTAGTTTGATTAATTAATCTCAACTTAATTAGTTTAAAAAGAAAACGACAGCGTAAACATTCACATAACAAACCAGTACGCTGAGTCTGTATTCAGATATAACTCTCATTTAATCTTTCACCAAAATGTCATCAAATAAAAGCGGAAGTGTGCGCGTGAGCTTAAAGGGCAGTGAGTGGGACCGTCCTTCCTGGGCTGTGGGCTCTTTCCCTCCTCCATTGTCTGAGAAAACACTATCAGAAATGATAAATAGATAATGGAGCTGTCTCCTGCAGACACGTTCATCAGCGCTAAACAGGAGCTGGCGCGGAGCACCGCGGAGAATTAAAGGCGAAAGAGTCTCAACATTCCTGCAGGGGAGAAGTTGTTGACAATTAAAGAACACACGCAAACTCACACGGAGAGAGAGGAGAGATTCACTGACCGACGCTCCCTCCTTCTCTCCAGCCCTCGTCTTTCATTTCGGCTGCTTGACCAACAAACATTTTGAACATCTTTGACTTTGAAGGTGGTCCGTTCATGGCCAATCTGATTATCGGAAAATAGACAATTTGGTGCTTACAGTGAAAAATAAGGACCACTTAAAGAGGAGATTTTCGAGATTAAAAGTTTTGTTATAATAATTCTGACTTTAATTTAATAATTTTATCATCAGATTTCTGGCTCCAAGCTCAAACATTTATTATCAGAATTTTGACTTTAATCTCAGAATTTTAATACAAGAATTCTGACTTTTTGCACAGAATTCTATCTCTTTAATCTACAAAATTTTATTGTAATAATATAATATTTTAACCACAAGAATTCTGACTTAAATCTTATATTACCGATTTTATTCCCAGAATTCCGACTTTTTCACATATTTCAAAACTAATTTCAACCTCTATAAAGGGCCCCAATCCTCTTACTTGGTGCTGAAATTTATAGTTGTAATGTTTATTAAACATTTATTTATTTATTCATTTAACTAATGCATGCTTTTCTTTTCTTTTTTGTTGAATAATAAAGGGATTTCTTTTTAACCAAACAGAAACAGAGCATTATTTTGAAAAGCAGTGTTTTGAACGGAAAAGGTCTCATCTATGTGGCTTCTTTTGACTCATTTGGACGCGAATCTCCCCATGTAACAAGAGATCATGGACTCTATCTTAATCTTATTTAATGCTAAAAACATATTTAGCTTTTCACCGCATGAAGAAAAAAAAAATTACGTCGAAGACACTGAAATACGACACTATCCCTGTTTTGGATTCAAAATGGACGCTGCGTCCTGCTGAAGTTCGCCCCTCTTCTCTCCAGAGTTTGTGTCGCCTGCCTTTAATTTAAAAAAGAAGAGGAAGAAGAAAAAAGGCGAAGATCTGCAGCAGCCGCAGCCCCCCGTTAAAGAAAGCCTTTTTTTTCGGCGGTGCTATAATAAACCATTTTCCCTGGGCTTTATTGATCAGTCACTCTGAGCTAATGTAATTATCCTCATCAATAGGGGGACTGCAGGGAGAATCATTATGCGGTTGACATTGATAAATGATCAGCCAAATGCGGCCCTTTTCTCCCAGGGACCCCCGCCTCCGACCCGCGCGCACAGGCCTACGTAACGTCGTCATAGAAACACCTTATGGCAGGAGGAGAGAAAACTGCTGATTTTTTTTTTCTTAAAGGAGGGCAGGACACACACAAACACACACACACACACACACACACTGAGGGAGACACACAAAACCTAAAAAGTGTCCCCCAGAGCGTGGAGCCATTTTTGGGGGAGAAACAGCTGCAGAGCGAAGGACACTCAGCTCCTGCGTGTGCCTGCATTTTTATGACTTACTATCTAAATCAGCAATTTGGAGGCAAACAGAGAACAAACTAACTTTTCTTTTACCTCGGTCTGCAGGAAATACACGTGTGTACGGCTGGGCAATGTGACTAGTTTTCTGTGCCATATTCGTATATTTTAAAATCAGTAATATGGTAAGAAGACAATAAACATTTCAAAAATACACCCAAGTCCATATGCTTCCACATAAAACGACTGTTTACATAAAAGGAAACACCAACAATTGTTTGTTATTGACCTTAAATGTGTATGCCAAAGGTGAAGTCATCATTTCATAGAGCAAGTCTCATTTATGGAGCATTGATATTACCAAATAGAACCTGTTTGATACCACATCATCAAAAGCAGAAGTCAGTGACAGCCAATATGAGGCAAATTATTGTTTCTGATCATTAAACCTTTAGGATGAACTGCAACTGTCTGAACTTCACAAACTAATAGGCAACAATTGGACAACAGGGCTGGGTGCAACAGTCAAGGAGTGAGTGTTTTCCCACCATCCAAACTTCACAAATATGTTGGTAATGTTTCATTTATTGTTCCTAACTTTCAAGAATAACACTGCTCCAGTTGCACAAATATTGGCTAAAGAGTTGGCGGAAGTGGAAAAAGTATTGCTGTTCCACTGAAGTTGTACAAAAATACATATTAATTCTAATCTATTGAATCTTCAAAAATTGATGGAAAACTGCATAATGCATCAGTTGTTGCACAAATCCATTGGCAACATTTGGATAAGATGGTGGTAGGGAGAGAGAGTTCATATTAGTGAAGTTTACATAACTGTTTCTAATCATCAGAAGTTGCAGCCATGCTCTCGACGCTGTCCAAATTGCACAAACTCATTGGCAACAGTTGAAAGAGTGGGTCACACTGGCAGTGAGCGAGGGTTCCCTACTGTCTGAATTGCACAAATATTAAATTTGTTGTTTTTACCTTTCAAAACATTGCAAGCAAGCTCCTGAACATTGTATAAGTTGCACAAATATGTTGGCAACATTCTAAAAAGTGGCAGAGAGCATCAGTTTCCCCAGTTTCATTTGCACAAGTTCATTAGCAACATAAAATGTCTTGCTTTTAATAGGAGGGACTTTCCAAACTCTTACGCACTATCTATATAAAACAAAAATGTTGACAGCATTTGTAAAGTCTAATTTGCTAAAATCAAAAAAATTGCAAACTCCAGCACAGTTTTGTACAAATAAATCGGCAACATTTAGAACAAATAGGTGCTTCTGATGAGGAGAGATTGTGTGTCATTGCATAAGTATGCTGAAAATGTTCTATGCTACTGTTTTTAATCTTAAGAAATTCTTGCATTATAGATAAATTGCTCAAATATTTTGGGACGTTTGGAAAAGACAGTGAAACTAACAAGTGGCAAAGGTTTCTTAGTGTCTAAATTGCACAAATATGATGAAAAAACAACAAACTGCCAGGCAAACTCCACACTGACTAAATTACACCAGTATGCTGCCACCATTTAGCTAAATGTTTTAATTATCTGAAAAGTAAAAGCACATTTCAGAACACTAAATTACGCACATAATTTAGCAAATTTGGATGCAAGGGGAAAAAACAGGGCTGTTTAAACTGCACATACATGTTGGAAACCCCTAACTTATTGCTAATTTTTGACAAGCTCCTGTATAAGTGTGAGTTGCACAAATCAGGGAGTAAAAATGTGTGGAAGTTTCCTTTGCTCCTTGTCAGTTTCAACCTCATTCACTGATGTTTCCTTCAGTTTTTGTGCATTTTAAAGTGCTCTTTCTCCTTTTTTTTGGTTTATAATATGTCTGATAATCATTACGTGTATATCTTGGAGTATGGAACATTTGGACAATTCAATTTGCCAGTATCTAACAATTAATAACATACATTTTGTTTGATATTGGGTGTCTCGGACTACTGTATTTATCAACCAGGTGTAGGTCTGAATATGTTTTGATATTTTACAGAATCATTTTAAAGATGATAGTTGTGGTTTAATCATTTGTTATTCATTCACAGATTTAAATAAAATCATGATGTGTGTGGTGTTTTTTTCTAAAAACACTCACATTGTGTTTTAATTTGTTTTATTGTGCGATATTAAGATTTTCGCTCCATGTCTCCAGAAACATTGCGGGCTGTGCTGCGCCCCGGGCCGATCCCCTGCTCTTTATTAACATGTTGCCTGAGTTAGTGGCTGCTCTGTGTGCGGACTTTTAATATTGTTGCAGCCTCTCAGTGAATGTCTTCCAGAGGAGCGGCCAGCAGCAGCAGCGGCAGCATTGTGCAGCAGAGCTCAGGGAATATATTCCTGATTTTATTCGAGCAGCAGCAGCCCGGACTGGCTTTGACAGGGAGGAGATGAAGGGGAGGAGTTGTTTAGCTCGGCTGGATCATCCATCATCCCTGTCACACCGAATCGGCAAAAGGAAAGCAGCAGAGGCAATCTACCTTCTGTCTCATCGGGGGGAGGAGAGAGGAGGAGGGGAGGGAGGGAGGAATGGAGGGAGGAGGAGGAGGGGGGAGAGAAAAGAAAAAAAACTATTAATATTAAAATCCTCTTCATCCACAGTAATCCTCACGTTTTCTCTCTTTTTCATCTGATAATCTCCGCACAAAACGGAGGGCTTCTTCCTTCCGTTTTATCCGCCGAATAATGGAGCTGCAAAAACAAAACCGAAGAAGAAGAAGAGGGACTTTACGGCCCTGAATAAGAGAGGAGAGGGTGCATCATTAAGTAGACTCTGGTGTTAGACTAATAAATATCTGTGTTATTTTATCCTCTGACTAGTTAGGCCCAACGGAGAACGACGGTTAGGCAGATATCAGGAGTGGGCAGCTTTCCTGTCATTACGGTAATTTAAATGCACGCTCTCACGGTCAAACGACAAGAGGAGGCAACGCTGTAGACTGACCGTCACGTATACTTTCAATTCAGAATAAATATTTACATAAAATAAAAATGATATTTGAGGTCCACGCTGTATAGTTTTTCAGTAGGGATTCTTTTAGGGAGATTACGGCAGATTCATTAAAAAGTAAAAACATTTTCAATGCGTATTTATTTAGGAAATACGCAAAAATCATCAGTAAGATAAAGAAAGGCAAACGACGTGCTGCACAAACAAATCTAAATAAAAATATATATTTACATTTCACAGTCAAATTAAGCCTAGGCCTATTGCGGGACAAAATATAAGGACTGCTTTAATTTTAAAATCAGTTTTTAAAATCAAATTATATCCTCATTTTATGAGCATTATTGATAAGTTTTTTTTTTTCTACAAAAAGCTGTTTTTTCTCTGACAAATGATTGAAATAAAAATATTAGAAGGCCCTATGGTTCGGAAATGCTGTTTTAAAAAAATATTCAACTATTATTTATTCATTGTCACCTAATATTAAAGTGTTATTATTTATAAGGGCACATTGGAAAAAGTAATTAAATAGAAGTTTTTTTCTACAAATTATTAAAATAAAAAAATATGTTAGAAGGCCTTATGGGAAACATAATTGGAAAATTTTTTTGAAATATGAATTTCCTTTTTATTCATTGTGAGCGAATATTCAAATTTCCTTTTATTAAGGCCATACTGGAAAAGAATATTAGTTAGATGCTGGTTGTTGACAAATACTTCAGTTTTTCAAAAATGTATAAGGCCACGTGAGAAAATGCAATAAGAAGCAATATATTAATCTTTTCACCTTTTGACAAATTATTCAAAATTTTAAAAACATGCCAAGAGGCCTTTTAGGGAAGTAAAGAGAAAGGTGCTGCACGTTTATTTTGTTTAACAAATCATGAATTATTTTAATGTTAGAAGGTCACACAGGAAAATTAATAAATGCTGCTTAGTGTCTTTTTTTAAGTTATAGACCGCTCCTAACCAAAGATGTCAACAGGCCACTTGTAAAAATTAAATAAAAAAGGAAAGAGCTGCTGAGTGTAAACGAAAATCTGAATAAGGACATTTTTGTTAATAACAAAATACATTTTCAAAAATAAAATGCTACTCCAATTTCAAGTAATAATGTTTTGTTTGTATTCAACCCCATAAAAATCTAATTTATTGTGATGAGAAATATCAAAGTAATATCCCATAAAGAAAGAATAATATATTTATATCAAAATAAAAAAAATTCAAGGCCTTGTATTTCAAACTCTAAATATGTGACTTTCTCCGTGAAGGACAGAAAATATCTGAGCTGAACTGAGGTGTTTTTTTCTGAGGCTGCAGAGTCGGATGGCCGCGGACGAACACTTGAGGCTCAGAGGCTGATCAGGGGGAGATAGCCCATCAGAGCCCAGCTGTGCTTCACTGTGCTGCAGTACCGAACGCGGCCGACAGGCGGCAGCGCGAAACGACAGAAACGAGCAGGAGCAGCGAGACAGGCCAGCAGTGGTTTACAAGACAGCAGCAGAGACATGGGGGCAAACACACCATGTAATGTTTGGGTTTAAAAAAGAGCGTGTTTTATTTAAACTACAGGATTTTTAGATATTTTTATTTCACTTAAAGCCACTTTTGTTCAGAGTTAGAAATATTCAAAAGAGTAATGAATCTAATTGTATAGTTAATTACTATTGTTTATTGGGAAACTTTCAGAACATTTTTTGTATATTTAAAAAAAAAAAGTCATTTATTTTAACATCTTATTTAGCATTACCTTTTATTTCAATATATCACCATTTCTCCACTAATTATTATAAATCTTGTATTTAAAAGTAAATAATAAAGTTTATTAGAAGAAGTCTATGAGAATACATAAAGCTAAATAATTAAATGTTATTAATTTATAGAGAAGGGGTGGGTTCAAATACCTTTTTACTTCCTTATGCTTCCCCACAGATATGTAAAACAAATCCTTTTGTGGTCTTGTTTTCTTGCGTTTTAGCTTTTGCACAGGTATTTTCTCACTGCAGTTCACAGTAGTGGAATTTTTTTATTTTTCTATTTATTTTCCCATGTTTTGGGAATATTTATTTTTTTATATTTGGTCAAATTTGAGTTGAATTTTGGTTGTCATTTGCACTCTGTTTGCATATCCTGACACAACAATAAGCAATTTTAAGTAAATGTTTGGGTGCATCGGAACATCTCAGGGGTATGCCCTATTTCAACATACTGTCATTTTTTAAGAGGGCATTTTAACCCAATAACTGCTCTCGTAAATGTATGAGCCAAAAAATGAATTGGACTTTTACATTTTTGTTGATAACTTAGATAAATAAAAATGTAAGAACTTATTCCCAGGTGACAACAAACCCAAAACATGATCTCTGAAAATTTAAAAACGATAATAATAAACCATTAAGTCTGAATTCTATGGTCGTGTAAACATGTAAATAGTTTATAAGACAGTTAATCACACAAAAATCTAACAAAAATCAAAAATGAAATATTTATTACAGCATTTGTGACTGAACACCTTTTAAACATTACGTCACAGTCCTCATACAAGTATTTAATGTAATTTTGACAAAGCTTAAGGGAGACGGCATCTTATCATCTAGTGAGGAACACGTGCTGAAAAAGGAAGGAATTCATGGACATACAATATCAATGCCACAGCAGATCTGAAACTAGCAAAAACATTCTTTTTCAATTGAGGTAAACACATAGAATATCTAACATGAAACAATTAATAGACTGAACTCTGTACGAAGTTTGTTACAATATTCTCTCAGCTTTTTTCCCTCCCAAAAGCATTGAGTTCATAATTTAAGTTTTTTTTTTTGTCATTTTTTTAAGTTATAGGTTTTTTGGTGCATCAACCGTCAAATGCTTCTCCAGTGCCGCAGAATCAACGTTTGTGTCAGTTATTGTCCTTTTATGGCAAGAAGAGTGTTGATCTGCAGGGTGAAGAAAGCGCCGTAGGATGTTGCTTTTCCAACTTTTAAGCTTCCTTCAAAAAGGCTCTGACCAATGAGAGTCCAGGATACAAAAAATAAAATAATATTAAAATAAAAATGTATAAAACCAACACAATCCAGTGCTTGGGCAATTCAAACAAAGATTTTTTCCTTTAAAACCTACAGGGCAACATTCATTCATGAACAAAAAAAGAGGGGCATGACAAATGTTCAATCTTCTGGAGAGATCCGGTGTCATTTAGCAGCCTTTTCCCATCATGTCCTGCCCGTATGAGGGACAGGACCTGATCGCCCTCTGTGGTTTGGAGCCTTTTTTTGAGATGTTCCATCCTCTTATTGTTTTTTCTTTTTCTTTTCTAGTGCTGTGCTGCGAGACAGTTTCTCCTCCAGGAAGGAGCACACACAGTGTGAGAGAGAGAAAAGGTTAACCTTTAATTCTAAAACTAGCTCAGGAAACATAAACCAGGTGATCAACGAAAAAATGCACAAGTTTTAACTTATTTATCTATACTTTTATACTACAGTAGTTAGAACTCTTGGAGTCTTTCTGATGTTTCTTTTTTTCTTTTTTTTAATCTTCCAGAGTGATTTTATTTTCCAAGACATGAAAGTGTACTGAACATGTTTACGATGGTGTGTGTGAGTGCGAAAGAAGTGTGTTTTTGGAGTGTGTGTGCGCGTTTTGTCCATTATTTGCACACGTGTACGTCAAAACATCCTCTGTTACCAAAAGCCCAAGACTTTACAAAGTGTTCTTGTCAGCTTGGTCCTCCGTTTGGATGAAAGTAAGAAAATTGACAAGTCTTTAAAAAAAAAAAAAAGATTTATCACAGCTCATCTGGAATTCTGGTTCTTTAGTGTCAAATTCTGGTCAAAAGGGTTCTCGTTTTATTCTGAAAAATAGTCTCAAAATAGGATTTATTGTGGGCTGCTGACTTCTTTTTTTCAAACTGTTTCTTGTAGTAGCTGCTGCTGTTGTGGTAACAAAAGTTCCCTTATACTATTGGGCATGGATGTCCAGGCCTTGTCCTCCAGTACTGGGGTCGATGGGGGTGAGCAAAGGGGGTCTCTGTGCAGACATGGTCATTCCTGGGTGCGGCGAGGGTCCTCCATGCATCAGCATGGCATGGTGCGGGTGGTGGGGGTGGTGCGGGTGGTGCGGGTGATGAGGGTGATGGGCGTGGGGGGTGGTGGGCGTGGTGGTCGGGCAGGTAGGCGTGGAGAGGGTGTCCGTGTCGGAGCTGGGAGGGGTGGGAGGTCATCTGATGGGGGTTGGTGTAGGTGGGCGGGGCCATGCTCATGCCCATAGGACCGCTCTGAGGTACGTACTCCCCTGGCATGCCTGGCAGACCTGAGAGGAAGGAAAAGAGAGAGAGAGTCAATAAAACCATCAGCGCTCGCAGGAGCTGATTCAGTTTGTACACGAGTTTGACGTCACAGCTTCAGTGCAACTCACTGTCAGACCACGTTTGATCAGAGAAAAAGGCAGACATGGATTTTATTCTGGTGTTCGTCCCCATTTTCAGCCAAAAAAAGAAAAGAAAAAAAAAAAACTCAAGTACAGAACCATATTTTTTTAGTTCAGTCTCATTTAGAGCATAAAAAGAGAGGTCAGTTTCAAAATAAAGGTGACACTTCCTGTTTTATGTTTGATTTCATGGCAAAAAAAAGGCTTGAGATGGTCACATGACAAGGAAGTAAGGCTAATACTGTCAAAGTAAAACAGAATCTTAGGGGCATTTTGTTTGCTCACCTTTGGTTACAAACATTTCAAAATAAAGGTCCAGTTTTACTACATTATTTAATCTTTTGATTTTATGCCATCGAATACATGACATCACTGGTGTGGTCACATGACAAGAAAGTAAGGGAACAGGATGGGACAGACAAACAGATAGATGGATAGATAGACAGATAGATAGATAGATAGATAGATAGATAGATAGATAGATAGATAGATAGATAGAATTCTTGCTATATCTCCTACAACTGCCCCAACTCGCACTGTCAGCAACTTTCTAGTAAAATCCTGAATCTGGATTCGGATCACCACCAAAATCTAACCACTTCTTCCTTGTGCCATGGCCAACATTTCCTGAAAGCAACATCCAAATCCATTGAGAACTTACTGAGTTATTAGCAAAGGTGTGGAAAACTGCCCTGTTTTGCAATGTTAAGAAATCCTTAAAAAAGAAATTCTTGTGGCATCACAAGACAATCAGACAAATGCCAGCAAAAACATAAGCTCCTTGGTAAAGACATATTGTTTCCATTGATTAAAGCAGTAGAAGTAGTTGTTTCAAAACTTGGTTCAAGATTCATCTCTCATGAAAAAGGCCATATAATAACCACAGTTCAGATCCCTGTGTTTTTAGACCTCAGTTTCAGAGCTCTTCTCACCAACACTCAAAGCAAACACATGTCCATACTCAGTTCAGTGTGCTTCGCTCTCTCTTTCTGATCTCAGCCTCAGCCCTGTATGAAAAAGTACCAAGCAGGCTGACTGGCTTCCTCTGAGCTTAAGTCTGGTGTGTGGCATTGTGCCCTCAAGTTTTCTGCACCTCCCAAACAGAAAATAATGAATCAATCACTCTGTCAAAGTTACACAGTGCTGAAACCAGGTGACTGGAGCACTCTGTAGAAATTAGATGACCAGTGATTTATTATAAACTTCTATTTTACAGTGGAAAAGTTGCATTTTGTTTGTTGAATAGTCGATTTCTCTATGTAGTGTCCAGTATATCCATATAAAAAGCTCTGTGTGTCCAATACCTGCTTTCATTCATGGAAATATCGTCTGAAACATGAAAACAATGTACAGGGATCATGTTTAGCGTTATTAACAGGACCTCTCTCATTCAGTCCTATCCTGTCTGACACTGAATCATACTTTGATACCCCAACCGCTTAGCAGGTTTTATGACGACGTGTTCTAGGCTTTGAAGAGAGACATTATTGGCCGGGGCTATTTTAGACTCATGGTGAGTGGTTTACAATGCCCAATAGCGTTGTGGTCAGGTCCCAGGTTGGAAAATGATCCTCAGTCATCCTCAGACAGACACTGTAGTCAGGAGGAGAAAAAAAAACAACAAGCGGGGGTATTGATGTGGAGAAGTGCTAATACTTTTACAAGGCCAGCAGTCGATGCCCCAGCAGGCGTTAGGGGAGGGGGACGTGTCTTTTTGTGATCATATTTATTTTACAATCCTTTAAAGAAATTATTGCGTTATTTAGGGAGTCTGTTAGCTGTAATCACAATGACAACGAGCTACAGTAAAGGGTCTGAACAACTTCTCCAAGCTCAAAATCAAGAACTATCGAGCACTTTCAGAATGCATTGTTACGCAATTCTGGCAAACTGGAGTGATATCAAGAACAATTTCAACCTCATTTTTGAGATTTGAGGTTTTTCTACTTATTTCTGCTTTGTTCTTGAAACTTTGGGCCTATTTCAACTTTATTCTTGAATTTTTCACAAGAATTCTTTACATTTTAATTTTGACTCTATTCAAAATTTTTTACTTTATTTTCTTGAAATTTCAACTTAAATATTAAAAATTATGTCAATATTAATATTCAAAACTAGTTAAGAATTTCAATTTTATTCTTGATTATCTGAAATGCTGTTTTTTTTTCTTATGAAACCTAGTTGATTATAGAAATTTAAACAAGTACCAGAGCCATTTTAAGAAGTGTTTCTTTCATCCTTATACATGATACATTCTTTCTGTGGTTTTTGGTTTTTCTCTTAAAATTTTAACTCAATTTATAAATTTCTAAGCCTATACTTCAACTGAAATTTTATAACTTATATGACTGGTTCTTGAAGTCTTGGGCCTTTTGTAATTTAGCCCTTTTTTTTTTTATTAACATTACGTCACTATTAAAATCAGAGGCCTTTTTCTTATTTTTCCATCACTTTTGTAATTTTGACTCTTCTTGACATTTTAACAGTACTACTGAAATGTGACTTTTTTTCTTCTCATTTATTCATGGTTGAACTTATGTGTCTTTCTCTATGTGACTAAAAGTTTGATTTTTTCTCTGTCTATTTTGGCTATGCAGGGACATACTTTTGATTTAAAGTAGGACTGAATAGCTTTGATTTCCACTGTCCCAAGGTTAAGAGCTTTTTTGTTGCACATTTTAGCCCCCTCACAAATTGTTCCCTATATATTTTATCTTCATGCCAAGTTTACTTAATTGTATGACTTTAAGTATTAAAACCTCAATCCAGGACTTTTTGTAGAACCACAGGGACTCTGAGGCAAATACATTTTCAAGCACTCATCTGAAATCCTAACCTTTACAGATCTTAAAAAGCACTAAATGAAAATTTAAGCATTTTTCAAGGATCTCAAGCCCCTGTGTGAACCTAGCATTAAGAGGTCAGATGCACCCGAACATGAAAATGTAAAACAAAGTGCTGCTCTAAGAGGCATGGAGTGAAGAGGTCAGAAAAAGGGACAGGAAGCTGCAGCAGCGAAGATAAAACTGAGTTAAAAGGGGAAAAAGAAAAGGAAGAGCAGGTGGGGAACTTTGATGTCACTTAAAGATGGACTCTACTTCATATGTGTAGAGACCCCAGCATGCTCAGAGTCTCAAACTGTGACAGGACCCCGGTCACACAGCCGGCTCTGCTCTGCCACTGTTTGCTGTTTGTTGTAATCAGAAAGAGAAAAAGAAAAAGGAAGTGAGGGAAGGGGGGGGTTTGCTCCAGGAGCCAGGGGCTGGAGTATGGGAACATGGCTGCTCTACAGGGCCCGGACCTTGGGGAGAAACAAGAGGGGTCCCCTGCTGGAGCCAGAGGGGGCCTGGGTCTAGGGGATTGGGTCTGGGCTGGGCCCTGCTTTGTAATGTGAACCCCTGGGGGATTAGAGGCTGTAACAGGAGGGGAGAGGTTGCTGCAAGGTCACTGGGCATGCTCACTCTCTGCATTCCTCCACCTTAGTACACTGCAATTAAGAAATTACACTGGAGGGCCCCAGTGAGGGGAGAAGGAGGAAGATGAGAAGAAGGAGAAGGAAAAAAAGGGACAGCGAGGGCCGAGATTAATGACCAGACTCATTGGTTGAAAGCTGTGCCATTTTCTAATTCACCCCCCTTTCACTTCAGACTAGGGTTGGGCAATATGGACCAAAACTCCAGTCTCAGTATTCTGTAGCTGGATGGAGGTACAGGAGACACACCCCAAAGAAAAACAAATAAACTCTGACATGGTTCAAGGACAACCTGTTTGATGGCACCAAAACAACAGGCAAAAGTCCCAGAGACAGAATATTAAGGGTAATTTTTCTTTTCACAGGATGAAAAAAATGAAAGTCCTTCACTGACAAAATTGTACAAAAACACTGGCACCATTTTCATATACTGAGGTTAATCCAAATTTCTGTATACTAGGAAACTAAGAGTTTCAAAATAAATCAAGTCTCCATTATTTTAATGATGACTGGTATAAAAACTACAGAATCTTAACGATGTCCAGTTGTTATTTCCTCTCAAGCAGACAGAGCACCAGTGAAATTGCAAAAATAAGTTGGAAACTTTTGGAGAAGTGGGTGGAGTTGGCAAGGCAAAGGAGAAACACTTGCACCTCTTCCTCCACTTTTTCCAAATACTGCCAACTAAATTGGTGTACTTTAGACAGTGTGCAACACTGATGCTTAAACTGTGCATATTTCAGCCTGATTAGAGGGGATAAATGATACATCTCCACTGTTCTTGTGCAACTGTGGCAGTTGGAAATCCAGCTCTTATCCAGTATATCTGAACAAATTAGACTAAGGGCAATAGTTTTCAAACAAATTTGGATGATTGCAAGCATTCACATTTAAATGTTGTGCAGTTTAGACAGAGGGTAAAATTTGCTTATTGCCAGTTCAACCCAATTTTGTGAATAACGCCAAAGATCTTGGTCTATTTAGTTTGTGTGCAGGAGTCTGCCTGCAGTTTTTCATAAGTGGATGCAAAAATGAACACAACCAATGCATTTGTGCAATTTAGACAGTGAGAATCCCTCACTCCTTCAACTTTAACCCACTTTTTCAAATGCTGCCAAAATAATTGTGAAGTTTAGACAGTTTACAGAAGTTTGCCTGCAATTTTTGGCCATTAAAGCCATAAGTTATGCAACATGAGTGTTTAGGATTTCTATTTTTGTTTCCATAAAATCAAAAAGGAATCAATATTTAATCAATATTTCTTTTTTTTTTTTACTACAGGTAGAAATGTGCCTAATTACCTGTTTCGACAGAACATTTTGAATTATCTTGTGATCTATTTGTGGGACAATGTAAGTGGTTTTTGGAGTAAATTAAAGCCTTAATGAGTACTGGACCTGGCATCATCTTTTTTTTAAATTCCACCTTAAAATTTTGTGATATGAGCAAATTTCCTGTTTTTTCCTCCACTTTCAAATTTTATCCACTGATCTCAAAATATCAGCATATTCCCCAGCCCTACTCCTGTCCATGTCAGTTCATTTGAAATGCACATGTTTGTCAGAGCAGGTCTCTTAAAACCTCACTACTGGGGTCATAAACCGAATAAATCACTCAGGGTGCCAGTGTATGATGGGTGCCCTCACCTCCATATAACCTAGAGTGGCTCCCTGTTAAAAGGCCCAACAGATGTTTTTGACACTGTAAGCTGGTAATCTCCAGCCTTGTAAGCTGCAGTCATTCCGTTAAGTAGATCTGAGACCCCCCTCCTTTATTAACAAGAGTGGTAAAACCATCTGAAGACAATAACTGAGGCCTCTCTCTCTCTCTCTCCTTCCTCTCGCTTCACTTCTGTTATGGCACAGTGGTCCTGCTCAATGGCTGGCCATAATTAAGTACCAAATACACCATATTGTGTGGCTGCGTAATCAAATCAAGAGAGGATAATATTCCTCTGTATTAAGCTATTAATGTAATTGGTCATGAAGCATAAAGTATGTTACGTAATTAAATAGTCTCAAAATTATATAGCCCTATATTAAGAATTAGCCAACCTGAGCAAATGTTGTCTCTGTGTGGCTGTTTTAGGGAACATTGCTTCCTGATTTTTTTCGCCTCTGCCGCCATTAGCAAAGACAGGAGGGGACGAGAGAGTGAGAGATAGACTGAAAGAGAGAGAGACAGAGATAGAGAGAGGGAGAGAGAGGAGGTGAAATGATCTCTGTCGGCTGAATTGCTGCTGTGACCCTTTGGAAAATCCAGTCTCCATTTACATATAAAGGGTTCTTTTAATCAAGGTAAGTGTTATTATATTGTGCCTCATTGGGCAAAGGGAGTTTAGGTGTTAAAATAAAATCTCTTCTGCCCTGCTGCCTTCGGGATGTGATACGTCTTGATTTTTCAAATGTCAGCACTGTGGCGCTAGCAGGAGGTGGAATGGCCGGCTTAATCAGACCACCGCCATTTAGTCGTGTGGGGATACAGTGTGTGTGTGTGTGACTGTATCTGTATGTGAGAACGAGATTCCCTCCTTTTTAGATGCACTCATGCTTGTGTCTACAACCTTATAAATTTATCTCAGTGTCTCCCTCGCTCTTGTCTGCAAGTCTCAGGTCAGACCGGCCCCCGCCCCCCCCTTAAATCGTCTCCCTCCAGTAAAAAATAATCAAAACACACAGCCCCCCCTCCCCTCCTCACTTCATTCCTCCCTTTACACTGCTCAAACCAACCCCCCCCCCCCCCCCCCCCCCCCCCCCCCCCCCCCAGTGAAGGATCGGCCATGTCACCCGCGGCCCGTATATCTCGCTCGGGGAGCGTAATGTACTGCGCTGTTCCCGTCTTTGCATATAAGATAATTTGGGCATCAATCGTTCCCCGGACAGATTTATGTCACTCGGAGGACAGTTTCACTTCTCCTTCTTTATCGCTTCACTGGAGCCTGCTTAATTTCTCCCCGTCAGCCCCTTCCCCAGGAGATGTTATTTTTTCCCTAAATGTCCAACATTTGCATTGGCTGTCCGGGATGGGGAGAGCGATGGCGCTGTTGTGATAAATAAATTTGTGCACGCCATGCCAGGTTGTTTTTTTTTTTTTTTTTCTTCCTTACCCCCATCTTCTTTTTCTGTTGTTCTTGTTTGTCTGGCGCCACAAGTCGGACCCTCTCTGTCCTGGGAAGATCCCCCCTCTTTTTCCCAAGACCTCAATCTCTCCCCCTTTCTCCCAATAAACATCTCACTTTAAGACATCAATGCATGCTCGCTAATGGGTGTCAGTTCTATTGAGAGCATTGTTACAAAATTACAGCCACCATAAAATAAAGTTTTTCTGATTAAGAAAGACACTGTTAACATTTTGCTTTGACATCTGAAATGGGCTTTCAGAATCCAAGCAATAGTCCTTCATGCTTGGTGTGAACACATCTCGATGTGAACTGAGGATGGCTTGGCAGGTCAGGGATGTCTTTATCTGGATAGGTTTGGACTCAACATATTCTGGCACACATTAAAGATCAGCTGACCATCCCTGCTTGAGTTGAAGGGGAATTTCACTTCTTGTTAAAGATCTGGACCATTTGCAGTGATGAAAGCCCCAACCTTTCCTCTGACACAACTCTTTATTTTGTATAACTTTGGTTATTTTTAGTGTCTTTAAACCAATGGATATGGGAAAAGGACACTGACTGTCAACTGGCTCGCATGTAAATGACAGATTAATGCTTGCTTGTACTGATAGTCTTAAAAATACCAGTACCTGAAAAATGGAAATTTAATCGTCTAAAATGATCCCAAAAATGACAAATCATGTAGTGGATAGATTTCTTTGTTTACTTACATTATCTCAAATATTTTTTAAAAATTTGAAAGCTAGACAAATCCTTAATTTTTAAAGCTGGAACAGGTCGTGTAAAGCTGTGGCAACTGTAATGACTGAGACACCATGACAGTCACAGCATGTTTATTGTTACTATGGAAACAGCAAAGACTGTAACAAAAGGAAGAGGAACTGCCACTGAAAGCTGCAGTCCTGTCATGTACCTCAGTGATACTTTACTTTTGACAGACCACAGTTATTCTCTGCCATCTCTACCCTGTTCTGTCATTCACTGACCCCAAAGCCAAAGCAGGTGTTTCCAGCTCAAGTAGAGACCTGCTGCTCAGCTCTGCCTGTCTTTGCAGGTTACTTTTTGCTTTACATCTAGTTTGACCTAACTACAGACCCACATTCCTGCCCTGGATGTCCACTTTTCACATCTTTTCCCCCTCATTATGTGAAATTTATTCACCAAACAGAAAGACTGGTACTGTTTAGTAAATACACCTCATGGAGAGCAGGAGTTGTTGAATAAAGTCCTCAATTCAAAACTAAAGGTAATAAGCAGAGATGGGCAGAGCAGAGTGTCAGTCTTTACTCATCTTTTGTTACTAGCCTGGTTAAGATTTGGCTGACTTAACATGCTATGCATCTAAGATAATTTATCATTTCAATGTAACAAGTGCCCTCCAGCTGAATAACCAATTACTGCTTCCTTTAGCAGACATTTGTGAGAAAATGAGGAAGGAAAGCTGTCAAAAGTGGTGCTGACAGCCTCTTAACTCAAGGGTATGTCGCCCATTTTATCTGTTGCATGCAGGGACAAATAGATTTAAGACAAAGAGGGACAAGTGACGATGTGTGGATGTTTCTGTAAGAGCCAGTGAGTTCTGATTACAGGTTGTCATGTTATAACACAGTGTTGATGCACATACTTAAGTACAGCCAACTCAGTATCCAAATGCCCAAAAGAGACTTAAAAGCAAAGTGTATATGACCCCTAAAAGAAATCATGGGGGAAATGATAAAAACCCACAGCCCCGAAGTGTAAAGAAAATGAAGGTAAAGATCCCAGTACTTACTTCCCCCTTTTTCTTTGCGTTTTGCTTACAAGATGGAGGTTACATGTAGTGCCATTGCCCATCCATGCCCATATTCATCCCCATTCCACTCATAGGCCCTGGAAGGAAAGAGATAAACGCCAGAAAAAAAGGTCAGCAGGAGTTTGAATCACAGAGAGGGTCAGAGGAGAGCCGCTGATAGAGAGAAGATGAGGTCTGGTTAGCTTAAGATGGAAAATGATTAGGGGGAATAAGGAGAAGTGGAAGAAGTGGTCCAAGTGTTTTTATCTCGCATTGCAGCCCACAAACCCCTTTGTTATGATCATTTGTGAATAATTTGTTAGATTAGAGGGAGGAAAAAGCATGTGAAGAAGCAGTGTCAGGGTACTTTTCAATGGCGTTGTTATAGAGGGTGCACTATGATGTCACAGTTGGCGTGTAAGACGTGCGGTCCCAGCTGCTGAGTGGCCGCTTTCATGTATGCAGCCTCTTTCACAGGTTTAGCCTCTTTGATATGACCTATACAGTATATGCTAGTGTCCTTACATGGCTTTGTATTGTGGTTTTATTGATGCTCCAAATGTTTTTATAGACAGATAACATTAGCAGAGGATCTACACTGCCCCTGGTAAACACAATCAAAACTACTGAAAACCTGGAAAATCAGCTGATTTAAAGGCTTTCCTGCTAACTTCCTACCACTTCCCTTCACCACCATGGTTGGGTATCCTTTGGGTTAGGGTCATCTTTAGATTGTGTCCTAATTGAACGCAACACACGTGACAAAATCAGGCGTATTACATTGAATCATATGTGAGTATCCAAACTGCCCACGAGCAATGCAGCGCAATGCTGTGCAATGCTGTGCAACGTT
The DNA here is from genome assembly GCA_037902135.1 of Cetoscarus ocellatus. NCBI lineage: Eukaryota > Metazoa > Chordata > Actinopteri > Labriformes > Labridae > Cetoscarus > Cetoscarus ocellatus. The sequence goes on along the minus strand of JBAMNC010001356.1, from coordinate 190,795 downwards.
TTGCAACGTTTTGCAAGCATCCCATTTCTATTTTCTTCTCTTTCACGTGTGTCGACGGGAACAAGGACAGAGGGATTTTGAATAGGTGCTTTAACTTTTCTCACTCAGCGGAGTTTGTCAATCTGTTAACATAGCAAAGATAGCAGAGCATTCCTGTATTTCAGTGGATGACATGATTTACTTTCACTTTCAGGGAGAAACTTTGTTTGGAGCTGTGTACTGATGAGACTTTGAGTCAACCACTTTGAGAATGGTGTTATTCTGTTCTGATACTGGTCCTAAAGCAATATTTTTGAAACTGTGTCTGCACCTAAAAAGTTCCTGAATTTATATTTTTAAGTGAAAAAAGAGCACCAATAACGTTTTCTTTTTAAACAGCGCAATACTGGACAGCTCAATAAGCAGAAAAGGTTCAGCATTCTGAACTCTGAGCTTAAGTGAGAGAAACAGAAATGAAGCACTACAGTCCGTGTTGGGCCTCAGTTTGGTACGTGTCAGATATGTTGGTATGGGGGCCACATCTGTACAGGATTTCAGTGCCTATCTGTGGTCACCACAGTGTTTCTAACACACAGACAAGACTTGGAAAGGCTACACTGGTAGGTGCAACTTCTCATTATTAAAGTTTTGGATGTTCCCATGCTGATACTTCCAAATCTGGTTAATTGCAGGTTGAATTTCTGTCTATAATTAATGGGATATCAGCAAGTGGTCAAAACTGAACATTCTTTGTGTCCGAGGGTAAATGATGTGAAGCTGGTTCACAGACTTTTGGATTTTTTTCTGTTCAATATACATTTTTCCGTAAGAAATTTGGACACTTACTGCTTTGGACTGTATTGAAATAAACAAGTTAAACAATTAGCTTAACTGACTTGATAATCTGATGGCAGCTATTTAGTTATCTGAGTTTAGCATTTGATGTTTTGTTGTGTGCCTCCCTGTTTAAAACAAAGCCTCTGATACTGTTGTTTAAACACTTTCTGTGACTGCTTGCTGCCAATATCATCCTGCATTTCAACACTCTCAGAGCATCATTTAGATTTGGAACCTTAAAAGACATTAAGGCCTCAAAATTATGACTGTGTCTGTGAAATATTGGGTAAAGCAGCTGAAATGCATACCTGTGATTTGAAAGATTACATACTGCTGATGAATACTGTCAAAGAGTAGAAACCACAAAAAGAAATCTTTTTTTAAAATGTATTTTGTTTAACATTTATTTCTTCAGATAGTCCAATTGAGACACACAGTCTCATTTACAAAAGAGACCTGTTTGGGACAGACTTAGGAATAGAGATACCCTGTTATGTCATTTTAAAACCAGTATTGGTAATATCTGCTCTTTTTATTGTGCTATGGTGCAATGATAACAAAAGCTATTCTATTCTGTTCTATTCTATCTTAACAAACATCGGCCATCAGTAAATGTCACATGATCAGATGTCAGTTGCAGATGTTTAACTGTTCAGTCATGTCAGTTTCATGCTGGCGGGTAGCACGCCTTGTTGTTGATTCAGATAGGTTTCCTTATCAAGCGGAAAAAGTGACATGTAGAAATTCTGGACAGCAGAATTAGTATTTGTAATAAGCTGAATTGCTTTTAGCAATATTTGTATTTTCCCTGGTTTCACAACTGGTGTATCACTACAGAATTGGTCGGGCAGCAGATCCCACCTCGCACCTCTGCTTGAAGTGCAGGGGATTTCTGTGTGCCCTCTGCCTCTCAGGCTGGAACCCCTTTGACTTTTGCCTGCTGTGACGTCAAGTGCGTTCCCTCTATTGTGGTTTTTGTTAGTGTAAGGTTTAACTTGAGGTCCTGCTTCGTGCTAAGGTCACTAAATCTCATGCTGCAGACAAGAGGATCAGTGGTGATCAGCTCTGCTGGGACGAAACCGGTGTCTTAAAAGCAGGCGTGAGGGGTCGGGCCGGAGGGACTCACCAGCTGGTCGGATCCCCATGTGCTGCTGACCGTCCAGCACGAAGCTGCCCATGGGCTGGCCCTCCGGACTGTATGCCGCTCCTTGGCTCACTGAAGGATCAAGAAGAAAACCTGATTGTAGTCAAAACGTGGACATGAAAAAAGGGAGGAGGGAGGAGGGAGGGGGGGGAAGAAGAGAAAACACACCAGACAATCAGCAATTGTCCCAGCTTCAGCCCAAACATACTGTAAGACATTGTGCTCATGTTTGTGGACCGCGTTTGGCTGACGCGTGGCATGCAAACACGCATACAGTAGGTCCTCATGCAAGCAAGCACACATACACACACACTGACGCACACACGCTCAGCCGGTGTCATTCAAAACCACACACACAGGAGATACATTGTTTTCTGAAAGGAGAAAGCATGCAGTTTGACAGGATGGGAAGAATTTCCGCCGTGGCAGACAATTCTTTCACTTAGCAGTCAAAGAAATGGAACAATGTTCCTGTAGGGCTGCTACACACTTTTAATGTTAAGTTTAAGATTTTCAGGATGCTTTAAGACCCCAAACATATCAAGGTTAACATTATTTTCTCACAGCCCGGCTGCTGCACATGTTTGTAACATTAAGTTCTAGTTGCTTGAATACATTTCTAAAAATGTTTAAGATTCAAACAGCAGAAAAATGCATATTTTTACACCACAGGGGTGCAGCACACTTTTTTAACATTAAATCAAAAATATTTTGATATTCAAAGAAGCAAGCAAATGAAAACTGACTGCCTTCTAACAAAGAGTTGTTGCACACCCCTAAGAAATTCTGGACATTTTAAGTTGTGCCTTCACACCAAAAACAAATATAGATGAACACCATATTTGAACAAAAGTGTTGCTGCACCCTTTTTAACCATTCCAATTTGAGACATTTAAGAAGATTTTCAAGATGTTTTTCAACTCAAACAAATAAAACATTATTATTATTATTGGAAGATATGGCTGCTCAACACTTTAACATCAAATTTAAATTGTTTTTTAATGTTTCAAAGAAAAGTCAAGACCCAAAATCAGAAGACTCAACACTATATTTGTACCAAAGTTTTGTTGTGTGTCTTTTGACATCAAAAACTGAGTCAGTTTCAGACTTTTTAAGACCAAAACAATAAAAATCAGTAAGCATGCTGCTTTGATGTTTGTTGTTAGAAAGCCTTTTCACATCTTGGCCCATAATCATTGTATCTAGAGATCAAATTTCCTTGAACTTGTATTTCTCTTTTGCTTCCGTGTATGAGTGCTTGCATAATATTCTGCTGTAAACAAAAATACTGTATTTACAGCTGTGAATTTTACTATAAAACCAAATCCACAGAAAGATTGAATTCAAAGATCTCACAAAACCCACTAGACAGTGTAGTTACAATGATTAAATTGAACAAGTCTCAAACCTGAAGACCTCTTACAAGTGAAAATAAGGCTTTTAAGACATTTTATGAAATGAATGTAAAAAGTCTTTCCAAGATGTGTTTTAAATCTAAACAGATTGAACTAAAGATCTTTACATTATCAGAGACCTGCGGATGATTCAATTTTGTCAAGGATTTACCTCATTAACTGTCACGATAGAGGCAATTAAAAGCATCATGTTTTGTCTTTAATTAGCCCTAATGAACTAATTCTCTGTGCAGACAGTAGCACACACTGTACTCTGCCACTATAACAGTATTATCTTGGATAATCAGTAATTCGTAAAGATTAGGGGAGCTGTTAGTCATGCTGTTTTTACAAGAAGATTGTTGTTTGGCACAACATTTGTTGCATGCTGAGTGCAGGGATTGTAGGATGAGGCAGCCACATTTAAGAGTGCATCTGACTTCATTCATAGATCATGTCTGTTTTTCTTATCATCCTGATGTTTGGGGACCCTTAAATTTTTATTTTATTTTGGTATACTGAATTTTCACATTATACAAAATAAGAACAATATAATTTAAATAAAGCTCAAACAGGGTAATAAATATGCCTTGGCTTGGTCTTTGCAGCAGTGTAGGACAGATAAGAAGAATGTTAACACAATGCTGTTTTAAATGATGATCATGATGGTGATTATGGAGATGCAGGTTATGTCTTCCAAAGAGATGCTAGCTAGCATTTATGATGGGGAAGTCCAACAAAGTAGAAAGTGAAGACCTAAGATCGTCCTTTATAATAGGAATAAATGTTTGAGGACGTTTTAAAAAATAATCTGAAAATTCTTTTGCAGGTCTTGGTTCAAGTAAATACATGCTGTGTTTCTGGTTCACAGTATGTTTACAGTAATATTTTGTAGAACTTTTTTGTGACAACTGGTTTACAGTCTTTTTCAACCAAATAGTCATTCTCGATAATTCCTTCTGGATTATTTTTTAAGAACTGAAAACTTGCAAATCTGTCTAAAAACCAATGGGACTTTTATTTTTAATGCAAGCTGAGGACTGTTTAAACATTTAAAGCTATGAGCATTTGGGGATAGGATAAAATCTAGTTGAAGTACTGAAGCTCTTCCCATAACCCTGGTTGGGAATATTTTTTTAAAAGCCTAAAAAACGAGAAGATAACTCATACATTGCTGCTAGCTTTCCTGGTGCTCCTCTTGTGTCCAATTAGTAATTCACAGAGAAAGCGCTAATATAGCACTCCCTCCACTTAGAATGGGAAATCTCCAATTAGAGTCAATCAGCAAATGGCCTGAACACATCTCATCATGAAAATCGAAGGAAGGGTTTTTTTTTTTTTTTTTTAAAGGGGGGTTAGTAAATGAGGGGAGCCCCTTTAAAAAATCTGGGCTCCAGGCATGATGTGCATGCCAGTGAAGCTTTTTAAAGGGGTGTCTTCATGTAAGGTGAAGAAAAGAAGGAAGCAGTAGTCTGCTGTATGCCGGCTGAACATGTTTTTTTTCTTTACCTGCTCGATTTGACTGGTCAATCATGGGCTGTACTATTCTTCTCCTGGCGTTAATGAACCTGGCAGAGAGGAGAGAGAGAAAAAACAGAGAGAGGAGAAAAACAAACGTTAAATCAAGCCTGCATTCACACACTGAGAGATTCATCACAGGCTCGCACAAAGACAAAACTGTGTTGCATTACTTAATGGCAACATTAGCCTGTGAGTCCTTGAGAGAAGCGCGCAAAACAAAACTGCAACAAACAAAAGGGCAATTGTGTGCAGACTTGGGAACCCAGTGAGGGATACTTTTAATGTTCCTTATGATCTATTCCCCTCCGCTTTTAATAAAGCTTTTGATTACGTTTGGTTGCTGTGGGCACCAGGGACACATTCCTCAAGTATTAAGTGCAGCTCGGGCACAGAGGAACCCTCGTCGTGGCACATCCCTTTCTCTTTGTTTCATTTTCCTGCAGCTAGGAGTGCATTTATAGAGTACAGTATCATGGCCAAAGCTTCTTCTCCGACACAATATTATGTCTGCAGTGTTATCACCCATTGGAATTCCAATGTAAGCTTTACGTTAGCAAAGTGCAGCATACAAATGGTTCCTTTCATGGCTCCCCCCCCCCGCCTCAACCTCCAACCCTTTCCCCTCTGTGGGACCCCCACTCTGGCTGCATTGTAGGGGGTTCTGCTCCCCTTCCAGCTGTCTAGAAATGAGGACCAGGCATGGGCCACTCCGTGCTTTCACAAGGTATTGTTATGTCAGCAAGCCCATCAATTAGGCTGTCTGAAGTTTTATCACCACCACAGCAGCGAATAAGTGCAGCTCCACAAAGCCTCCCCAGCCGGCCTCGCTCCTGCGGCTTTTCCAGTGTAAAGCCGGAGGTCATGTGGAGGTGACTGCCAGCTAGGGGCGACCCTTTCTTGACTCAGAACGGGACGCCCTGGGCTGCGTCGAATGCAAGCTGGTCACTTGGGCCAAAAAAGCTCCCCACCTTTCCTTTTCTTTCTTTTGCACATGCTAAAAATCTAGCGTGGAGTTAGCGCCACAGGTATCACCATGTGGTTGGCATTAAGGAGGAGTTTCAAATCACGTCAGAGCTGTCCAGCATGGAGTCAGCCGCTGGTTCTAGTAGAGCAGAGAAGAAGAAAGAGGGTAACACTTCCCTTACTAATGCTCAGGCTTCTGTTAATTCACTTGATTTATTTAAATCAATATATCCATCATGGCTTTAAAAAAGTGGATCTCTCTTGAAAATTTGTGATGCCATCTATTTCTGGACAGCTATCATAAAGAAATAAATGTTACAAAGTGTAGTTCGGGCTCTGCAGCAAATGTTCACTAGCAGGGTTCACTGCTGTGGGGTTGAGAACTTCATCCTTGCTCTACATCCCCTATCTCCTATCCTCATTCTCTCTTTTCTCTCTGCCTGTCTGTTCTCTCTTGTGTTTGCTTGCCATTGTTTTTCATTCATTACATTGCCACTGGGACTAGGTGTGTTTGTTTGGACTACTAAAGTCCACTTGAATTAACTTCTTACGTATATGTCTATCATAGTTTGTCTTTTGGACTTGTTTACAATCAAATTAGACTAAAATATTGAGATGAAAGATAACACTGAAATGTCTTAGCACACATGCCAAGTTAACTCTCCACCCTTTTTTTACATGCTAAAAATCTAGCACGAACTCTGCACAGTTATCACCATGTGGTTGATATTAAAGAGGGGTTTCAAATCATGTCAGAGCTGTCCAGCATGGAGTCCTTCACTGGTTCCAGTAAAGCAGAGAAGAAGAAGTAGAAGAAGAAGAAGAAGAAAAAAAACACAGCCTCTCAACTAGCGTATGGGCCACTGCACCATCAGCGGGGCTAAAGAACTGGTCATTAGAAGGAAGGGAGAGCTGGAACCAATTTGGGCTCCTAATCCCCCATGAAGCCCTGATACCTGCCCTTACCTTCTCCAATGAACTTAAACGCCTGTAATCTGCCTGGCTCAAAGTGACATGGTTAAACGTACAAAATGCACAGTTGGGAAAAAGAGAGACGCAGCGCTCATTTGCCAGGGGGCATCCAGAGTGCAGGTACGCGAGGGGAGAATGCAGGGGCCCCCGAGAAAAGATGAAACACGTCTTTATGAGAACAAGCAAAGAGAAGGAGATAGACTGGAATTACATTGTTGTAATTGCTGATTTAAAGGAACAGTATGTCAAATTTTGCACTGAACTGTCCAAATTAATTGATGAAATTACCAATATATTTCAGTTAGGTACTCACACTTCCTCAAATATTTCTGTCAATTTTCAATACTCGAGAAATCCTTAGGTTTTATAGTTGTAACAAGACATATTTTGCATGGTGGCCACCATGACAGAGCCCCCATGACAGACACAACTTGTTTTTGGATGCAGAATGCAGAAAGCTGCCATTTTGTTTTTGTATCTCATTCATGTTAAGTACTGTTTATGTGTGATGGACCTTAGCCTTCCACCACCATCAACTGCGCTCAAGCTCCGCCCTAATGCAGAACATCACTGACCCTCTCCTCCATTCCCACAGGCCTGAAGCAGTGAGGCTGAACAAGACACTTCCAAGTCCAGAGACGCACTACTCAGCTGCATTCCCACCCTTTATTTTTTGTGTCATGGAGGGATTTCACATCATAAAGGAGAGATGCTGTTGAGAGTGGTGCCAAACTGGATGATCACATCTAAAATCTTTTGCCCTTTAATTTGTGAAGTGGTGGCTGTGGTCCACTGTTTTTTAAATACACTGTTATTATGGGATAAAGTTTTTGTTGAGCACAGTTAAAAAATAAAAACAAGCACACAGCAAGTGGGGGGAGCTGACAGCACCTCTCTCTACGTCATCTTTTGTTATCATTTTGATTGAGAGCCCTCTGGTGGGGAATATCACATACTGTACGTCTAGGAAAAGCATGAGGATCACAATTTATTACCTGTGAGAGCACTCTCCTGCTACAACAAAGGACAAGGCACATTCTTAGATAGCACTGCAGTCAGAAATGCCCGCATTGCTCAAGAGACACAGAGACATTTCGAGCATCAGAACCAGCTGAGCAAGTAAACAGTAAGACATTCCTGTTATCACACTCCCTCTCGAAGCTCAGAGTACAAGGCCTTTTCAAAAAACATGTCTGGCTCTCTGACTTTCTAGATGCACTGAGGGACTCCAAATCACAACCACATGCGTTCTTACCTATTCTGGGACATAACCATAAACACATAATATTAGGAATGTTCTTCCCAGGTGCTAAACTTGCCCATACGGTTTGCAGCAACTGCAGAGGAAATACTCTACGGACTCTGGAGTAAGCTGTAAGATCAAAGTCAGGTTTCCTTTCTGACTTTTATCTACAATTTATCCAACCCTCCTTTTAGGCTTTAAACTTCTTTCGGAAATATACAACATCAGATAAGAGGAAAATTAGTTTGAAAGGCGTTTGCTTTCATTGAAATGGTGATTTCCTGCTGCACAAACATATTGATATTTAATTTATTTCCTGCTTCTTGTAAACATTCCCTATTGGCAGACAACAACCATCTCAAACACACGCCCACATCAACTTTGTTTTGATATTCTACACAAGTTGCCACAGTAACCTGGAGGTGACGCGGTGCTCTGGAGGGAGCGAGGGGCTGACCGAGGGCCCCTCTCGTGGCCTTAGAGCACCTTTTATCAGCCTGAGTAAAGCCAATTGAGATTATCAGGGCCAGGCCTGATAACACTGTTTTCCCTCAACCCGTGAGCTGCTAATGGTGTGTGCTTAGAACAACACCACCAGGAATCCTCCAGAGATGAAGGCGTTGGACGAATAGATGGATAGATGGATGGATCAGGGGACCTGTGGCCCTGCGCCCACCCCTCCCCGAGAGAGACACAGAGGTTGACCGCAGGGATTCGGAATTCCCAAGCACTCGCTAAAACATACGTGCACGCCGTAAATCCACACATCCACGCCGAGGACAAGACCACAAGCCCCGCCAGTGTGTCTGTAGGCAAACCAGAACACAGGAGGCTCACAGGGGACACTAGCCAAAAAAAAAAAAAAATCCAACCCCAAAAAAAAGCCCATGTTTTATTATCTACATATGGTGGTCTAGCTTATTATGGCCTGCCTCTGCTCAGTGTTAAAGCGAAGAAACACCAACACACACACACGTGAACACACAGTCCACCTCTCAGCATGGGAACTCCATGCTGTCTTCAAACAAATAATTAAAGGCAAGGTTAGGGGGTTGTGTGGAGGTCATTCCTCAGGATACAGCTCAGAATGTGTACATTTACCCCTGGAGAAAGCAGCGTTGGTGGGGGTGGCGGTCCACTGCTGTTTAATGTTGGCAGTTTCTTTTGGGAGCGCACACTGCAAAAAATTCAATCTTAGCATGTGTGACTCACCAGCTGGAGTGGCAGAAAGACAAAATTTATCAGCCAGACGTATTTTAAACTGCCACAATAATAAAAGGTGACTTTGAGCCACATACATTTCTTTTCTTTTTTTTTTAATTTATTTTTTGGGCATTTTGTGCCTTTATTGATAGGAGAGAGTGACAGTGGGTAGGCTTGTGAAAGGGGGTGAGAGAGTAGGGGAAGACACTCTGCAAACTGGCCACAGGCTGGACTCGAACCCAGGCTGGCAGAAGTACGCATATGGGACGTGCCTGGTTGCTAACCACTCCGCCAAACCAGCACCCACACATACATTTCTTTTAATGTGTTTAACTGAGTTTATTTGATATTATGTTCAATAAATTACACATTTTTACAGGTCAGGAAATAAGAAAGACATAAGAGAATTACACCTAATATAATCATAATAAATTAATTGATTCAGGACTCATTTTGCCCTAAAATATTTATCTGGACATGTCAGATGCCTCTGGATTCAAAGTAGGAATATACTGTGCGCGGTTGTTTAATGAAGAAGTACATGGTCTCCATCAAAATCAGTGTTCATTTTGTTGACTAATTATTTTCGTCATAATTTCCGTTAACAACCTTTTTGCCCCTGACCAAAACTAGACTATGACTTAAAAAAACAAGTGTACATTGACAGAAAAACTAAAACTAGATTAACTGACATTTTCGTCAACAAATAAAAACTAGACTAAAAGGTTTGACAGAGACTAAATCCAATCAGACCTAATTTCATCATGTAGAAAGTAGAGACAAGTTAGGAATATATCCAATCACAGCTACTTTGATTGTGTGGAAAGGTTGGATGAGTTAAGAGGGACATCCAATCACAACTGCCTTAGCTTAGTGGTGGCAGGATCCAAGTGTAAAACATGACTTTAGAAATTAAAGGAAGCATAAAAAAATGCCTTACACTTTACACTTCGTATTTTAGTCGACTAAATTCACAGTAGATTTCGTCGACTAAAATGTAAGGAAATTTCATCAACTTAAACTAGACTAAAATTAAAAGAATTTAGATGACTTAGTTTTGACTAAAACTAAAATATATTTTAGGCAAAAGACTAAAACTAAAACTAAATTAAAAAGTGCTGTCAAAATCAACACTGATCGAAATCATCCATGTAACTCTTGCATGCTGTCTATTAGGAAGTGTAAAGTCCAACACTCTCACTAAGTTTTCCATTACACTTCATTTTCAAGTTGCACATCAAAAACTGCTCTTAGAGTGCTAAGTATGCTTTGGAGCGTTCATGTGAATATGTATGCACATGTCAGTTAATATGCTTGTGTGAGTAAGTGTGTGTTTGTGTGCATGTCAGCAAATTCTTCTCACACGAATGCCAATTGGGCAACAGTAGCAAGTCCCGCTGACATGCCCTGAAAATGGCCCGAGCAGACACGTGTGTACAAACATATGTATGTATGAATACACTGGAAGACTTGGGAACCCTTCATCATGATATACAGGTCTTGGGTGTTCATATCCGACAGACATGAATGATGAAGCAAGGGCAGCAGGAATCATCTTGACAGAGGGGTCTCTGCAAGGCTGGATCAACAAGGGATCCCTGGTAACTAATATCTCCTCATACACGGGGGGGGGGGGGCCTTCAGAGAGTGCCTGCTAAGGTGTTAAATGCTCTGGCTAGCATGCAATGTTATAATATACCAAGTGAGAGGAGGAGGGGGTAATCAAGGGACGGAGGCAGAAGATGACACCAAGGTCTGACTGGAACTTATGTAATCCCATTACGTACACAGCATCCCTATTTTGACTGATGTGTTTTCCTATAATAGAGCAATTCAACTACATCATGAAAGATGTTTGTTTAAATATGTTCCCACTCTTTTCCAGAGATCATTTTCAGGAATTTTCCAGGACATTTTCTGTGAAGGTTTGACTGGTGTAACAAAACACATCTCGGCCATATTCCATGGTGTTCCTCTCTGCAGAAGTCTTATTCAAACATCTGCAGTTTTTGGTGATCACAGGTATGGTGATTTATTGATTTTTTTTTTTGATTTGTTGCCATTACTAATTTTGTTTATCAAATTCTTTATTGATTTTCGTATTGGACCTTATGAGTTTTGAGTGCAGATAAAGGAGACCAATACAGGTTTTCTGTGTCAAAACTTCAAACACGTGGCACCCCTGATATTTACTGGTGCCCTGAGTCACAAAGCCACAGACACATGTCGCACTTTTGAGGCATTTTGTCTAAAATTAAGCCACACTTAAAAAAAACACCATGAACAGGGGACAGAAGGGGCTCCGTCAACTTCATTCCTCCTGACTTCCACTCGCAAGAGCATGGCATCTTGTTTTGAAAGGCTTACAGATTCATGTAAAAAGGCACTGATAAGGGTATTACTGAACACATATCGAAGCCTCAAATTAGTTGGAACTAATCCATAACTGAAACCACCTCTCGATTCCACTTCCTGCTCTTGCATGTTAAAAATGATAAATTGGTCATGGAATATTGCAAATACGTCTGCAGATGAATGACACTTAATTTCCTCAATTTAAGTATATGACAATATTGGTATGGACATTTATGACTTAATTGTACGCCTTTGGAGAAACATTAAAGGAACACGCAAGCTGGCATGTCAACTTAAGCAACCGAGCCCAATAAGCTCACCTGTATAACATTATTCAACTCATTCAAACAAGATGCATGCATGACAGTGTCTGTCTTATGTGAAACTAGAACTAGCTCTGAGATCACAAACCACAAACACCAAGGAATTTCTGGTTTCATATACACAACATACTCTACTTGCCTGATCTTGCAACATTACCATATCCTTGAAAACAATGCTAAATACAAATGTGGATATGAATTATCACCAAAATCTAATAATTTCTTCCTTGTGCCATGACCAACTTTCCCCAAAATGTTATTAAAATCCATACATTACATTTCGAGTTATCCCATTAACAAACTAACAGGCTAACAAATACCAGCAAAGACACAACCTCCTTGGGGTAATTAGGAGAATGTTTTAATAATTTTTCAAGAAATTTGTCTTTTTCTGTCATTTTGCGTGTTTTCCATGACTTGAAATCCAGGCTTTCCAGGACATGTTGAAACCCTGTTTAAAGTTGGCAAATTAAATCACTGCAATCCATTCTGCCTGACTCAGTGCTTGAATTTATTCTTTGTCTTTTTTACTTGCTTTCTCATCTCAATCTGTCAGAAAGGCCTTGTTTCTGGTTAACTGACTCGCAGCCACACCTGGTAACTCGCTCCTGTTGTCAGCATTCCTTCCCTGAGAAATCGTCATGCCAAACCACCCAACCCTGGAGCACAGCCAACAGCGAGAGAGAGAAAAAGAGAGCAAGAGAGAAGGAGAGAGAGTGAGGGACTCAATGTCTGGCTAGCCAATTGCTGTGGAGAGCGGAGGGAACCCAGCCAATCAGGAGTAGGGTCACTTGTTTGACGAGTTTGTGATGAAAGAAAGAAACAGAGCCAGAGCCAGAGAGAGAAACACAGAAATATTGAACATGTCTTCTCCGAGAAACCAGCGCCAGACCTCGGTAAGAAGGAGAGGAAGCTTTGAAAATGCGTCGTAGAAATCGTTGACAGTTTATTGCCTTCATGGCTGACTTGTATGAGCCCCTTTTTTGAAGTAATATGCAAAGGCAAAATGGAGTAAGTTCTCGTTTGTCAGTCATGTTCCCAGGACTCTGTCCTGTCTTTGCAGAAGGATTAAATGCAACACAATCTGAACAAGAACGTGCTGAACTCAAGCCCCGATCGCTGCTTGCAAACATGGCCATCCTCTGGTTCCTATTAAAGATCATTGCTTCCATACTTGAACATCAGACTGAAATAGAGATTCCAAACCTCCAGCGATTGAGTCACAACTCTGTGGAATCAAAGGAGGATGGCTCTAGTTTGATCCTCATCTTAAAAAAAGAAAAGAGCAGAACATTCTGTGTCCTTTGACCAGGAAGTGCATGCAAATTAACCCCATGAGGAGGATGTGTTTTGTGTAAGCAAACACTAATTACGGTCCGGTCAGACGGTGAGGAAGTCTGGGGCTACTGAACCTCCAACACTGATCTACTGTAGTGTCAACAACACTGATTGAATCAGCTCACATGGTCCTAACAGGCCCCTGTGTAACAGTTTATACATAGCTTGCCACCAGACTGAGTCGACAGTATCTGTGGATTTATCATAAACTATGACAAAGGAGCTTTTCACGGGCTTCACTCCTCGAAGGACAAATAAGATATGGTAGGAAGCTTCCTCGAGCTCATCCTATCAGACACAGCGTTTCCTATCCCCTCTTCCCGTCTTTAAGTTAAAACAGGAGTTAAGAGACATAAGCCGGGCGAACATTACCTCACTCCCGTGTTTGATTTAGTGCAGATGTGAGGCAGAGCGAGGCGGGATCGTTTTTTAGGAACGTCAGAGCGAGAGGGCCCACGTTTAGGGCAGCCACTGTGTTTACATAGTTTTACCTCCCTCTCTCTCTTCCACCCCTCCTCTCTCTTTTGTCTGCCTCTCCAAGGGGCACTGTTTCACCTCTCCTCCATGGACTTTCACTGACCTGTTTTTCTTTCCCTTTTTATTACTCCACTCATTGCCCTTTTGTGGCATCCCCCCCACTCCTTTCCCCCCTCCCTCAGCTTCATATGAGTAACATTTGCACTGCTCTGTCAGTCTCGCTGCCGAAGTCATTCCTCTCTGAAACCCGGGGAGTACGAGTCATTAAGACTGGAGTGGAAAATCAGACAAAGAATTATATATTTGTGTTGCAAACTGACACGATTTAACGAGCAGCTAATTAAAATAAATCAATAGCACTGCGGCACACTCGCTCTCTCTGTCTCTCTTTTCTCTCAGATTTTCTGTCAGTAAGAACAAAGTGGAGCACTGCAGTGAGGAGTATTGTACTACTCCAGTGATGGTTTAACCCTTAAAATGTAGCAACAACTACAGCTAAACATCTTTTCTTAAACATACAGTTAAGTAAGTTGCGATAACAACCTGGTCCTGAGCTTGTTTTGTGGTAAAAATACAATAAGGCATCTTTGTGGGTTAAGCTATTTTCATCCTTGGACATCTACCAACTATAAGATACTAATGTTAGATAACAATGCAAAAAGCTGCACTGTTCAGCTGAATGTTAATCTTAAATAGGCTGGCACAGTGTAAAGTTTTTACATTATCTTACTTTTCATTTTAGAACAACTTAATAGTAATGCGCAGTTCTATTAATGTTTTCACCCTTACCATATAGCATTAACCACTGTTATTAAATAATGATGAGTAAACTGTAATGACTGAAACTAATAAAGATGCTAAACAGACAGCTTGCATTAAAATAGGGTTGTGACACTACCAGATTTTGAATTTGATATAATTCCTGTATCAAGCTTCAAGGCGATGTTATGGGTAAAAGAAAAAGAAAGCTTTAAAACACTTGGTATTCAACAGTGCTAAGGAATCAATCATTTTGACACTTCTTTTTTATTTAAATACAAATTGTTTTTGTGTTTTTACCCATGAGCTTTTGGCGGTAAAAAAATATGGTGAAAACGCCAGCAGTGGTTCTCTGACCTACACCAGCAAGACAACAACAAAGGAAACAAACATAGACATCTCTCCCCTTATTTACCCTCCCATCTAACACCTTCTCCCCTCTCCCCTCCTTGTCCAGTGAGGGGCATGTCACCCCTGGGCCTTGCAGTCCAGCAGCCTGACCCCTGCATGGCGGGCTGTGCGGCCCCAGCTGCTGACTGTCCGTCAAACACCTCCAGAGCAGCGTTGGGCCAGGAAGACCACGCTTGTTGCCCCTTTGATCCGGCAAGCAGCAGCTGCTGCTCCACACAGCAGCACTTTGTTCCTCTGTCTCTTCACCACGCTCTGTCCTACGGCACAAAAACACAGAATCCGCCGCAGAAGTGGAGGGAGAGAGAGGAGAAGAGGAAAAAAAATGTTTGGGGTTATGCTGGGGTGGAGGGGGGCTTTAAAAAAGAGAAACTTGCCCGTTTTTTCCTCACTACAACATCAACAAGCTCTGACAACGGCAGCGGGGTTTTTCTTGGCCTCGGCACAGCTCTCAGGCATCTCCGTCTTGACGATTCACCTTCCCTCCGCTTTTAAGAGATATGATAGTTATTGTTCAAATCAGCCAGGGTGAATGGAATGGACCGAGGCCAAGCCTGCCCCAGGCGTCAACACACCTGTATGAAAGACGCCTTATTGTAGCAACCCAGCGTGGCTAACCTGCCCTAGCTCTACCTGTTTTCTGATGCTTGGTAGGAGGGCAGATCATCTCATCTTTCTCTTTCAGTTTCCAAGACAGTCACCTTACATTTCCCGTTATTAACCTTCCTTTTCCTCAGAGCCTCACACCTCTGCCCTGGAATGTTTTTATTTTTGAATATCACTGCCAGATCCAGGGATTAAGGAGGGAGTTCATCCAAATCTCCTCGCTCCTCCCTTAAGACAACACCTTATTAGCTTGCATAGGTGCACACAAGTTATTCTCTGCCAGCAAAAGTGCTGAGGGACCAACAGTTCTGTTTCTCACTGTTTGAAGAGCATCTGAAAACATCTAACACGTGTCAATATTAGCCCCTTCGTCAAAGGTTCCAGCACATAGCCCATGACAGAGGCCGTCAGCGCTGGAAGGTAGCGCTCGTTCCTCAGCGTCTCACCTTTCATAGTGGGTGAGGGCTTCCTGCTTTCATGCAGGGCCAGTGAGAAATAGACCATGCTGGCAAAGCTGGCACACACTCAGAGGAGAGGAGGAAGAAAGAACGAACGCAGCTCTATCATTAACCTCGCTACCCATCAGCTCTCCTGAGATGAGTGGGTGTGCTTACATTTTCTCGCCTGTGGAGAGTGCCACCCCTATTGCTACGATTTTGGTTTTTAATCCAAAAATTCAAGGAGCTCTTTGAGTCTCGACAGTGTAAGTGGGCAACTTTGGTTACCTAGAGGGCCATACTCTTACATTCATTGCTAAAGGGCCAGATTTACAAACTGTTTCTCTTGATATGATAATTATAATTTAATAGAAGCAGCAAGTAAATAGTTTTACTCAGCGTTTATTATGCTGACAACTTTAAAAGTATTATTATTTGCATTTTGGTTTTTTTTTGCCTTTATCAAAGAGAGAGAATGAATTGGGTTTGAAAGGGGGCAAGAGAGCAGGGAAAGACTCACAGCAATGAGGCCACAAGCTGGAAATGAGCCTGACAGCTGGTATTGAATTATAATTCAGTATTGGATCTGATTTGTAAGGAAGGGCCAGGAGTAGATAAGCTCTTTGCTTCATTCTGTTCCTTCTCAAACCTGTTGTTGTGTTGACATACATGTGTATGTGCTCACTTGTTTAAACATGTTTGATGGACATGTACAGTTGTTTGGTGTACATATGTATTATTTTGCATTGACTTGGCTGTTTTTGTCGTTTGTTTGGTTGCTTGTTTGTTGTTTTACGTTTGAGACAAATAAAAAGAAAGAATGAAATACAGAACCTGGGTCACCTGCATGGGGTAACAACCCCCCATACATGGGGGTGTACAGACATAATCCAACAGGTTATCAGCCAAGGTTAAGTGGTGATTTTAAATTGGGTTTGTGCGTGAATAGTTGTTTTATTGTTTTTTTTTTGGTATGTTGGCCCTGTGATTGGCTGGAGACCAGTTTAGGTTGTACTATGCCTCTTGCCTGAAGTCAGCTGGGACAGTCTCTGACCCTCCATGACGATGTTTTGATCCAGTTCAAACAATTTCAAAGGGGTTTTCTTTTTGCATATTTTGATAAGTATAACAAAAATTGTCCATTATTGGGTCTTTAGGACTTTTGTTTTTGTTGCCATCATATCAAACAGGTACCAATTTTTTTCATTTAAACCTGAATTATACAAAAAAGTTTATAATTCTGCTTTTTTGACAACCATTTGTTGTTTCTTTAAAGAAAAAATGTCATATATATGAGCAACACAATTAACTAGAACATACTGAGCAATGACTTTTCTGATTGATCATGCACTTTTATTTTAACTCCCCCTGTACTACCTCTCCATCTCTTCCTCTTTCACCCGCACTTTTGTCTGTCTCTCTCTGCACTCCTTTCATTCTCGACCCTTTTCCCTCCTCTCTGCCTGGTAATCGAGTGAGAGAGAGAGAGATTCCCTGACTCTCTAACTACCCCCCTCCCCTTCCCTTTATTGTCAGATATCAAACAGGGCGGCTTTGTGGATTACCAGGGGAAGCTGATAATGACATGATAGAGGCGTGATATTTCAAACAAAATTGAGTGTCAATTGGCTGCATCGTCTAGGCAACACAAGTGTCTGCGCGGCAGCAGCCAGGAAGGAAATAAGGCCAATCTATTTCCTTCGCCTCATATCAAACGTCTCCTCTTCTGCCGCCTTTTATACGACGATAATGGGTTCAGCTCAAAGAAGGAGAAGAAGAAGAGGAGGGCTGCCAAGAGGGGCTCCCACTGTTGCGTCCTTACGCAACACACACGCATGCTTGGGTACACTTCTGAGCGTGAACTTAGGCTCCTGAATCTCAAATGCATTAGCTGAAATGAGAGCCAATGGGAGGTTGCAGAGGGGAAGGTGCCCCCGTTTTACCACCCAACCCTGAAAAATATATCCACGTGCCTACTCTGTCTGTCTTTAATTGGAATTTCTTTCCCCCAACTCACATTGCTGCTCTGTTTCACATGAATTCAGTGAAAATGCACAGCAGTTTGAGCAATTAAAAAGTGACACCTAAACCTCATGGATAGACTGTTGAAATACTCTAAAGCCCGGGTTTAGGTGTCATTGCACTTGGAGTCTTAAAGAGCCAGACTACAGGGTGCAGGACTCACTGTTGTGTGTGTTTGAGTGTTTGGGAAGGGATTTTCCCTCCCACTGGGATGTCATCATCTTCTCATCAGTGTGTCTCTGGCGTGTGAGTGAGTGTTTCCACCGAGCACATTTCCATGATGTGTCTGACTTGAGTGTGTTTGCATCTCACACATATTAGTGACCATGAGAGTCGCTGGTCAAATGTTGCCAGCTTGCCTCCAACTTCCCTCTTGAATAATTAATTGGAGTTTCAATTGCACATAATCGCTCTGACATACATAAGAGTGAGCACACAGGGCACGCAGACGCACGCACATACACACAGACATGTGCAAAAGAAGCAGAGTTTAGGGCAAAAACGTGCCCCAGCAGCAGGCTACAGATATAAATAGCTGTTGTTTGTGGAGGGGAGTGCTGGCAGAAGCAGCAGTGACACAGTGGAGCAGACCACAGGGACTCTGATGTGCCTGGTGGCCTGGAGCGAGCCCCCCCGCCTTTCAGATCAGCTCTACCACTGACTGTTTGCAGCTTTGACTGGCCTCCTTCATATGTGACAGCCTGAAACAAATACAGCAATCTCTGGGAGTCACAAAAGCCACATTCAATTCAGCCCAGACAGCAGAGTATGGAGCCTGAATTTTAGTCTGTGTACTGTCAGGACTGATATTCACATGAAGGGCTTAGTCATGCGCCCGAAATAAGGATGACCTCATTCTCCAGAAAACATTTTATTTTTAAAGGTAATTGTATTATTATTTGTCTACTTTAAATCAGAACTTAGCTATTTCTGGGCAATCACACTGGATTTCTGAAGCTGCTGTGGATCAGTCATGTTTAGAAAAGCTTGATGAAAAATTAAGTCCATCTATCACTGGCCAAGCTTCAACTTCTGTTGTTCAAAAATGGAGCCAATGAAGCATAGCAAAAAAACTGCAGTTCCTTAAGTGGCCACTTGAGGCTGGCTTTGAAAGTCTTCCAAGTCCCGTTGACTTGCTTGTTAAAATGCCAATTTGTACATGTTCAATATTAACTAAAAATTTGATCATTTTTATTTTGGTAATTTCAAAGAACAGTTTTAGCTGGAGGAGGCATGTTGGTGCATCTGGTAGTTTCTGAGCCTCACAACAAGAAGAAAGCTGGTTTGACTCCCCATGGTCTCTCTGTGTCTGTGAGGGTTTTCTCTGGGCACTCCAGTTTCCTCCCACAGACCTAAGAACATGCTCAGTAGGATAATTGTTGACTCTAGATTGCCCTTAGGTGTGAGTGCCAGAGTGAATTGTTTTCTTCTCTCTATGTGGCCCTGAGATTGGCTGGCAACGGGTCCAGGGTGTCCTCTTGTCCAATGTCAGCTGGGGTAGGCTCCATCCCCCCGGGACCCCGAAAGTGATAAGCGGTATATATGATGGTTGGATGGATGGATGGATGTTTTGGATGGACTAATTGAGACAACAGAAATGTTTTATACAGTCTATAGGATTTTTGATTTTCCTCTACCTATTTTTTCCCCTCTGAAAGTATCACAAGAGCACAACAGTGCAGATAAATGTCACAAGGAGGCTAAAGGAGCATGCCCTCTACCCCCACGAGGGAAAAGCCACCCTCCTTTACTGCACATGCTCACAGAATTTCCCAATTGAAACATTATCGCCAGTAATGGCAGGAATAAATATTCATAAGCCTACGACGAGAGAAGACCCCTAGATTAGGCTAATATACACTTCATTGTTCTCTCTCTCTCTCCCCCTGTATCTCTCCATCTTGTTATGCATGTTACAGAGCCGGCTAATCGCGGCTAATTCCTCTCCTCAAGCTAACTCTGATGACTTCATCAAAGTGCACGCATGAAGCGTTTATTTCTCACCTCTCCCAAATTGCAAATTACAAGGTTTGATATGCAGAAGATTTTGGGCTGTATTCCAATTAAAATTTGATTTCTCCCTTCTTACCTTTTCCCTCCCCTCTTTTTTTTTTCTGCTTGGCAGTGACTCGGCTGATATCTCATCCATAACAGGCCTGAACTGGGGCAGAGCATGGCTTAAGCAAACAAAGGGCTGTATTGATTTATAGGGTCCTCCATGATGGGCTTATTGGCCTGTATTTGAAAGCCACTGAGGGCACGGGGCCATGAATCACAGCTTCGGAAAACACACACACACACACACACACAACAGGTAAGAATAACACAGGAGCATTGTCGAGGATGTGATTACAAGCTTCTCTCTCTTTCATATCCAAAAACACTTTCATTGTGTCTTTAAGGAGGGGAATAGAGGTCAGTCAGGGTTGTTTTCTGAATATGACACCTCACAAACAAAGCAAAGATAGAAGAGTGTGCTTATTTACATTCTGTTATTGTATACCCAAACACACAGAGAGAGGGAAGGAGGGAGAGAGAGGGAATGTAAAGTGTGAAAGATAAAGACAAACAGAAAGAGTGAGAGATCGAGCATGCCTGGACAGAGAGAAAATACCTTGTAGAGGTTCACGGAGTTTAAAGAGCTCAGCCAAAGAAGGAGCTCCTGTCCTCTCTGGCTCCAAAATACACACACACACACACCCTCAAGGCCATTCTGTTACACCTGGTCACCTTTATCCTTTTTTAAGTCTCCCCCAAACACACCCATTGCCCTCCTTTGCAAAACATATACACGACGTTCATCCACCCGCACACTGCAGCAGCCCTGTGGCTAACACACAGCTCCTGCGGCTATCTCCCCTCGCAGATAAAACTAATTATTCCAAATCTACTCTGTCAGGTTGTCTGATCCTCTGGGGCCTCAGTTCAAATCCCCTTTTCTATCTTTCTCGCTCTTTCTTTTTGTCTCTCCGTCTGCCTCTTTCAGAGTCAGATGCTACAAAAAGGCTAAAAATCTGTGCCAACTGACCTCCAGAGGGAAAACATAAACAGCATGAGCAGCCAGAAAACATACACATATAGACACCTAAATGTAACAATAATTTCTAGACAATATTTTGCACAAGCATTCAATTATTTAATTCTTACATCAATTCCAACCCTGGCTTAATCAAGAGGTTATTTATTTGTGCATGTTTGTTGGTTTCATTGGTTTATATGCCTTAATTGGTGAACCCCTCAGAGCATCTTTTATTTCTAACCAGTTATACTGTAGGAACAATTACATGTGACGATTGCATGTCAATGTCTGCAAAAAAGTGTAACTTATTAGTTCAAAAATACCAAAGCAAATAAGTTGAGTTACAACCCACACGCAAGATTTATTTTAAAAAGAAAATAACCTTGGAAACCACCATAAAAAGTAAGATAATTGAAAACTGTTTAAATGCTAAAAAAGATGCACACTTTTTAATTTATGACTACACTGCTTAATTGTGAGATGAACTTTAATTACTCTTTCAGACCCTGTAGATAAATGTTGTGATGTGATGATTATTTAAAACCAATTTAATCTTGAATTTGGTAGATTTTTCTTTTAGTTCCTTCGAGAAACTTCCTGCTTTTATTGATCTTTGTCCTCCCTATGGAAAAATAATAAATAGAGGATGGGTTTTCCAATTAAAAGATTCCATCCTACTTACCTACAAAAGTTAAAATTTGAGTATTGAAACATGTCTGGAGGTTTTCTCTGCAGTGTGCTCCTACCACCAAGGCAGCGCTAGTGAGCTTTAAAAATGACTCTAGATAAATTACCAGTCTTGGTGCTGATGGTCTTGTTTGCTTTTAGTTCATTGAGACACATCAGTATTAACATCAGCCTATTTCACAACCAGTTAAAAATACCTCATAGGAGCTTTAAATAAACAACTCCAGTGAGCACGCCTGCTTCTCCAAACAACCTTACAGAAATTCTTCAAGAAACTCATGACATCACCAAGAATACAATCCAAAGGACTTATGCACCTATTCAAACGCTAGTCCTTCTGCTGGCACTTGCTGTTGGCACCCATCTTCTCCTTCAGAGTGAAATAACAGGTCCAACATGGCAGGCTTTTCCAGCTGCACGGAGAAAACCATCCATCCCAATGAGCTCTAAAGGCAAATGGAAGCTCATAAACACAGACTTGACTGTATAGACTTTGCTTTTTATCTTTCAGCAGTTCCCCCCTTTTATGAGTGAGGGAGGAAAGACAAGGGAAGATGGGAGGATGGTGGTGAGTGAGAGAGAGAGAGAGAGAAAGGTAAGGATGTGGAGGAAGGAGACAAGAGCAGGAGAAGAATAAGAATGGGGCGCAGGTTGATACGGAGGGAGAAGTGGGGTCACAAATCTTGCTGCTATTCTAGTACGTGACATCTTCGCTCGTTTGCGACTGCTCATTAACAAACAATACTGCTGTGAAATTGGTTTAATGACAAAGTAATAAAATTGCTATTCTGCTCACAGATGGCCTCAGGCACAGGGAGATTCTGGCAGGCTTACTGTGGCTGCCCGTGTGCATTAAGCTGCTTGTTCATGAAAACAGCATCCTACACTTTTCCTTCTCACTATCACTAACCACTTTTTTTTCCTCATTCTCCTCTTTTTAACTTCTTTCTCCAGCAAATGAAATAAATTAACCTACTTTCCCTCCCTTGTATTCTCCTTGAATTCTCCCTATCCCACACTCTCAACCTCTTGCTCTCTCACCCCTCTCTATTCTCCATCTCTCTCCCCCAGTTCTCACCCCTAGTGCAGAAATTACCATCTTAAAATGAGAGAGTGAAAAAAAAAAAAAAAAAAAGAAGTAGTCTCGCCCACGCAAACGCAGCTCGACTTTATTTCAAACGCGGAGCCCTTGTTATTAAACGACCCACCAATAAAACCAAGCCGTTGAGGAATAAAAGAGCCAAAAGGAGCCGAGAAGTACAAAGACCTCCCTCCTCCCATCCCTCTCTAATGCTTTCTCTCTAATGCCTCTTTCAGCTCTATCTCGCCTTGTCTGGCTTCGTCTTCGCTGGGAGAACTCCACCGCCTTGTAGAGTCTTGTAATGGGAAAACAAGTAAAATAGAAAAAAAAGAAAAAAAAATCTCATTTTTTTGTGCATGATTGCCAGACAGTGCCAATTTTTACTCAAGCAGCACCTGTTTTTCATAACTCAGCCAATTAGAGGTAGGCAGAGGGCTGCTGCATGGCTTAGCTGAGTGTCCATGCCATTGCTTTGACCCTGTGTGCCCCCAGAACCGATAAAATGTGATTAGGTGTAAGACCCTCCAATGTAATAACAGCCCTGAGATGCAATAAATGACAAACTTGATACAAATCTGCAGCGTTTAATGTAAGAATCACACAGATGTTGTAGAGTTGCCTACTGGTTTGATCGAGTATAAGTGCAACGTGACACAGCCTACACACAACTTTACCCATTTACTTGAAAGAAATACAGCTTAATTGTACTGTTCTCATGAGATGCAATTGATGTGAGCTTTGTTTCCATCCAGGGTGTAAAGCATTTTGTAACATGTACCCAGTAGCCATTAAATGGAGCCATAACGACTACAAGTGCTGGGTCGTTCAATTACAGTTTGGACAGAGAATTTGACTGTGATTCCTGACCTGTACTGATGAGGGTATACAGGATCAGTGAGAGCGCTCACGCCAGGCGTACCAAGATGTATTTCTAAATTTTCATATAAAATTGGTGGACAGCGCTCACCATTTTCTGGGAGATGAAGGTTTTCATCTCTCCACAAACATACCATGTTACAAATATAAGACATTACACATCACCTTTGTAGTAGGAAACTACTAGAACATTTGTAGAATAATGATGTCTGTGGGATTGTTACATTAAAACTTGCAGATTTGAATTATGTTTGGGGTTTATTGCATTATTATGTGGTGAGTGGGCCAGTTAGCATTAGCTCTTTAATACGGCCATGGCTTTGCTGTAAGTACAGTATGCTCTGGTGAGCAGATATTTGGATGACTGCTGAACTAAATGAGAATAAAACCTGCTACATAAGGGAGCCTGCTCTGTTCTGTTTCACTGCCAATAATGAAAATATGTTTTTCCAAACGCTTCTCTCCCTCCAAAACAGATAAAATGGGATTATTATTACAGCACCAAGAAAGCAGCCAGATCAAATGAACTTAGCTGGTAGGGGGCGTTGGTAGGGGGGCTGGCACTTGGGATCTGACAACAGAGTCAATTCTGCTAATTAACTGCCAATTAGCGGTCCCTAAATGAGAGGGATCATGATGCCTGTGTTGGCAGCGCCCCGATAGTCACTCTCTTGCTCAGTCAGACTTGCATAGACACTCATAAATACACACATAAACACACAAACACAGCCGCAACCTCTCCACACTCCAGCTGTATATTTAGAAAGCCAGGGGGGCATAAGATGGCCACTGCCCGGAGTCCCTGGTTGGAGCCAAAAAAAGCCTGACATTTCCATCTGGGTCAAAGTTAGACCAATAACCAACAACTTCAGTCAACTAGCCCACCAATGAAGAAGAACTGAAGAGACAGAAAAATTAGGAAAAGAGTAAGAAGAGGGAAAAAGGACTCCAAAAGTCTGCGTAAAATTCATATTGTAAGACTTAAATCCTTATGAAGAATGTGGAAAAACAGGCAGCTGGGCCACTTTCATAGCTTTGTGTTACATTTGGAAAATATTAGTTATTATTTTGTATTTCATAATGGACTCGCCCGCCAAAACCAGAGGATCATAAAAAAATCATAAAAATCATAAAAGCCAGTGTTCCTTCGTGTCTCATTGGACCGAGGAAGAGGGTGGAAAAAGCTTCGCTAAGTGGAGGAACAAATTTGGCTTTGGGTTTTTCGCTCTCTTGTTCTGAGATTTTTTACAAATAAATGTATTTGAGCGTTACTAACAATCTGCATGTGAACCTGTGGACTCTGCTGGATGAATTAAAGTCTGAGAAGTCTGAAGGGGAGAGTGAAGCGAGAGGGGAAAATGAGGATCTGAGAGGAGAACATGCAGTGAAGAGGGCTGCAGAGGAGTCAATGTAGAGCTAGCTAAACTCGTTTATCTACATGCTGCCCTACAGCAAGATGCAATCTGGGAGGAGAACTTAGATTATATGTAGATGGGCTTAAGCTGAAAAGGCTTAAGTTTAAAACTGGGGTATCCTTTGAGCCTTTTCGTCAGAATTTCAAAATTAAATCCGCTATTTACATGCTGCAAATTTTAAACCTTATTTAGAGTATTTGTCTGATTTTCAGTCAAAAATACCTCATAACACTGAGAAGAAGCCACAAAGCCATGAAGACACAAAACAAAGCCCCATATTGCTTGTAAAAACACTGGCTAAGCAAGCACTTGCTAAGTGTCTTAAGCTGTACTGCTGGGATGCCAGTGCTTCACAGATGGAGTTAGTCATCTCTTAACTGTGAAGGTTGGAGACTCACCTGCAATCCCATGTGTCCTTAGGTAAGGCACGGTATGAAATTAATTGTTTTTCATTGAAAGACAGTTGACATGATAAGTGTATCCTGCCTTGTTACAAGTATATTGAGGCTTTATTTTGCTTTTAGAACAATGGTAATCATAAGGACTTTCACATGAATGTGGCCTCTCAGTGAAATTAGATGTTTTAAATGACAAATTAAATGTACAATATATAAACTCTGCGACAGACAAACAAAAGAAAGAAAAAAAGAATTGACATCAAGGGCAGCTGACAGACCGCAAATACATTTTGAGCATTGGGATGCCAAAAGCAGGGTTGCTGCAAACATTTAAACAATATGTTTAACTTCTTTAAAGACCCAAACCAAGAAAAGTAGTGTCCTTTCTTTTGCACTGGATAGCATTGCTGCATTTCAGACTTAATGTGGGGCAAAACAGCTTAAATTTTGCAATGTCTCAAGTTTAAGGTATGTATAAGGTAGCCTCATAACAGTATTTTTTGGTAAACCTACAAGTTGTAAAGTTGTAAAGCCAGAGTTTCTTTTGTTTGCATTTCATCATCTTTTTTCTTCTCTTCAGCTCTAAGTATTTAAATGCATGGGCTACATAATTTGTTGCAATTATTGATGAAAAAGCTATTGAAAATGCTGTAATTTTCCACATATATGACTAGATTTCCCAATAAAGAATGATAAAAAAAAAATCATTATTTGCCAATAAGAAAGCCTTAAAAGTATTCAGACAACTGAAGTGCCACCTAGAATTCAAGACTACTATTTTAAAAAAGTTTATGTCTTCTAAATTTTAACTTTTAAGATCTGCAAGGACCCTGACCTAAAGGTGTTTATTTCCCTGGTGAGTACAGATTCTCATTACAAAAAAGAAAAACAATCAGTGCACCCTGTTTCGCCTTGAACGACTGCAGAGATTGAGCTTATTTCATCTCCTCAGTGGGCACAGGCCGCTTGGCGCCGTCGTCTGGCGGATATCCTTCCCTTATCATGTGACCTGTGCTCCGACAGGGGGCAAAGGTTGGCTGTGATCCGCCCCTGTGTCTTAATAACTCACTCATTGTATTCCTTTCTGCCGCTAATTAGAGCCTCTCCCCTGTGTGTGTGTGTGTGTGTGTGTGTGTGTGTGTGCATGTCTCTGCATGTGTGTATGTGTCCTTGCATGTATTCCCCCCTGGGCTGTAGAGAAGAGGCAGCGAGGTAAAAATAGAGTGTGGCTTATTGCCCTCTTTATTGTTATTAGTGCTCCAGTGGCACAGCAGTCAGTCATCATAGATGCCAAGAACTGACATATTCTCTCTCTCTCCCTCTCTCACTCCCTCTCTCGTGGAAATGACCAACCGGCTGCCTCCGAGATGAGCGAATAATGAGGGGACGATTTCCTTCCTTTTTTTAGACGTTGTTTCTCTCACTCATCTGTCATCCGCGTCATTTCTCAGGCCCATGTAATAATCCTGCGTGTTCTGTTCGCTCTGTGTGTATGTGTGCAGTTTGTTGCAGTGTGCGTTTATGGCGGTGAGCGAGGCCGCATCGTGCTGGGTTCTGGCGCTGACACATGAAAGGAATTGGTCAGGCCCCATTTAGCCCAGACTGATAGCGGGGACAACAGGAGGGGTGCTGAGGCAGGCAAAAAAACGCCTGGCAGATACTGTAAACTCCTTCCTCTCCAAGAATAGACACCTGCCGTCTCACCTACTTTTCTTTATCCCAGAATGCCTTGTGTGACATGGCCCTCACCTTTTTCTAACACAATCTTAAACAAATGCAATCACATGTGGGACCACTCCCCCAGCTTCTGTTAGCATGACGCCAGTTGTCTCAGGGTAAACATGCCACTTAATGGTCAACTAATGGCGTCCTGACACACTGTATACACACATTACATCTCCTGCACATACAGAGTAAGCGCGAGGTTCCATTAGTTTTTATGTGCATTATATACTCACACACAATTAACAGGATAATCAGGTCCTCCTCCTCATCTGTTCAACACTAAGGAACTAAGATTGTGGACTTTAACCTTTTCCTTTGCTGCTTATTAGCATCACACTGCTAATGGGCTGTGGGTTACAAGCAGGTGAAGCTAACAGCTAATGATGCTGACTACATATAGGGGAGAATGAAGCTTCTTCTGTGGTAAGGTTGTCATAATGCTTTTTCATGCCATCCATTTTTAGGAATACAATCTACGTAAGGTTATTGGTCGATGCTACCAGGCAGTGCAGAAGTCTAAAAAATGTTGTCCTGTTGCTGGGTGTCAGAATAGAAGGATTCACAGTAAATGGCAGAAATGAAGCTAGTCAGCTCCTGTCTGTCAAGCAACACTCTGAATCCCATAAAATAAATTGTCCAAAATTGTCTTGAGGATTGTTTAGCCTGCTCACTAAAAAACTTGACATGGTTTACAAACACACAAGGGATCTATATTTCACGTGGTTTCTTTCTTTTTTTTTTTTAAACAGGGATGTCCAATTTTTGTCAATGAGAGCAACATAGTGAAAAATAAAAGCATGAATGGGTCACTTTGATTTATCTCACCCCTAGTGTGTACAAAGTGGGAACCTGGGTGGCAAATTAGACTTAGGGGAGGTCAGTTGGCTACCACTGGGTCCATCCCTGATCAGTATGAGAATAATGCTCCATGCAAAAAGGGGAGAAACTGACTGTTCCTCCTTCTGTTCGGACAAAAGACAAGAGCAAACTGCACAATGCTGCCAGTCGTTTTAAATGTGTTGGCACATTAAGATATCCTGCACAAAATGCTGTTTAAGTCTAACCTTGATGCAGAACACACAGTATAGAAAATAAAAAAGAACCATGCCCCATGCCGTAGTTTGGACACCCCTGTTCTATAACATCCGTACATTAGTAAAGTACACTAACAGAAGCAGAAGAAATGAAGCAGCAAACATGGCCAACAGTGCTGACGGGATTGAGAAGTAGTATTTTTGGAGCACAGCTGAGACAAGTTTCTTTCTCAAAACACAAATAACCTTAGTCTCTCAGACAAAAGACAAAATAGAAATGTCAAAAAATCTTAGAGGATTCACAAAAATGGCAAAAGTGGAACAGATGAGCAGGAAATCAGTAAGACTAAACAACACTAGTGAGTCACAGCCAGGGATTTGTCCATATTTTGATGCTCCTGAAAACAGGGAGTTTAAGTATCGTGTCATGTACCTCTTGAAACTATAAACAGAATCAAGTAAAATCTTTTTATTCCAGTTTTCCAGATAACACATCATCAAAGTTCATGAAACACATTAAATCTCATTATCACCAATTATCAACCAAATAATTCCCAGTTACTGATTATGAAACAGACTCAATGTAAAGGAGTTCACCCAGAGCCTTGGGCATGTTCTTTTGTTGCTTTGGCTTTAAAAGACGTATCCCTGTTTGATTTTTTTACTAGTATCATATCAAGGTATGAAACTGTGATACTGCAACAACTTTTGTTTTGTTTTGTTGGCATACGGGTGAGCTACAGGTAAACATAAAGGGAGGTGCAAGTTGGAGAGGATGGTCTGACGGGGTAAGTTTAAAAGAGAGAGAGAGACCATCATGCACTGTCTATTGACTATCGCACAGAGCACCCTTGTGCCCTCGCTGGGCTGCGATTGTGCCGGCGGACAAAGCCCTGATTCAGCACATCCTTTCCCCGAGGGAGAGCTCTGGAAACCGAAGACGGCGGCATACACCCCCCCTCCCTCACTCATCCTCTCCTTCTGTCTTTCCCCTACCTCTGTCTCTATCTCCCTCACCCTCTCTTTCTCTCTCTTTGGCCAGTAACATGGCAGCGGTCGTGCATCAAAGGGAATCGCAGAACAATGCAAGGGGCCAGCCAGGAATTTGAAGAGCTTTTTTTTCAAGGAAACAAGAATTTCATACAGTGGAGTATGGCTGTCACCATACCAGACCTCAAACTTCCGAAAATCAAACCATGTCAATAGTTGTTTGACATGCCATGAGATGGTACAAGTAAAAATCATGGGATTTTAAAAGATAGATGATTTGGCACAATATCCTTGTCAAAATCAAAGCATGTCAGTTATGTTTATTTTGATACAACAAAAAAACTAGATGTACTAGACACCCAATAACTACCAATTTCTTGTGTCTAATGACCAAAAAATGCTTGCAAACACCTGTGCGTTGTTTTAATTGCTATGATACGATGGTATTCATATCAGTCATATTTTATACCAAATATTAAAGAACTAGAATTATGACAATCCCTTGCAAACTTCTGGCTTTTGGCCACAAATAGACCTTTTTGCAGCCTTTACTTCCTTATGACATCAGGTAAAACATAGCAAAACTAGGGGCAATCATGAACTGTGACCATGGGCTACCAGCATGTACAGCGACATTTGATTGTTTTTTTGTGAAAAAATAAAGGTGAAAAGCTATTAGAGAGTGCTGCCAGCCTCTAAGCTCATAGCCAATCAGCCCTACATTTATTCATGAAAGTGTGCATCACATAAGGGAACAAAATGAGGCATAAACTACATGCCATCACTGAAAATGTATGGGTGAAGCAAAGTCACTTTACATCCAAATCTCCAAAACAGATTTTAATCCATGTTAATGCATGTAACAGTTTAATGACAAGGAGAAATGGTAATGGCTAAAGTTGGAATTTAGTCAGTGTGTTCCCATTTAGCAGTGTTAACTTGACTTTTTCAGGTACCACTCTTGGTCTCAGAAAGTACATGACCTCACATATTCAGAAAGACCCAAAGTATAGTATGCAACTGTCAAGGTCAAGCTAAAAACAACTTGCTAGCCAGCACTGGCTAACGTGTTTTGTGGATTGTCTTGTCCCCGACCGGGCCTTAACAAATTAAAAAACATCACACTGAAAAGGGTCTTTAGTACCATGAGCTAGATATTTTTCAGCTATTAGGTATTTTTATAAAATCCAACATTACAATAACAGAGACCATACTTTTTTAAAATATATGTGATAGACCTCAGGGCACATTCTGTCATAACCTTGGTAGATAAACACTACTGGAACCAAATACCAATAATAAAATCAGGCAAACTACCCAAAGGGAAGCAGCAATTTACCTTCCAGCATGGTGAAATGCTAAAAACAGGAAGAAATGTTCTATTACTCATTTCTCCTTGGCATTTGAATTGCTGAAAATTACCCAAAAGTGCACCACAGATACAGTAGCTAAACTCTAAGCCCCTCTAATGAGTTTATTTGTGAAAAGTGATTACTGGTTTACACGCCTGGTACAGCATTAATACACATTAATACACATTAACCACCTATACAAGTATCCTTGTTTTTCATGAGGTTGTTACCCTGTACGAGATTCTCCGAGACCTCTTTATAAATGGATCTGAGGCATTTCAGCGCCAGGCTTGGATTTCATGGCCTCCGAGATGGCAGCGTCTCTTCCTATATCTATCTCTGTCTGCGTCTATTTCCCTCTCTCTCTCTGTCTCCTCGCAGGTTTGTCGACTATTTCTGCATTAATCACCATGACACAGGCAAGGCAACTCAATTTTCTGCTCCTGTAGGTAAGGTGCGTGGCGTCCCGAAACGGCGGCACGAGGCATGAAACAGGCAAAGCGGGGGCTAATCTTTGGTTACTGGTGTAATTGAAATGCTATCCACACTGTAGGGTGCATTAAAGTCTGATAACAGCAGTTCCTGTGGCCAATTTAAGTAGCTTGACTTCCCCTGGCTAGGAGGGAATAAAGAAAAGGGTGAGAAAGAGAGAGAGAGGGAAGGTAGAGGGAGAGAGGGAGTGCGTCAGAATGGGTGGGGAGGGGGTTAGGACGGCGAGGGTGGGGGCTGATAGATAAGGCCGACAAACCAGGCTAATTCTCCAGGCATGTTTCTCATTGTGATCCAGGAAAAATGAGAAAAAAATGTATCGTGGAAAAACCAAAAAATCAATTGACCCTCGGGTGGCTTGTCAGGCTGTGAGTCTGATAAACCTAAAAGCTTCGTTAATGTCGGCCCGCCTGTACCCAACAGATAGAGCACTTTGTAAATGAACCGGCTTTGATAAATATATTAAGGAAAGCTGTGAATAAAAGGCGCAGACTTGTCATTTGTAAATAGAACCCCCACTACATGGAATTAGAATGATAAAATGGGGCTCCATATAATTAAGTTTGTGTAAGACCTGAAATCCGTGCAAATACCTTGCCGGAAATTTGAAAGGAAGCTGTCAGTTCAATTAATCTGAACATCACCCTGAGAATGTACTGAACAAAATTAAGCCTCAGATAAAACCTGGGCTAGTATTTTGATAAGTAATTCCTGTATCATTTCTTTGCTTCTGTGATCATTTTATTTAATCCACCACCCCCAGTTATGTGCTAAGCCATCTACAAAGGCCCTGCTGGCCAGGCCACCGAAACCTTAATCCACCATATAGCTTTCGTGGAGAACAGGGGAGGGGGTGGAAGCCAGGTTTTTTTGCCTTTTGTGGGGGCACCAATGGCAATGCTAGCTAGGTATGGATTTTTAGGAACGGAGGAGTAGGGTGGGATGGGGTGGGTTCAGGGTAGCTCCCTTAAATATATCATGTGTGTCTCACCACAAAGGCTGTTTCGATAACAGCGGAACATCCTGCTAGCTTACAAGGTTTTCAGTGTGTGTAATGCGTGCACCGGAAAAGGATGTACATAAACGGTTTTCACACTTGGCAGCAGAAAAAGGGGAGGCGAAGGCTGTTTTGAAAATGAAAAGGCAAAAACGATGCTGGTAGTGGAGATATGGCGAGCGGAAATCTTGACTCACCAGTTGTTTACTTGTAGGATGGTGAGGCCCGTGTCCTGGGCTAGCTGCTTCTTCTGCTCTTCAGACGGGTACGGGTGCTGAAACAGGAAAATAGAAAGAGAATTACAATCGAGTCCACAATCATCAAACAAAGAAAGTACCCACATTGGACTAAGATGGTAGATAGGGGCCATTATGACAATTTGACAAAAAGAAATGGGAAACTGTTTTGAAAAAAATGGAAAACAACAAGCTCTGCTCTCTTATAAGAATTTTATTGGAAAAATGGATCTCTTCAGGTTTAAAATCCTGTTCACGCAAACAGACTTTTGGAGATGGTGTGGAGCTAAAGAGATGGTTCCCAACTGTAACAGCCAATCAGTTACAATTTACAAAGCACTGGAGGCAAATCAACAAGTTTTATTTTGCTCTACCAAACAGAATTAGAAAAACTCCAGTTGAAAAGGATCGGTAAAACCCTCAGATCAAAAATGACCAGCTGATGTTTTCTTGCAATGTATTGGCAATTGCAGATTTCTGATTTATGATATCTCATTCAAATTCAGATTTTTTTCTTACTGTATATTTTAAGAAATTGTAGTTTTTGTATCATTACTCCAAGTCTTCATAAGTGGATTGAAACTGAGCCACACAGATTTTCTATGGAAAACTGTGGGAATGTTTGATTCTTTTGAACTGTGGCTATCAGACACGTATTGACTGTCTAACCAGAAAGATAACAAACAGAGGTATCCCCTCTCAGAGATATCACTGTACACTACAAGGCTGGAACATGTATTATTTTCATGCACGTTCATGAATCAGGTTGCAACCTCCTGGGTTGAAAAATAAAGCCAGCACACAAGAATTCAAGGTAATAGCTCATGACTGTGTCTTCACATGTCCTTTTGGTTTTAAGGACATCAGAAATGCATAATTACAGGCACCACTGACATATTAACCCCTGCCTGTTGTAGCTGTTTGTCATGGAGCTGAAGACCCACCTCAGCTCTAACATTTTTACCTGTTTAATGGTTTAACATAGGATAATTTGAAAGTACCTTATCCTGTACTAGCAAACAACATAAAGTGTTAGCTTATTTGAAAATAAGCTAACACTATATAGTTAGCTAGGTTAGCTAACATAACAGTATGTATTGAGTGAGGATAGACTAAAAAATAAAATAAACAGTACAAGTGAAAATTGTTTACAGGAATGACAAAAACTGCAACTCCAGACGAAAAAAGCCAGAATCACAAAATGATGAGTCAAATTCATGAAAAGCGATGGCCAGGTTAAAAAAATTGTAAGTCAGATTAACATCAATTGTTAGCCAAAAGGACAAATATTATTAGCAGGAAAAAATATAACAGCATGACAAAATTGTTAGCCAGAATGACAAATATTGTTGGCGAAAATATGAAAAAAGACATTTAGCAGAATGACAAAAGCAATAAGCTGTAATGATAACTATTTTTTTGCAAAAATGACAGAATCTGAAAACCAAAATAGCAAAAAAAGTTAAATAATTTTGCCAAAATGAGGAAAACTGATAGCTTGCTTCACAAAAATTTGATGACTAAGATAACAAAAATATTCTTAACCAGAATGAATGAAATATTGTTGGCCAAAATGCAAAAAAAATATTATCCAGACTGACAAAAAAATAACAGCCAGATTGAGAAAGACTGATAGCCAGAACAACAAAAATTGGTATCAAGAATGACAAAGTTTGTTGGCTTACATTACAGAAATTGCACATAAATGCTGATTGTCCTGACCCTAAATCAATGTGATGATTAGGTGAAAGCACATAGATGCAACTTAAATTGAAAATTGAAAGAAACGGATCATACAGTACGTTTCCACTTCAAATCCGGACTTTCAGAAGACCTTTTGGTCTATTAATAGCGTGGCTCTGAGTACTGTTCAATTTTTTTTTCTCTTGTCACATCAAGCTTGTAAAGTCTTCATGTCCATGTTACCTCATATGCAAAGTTGCATCACATATTAAAAAAAGGAGCGAGGGCGGGTGGGAGACACATGAGCGCTTCAGAAATACACATGAACATAAATATTCACGAATGTAAAACGCTCACAAAGGGAACACATGCTCTGAGTCAGGTTCCTGGCTGTTGCCCATTACTGTATGTATTCAATATGTTCTCGGGTTTGTTGCATTGTGTAACCCAAGACTGCACCTTCTCCTGACCTCCACCCAACCCTGCCCCTCCCTTTTGCACAGTATAGACATTCAGAGCGTACACGTGTCCACCCACACACACACAAAAACACACACACACACAAACAGACGATTGAGCGCTAAACCTGTCAGAGCTGGCCGAACAAGTTTGTCAAAACTGTCAACTGTGATAACCCCCTTCTCTCATAACCCCACCCCACCCACACACAAACAACATATAGCGTACATATGCTCCGTACACTCACACTCTTCCTGAGGATCCTTTTATAATACCGTAGCAGCAGAATGAGTGGGAGCAGATTTACAGCGAATACATTTATCTTTCCTTGAATGTCTGACATGCATCCTGGTTGGTAGCTCTTTCATAGAGAGCAACTGAATACAAGCTAATGTTAAAAGAACAGAATGCTGTGAAATCTCCTCCACAAGGCCCAGCCAAGATTTTACCTGAAAATGCAATTCTGCGACCTGGGCTGCAATGATACTATTTGTGTCAGGTCCAATCTGGAGAACATGGGCTGATATAAATGGCA
Source organism: Cetoscarus ocellatus (assembly GCA_037902135.1). NCBI lineage: Eukaryota > Metazoa > Chordata > Actinopteri > Labriformes > Labridae > Cetoscarus > Cetoscarus ocellatus. Next base: position 155,838 of record JBAMNC010001356.1, on the reverse strand, counting down.
GACCTTGGGCTGCTTCTCTCCCCCTGGGCTTGCTATGAAGCATGACAAAACAACAGTGATCGCTGGTGACAGATGTCTTTAAGGGCCAGATTAGGAGTCGGGGCGCACGCAAACGAAACAAATGAGACACTATGAGTTTCATTCGGGCAGCATGCGTGCACACAGCGAGGCAGAAATACACACAGGCACAAATATTCAGACATACAGGGGTGAAAAGTAACTCAGTTTTTAGTCAGTACATTTACTTGAGTAATTTTTGGAGGAGTACAGTACTTCGGGACATTCCACATAACATCTGAGCACTGCCTGCCGTAAGAATGAAAAACTAATCCAATCAAAGCTTCCCATCAATTACTGTTGTCACGAAACCATAATTTTAACTTCTGTTCTGACACCAAGTCTATCATAACATAGGATTAGGCAGAAAAACGGTAATACTGTATCCCACGGCTAACAAAATATCACTCAAATTGCTGTAATAAAAAAATCTGTTGTCTAATTTGTGCGTGTTTATTCTACCTGGAGAGTGTGTCAGATTTCAACAGCGTGTTTAAAGATGTCACCAAAGTGATGACAATTCACCCGCAAACAATGTAAATCTAATTTCTCAAACAAATATCTTGTCAAAACAGAAGACTTACTGTTTATAAGGCCTCACACTATTTTGTCACGGTATGGCACCTCTCCTAAAGTCATATTGTATCACACACTGTTTTGGATTTATAATTATGTACAATTTAAATCGCTTTAAACAAAGGGGTGAATCAGTTATGAGAAACTATCTTTAGTTTATTTTAGTAAATAAAAGGTGCTGGAGGCTGCAGCAGTTACTTTTGGGCAAGAGAGAAAAGGAATGGACATTGTGTCAATGCAGAGAAAGAGAAAAAAGAAACAAAACTCTACTTATTCATCCCTCCTACACAACTTTGTTTATCAAAAAGTGTGTGAACAACACTGCAAACACAATCACCTCTGCTAATGGATGCTCACTGTTTTTGTTTTCCTTCAGGAAAAGAAGTATTGATGGATTAAATTGGACCTCTGTAGATATGTGGGAACACTCGTGAATTTAGTTGAACCACCTGTTAAAAATTCTCACTAAGGTTTTATTGTATTTGATAAAAGACTGCAGCATGAAATGCCTCTAAAGACAAATACAATGAGTGCCTTACCTAGTGCCTGTAGAGACAGGCATCAGCAAACACGTGAAAAGATCTGCCCTGATACTGCAGGAACATTATGATTGACAGTACTGAAAATTATGTTGAGCTCAAATACTACCACAGTACTTTACACTAAATAGTCCTGGTTCAGTTCTCTGGATCGGATGGATCAGTAACATGATGTCCACAAGGGTTGGTTGCACTTTGGTATGGACGGTTAGTTAACAACATGAAGTGTAAAACTGCAAACACAACTAGAAGTAATCAGAGAGCAAAAACCTCTGCCAAGGCATTTTTAACAGTCTTAGCTGAGTGATTATTGAACATGTGGAAACTGCTCTATCTCATAATGTTTACAAACCCTGAAAACGATTCCTGGATTTACTTCTTCATTAAGCCACAACCAACATCTCCTGAGAATGTCATCCAAAACTACTGAGAGCTTTTTGAGTTATCTTGCTAAAAACGTCATTATGTTTTAGACATATATCAGGGGAAAATGTTAATGTATGTTCATATAATAGGCATTTTAATTAGGGCAAATACAGTGTGCTTGTGTTTAACTCTCAGTTAAGTAGTCACTTATTTCATGTTATTTCAAACATAAGGACAAAATGCTACTCTGTGGTTATATCATACCATTTGGATAAAATGTTCTGAATACTCTAATGTTCTGTGCCACACTTATGACTGGTTAACTCATCACACTCCAGCTGTTGCCTCTTTTGAATGGCAGTGGAAAGTGTACTCAAAATCATCAGTGCCATTAAATAAAACATTTGTAAAGAGTGAAATTTTCCTGAAGTGACTGTACTTGTCTTGAGTAAACTATTTCTCTACTTCTCCACCCCTGGAGACATGACACCTGAAGATCATAGCCCACAAAAATACCTTTTTAAAAAAGTGACACTTAAATCCTCCTCTGGTTTCAAGCTCCATTAACACACATTCTACCCCCTCAAGGAAAACACCTTCAGCTCCATGACTTAAACCCTTTTCCCAGCTCTATTCCTTCTCCACACTCACTGAGAAAGCAAATTTCATAAAGCCTGGTAACGTCTGCCTGCCTTGGCTTAATTGAATTCAATTCTAACATGAAATGATAACAGTTGCTCAAGAACTATTTTCTCATTTGCGGCTGAAATAATGGATGTAAGGGAGGTTTCATATCAGCAACAGAGGGTGATTTCTCCTTTCAGGTGGCATTGTCTCTCTAAATGTGGTCTGTTTTAATTAAAGGAGAGGTGAAAAAATGGTCGGAGGAATGTGCTCAATTAATAACAAACAAGGCTGAGATTGGACAAATAATGAGTCCTGGTAGAGGGGAATTAATCTGATTTGTACTTGTGTACCTTTTAATATGCTAAAATCATTAACAAAGGAAAGATGATAAAGCTTGCATAGGAATACATTTTTGATTGCCTGGTGCTGACATTTTCTTGGCATAGGAAGACGCTGCTGTATCTTTCTCAAAGTGTGTGTGCGTGTTTGAGTGTGTGTTTATGTGTGTGCAACAGTGATAACTTTGGCCACTACTCTGGATTTAGTCTTAGTTTTCACATGAAAACTGTGTATTAGATTTAGAAACATCAGTCATTTTTGTCCTCTAAAGTTTTCATCTAGTTTTAGTTTGTGTGTGGAGTATTTCAGAAGTTTTGTTTCTACTAAAGGGATAATGGTGGTCACTGTTATGCTTTTTCAAGTTTTACTTAATCAATTTGCTCTTGGAATCTGGATCTTTACATTATTTTCATCTAGTATCATCTCATTTTTTGTCTTGAAAAAAGGGTAGTCAATTTTCCATTATGCTTGTACTGCATGAATGGGTGTGTAAACATATCAAAAGAAGAGATGCGCACACTAACATCCTAATGTAAGTCTGTGTAATAAAGGCACTACCTCCTGTCCCTCCTCTTTTGCTTCCTTAGCATCTTCACATTAGCTCTGACCTCTTTCCCCATCAGAAGCACGCTCATAAATATAACCCTACACACTCCCTCCTACTCAGTTTTTCTTCACAAATACACAAATTGAGATGGAGTTCAAGATGATGTGGAGTGGAGGGGTGTTGGAAGAGGGAGCAGTCTAAATTGGAAATGGGGAGTGGGTCATCTACATTGTATTAAGGCTTCCTCAGCCTCTCAGGCCCGGACCCGGTCATCAATCGCCGACTGTCAGCTGGAGCGCGCTTTAGCTCGGTGATAAATACATGGGCCATCGGCATAGCTCGTCCAGCAGCCACCACGTAATGAATGGTTTGAACAAACAAGAAAGATGTCTCATCAAGGAGAGTGGGGACGTTAAAGCCCCCCTCACACACAAAACCCCTGAGTAAGGAGATTTAGCCAGACCACAAAGACACAACACTAAAAAAATCCTATTTGGTTGAGCTCATATCCCTCCAAGCACTGCACTCAGCCCCAGAACCCTCAGCTCGCCCTCATGTCGGGCTTGATCATCCTCTGCTGCACCAGTGCATGTATATACACTGACTAGGGCCGGGAAATGTATTGAGTTACTAGGATAAGACAATGCATTTTAAATGAAATACAGGGTAAAACATTATTAGTTAGATCAAGTGACTTGACATGACTGGACAGAGTTAATTAAAGGCATGATACCAGGCAAAATGGTTACTAAAACACTGTCAACAGCACAAATCACAATGATACGCTTTTCTATTTGAAATGTTTCAGCTGAATCTTTTATAGATCTTCAAGAAGCCTTGGAGTTATTAGTTGAAATTAATGTGATATTGATCACTGCTTGATACCATGGTACCAAGAACGGATTTAAAGTCTCAAAAACTGCAGAAGCACTCATGCAAAATGACTAAGTTTCACAAAATTATTGGCAAAATTTGAACTTTTTTTGCGGTGTTAAAAAATATAGAATCTTTATGAACTTCATATATATTTTTCACCAAAAGAAAGAAATAACTGTCACATTCACAACATGCATGTGGTGCATAGAAATAAACCACAAGGCTACTGGCAACTCCAGCTGACCTTTTTTCACAAACTAAACACAGGAATCAGTGTGCCTTGGACTCTTATTTTTGTACTTATGGCAAGAAAAGGGCATTAGTATTGTTTGATTTTAATTTTAGGGTTATAAATATGATCATTAACTCATTTACAATTTTGAAACACATTGTGAAAAAGGCATAGAAAGTTTTGACAGCCTAAATATATGAAAATGTTGCAAAATTTTTGTACAACTTGTACTGTGTAGGAGACTGTTCACAATATTTGATCATTAAAAGCAAAAGAATGTCAAATAATGGTTGTCCAGGACTTCTGTTTTTATCGTCATGGTATGAAACTGGTATCAATATGGTTTTCTTTTTACCAGTGTATATATCTAACTTTTTAATTCTGGTATTGTAACAACTGTTTGGTATTTCTTCACAAACATATGTATTATCATATAGCAATACACACAAAATATTGAGACTTAATTTTGGCTCCAATATTCCCAGCCCTAGCACAGACAAAAACACACACAACAAAACATACACAGCAAATGCCTCCTTTCCTCGACTCCCTCTCTCGCTTAACCCCCTCCCGTCACACTCGCGCACACTTTTTATAGCTGTGACTGCAGGCCACCCACACTTTACGCTGTGGCAGCTTTCCTCAAAGCATGGTGAATTCTCAGCTACAGAAAATGGTGTATGGTGGGCAGCACTGGCAACACACACACACACATATGCACACAGGACCATGAGAAGTGAGTCGGCATGGTGGGCCTTGTGGTTACAAGGCTGCAGCAGCCGTGAAATTGGAGAACGGCTGTTTAGACCTCTGAGTAACCTCTTGATGTTAATTGCCTCGGTCAAAAAAATATGAAACTAAATCACCCAATAGGTAAAAATAAGTGTAATGAAATGCACTCAAACTGCTAAATAACAATCATAAGATAGCTAGAAGAGAGCTCAAACCTCCACAAAGGCATTTTTGGACACTGTTAGCCAAGCCGGTAGCGAGAGTGTGGAAAACTGTCCTAACATGGAATATTAACAAATCACTAAAAAAAATCCTGGATTCACATCTGGATTTGTAACACCACCAAAATCTGATTGCTTCTATCTTGTAACATAACCAATATTTCCTGAAAATTTAACCAGAATCTGTTGAGGACATTTACAGTCGTAAGCAAAAACGTGGAAACTGCCTTATCTCGCCATGTTAACAAATCCTTGAAAAATTTCCTGGATCCACATCTGGATTCACAGCCCCACCAAAATCTTATCACTTCTTCCTTGGGCCATGACTAACATTTCCTGAACATATTATCACATTATGTATGTAATTTTTGGAGTTATCCTGTTCACAAACTAACAAAACAAACCAAAACCAACAAACACCAGTAACAAGGTAGGTAGGAGGTAATAAAGTTGAACAGTTTCTTCCTGGAGATGTCCTTCTGTACCCTCAGGAGACGGTATGACATGCTTATTTAATGGATGAAACACAAACACAGAGCAAGATCAAAGATGGTATTGATAATCTCCCCCACTAGCTTTGGCTCCGCTCAATATGTTCAGTTACAAACACCAAGGCCAATATCCTTAAAAGAGGATTGACCGCAAAACGTAAAACAGCCGGTCTATAAATAATTAGAGCCAGAAATGAGCAGCCTCAATTTGCCGCGTGCGATCGAAACGGCTCTGTTAATTATGCCTGAGCCTGTTAATGGTCGCCGCTGTGCACTTTTCCTGATGCACATGTTGTAGTCCAATTCTAATCTGACCTGGAAATGTGCAGCCAAACAGCAAATCAACACAAACACATAAACACAGGTGGATTGCTCTCTGCCAGTCAGCAGGGATTGAGCTGTGTGTGCATATGTGTGTGTGTCTATGTGTGCATGAGCGACTGCTGGCTAAATTACAGGGTGTGATGCTCTCTGTGCTCTCCGATAGCGCTGGATGTAATGGCCCCTGTGGTTGCAGAACATTACAAGCTAAAGGTAGCTCCATCATCCGCTGCGCACGCTCCTTAAACCCCCCCTGAGCCCAGCTTGGCGTTTCCCTCCGTACACAATAACCACATCTACGGGCTGGACACACTCTCAGCTTCACGCCACACACACCTTTCTCTCCCATCCACACTCCCTCAACATCTAGCTTCCCCATACATCACATTCATACTCTCCTGACACCTATTTGCTGCCGTCGTCAAATCCCACAGCCCGATCATTATCCCAGCAGCTCCATTCTCAAACCCCCTCTCTCCTCCACCCCTGCCCGCTGCTTCGCCCGACCTGCAGCCCCCTTCGCCTGAGAGGGCTGGCGGACCCCATTGATGAATGACATCATCAGCGTGTGACATGAGTTATAGAGCCAGGTCGCGAGGTTGCAGTGGCTTGCAAAACCTATTCCATGCTAATGACTCCCAGGAAATCACAGGCCATTGGCTGTTTACCCCATGGTAGTCATGGCAACACAGGGGATCTGCTGATCATGATTGGTGGGGTTGAGCCCTAGCATTTTTTTTTTTATAACTTGAACTGGGTTATTAAATAGTTTGCATATTAATCGTTTTTTGTTTTATAGTGAGTACAGATTGCTTCAAAGCTCCTGTGATTAGAATGGACTTTGGCATCATGCATGGAGCATCTGATGAGGTTCATTCTGTATTAACACATCTGTTGTGTTTTTATTTATTTTGTATGTTTGTTTGTCTGGTTTTATAGTTTTTATAGACTGCATTAAAGCTCCTGTGAGTAATTTTTGGTTTGTTGTGATTTTTCTGGCCCCTTGTGGATGAAACAGTACCATTGTGCTAGTTTGGTCCTATACACATCAATGTTAGCTTTCCTGGCCAATAAATAATTAAAATTAAAAGCTTCCTTGTGATCCTGAACTGAACAGCCACTGACGATTGCTGGTAGGTGCCAGCACACCTCCACAGCAATTTCAAGCTTTAAAAACACAGTTATGTATGTAATCAAACTTGTCATAGGTGGTCTGGGTCTCTTTGACTTAGTTTTTAAAGAAAAAACTTTTTCAGCATAATGTTTTAAATTTGGGGGGCTTTTAAGAGTACTTATTGTGCATTTTTCTTAACCCCTTTTGTTAAGGTGTTTTTAATTGGATTTAAAGCTCCGGTGAAAAACTTTTAAGAAATATACGTGGGTTTTTTTTATCACTTGGTCATGTTTATTTAAAAAAATAAATAAATAAATTGGGAGATATAAAGAATTACTTCATGTACATTGGCACCTACCCCTGCCACAGCAATTTCAAGCTTTAAGGATGACAGTATGATAAAACGAGCTGCTGATAAACTATCCACAGATAATTATATCCCATATTGACAACCTTTCCTTTAACAGTCTTAATGAAGGACCTTTATTACTTCCTTAACACTGGCACCTATCTCCCACATCAGAAATTTAAGCATTAAAGATAATAATACAAAAAGAATCAGACTTGCTGTAAACAGCCTGATTTGCTTTAATCAACATATTTTTACAGAATAACTTTAAACAATTTAAAGGTTTCATGTGTCAGTTGCATTTGACGGGATTTATCGTGAGCTTGCGGTAGTTTTACAGCATTATTATATCTCTTTCATATGTGCCATCCTCACATTGATTGGAATCATATTTGTTTTTAATCAAAGTGACTTCAGCATGATAATAATATTCACTGTCAGAAAAACAAACGCTATCAAATATAAGAATGACATTTTAATATGGATTCAGCTCAGAGTTGGGGTAAGATTGGCACATTTTAAATATGGAGTTGCCGTTGTTAATAATGTTACAATTGGCTCCTTTGACAAATGACAATGAGATTGAATGCATATCTGCGTAGCTGGGAGATCAAAAACAGATATGACAAATAAATCTAGTTAGAGTTTGTGGATCCAAGTGTTTACTATGCACAGAGAAATATGTGGCTGCAGCTCTATGACAGATTTTGAGGACTGAAGTGATGGACACAGTTCATTATTTCTGTCTGTAACACAACAAATAGATTGACATCTGACAATTAAGAAATTGATTCATACTCCCTTGACAATCAATTATTACTGTTTATTAAATCTATCAAACACAAATAATAATCTTTGAAGAGTGAAGGTAATATGTTTTCCTGGCTCTCAAAGTTCAGTTTGATTTAATTATACTGCATAAATGAAAAGCTTATTATTTATTTTGCATTTTTTGTTGTGATTCAATGTATTTTTCTCAGTTTCTCTACTTCTTCATACTTAACTGAACTTTTGTTGGCTCCGTTGTCTTTATCAACCTCTTCCCCTTGCTTCTCCTGTTTGCATAGGGGGTAAATGTATTTTAAGGGTCAAATTCAAGTACCTTCAGGTTCATTTTAAGCTTAAAACTTCTGTAAATTCAGACCTAATACTTAAAATGATTAATTTTCTGCCTTAAAACATTAACGGTATAAAACATAATATAAACTAAACGACCAAAATTGTGTTAGCCAAAAGCAGTCTACATTGGGAAATGAATATTATTGTAATTCTGTCATACTGATATACTATCAATACTCTTAGATATACTCCTTAAAAAATAGTCCCCATTAATACCTCTATTAAAACATTTATTTCTATCTATTACTTATTCAAACTGCTTGTCCCTTCTGGCGTCCTGGGGGGCTGAAGCCAATCCCAGCTTGAATTGGGAAAGAGGTGAGGAACACCTTAGACTGGTCACCAGTCAATCACAGGACTGACATATAGAGTCAGCCAATTATTCACAGTCACATCTTTAGCCAATTTACCTAACAGGCCTGTTTCTGGTCCAAAGGAGGAAAGTGGCATACCAAGAGAAAACCAATGCATGCACTGGGAGTACATAGAAACTCCTCCTCTACCTTGGAGTCAATTTAACACCCTCCTCACTGCGTGGCACCAAGATTACCTGCTGCACTGCTGTGCTGCCCAATACTTTTGTATTATTTAGTAAAAAAAGATGAGACAACAGATCTCAATCAGAACTCAAATATGTCTTTCATATAGTTGGGTAGACAAAAGTATTTCCCATAAAAACAACTGAAAGAACATAGATATTAACACTGAATTAACATCTAACCGTTCAAGCTTACAGTACATACACAATAATTGTCAGAATCACACAAATAGAATCACAGTTTCAACCACCTTCAAGCACCATATCCAAATCCAAGCACTTTTCAAACCTTGAAACACCATGATTGAAAGTCAAGCATTGTCTCGGTTTTCAAGCACCCAAATGAACCTTGGTTGTATCTCTTTTGGTGGTGGCAGGTGGCATAGAGTTGGGGGCTTCTTTGGCGGGGGTGTTCGTTTTATTCCCTTGGACCACACTGCTTCCTGACAACAGTCTTAAACAGGCAAGAATGCCACAGACACACACACAGATACAGCCGACTTATAAACAGCACTCACATGATGCCAAACTACCAAGCACACTTACTGCATGCCAACCTCTGATAACAGCAAATGAAAGTACATCCATATCTACACCTCACACGACCTGCATTCAGAACATACCGCTGCACTCCTGCCTCCCTCACTCCACACACCCCAGCTTCTACAATAAGTGTAAAGGCTCTCTGCAGACTGCCCCTCTGACAGTAAAACGCCAATGATTGCAAATACAAGGCGGACTGGCGAGGCCTGGGGCATCTATTATAGAGCAAAAAGGGCCCCCAGTCTGTCTGCCTCTCTCTCTCTCTCTCTCTCACTGACTGGCTGGCTGGCTGGCTGGTTGGTTGGCAGTGCATCAGTACTACTGCTGCTGTTGCTGCTGCCATGGCCCGCCACAACAATTGCTGGCTGAGCTCCTGAAGCCAGCTCCTGGACCTCAGCCAGCAGCCTGTTTGCTCTACACCATTAATTTATGTTCACTGGAGATGGTGCAAGGTTGTAGAGGAGCTCTTCGGCATAACTGCCCCCGCTCGTTTGCCAAAGCTCCGGTAAGAGGGGAGGGAGAGGGTGAGGAAGGGGCCCTGGAGGATATATGAGATATAGGCATCTGATTGTACCGAGCTGCATGAGGCTAAATAGCAATCACTCCCACACAATCCCAATGCACCTCCAGACTTTACAGATCGACCCTCGAAAAGAGGGAGATGTTTTTCCAAATTCTATCATGCATAATGATAATAAAGTCTCGCTTTTATCCAATAAAGAAGCAGAACTGTGATCATTATTTTGGAAGAAATCTCTAAAAAAAAAACTCCCAATCTCTGATGGAGTTTGTACACAAACTATGTGTGCAGTGTAGTGGCCCTGGTCTCATCTGTGGCCCGCAGCCATAGAGATGTGCCTGTTAAATCGTCAGATCAAGTTCATGGCTTCTTTTTCCACCGCACCGCTTTCAAGAGGAGGAATATGATCCCTCCATCCTCACAGAGGGGGGCCTGCTCTCCTCTCCTCTCTCTCATTTCTATCCATCTCTCTCCTGCCGCTCTCCATGCAGGCCCCAGCAGCTATCCCTTTTCTATCCCTCACTACGTGCTAACCCGTCTGGCCTCGTCTCGTACCCTCTCTTCACGCGAACCTCTTCTTCTCTTCCTCTCATCTCCACACCCCCTCCTCTTTCAAAGTTTCCGTTGGAGCTTTAAGCCAGGTCCTAGAGGGCAGGAATTTGGCCTGGTTTTTCAGACCAGTCTGTTGGCTTTGTTGTGGTAACTGGCTGCTCAGGGGCACCCGGCTCTGTTCTGCTGCTCCGCTCTCCAACTCGCCTGATGTCAACACACAGCCATGCTCGCCGCTCGCTTCAGAGAAATCTTAGAAACATCTTGTTGCAATGACTTTGGATCATACTCCCTCAAAGCATTTAGTTCTATTACATAAGACATGTAATTCCGTTTGTAATTCTCCAAATATTAGGGATGGGGCATAATTTCAAATATTTAACTTTTCTTAAATTCATACAATAATATTACGATTTCACATGACTTTTACCTCATTTTTGAAACACGTGGTGGACTTGAGTTAATGTTTGCACATCCAGTGTTAGAGGCTGTTGTCTTGAAATTGGGCAGCCCAGGTTTAAAGCCAGCCTGTGGCTCCTTTCCCACATGTCATTCCCCACTCTCTGTCCTGCTATTTTCTAGCCCTACCCACTGTCTAATGTCTACATGTCATTTGTTAGCCGCCACTGACAAATCAAGGAGGATGAACATAAATCTTGTTTTAATACATTCTGATAAAAGCTATGGGCCACTATTTGCAGCTTTGTTTAATAATAAGTTGTCAGAATTACATAATTAAGATTGTCCTTTAGATTCATTACAGTTTGACTAGGGATATAGTGAATGTGACCCTCACAGTGACCACAGCTGTCCAGACCTGAATTAAAGGTAAATATGACAAACTATTGTCATGTGAAACGATCCTTTCTTATGTGAAAATTAAAGCAACCGAAATGAAAAAGCATGTAACCCACAAATGTTTATTTAAAAAATGTGTTAGCATAAGGTTATTAATTGAAACTTGCATCCTAGTCCAACTTTGGCCATTATTGCAACACACCTTGGATTTTGATGCTGCATACTGTCACATTTTTTCATCATTTGATTCTGCCTTTATTACTTGATTTAGAGTATCTCCCCCTTTTCTTAATGCTGCATCATAATAGTTATTTATTATTTTTAATGCTTAATGAAGGCACAATATTTATCGTATTTACTTGCATATGAAGCAGAAAAGTGTCAAAACTTTTTCTCTCAGATTGCCAGTGACCCTCAAAGACTTACTTTGCTCAGAATAACCATTTCTACTCAGTCACTCCCTGTTATTTTAAACTCTATTGTATTTATTGAGAGGGCTGAGTTATTGGTGTACTGCTTTTGCGAGGGACTTTTAGGGCCTATAAGCGGATCATTAGTGGCCCAGCATGCCTGTCAAGCAGAAGACCCACCCACCCTGCCTGCATGTCCACACCACTTGTCACTGTAGCCGGTCATAAAGTCATTGGGAGCACATGCTCAAGCTAAAGTGAGGTGAGCACACTAAGCCTCTGAATAAACAACAGCCCTGGTTTAATGACGTATGCACACATTGTAAAAAGCAATGATTTTCTTAAGTGAGACTTGGCTTAAGAATACCTTTAGCATGGATTATGAGCGGAAACCTGAGATCTTACTCCAAGAGAGTTTCATATTTCTTTAATTCCCAATAATTCCTAGAAACTGATTTTCTGTTTCTGGGATTCCAAATTTATTGAACAAAATATGAGTAAGCGCATTTGCGTTTTGGCTTCTCATGTCAATAAAAATTTTGATGTTTTCCTAATTTATTCCACCTAGTTTATTATATGTGATTTTGGCACAACGGGGCTCACAGATCTTTTGAACAAAATGCTGGGAAAGTGTTGTAAAGCTCAGACAAATGTTGATACAGTGTGTTGGGAGAAGGACTTAAAAATTAACATACAAGGTCTCTTTAAGTTTATCCTCTTACTCTATTGTGTTCCTGGGACTTTGTTTAACCTCCTGAGTGAATTTAAAGTGGTTCTGATCTCCAATTGAAACAGAAACAGATTAATTTGCAAAGAGATGGACAGACAGAGTGGGAGAAAAAGCCAGTGTGTTGGCTCTTCAAACAGAAGCTTTCTGAGAGTTTCCACTTGACGGTCCTCCCTTTCATTGTGCATTAACTTAATGAGCATAAGTATTCAAATACACAATCTGTCGCCTCTCTCTCTCACTCTTTCTAGTCTGCCTCTTTAAGACTCAACATTCTCCAGAGAAAGGCCACTAACGTTCTAATAGCGAGCCTCGGGACACGACAACAAGAGCACAACCACTTACAGAGGACAAACAAGAAAACCCCCCCAGGCCCGGCTGTGGAATGTCAAGCCAATTTGGAAGATATCAGAGGACATTTGTAATGTCAATTTTTGTTTTTCAGGTCAAAAATCAAAGGCAAACATGGTGGGTAACATTTGTCCATTACAGTGTGGGGCAGGAACAAGTCCCCACCCCCGCTGAAAAACAGCTGCAGGGGACACTTCCTGTTTGCTAATGATGCTAAATGTGTTCAAGTCGAGCATGTCAAATTTTCTCTCCCTCTGAATAGACAGCTGGGGTGGAAAGAGTGATTTTCTCCACTCTCTTTTTCTCTGACCTCGGCCTGTAAGAGACGATCGTATAGAGGCATTCAAGAAAAAAAGTTTTTAAAAAAAAAGCCCTCCCTGATGTGGCGTAACAATAACATACTGTTGCAGTTTTTGGGCGATTCAGTCTTTGTAGGTTAGTTAAGTTGTTTATTTACAGCTCAATAGTTGCGACTCTCCTATCTTGCATTAAGTGTCAGCAGAGAAGCTGGTTTCCTAATAAATGCTTAATATAATATTATTTATGACTTTGATACTAGGTCAAGGTTTTGCACACGGGCAGCAGCTCCCTCTCTGTGATCTATCTGAGTTTTGATTGGCCATAGCCATGCCAAATGACCTTCAATCTGTGTCAGGGTTTTGAACATAGCAGGCCAGCAGTAAGTAACCACTATCACCAACTATGATCCAACTATCTTAGCTACTGTCATGGTCAGCAGGAAGCAGCTGCCATTCCAGTTATGGCGGCACCTCAAGATGGCAGCACCCACAAATTTGCTGTCAGATTCATCAAAAGGTGGACCTGACAGACAGATGGACAGCTCACATCACAATTTCATGTCTGTCAGAGAGGAACAAAGCTGATGGTAACCATAGGTGCATTCATCTAGGATCACAAGTTCTTCCATGGAACAAAGCCGAGCCAAGCCCTGATCAGTCACCACCCTGTCCCTACCTGTTGTGTCTCTTCTTTTTTTACTGCATACCTCTTTTTTTCCCCCCTTTCCTTTTTGCCTCTCAGGGACGCACGTCTTCAGAGCTCTCCTTTCATCTCAGGGTGTATGAGTCAAGGAGATATCTCCTGTCATTGCTCAACACCCAGAGGCAGCTGGCTGCACGGGTCTGTGTGGACTGACAAATGCCCTCAGGATCTTTCACTTTTCTTAATGTTCCTCAAAGCGCAGTCGACATGTGACAAGGGTTTTAAAATGCCTCTGTGAAGTGCTGACAAAAAAGAAGAGAGGGTGGAGGGAAAGAAGAAGAGAAGAGAAGAGAAGAGGAATGGAGAAACATGGAAAGGAGACAGAAAATACTGTGTAAAGGGAATGTTAAGAAAGGAAAGAAGAGGGGTAAGAGGTAAGAGAAAGGAGGCAAAAAAGGAAATGGAAAAGACAGAAATACGGACAGGACAAAGGCAATAAAATGAAGAGAAAGGAAAGGAAGGAAAGAAGGAAGTTGATGTAAATGAGAGGAAAGTGGGCATGAGAGGAAAAGAGACAGGAAAGGAAGTTGTTTTAGGAGATGGGAAAGAGAAGAAAAGGATAAGAGAGGCAAAAAGGAAAGAAGGCTAAAGGAGGTGAAGTGGGGAAAAAAGGAAAAAAGGGGAGTCATTATAAGATGAGAAAGGGTAGGAAAGTGAAGGAAGGAAGGTAAGAGGAAGGACAAAAGGTGAGAGTATAGGAAACTAAGGAAGGCAAAAAGAGAAAAAAAGAGAAGAAAAGACAGGAAAGAAGGCTAACATAAGTGAAAAAGGAAGAAAGAAAATACAACGAGAGGAAAGAAAATTAATGGGAAAAGACAAAAAGGGAAGATTAATCAAGGTACAACAGACAAGAGGAGCGAAGAAGGAGACAACAGAGAAGGAAGGTAAGAATAGGAAAAGGTACTAAAAGAGGAAAAAAGGAGATGGTGAAAAGAGAGGAAAGGGAAGGAAAGAAAGGACAAGGAAAGTAAAGGGGAAGGTAAAACAGGAAAGGAAGGGAAGGATCAGAAAAGAAAAGGAATGGAGAGTGAAGGAAATGGGAAAGAGGGACAGGAAAGCAAAGAAGGTAAAATAAGACACATTAAAGGAAAGAAAAGAAAAGAATAAAAAAGAAGTGACGAGGAGAACAAGTTGAGTGATAGAGCAGGGGTATAGCTCTTAGGCCTGGTTAATCGCAGCCAATCTTTAAGTGCATTCTTCCATCCTCTCTCTCTTCCTCTCTCTCCTTCTCTATCCTTGTAGTGCTCTTAGGCTCAATCCTGCCCGGGGGTTCGGGCTGATCTTTGACCCGGCTGGCCTGCCTAGCTACAGCCCTCTCGTTTGTTCGGGGCTTTATCCACTGACAAAGCAGGCAGGAAGTTGGCAGCCACCCAGCAGCCCCATGGGAGGATGACCATCAGCTAGCTCAGCTTACCGCTTATTACAGGATGGTGGGGAGCATGTGTGTGTGTACTTGTTTGTGTGAGTGTGTACGCATTTATTGTATTAGCGCGTGCATGCTTAGAGACGAACTTGTGCATCTGCAGGCATTTTTGGAGTGTAGCAGCATGCTCGTGTTTTGCATGCACATGTGTAGAAGAGCGACAAAATCAGACATGTGGCTGACCTTTTTTTTCCATGCTGGCGATTTATTTTCTTTTTTTTTTTTTTTTAACTCTGCTACCTAATGACACGCAAAGAATACGCCTGGAAGCTACGAACGTCCCTGTCTTCGAGCTAACCCGATCAGCTACGCATGTTAGCAACAATCAGGCAACCTTCCAGCCACTGGACTCAGGGGACCCCAGCACACTTCTCTCTCTCTCTTTTTACTCGTTCTCTCTTCCTCCTCCTCCTCCTCTCTGCTGCCTGCTCATCAGAGCGCTCAGAGCAGCTCACTAAAACATTATATCATAAGATACTCCAGTTTCACTCTCGCCACTCCATAAAAGTCAGGTAATTCATACTTCATTTATATATCTTCCCATTAATAAAGCTGATGAACTTTTACTCCTTAAATCTAATGGGCCATTTTGCTGCGACTGCCAGCAGCTCTCGCCATCGTCTCTCTCTCTTTCTGTCTGTGTATTCCTCTTCTCTTCCCTTAGCCCATCTTTTCAGAGCTAAACCACTCTCTCCCATTCAACTCTACATCTAATCACATCATCCTTAGGCACCAAATATTGAGGAATTTCTTGTTTCTCTCTATGAAAACAAAGCAGACATTCTCTAACACATTGTTCCACACTGTACATTAAAAACAATGTCAACTTTCCTCATATTGTATTTGTAAAAATGCTCTATACTCTAAATGCTATTTGAAGCAACAGAGACCTTTAATCTTTGGACAACCAACCGCTTTTCTGAATGTTTTTGTTCAAATAAGACAAGGTGCAGGAGTTTGCCTGTATTTAATAAGACTTATAAACATGCAAATTATCTTAAACTTTCAAACATGGCCGACCAACTATGAACTGTGCAAAAACATTGGCACCTATTGTTGTGTAACAAGGTAGCCAGGATTTCTCATGCAAATAATGTGTTTTAAAATGATAAAATCTTTAAAGTTTTATGAAACATATGGTCAAAGAAGGCACTAACTCTTACTGTTCTTGGGTCAACATTTTTGCACCGGGGATACAATTTTCTGTCTAAACTGCACAACTACGTTTTTAAAATTCAAAAGACAAAACAAGACAGTATGCAGGAGTCTTCTAACAATTTTGATAATTAAAAACTAAACATCTACACCATTATGACAGAAAGAAGAACGTGTACCATTTCTGTCCTTTAAGGGGAAATTCCATTCTATATACTCATAGACCTTTTATTCAAATATAGTTGATGCATACACGCATACATGCACATGACCAACTGAAGAGACATCACAGTGATGGTTCCTTAAAAGAAACCCTCCCTGAACAGCTGGAATTTTGGTGCCTTGATCTGGCGCACCTCTGCAGTACACAAGGAGTGGGGTGCCATTTTTCTGGCTCACAGGCCATCTCTCAGAAATCAGGGATGCAACAAAATATTGACACAGGTATATTGCAAATTTTTGAGGTGCAATACTATATAATTTTTGTTAAAGAAATGTCTTAGCAGACATTAAAGCCATCTGAATCTCCCTCTCTCTGTTACATTCACTGCCATTATTTCTGTCCCCTGGGCACACAATGAAGATTATCAATGTTTTTAAGCGAACAACACTGTGTTGTTAATGTTATTAAAAATAATCAGAAAGACCTTCAGTGAGAAAAAAATTTATGTTATAGTTTTGTGATTTACTTTGAAGAATTGTGATGTATTGTATTGTCACTCAAGTACTGAGTTACCAGATCCTTGGCAGTACATGCCCCCACCATATATAGCCTAGCTGTGAATTGATTATTGGTTATAACAATAATGTCCAACTCTATATCTCATCTGAGAATAGAGATAAATCTTGAACGTCAATATTTTGCCCAGCCCTAAGGGCAACTTGTTGTACCATTCTGTTCTCTCTCTCCATATTCTCGCTGCCTCTCTCTATCTGGGTGCAACAGAAGGTCACTGACCCCCCAGGCCTAAAAGCAAAGGCAGGATGGCTCCCCAGCTCGCAGGCTGTTGACAAGCGTCTGTGTTCTTTTCAACAACTCGTTGAGCCCCCCCCCCCCCCCCCCAACCTCTTACCCCTTCCCATCTCAGGAATGTAACACAACCGCTCGCTGAGGTAACCCAAGCCCCTCCCCTCGCTCTCTCTCCTCTTTCTCCCCATCCTTCATTTACAGAAAGAAGAAAGAGAAAAGAGTGAAAGCAAGTCTCCAAAACTGGGGGTGTTGGACAGCTATCCCCCCCACATCTACCACATCTAACTCTTGCTCTCTGTCTATTTTTCCCCTTCCTCTCTCTTTTTAGATTTCTAACCCGCCGCCTGTGGAATAATTAATGATGCAATTGAGCCGAGGAGAGGACTCTGACCAGCGAGGGGCCGTCCCTGTAAGCCTCTGTAGCCGTTCTTTTTTTTTTATGGATAAAAGAAGAGAAAGACACAGAGAGGGATGGACATAAAACAGTCAGGACAGTGAGAAAAGAGATTGTTAATAGTTTGCTCCAAAACAAGCCTTAACTCAAGCTTCCTCTGTTTTCATCCCCTCTAGTCTAATCCCCCATCCCCCTTCTTTCTCCTCACTCTCCTCTCCTCTCCTCTCCTCCATCCTGATGGCGGGATCGGGGGGCCTGACCTGTCTGGTGATTGATGGTAATGTCTCAGGAAGTCATTTTCCCCGACAGCACCCCGCCGCCTTTCACCAGGCCTGGTGCAGAGGTGAGCCCATCACATGGACGCTTTTAACTCTTTGCTCGCCCCTTTGCCGCCTTAGGTCTTCTAACCCACCTATCTGGCACGCCCCTTTTCCAGAAATTCCCTGAAATTACACCCGACGCCAACCACCATTCCAGGAGGGTGACGGTGTGACGGAAAGATGGTGTCAGCAGAAGCAAAAGTGAGGAAGTTCTAAGCAGAGAAAACAAAAGCAGCTTGGCTTAAAAACACACACCATCTTGAAGTGGATCTGCCAAGTGGCCCCTAATTCAGGTTGCTGGGGATGGATCCCCACAACTCCATTACTGTCAGCGCTTACCACCTCCATTATGGCAATTAGGACGTGGTTCCAACACTAGGAATGCTTTGCTATGCTCTGGAATTGCTAACATCTGCCGCGTCTCCGCTCCATGTGTCAGAGCCGAGTTGTCTTTTCTTAAACACACATCTTTTTACAGTCTCTATCCTCTCTCTCTTTCCCATTTCTTCTCCAACACTCCTCTCCACATTTATTTTCTTAATTCGACTCAAACTGTGCCTTAAAGAGATCCCTCTCTGTTTGAGTCCAAATAACCGAAAATGATCCGTGAAGAGCCTCGCGGTTCCCGTTTTCAATAGGCTTCATTAGTTTTTAATATCTAGCCAGTGGAAGGAGGGGAAAATAGCATGGAGATAATCAATGGAAAGGGGCTGCTAGCCTATTAATCTCCCCCAAAGGATTGTGGGTTAATACACGCTCTTGCATAGGCAAACATGGCTGTGTGGGGGAACACATCTGTCTGCCTGGATGGGCTACTTAATGAAACAGCCCGGCGTTTGGCTGCTGAGATGGATGTCGTTCCCCGCAGTGAAAAATGAGTTCCCCCTCTCTCTCACTCTCCCACTATGCAGAGCGGGCGGCACATGATAGGGCTCCATTCAATCCACTGGGGACCTGACTGTGTCCACCCCGTGTGAGTCCACCTCAAACAATGAGGGTGCCGGGCAGGACAGGCAACGCATGGCCACTGGAGCAAGTCCTCATGGAGATCATATCAGGGAATCTTAATGTGAACAAGAGTGTGAGTGATCTGGGAATGGGAGAGGACAGGGGAAAGAGAAGAAGAGGAGCTGTACACTGGACAGATAAGAAGAATAAGGGACATAGAGGCTGAGCCACCTGGGATAGATAAGCAGGCTGGATGTGTTTGTGTGGGAAAACTTTAGAGTCTGTATGCCTCCAATGCACGCATGCACGCCTGTTTCTGTGCACAAGTGGGTGAGCGTTGCATTGCTGTCCAGGTGCAACCCAAAAGCACAAGCCTCCGGCATGACAAAAGCCCCTGGCATGACGAAAGTGGCTTAATGACAAGAAAGGCTGGCAAAACACTACAACTAAAATCTTACTCGACTCTTAAACCATGGGAGACCACAGACATAAGGATAATCTTATCAAAGTGCATGCTAGACTGTTCAGCAAGACTGCAAGACCACATACTTGCTGTTTGTAGAAGCAAGTTCACAGAAGAGATTTCTATAAAAACATCACCTTCAGTTAAGACTGCACAGTATAAATGATGCTGGACCAAAATTGATTAAAGAAAGCATGCATAAGGTTTAACAGCAGATCATATAGCCTCTGTTGGCTGTCCTGGCATCAGTTTTGTTGCAGCAAAACAGAAAAAAACTGAGAACCATATTTGGGGGGGGATTCTGGCTGTAAAGAAAGCATACTTGGGTTATGATTGCTGCGTTGTTTATGAGCAGTAAAAGTATGTGACATACAGTCAGTGTCTGCTTGATCTCATTGGCTCAGACAGGTATTGGTAGTCCAACCTGGAGTCAAACATGTTAGATGTTTAGGATTTAAGATCAGTTAGCATCTGCCCTGGAACATCTAAAATGATTTCATATGATATATTTTACCTGTTATTTCAAAAATAATTAAGTAAAAGGGGTTCAATTTGAAATAAAGCAATAGTCAACAACAATTAGAGTAATGTGTGTGAACACAGTCATTATTTTATGTGTTAATAAAGATAGTATGATCATTTAGTGCTAGTGTGTACATGGAGATTACTCATATTCTGTCCCTGGTCTTTCTTATAGTTTATGATTATATTATGGTTGTAAGACTAATGTGTATGTTTGGTTTGTGCAAAATGTTTGGAAAGACCTATGAGTGAGTGTGCAGTGGGGGTCTCCAGTCTGTGGTACTATGATTCTGGGAGCTGTAGGCTGTGAAGTACCATAGTTTGTAAGCATTAAGCCAAACTGAAATAACTCTGTAAATTTGAGCAATACTATGACAAGGCATTTATTTGCTTCACTGTAGATTTCAAGAAATGTCATCAAAGTGAATGTTTTAATCATGTCATTTATGTCAGTTTCAAGTCAAGTTATCATAATCTTTTAGTACATTTTGAGAAAAAAATCTTGTTCCAGAAATAAGAAATGCATCTGCATCTGCTCAGGGGGTTTGTCATGTCAGGGGCTTTGTCACATCAGGGGCTTTGTTCTCCGGGGCTGCACTTGGATGCTACTCGTGTGTTCAGACAGTGTCGGACGTGACCCCCGGTCAGGGAGTCCTGTAACTGGAGCTCACCTCCGGTTCTGCGAGCCCTCCTCTCAGTGCTCTAAACAGCCACCTGAAGACAGGATTAGCCATTGTGACCCGGCCCCTGAGGTAACCGAGATATACCTCCGGGGACAGACGTGAAACACACACTGTCACATGTTGCAGGAGGGAGGAGAAACACACAAGAGGAAGAGTAAAATAGAGACAGGACGGGACAGGTGGCAGCGGGGATTGCAGAAGCAAACAGGACACCTATAAGAGGATGAATACAAGCAGGATACAGTATAATGTCGTGCAAGCTGACGACGAAGGTGTCATGGTGTTTGCTGTTGTCTGGCGACAACAAAGCAGCTGAGCGTAAGAGGATTGGCCGTCCTAACCTAGCGCCTTGGGGTAGCTGAGATTTGTTCCTGTGTGGAAATTGACGCCTGTCAGCCTGTCTATGACTCAACTCTGACAGCATTCATGCATGTGTGTTTCTGTGCGCACATACAGGCGTGCATGCTGCGCTGTGACAAATGAGCTGTACTTAATTTGCGACTGATTATGCGGGGCTGCTGGTGCCCTAAACCCCTTTGAACTTGTAATTGCCCCTGGTTTCAGTAATGAACATTAAGGAGGATTCAGAAATGTGTGGCTAATTACACATTTGCCCCCCCTCCTCTCCCTTTTTCTAACTTCTTCATCTTTATAGCTGGGTGAGAAAAAGGGGGGAAAAGGAGGCACAGGATTGGTAGAGGTAGGAGGATGAGAGCCAAGGAGGAGGTTCTGGGTTTGGGAGGCATGCACTGCTGTTGTCGCCCTCTTTATCTAAATAATTGTACAAGCTGGTTTATGGGCTTTAGAGAGGTGCTTTGTGTGTCAGTCGCTGCAAGCCCGGGGATATGAAGGGAGTCGCTTTCCCTTATAATCAATATTCAGAATGATTCACATCTGCAGCCAAGGCTCGCTCTGCTCACATTTGGATTTTATTTATATAAACTGATTTTGTTTATTTGATTTTTTGTCTTGAATCAATCTGCTTTTTGTTTTTAGCATGAGGGCTAATATTGATGGCACGTATTCATTTGTATAGCGCTTTGTGGTTTTGGTAGGCTGAAGCTGCTAAGGAATTCAGGGTGAAGATTTGCAGTGCGTGGCTCAATATTTATGCCTTGCAAAGCTGCCCCTGTGCCAGAGCATTCTGGGTAAATGCTCTGTGAAAACAAGAAGACATAATTAGATTTTATTGTCTGTTTGTCAGCGTTATGACCCAATATTTCAAGTTTATGTCCAGAAATATAGCGTATGCACTTCATGATAAAGCTGACCCAAGAATAAAAGTATGAACAAAACATTATTTGACATGGTCATTTACGGCAGTGGTTATCGCTGCTCGAAGGTCTCTGGTTAGCATCCTAATTCCACCAGATTTCTGTTGACAAAACATGGCAATCCAAATTGTTAACATGTGCAAGGCTAATCAAAGGATTACAGCAAAATCTGGACAGTATAATGCACAATTGTTAAGGGGGTCTCCCAGAGGGCAGAAAGGTTTGGATCAATGTCCTGCATTTCGGTTTAGATTGCGTTTAGCAAGATTGACAACATGCAGTCAGTGTGCAGCTGTGTAGCAGAAGTATGCTGGTGCAATATTTAAGCTCTCACTCTTCAGCAGTAGTAGTGAAGTACAAACCCATCACCAGTGGGTTGTGATGCCAACCTTTGTGCACTCACTGTCCTGAAGTGTGGAGTCTTTTCAATCAAACCAGCAGCTGACAAGGCTTATTCACTTAAAGGTGAACCACCATTATCTTATAATGTAGGACTATGACCTTATGAGGGAGCAAATCTGTTAAAAAGTGGCATTTTCAAACTAGTCTGTGCCATTGCTACTAAAAATGTTATAATTTTCAGGAGTGAAGTGACTTTGAACTGAACAATTTTAACCTATAGACTGCGCTGATATTCATGGCTATCGGATATCGGCTATAGACAATGGCAGAAGCTTACATATTGCAATAATTCACTTTTTGGGCTATTATATGCCAATTCCAGTATCATGACAATAATTTAATGCATCCCTACTGTTATGTTGCATGCATAAGGGTGGTGGCTGTACTTTTACTCACTACTCATTTTAGGATAATCATCAACTTATAGTCCTAGGAGCAGAATTGAACGTAAGATGATATGACAGGGAGAGGTTTATAAAGGCAGCTTGACTGATTTTGGCTCAAACAACAATTTTTTACAGTGTGGCTGCCGTGCACAGAGGGTCCACGGAGGCTGTCAGAGGAGGAGGAGGAGGGGGGAAAAGTTGGGGAAAGGAGCAACAAATTGACCCACTCAGCGTCAGTCTTTGATGTGGACTGGGCTCTCCCTCTAAAAATCGGTCCATATGTTCAGGGAGGAAAGGAGGGAGAGGATATCAACAGTGGAAAAAATGAAAAGGTGAGGAAGTGGGGGGGAAGAGGTGAGAACAAGAGACATGGCTCCCAGTTATAAGGACCCCACTGTGCTGGAATCCCACTGCCTGCCCCTGGACCGAGCGCTGGGCAAAACAAAAGCACGCATTCGAGAGGACTGAGAGAGGAAAGGGAGGGGTGCAAAAAAAAGGAAAAAAAAAAAAAAAAAATCACACAAAATGGTAGGAGTGGGATTTGGTGCAGCTAGGGTCCCATGACAAACCAAACAGTGCAACACACAAGGTCTGCTTTTGATTTCTACTCAGTGCCTCCATCCCTCAACCTTTCTCTCCTTCCTCCCTCCTTCTCCTTCGTCTTCAGACTGGTTGCTGTTTCCACGCTGGTGCTGCTTCCTTTTCCCTTTTGCATTTTCTTCTCTTGGTGTGAGATGAATATCAAAGCACTGCTGGGGCAGCTCGAAGGCCTGCAGCAGAATCTCATTGGCCTCTGTGGTCCCCCCAGCATGCAGCAGCCACCGTTCTCTAGCAGCTCTCGCCACAACCCCGCAATCAACCATGGGGGTGAGAAAAGGGAAGGGGGGTTGTGAGGCTAGCCTGCAGGGCGGAACCCCTGGAAGGGTAAGGGGTAATTTAAGGAAACCAGCTCCAAGATGTGAAACCAAAATCCTCTTATATATTTTGTTATGAGTAAGATAACCCTGGAAGTGTAGAAAAGAGAAGGCGGTGCAGAATCAGCTCCCACCATCTTAATAACCCAGGTTTTCCACCAGGGGCATGTATGCTATCATAGACCTTGACGTCATCCAGCCTTTTCTTTTTAAAGTAAGCTCAGCCAGGTCCAAGCTTACAGATCAGTGTTGTGGCTACAGCAGCAGAGGATTTCCCTGCTGTGCTAAAGGCAGGGGAACATTCCCCGGGATGAGGCCAATTCTCAGAGGATCACAGGGCCTTAAAGAAGTCGCCTTGTGTATGTTTTTGAAGGAGTCTCTCGCTGTTCAGAGCTGAGAGTTTATAAATCTGAGAGCCCCTCTGCAGGTCTCGCTCTGTTTGTATTCTGCTGCGGTCAAGGCATGTGCAGTCACCTCTGCAGGGGCCGCTCAAACTCAAGCTGGGCTCCTGGTCTGAGCCACTGTTGTAAAGCTCACACTGAATCCCATTTTAGGGAACATTTAGCCTCATTCACCCACCGTCACTAAGAAGAAATTTGCTCTTAAAACCCACATATGATGATTCAAACATTTTTTACAGTTGTCTTGTCTGTGATGTTTTCGAAGTTAAGAGCACAATCTAAGAACACCCAAGCACTTTTGGGCACATGTGAGTGCTGATATGGCAGGGTATCGCTATTTGTTCTGCACTATCAACTCCTACATGTACCAGATTAGGAATGACACCATGACATATGTTTAATATTTATTTTTTGAGCTTTCAAATTTTGACGTTTTATGTTTCAAACATGTTCTACTCAAAATGAAATCAATGTATTGTGAATCCTATTTAACCAAAGTTTACTCCATATAAACAACTTCCAAAACAGAAACTCTACATGACTAGATTTGATTGTTTGAAACAGTATAACTTTTTTCATCACATATTAAAGTATTAGATTATGCCCCAGTTTTAGTTTGCATGTTCTCCCCATGCTTCCACAGATTTTCTTGGGGCTCTCTGTTTCCTCTCCTGACCAAAAACATGCTCATTAGGTTAATTAGAGACTCTAAATTCCAATAGATATGAGTGTGAGCGTGAATGGTTGTCTGTCTCTCCATGTAGCCCTGTGATTGGCTGGTGACCGGTTCAGGATGTACCTTGCCTCTTGCCCAGTGTCAGCAGGGATAGGCTCCAGTCCCCATGACCCCAAAAGGGATAAGCAGTATATAGATGGATTGATGGTTATTCTGTGAAATAAATCCAAAAACATAGACTTTGCCTCTAAGCATAATTTTTTAATCAAAGCTAACACAGTAACATGTCATGTTTCTGACATTGATTTTTAGGCACTTATTATATTATATGAAGATATTCTTTAATAAGGCCCAGTCTTGTCTCTGTCTTCCCCTTTCTGCTGTCTTACAGAAGGATATCTTCAGGAAATATTATTTTCCTTTGAGAAGTTTCACACTGCTTAATCACCTCCATGCATCGTGCACGTGTTGTAAACAGTCCCTTAGCGAAAGCACTCATTTCTGCTACTTCATTAAACAACCTGCATTAAAATGCAAACAGCAGGGATGAAAATCAACAGCGAGGGAGGGGAGGAAAAGGAGGGAGGAGAAGTGTTGGGATTATGCAGGAATTTGTGCATTTACACATGCACAGTAACATGATCCACGCTATTTAGGATAAATAAGCCTGTGGGAATGGTGAAAAAAAGAGCAACATGTTGGCCCTTTTTCACCAGTGCATGCATACAATATAGTGTAAGCAAGGTTAATGTGCCAAGCTTTTATATGTCAGTTGATTCCACGTGGGTTTAGTTTGCTTTGAAGTGGAACTATGACAGATCAGGATTAGGGGGCAAAGTGTAAAGGTCTGATGTCGGAGCATGAAACGAATTAGGGCTTATTACATTCTAATGCAGCACTAAAACCTCCGGAACGGCTACCAGCTCTGTCAGATCACAGTGTAAACAGAGCTGTGACACACTAACACTGGGAAATTACAGCGCGGGCAACGAGATGGCAAAGTTGATGCAGCACGTCATATAATTATACAGCCTGTGAAAATGGTGAGTCACTCGATCTCCCGTCTAAACTTCGTCCTGGTTTCTGTTCAATCTGACGACAAGAAACACCTTGTTGACACCAGGGGCTGAGGAAGGAGGGTGTCATTTCTTGAGTGTATTTGCACCCTTGTGCTGCAGTTTTCTCCATGCTATAGTAGCCACTTTCTAGTACAACAGATGGCAGACTGGGGTGGCTTGTGTCTCTGTTTTCCAGGGTCGCTGAGCAGCCAAAATAAGAACACAGTGACTCGACAATAGCCCAGCACCAACCTTCAACCCCCCTTTAAGATCTTCTTCACAGTCATTATCAATGACTGCAAAACACCTCCAAACTATCCTGTCATATTGTCACTTATGTCTGTTTTGTAAACACACAAAGCAGTGGGTATTGTCCCAAAAGCGACATGATGACTCTTTTTCCCCCTCACTGATAGTCCCACATTCGGTCAGCGGCGGTGAACCGAACTGTCGCCTGGGTTTCTACGGGTGACTGGAGAAGCTGACTTTTGGGCTCCGAGGCAAACAAGCACATGACAGATTAGTGTGTGGGCCTCCTCCCGGCTCCCACCTTTTGTGACCCTTAGGAGCCCCCTCTCTTTACCCTCTCCTCACCCTTTGCTCTTACCCCTAAACACCCTCCTTACTCTCTTTGTCCCAACCCTTTCTTTAACTATGCTCACAACAACACAAGGAGGTGAAGAAAAACAGATTTTAAAGATACGCCAAAACTGATAATGATTTAAGGATGTTACTTCTAATGTATAAAGCTCCAACAGAGGCTTACTGAAGGGTGATGAAACAGGCTTACATTAATACTGATGTCTCTCTGTTCGATACAATAGCACAGGAAGACATTAGCAAGACGATTAATTATTTCAATTTGGTTATTTTTCATGTCAGAACTGTTGCTGAGGGGGTAGGTGTCAAACAATGTGATTAATTACCGGCTGCATCCATTTTTTTATTTTTCCATGGCAAGAATTCAAACTGAGTGGCACATTTCACTGTGGATAAAAGTAAAGTGAATCACTAAGATGACATATAAACAAAAAAGAAAGATGGAGTTATTTGTGCTAAAGTCAACACGAACCAAAAGTTCCTCAGAGGAGCTTAAAATTAGACCAAGAATCCAAATGAATCAACTTTTTAACTTCCCAGATTGTAAGTAAATAAACATAGTGGCTGAACATGCATGTAAAATCTTCCATTTCAATGTAACGTCCAAAAAAAACTGAAGGCATAAAGTGGGAAACATGGAATAAACATCTTCAGCAGTCCAGTGTAAAGGGAGAAAGAGCTCGGGTGTCTCAAAGTGTTTGCAGATGTGCGTCTCCAGCAGTTAAACGCTGCTTGTACTGCAACAACACGCGGATTAGGAGGCTTTGACAAAAACTTGGGACACTGGCGAGCTGACTGTTTAGTCTGCTCAGACAACATGCCCTCTCTTTCTGCAACAGGGATGGACTTGTACACTTGTTTATCATTTGGGACAAACATCCGTTGCCAGGGTCCGGCCTTGCCTGCGCCCATGTCTCGTGAATGACCCTTGCTGGCTCTTTTATGTGCGTCTATAAAGGGCGGTCGAGAGAGCAGCGAGGAGGGCTCGACCTGACGATGACACCCTGTTGTCATGGAGACTAATGCTATGTTGGGCTTGGATTGGGAGTGGAGAGGGGGGAGAGGAGGAGGGGGTGTAGCTACTGTCAGTAGTGCCTAATGATGTTTGCAGCACAATGCACTCATCTACTCTCAGAGTGTGATGTGTCCTCACTCTGGTTAACGCCTGTATTAACAGAGGCTCTTTCAGCTCTGCTTTAACTGGCCTACAAATATTATATAACAAGCATTTTAAAGCTCCTGTGAGGAGTCTTTAGATGGCGATAAAACAGACTAAAAATAATGCTGATGCTTCTTTGTGAGCCACTAAAGCACAAGTAACCATTATCATAAAGATTGATTGTTTTCATATTGTAATTTCATCTGCTTGAAACAGTGGGTGTGGGGTAGGTGTCAAGCAACATACACTGCAGAAACAGCCTTATTTGTATGTTTATATGGCAAAATATGCTTTTAAGTGATGCTTATCAACGTTAAAAGAGAAGAAAGGGTAAGATTTTTGTCTGTGAATGCATACATTAACACATTGAAAATTCCTCACAGGGGCTTTTATTGCATTAATTTAGCTGGAAAGGCTAACCCAAATACTATTTCTTTCAAAAAGAGGATCCAAGGCAAATGTATCTTGAACAACTTGATCACTTTAAATCTAAAAAGTTCATTTGAGCATGCTTCAAATCATCGCATCTAGCACCTGCCCCACTCATACTCACTGTCTTGTTTGCTTTCTTACACTGCTACTATCAATTTCAGTTGTTTCATAACCAGCTAATTTTTTCCACTGGAGCTTTGAATTGAACCTTTATTTAACAATAACAAAACAGGCCTAATCTGACACCATGCAAAATTCCACTTCTGAACAACACTTTTCTTGCTCACACTCTAAGGATTTTCCAAATATCCAAGGGATATATCACTTCCCTTTCAGGGAGCCCAAGGGACCAATACACCTGGCTTAGCAGCTTAACAGAATTTCCCCAAACACCCGGGCCAAAGGGTGGCCCAACACAAAACCTGAGATGCTTGATGCTTAAAAGGGCTACCTACTTACCCATCTGACTGACCACTCACCCCCTTAACACCCCCCACCCCCTCAGCTACCACATACCCACGTGCTCAAGCCTCTCAACTGGTCTGCATTTTGCTCCTGAGGTCCCCTATTTATTTTCATAGGTGTTTGAGGGTTTACACTAGTCAAAAGACGAGGCAGGAGCCCAGAGTGGTATCTTTGGATTTGAGTGCTTCCTGTTTTCATTGCAGGGCCGACCTCTTGTCTTTACAGGGGTGAGTAAAGGCTAGTGGGGGGCTAGCAGGGGGTGAGAAGGAAGGAAGGCCAGGGGCGCCGAGGGGCTAATTGTAGAGTTTAGCGTTTGCTTTTGCCAAACAAAAGGGCATCACCTTGTGCAACAATGACAGAAAACCTCCCATCTTTTACTTCTTCTTGGCATCCACATTCCTTCCTTCTCCTCATTCTTGTGGCTTTTTGAAGTGCATGAAGAACATTTTACCCCTAACAGAGAAGTTTACCTTTCTGATAACATAATCTCCCTGTAGTATTGAAAAGCTTATACCAACAGTCTGGGATTTTTCTTCCCCTAATGTGGCTGGAAGACATCCAGAAACTCATGGAGAGGGAGGGAGTGAGGGAGGGGATGGGAGGGGGTATTAGAGAGAGAGACAGAGAGAGAGAGGGAGAGAGAGAGAGAGGGAGGAAGGATAGAAGGAGGGAGGTGAGAGACTGTCTGACCCTCTTCTGCCAGCTTACAGCAGCTGATCTGTCCAACCATTTGCCAATTACATATAGGGCATTTAAGGTTGCCAGCTCACGTGCTCAGTGGTGCTGCGTGTGTGTGTGAGCTCAACATAAATGAGGTCAGCTTTTCTATAGAATAAGGGAGAAATATTTGAGTCGTTTATGGTGCAAGAACTAGTGCTGTTGGCTGGGTGATATGTTGAGTTTTGAAGATACATTGCTATATTAGGAAAATATTGTTTGTATTGATGTACAGTTATGCTTATGCTGATTCAAACAATAGCTGATACCAGGCAGTGTGCTTATTAACTACAAGATGATCTATTGAAAAGGTTTAGTCAAAGTGTAGGATAATAATTTTGTTTAGTATATTTCATACACAGAGGATTTCCATTATTAGTAAAAATCAAGTAATACCAGTACCTGTTTGATAACAACATGAGAAGACCTGAACCCTCAATTTTGGAAAAATTTTCGTTTTAGATTATAAAACATTGTGACAAATTCCTACAAACTGTCATAGTTGGGAATTCAGTTTTAATTCCTAAGGAGATAGCACTTACTAAATTGCATAAAAGCATTGTCAACATATGGGAAAGTCTGTGAAACTGGAATGGAGCAAGGGTTTCCCACTGTCTGATGTTTGCTACATTTAATTTTTTGTCTTAAATCAATTGTCCCCAACCTTTAATTCTTGGACCCTCCCCTGGTTGACCTTGCAGAGCAGATGGATCAGGCAGACTCCATGTCTGTAATCAGGCAGATCCGTTTTGCAAAGCTTCAAGCTGAAATGACGGAGGCAAAGAGGCAGTAGTTCAAACCTGGTCTAGTTGTTCAAAATATTAGAAGTGACCTTGAGCCTCTGACTAACTCAAAACAAATGTGACAGTCAAAACATTCATCCAATCGCCTTCCAGTTTTTTCTTGAGGAGTCCTGCCCTTCCCAATCACATTCTATGGGATGTTTCCCAGATGAATGTGAAATACAACCCATGGATACATGAAACAGTCCAGCTGATGTGTTGGCCTGTACCACAGTTGTACTGAAGAGTTAAGCCCCTCTGGGACATACATTAATTGCAAAATATACATAAATTCTGATTGTTTTAATGACTAAATACAAGACAAATTGGGCCTTCACACACACATTTTCATGTTAAGAGCTTCAAAGAAAGTTTGTGGTAAGTGTGTTATCATTGTTTTAAATTAATACATATAAATCCAATTATTACAAGCTCAAAGCTGACTGAGCCTCGCACCCCAGCTGACCCTCTGAACCTGGACAATGGATTGGAAACCAAGGTCTTTAATCATCAAAAGTTGCATACAAACTCCTGCACACTGTCTCAAAACATTATGTATTGCTATTCATCTAAAAAATAAAAGAATATGATTTTTGGTCCTTTAAGTCCAGCCATAGCTGTTGGTAAATATGAGGTGTAAAATGGTTCATTTCTGGTCCACCTTGTTGCAATTTCTCCCAGGGAGAGTGTGAGGTCAGAATAAAGTGAGGGCCGAGTGGGAGGGTATCGAGAGAGGGCAATTTTGTTATACTGAATCCAAAAGCCAACAGTTGTTACTATTGGCCTGTGTTGTTTTTCTGCGTGTGAAGGGGGGTCCTCTCCTTTTGAGCCTTTCAGAGGACGTGACAATGGCTGGATGTTGAGAACATATGTAGGGAGACCCCTGCGGCTCATGCAAGAGGAGCTCCATGCTGGCCCCACAGTTTGAGAAAATACAAGGCCGCTCCTTTCACTCCTCACCCCTCAGTTAATGAATGCATGAATGGCAGAATGCCGCTATAGGCCATTCAGGGGCCAAAGTCTCCAAGAATTCAGCCCCTTTGCACAAACGCATCCCGCAATAGCAAATACATTTGCTTAACAAATTAAAAAGAAAGGAGAATGGCTAATGGGTGTGAGTGTGTGTGAGAGAGAGAGTGAGGGAGTTTATGGGTGGGAGAATTGGATGGTGAGAAGGGGGATAATTCAATTAGTCCTCTTCCTCAGTGGAGAAATGAAAGAAGGTTAAAAGGGAGGGATTATTATTTGTACAAGACTGGCCAGGGCTTGGCACAAAGGAAACAAATAAAGATTGGAGAGAACATCTACAAGCCGGGGATGTGATAAAGCAGAGAGGGACAGAGAAAAAAAGAGGGCCTTGAATTAAGCGTCTGAATTAACCGGCTCTCAGAAAAATGTGCCTGTACCAGAAATTGGGTTCCTTTCCTCCTCCTTTCAACTCAATTTTAAAACAATTCTAAAGAAAATTGTCGCCGTCTCTCCTCAAAGCTCTGTAGGCATCATTCCTTCTTTTGCAGAAGTATTGTGAGGCCTTCACTGGAAAAAATGGAGGGAATTTCAAGTTTGAATTCAATTGGATTTGTTTATCTTAGATAAGCTTTAGAGCAATATCTGGTGTAGACCACCCCCGTTTAACTCGTTTCTTTTAGTTTTGGGACAAGAATGATGAGCACAATTCCTCTTTAACATAAAAAGTTACCTCCTTTTATTACATCGGCATCAACTAAAACTCTTTTCAGCTCTGCTTTAACAGTCCAACAAGAATAATACAGCTGTCATTTGTCAGCTGCCATTGTCCTGTGAGGACTTTATGGCTGGTGATGAACAGACTGAAATTCATATTATGTCGTCTTTTTAAGAGACAAAAGCTCAAGCAGCCATCATTTTACAGGCACAAACAAATGAACAGAGTTATTTCTAATGCATGAAACCTCTGCTGCAGGGTAGGTGTCAGACAAAGTAAGCTGCAGATACAGGCTGGCTCACTATTTTATTAGTGATATATTTGACTGGTAAAATCAAGCAGGATGAGCTTTGCATAGAGGTGCCAGTTTGTGGGCAGGGGCGGCCAAAATGGAACCAAACCATTAGTTTCTCACTCAACCTTTAATGACAGAGAGGAGTTGCCAGTATAAATGAAAATCATTTGTTCCCACTGGAGCTTTAATTTCATTATTTCATCCCCTTGAATTAAGTCTCTGATGTACCTGGATCTCTGAAAAAAAATGCCTGATCCCTAAATATTTTCCCTGTTTCCCTTTCCCTGCTTTCAATTCAAGTCTAAAACACTTCTAAAGAAAATTGTGGGAGACATTTTGTGAGCGTTTAATGAAGAAAATGTTGAAACAATGTCTGTTATAACGCAATTAGATGTGTTTACCTTGTGCATATTTTTAGGAATTTAGAGCAGATTCCCTTCAGTACAACTCTTTCCTTTCTCTGTTGTTCTCCTCCATCCCCATCAAAACATTTAAATCCAGATAAGAAACAGACATCCTCTTCAAATAACTTAAAAAGTTTATCCCTCTTTCTGCCCTCAGTATCTGAATCAAAACCGGTGTGTGTGTGTGAGCGTCAGAGTGCGCTCTCCAGTCAGGGAACGGTGGAGCTGTGAACAGCTGTGAAGTCATTTTGATAATGATGAGAATAATAAGCACGCAGACTGGCGTGGTGGAGCCGCCGCTAAGGCCTGCGAGGCTCAGGGCTTTGCTGTTGCAGCTTCACTGCTCCTGAATAGATAAAAGTGATTAAAGCACTCCTGATTATCCCTGACCAATATGTAATGGATTTACAGCCCTTTCAATTAGGCCGTATTTGCTGGCCACACAGTACTTGGGGTTTTGGTTAGGTAATCAGGGTACAAAGGGCAAAAGAGTGGGGGGTTGGGGAGGGAAACAGGGTGCATCTGACCATCTTAAATTTTCTCCAGACTGAACTGACTCTGTTTTCTTTTCTTACATTGTCCTAACAACTCCGTGACATAGAGCCACGTGCTCTGGGAGCAGCTCATGTTTCCTTGCATGGCCACCTCCTCTTGAAATCTGACCTGTGTTGCAAAATCAATACTGCCTGATGTTCTGATAATGTCCTGACATTAGTGAGGGAGGGGGGACATGTGGTCCTTCCTCTCATATGTGACACAAATGGACAGAAAAACATACGGACACACAACAGTAGCTAAGCAGAGAGAACAATCCAACCAAACCAGGTTTGAATCACTGTTCCTTTATATTTGAACAGGCCCACCTGTTGTTGCTATGCCATACGTTGGAAAAGGATTGAGGTGCCTTATTGAACTAGGAGAAAAATAAACTGACTTTATATGTACAATATAGGGCCGTCAAAACAATAATTTTAGAAATTGCTATTAATTGGAAATTTTGGTAGTTGACTGCAGCCCATAGTTTTAATATCCTGTTTAAAATATTATTTTCAAACTATTTACTAATATATTGACTAGGTAAAGCAATATCTTACAATTTCTTGATTTGGGATTCAATTAAATGTAAATAAACGCACCTTATGCTCTTGACTTATAGACTGATTCATTAAACTAGTACCACACTGACTGGTAAAGGTAATAGGCAGCTTTTAAGGATGTACTCTGTAAAACAATGTGTTGAACATTTTAAAACATTGAGAAATATGCAGATGTGCAAGCCAAAAATGACTCTTGGAAGTCCAATGATCCCTGATTAATGTGAAAGAATTTGCACTTTTCAGGGGTTCAAGTTTGGTTGCTTTTAACGGATCATTAACATACATAGGATTAATACTTCAGAGAACAGAAATGCTCTCAAGAATTTTGTCCTTTAAAACGTTTCACTTGTTATCTGTATTTTACGAAGTCAAGGATACTTAACTTCCTCTTTAGATAAAAACCTGCTGTTAGTTTGAAAAACTAAGAAACTTGTGGTGGGAAACAGCATTAGCTTAAGCATGGAAAAAAAAGGTCTTGCAATGGACGGAAAAATAAACAAAAATTGCTGAAGGGAGCTGAAAAAAACAGGATGTTTGATATCGCACAATAAATATTGAACTGACGACAAGTTTTGTTGTTATATAATCAAACATCCAAAGGATTAACAATGTCCTTGTTTTTCATCACTGTGGAGACAAGGAGATGCTACATTAAGTACACACTGCTGCCCTACAGATCACCTACGCAGAAAAATAGAATTTGATTATTGTGAAACTAAAAAAAAATTGTGTAAATTTCAAACTTAAATCTTCATTCTATTGCACAGTCAGCCCTAAAAACTAACACACTGACTCCTTTACAATACCCTTTAAAAACTCACACTTTTACTGATTTTGTGGTTTGTTTTTAATTCTATCTTTAATTTTTTTCACATCATGCTATTAAGTGTTGCCTATTGGCTTCTTTACTTTATATAACGGGTTGTTACCTGTTTTTGAAAGCGTTACACAATGAATAATCTCCTCACAAATAATGCTAACCCTCATCTATTAGTAATTATCACAGGCTAAAACATTAGCGAGAAAAACTACTAAATTATCCAAGTATTAAAGTGAACCTGAACACTTATTCCACTAGCAAAGACAGCAATCCTAGGGATGTTTGCAACAAAATTCTCCCACCAAAAATCCAGCCACAAAGTCCTCTTGTAGAGAGTAGGTTTGACTCCTCAAGCATAAAGATTTTTCAAAATGTGCATATCCTACACACCATCAAACCACAAACAAGTCTTTCTCCTGAAACTTCCACCCATAAACTTAGCCAAGCCCTGGCAAAACATTCCTCTTCAGGCCAAACAAGCAGTGCATCTCAAACTGGAGTAAATGTCATGGATTGTTGGGCCGTCTGTCTCTTACTGTGAATGTGCTGAGCTGAGTAAACAGTCCAAACAGATTAGATTGACCCGGTCACTGTGTCCTTCTGACAGGCAGCTGACAGGTGAGCATCACAGCACCGCTCCCACTCAGATACAACTTTGTGACACGTGTGTGGGTTCGTGTTTTTACAGTTTGTGTATGCAGTTTTCCAAAAAAAAAAAAAAAAAAAGCCAAATCTGTGCTTACCGTGAGATGCTGGAAAAGCCACGCCCTCATGATGTTCGTAGCCACCTTGGGGAAAATGCCACGCTTTTTCTGCCTCTTCTTATCCTTGTCTGGGTCGTCGTCATCCCCTGTGCCAGGCGATGCGACGCTGTTGTCTAAGCCATCTCCTGGACGGAAACCAAACCCTGGGTTAAATAACATCCCACACTACAGCATGGCATTCACTCAGACAACTCTAAAAAATTCTTGATATAAAAGATTCTTCGGCAGACAGAAAGCTGAGTTTAAGGCTTATGAAAGATGGATAAATGGACAAATACCAGAGACAAGAAATTCAAAAGCACTGTACTGAGGCTGAGCAAAGCCGGGGTTGTGTAGTGGAAGAAATGGAGGTAGAGGGGGATTTGGATGGCCTTAGATGAAGAGTACGGGGTTTACGCAGAGGTCTGGAGGAGGTTTTGTACACCCCAGAGCACTGCAGAAGGGTATAAGGGTTAATGACTCAAATGTTATGCTTGGACGCTGTACAGTCGGAAAAGGAAAGCACAAAAAAAAAATAGAGCAAGATGACCAAAAAAAAAGGACAAGGAGCCTTCATGTACACAAGACGCTCGGACTCATGTCATTAATTCAATTAAATTTGCATGCTTGACATAACGTAGAGCTTTTTTTTTTCATCTTTTGAAGACAGCCAAAGGGGACAGGAAGGAGAATACAGTAGCACACAGACACTCATGTTTGCGTGCGTGAACACACACAAACAAAACTCAAAGGCGTTGATAATTCACGGCAGAAGTATTAAAGTAGGGATGTGATCTGGGGTGCTTCATTGTTGCACTTGGATGCGCATAATGGACTCCACTGCGCCCCCCGCCTTCCACCTCCAACCCAGACTCCCACTCCCATCCCTTGCAGCAACCCCTCCCCATTCCGCCACATGATTAGCATGACAGGCCAGCGGCGGCTTCGGCTGCATTAATGTCCGTCAGCGTTTGATTTCAAGAGGAAAAAACATGCGCATGCCCTGGCACGATTTCTCCTTTAAAATTGAAGTTTCCATCTTTGTCCCTTGCCTTTTTTTTCTTGTTCCTCTTCCTCTGCATTAATTGTGCATTAGCAAAAATGATTTACTTTTAAGAGTCATAGTTATTTTTTCTTGCCCCCGGGCACAAATGCCTTGAAAGCCTTCCTTGAGGGCATCTAAATTATGTATCTGAAAAACTCCTCCACTAAGGCATGGAAGGACCCTGACGTTCTCAAAATTCAGACGCGCATGTCCTCCTGTTTTTAGGGAGGCATCAATCATAGGCACCTATATAGGCCTTAATCTCGCATAAATATTTGAACTAATAACGTTAAAAAGGGGGAAAGAAAAAGGATCCGACTGGTGGCGTAATCAAATGCAAAATAAATGAAGAATACAAGGACAGCGGGGGCCCTACTCCTCTAACTACTTTCCCCACTTTCTTCCCCTTTTCTCCCCCTCTTTTTTGTTCTCTCTCTGTCTTTCTTTCCTTTCTGTGCACTGTGTTTTCCTTCCACATCATTAGTGCGGAGCCACACGAAAAGGGGAAAACTGAGAAGTGCAGACTTTGCGCTCTCTGTGTGAAGTTAAAGAAGCAGCATCCCTTGTGAAGGACATATGGGAACTGGGGGGGACGCAGATGAGGGGTGTTGTAATTGTAGAATGGGCATTCATTAGGGGCAAATGCCGTAAATCCCAAGCTAAGTACAAATCCTTGTTCAGGAAAGCCTAAAACAATAAACTTTGGTCTGGTCGTAGCGCTGCCCTGACTGTGAGGGGTTTCCTGAGAAATGCGACCCTGGCGGAAGTCGAGCCGAACTCCCCCAGTTTGCTTCCAAACTCCAACAACAACAACACAACTAGTGAGGTGTGAATTTAAACCACCCTCCCTTTGTTTCTCTGCTTTTGAGCTCCACTGAATAATGTTGATACACACTTTGCTTGTTTGTTTGTCCGCCGCGAGGTTTTGTGTTGATTTTCGAGCTGGTCCACAAATCCCTCTCCTGCTGTGAGCAGTCAGGCTCATCCAATGGAACCACACAGTGGCCAAAAGGCTGGCAGATTAATTTTATTGACGTTTCCATTTTCACTGCAATGTGATAGCCTTCCCTCTGGCCAGGGCCGGAGCGACCCGTGCGTATTTACAGACTGACCTGTCACTTCATTACCCAGCATGCTCGCTGCCTCCTGCCCCAGCCTGCGAGGGTTGAAACCGGACTCCTCAGGCTTTCGGCTCCTCTGTCCCCTCGTCTTTCTCTCACATACGTGTTCATGTGTGCACGGATTAGTCATGTTTGGAATGTGTGTGCTCTACTGATAAAATTTATTGACTTTAACATGAAGAAATGTGTGGTTTTTTTTTTTTTTTTAAAGAGAAAGCAGCAGAATCAAGTGTGGATAGAAGATTAAAAGGGAGAAACAAAGAAAGAGAGGATCAAGGAGAAGGAGGAGGAAGAACAGAAGGAGTAGAAAAAGAATCAAGAGGGCCCAACTTGCACAACCTCATTACATCTAAAGGAGAGCTGGTGCTTTGCATCCACCCCCACTCCTTTCTTACGAGCGAGAGAAGGAACGCTGCAGGGCAAATTGTCCCAAACGCTAATGGCTTCTGACTGTTCCCTGGCAACTCTGCCATTCTAACCTGTGTGGATGTGCACTCTGAGAAAAAAAAATGGGGAAAGAAAAAAAAGTACAGGGCCGAGCAGGGGGAAGCGTCCCATCATCTGGCCATGTGACACAGATGGGGGTTGGCTATTAGGAGGCAGCCGAAAGGCCTGAGGGAGCCGAGGTGCAGGAGTGTAGCCCCAGGCACTTTTGGAAAAGCAGCGCCCTTGGAGACGGAAAAAAAGACAGCCCCACTCCTCCTTCGCCGCCTCCTCTCCCATTCCCCCCACTCTCTCCGTCTCCCCCCATCCACTCTGGCAATATCTTGACTTAAAGTGCTCGCAATGAAACTTTGTGCATAATTTCATAAGCGCAGAAAACCAACAAGCCGGTGTAATCAGGCGAGATGGAAGACAATGACCAGCTGCAAAGGGGGTGAGGGAATGAATGAACAAACACGAGGCAAACAAACAAGTCGGAGAGCACATTACGCTCACATGCATCCCCTCTCTCATCACCACTGGGTGGTTATTAAAAATGCATTCAGATATATCTCCCTGTAAGTAAATTGGTCTCAGGGCTGAGCTCATTAACGGGTTGGGTAAGGACTGTAAACACGCTGCAACTCTGCTTATCTTATGTCGGCACATTCAGGGTCGCTTTAGGATTTCTCACACAAAGAACAGAGAGTGTCCTGCAGTCCACTGAGAAAAAAGGTGGAATCCAGGAGAGGCCTAATGACTTTGGAGATCATGCTTCATGTCTACGGGCCCCTCAGGGACTCACTACAGTCTGGTCTGTCCTGGAAGCATTATGGATACAGCGAGGAACATATATTGCAGCTCCATCCAGTCCTATAAACTCGTGCATGAATGGATAATGACTTGTCAATAGTTGGAAAACTCAGCCAGGGCTGGTTTGTAAAATAACACGTCAGACTTATTGGTCTACTAGGGCAGGGTGACAAAGGATCTTTACATTATTTTTACTGAATGTTGTTGAATGATATATATTCAAAGGTGGACAAAGTACTCAACTTCAGTTCTTAAGTACAAATATAGATCCTCCTGGTTGAATATAACTCCAATACAAGTGAAAGTTGCCTGGTCAAATTATCACTTGCGAAAAGTAATTGGCTTTAAAATACTTGAGGATTCAAATTACTTAAAAAAATATGAACATTTATTTTCACAATGCACGGGTGAAGTCAGGAAGAAAACACAGTTCATTCTGCAGCATGATGTTCTTTTCAGAAAATATAATTAACATTTTATAAATTCAAATGCCACAGATTTTTTTACATTTGCAACCTTGACATAATAGGAACAAGTAAAAGTAGCTCATGGTCATAAAAATTGTCAACCAGGCAATTTAAAGTGAAAACACT
Organism: Cetoscarus ocellatus; assembly: GCA_037902135.1. NCBI lineage: Eukaryota > Metazoa > Chordata > Actinopteri > Labriformes > Labridae > Cetoscarus > Cetoscarus ocellatus. Next base: position 116,712 of record JBAMNC010001356.1, on the reverse strand, counting down.
TACATTTTTAACAGCTATTTCAGAAAGTTTGAGGCCTTATGAACTCTGTAGCAAATTCTTAGTCCTGATACTTCATCCACTTTTACTTTTTCACTTCTCTGCAGCCATGATAGCACCCAACATATGCTAAACATAAAAAGAAAAAGGCCTCTGTGATAACTTCTCTGTTAAGACTTATCTTAACTGATTATGTAAGATATCTGATAACCTACTTTATGTTATTATATATGCCTCAATCACATTTTTCTGCAACTGATTACCTCTAAATGAGACTGGCCAATACCAATCATTCTTAGTGTAGGACATGATGAACCTCAAACATAGGGGTAAAATATTTCCATGGATGATCAGGTGGAGAGCTGTCATTCGCTGCTGTATCCATCATTTAACTGAGAGGCCTGAGTCATGTGGGCCTCTTATCCTCTGCGCTACCATGAGGATGTGAGGAAGTACAAGTTTTGTCTTTCAAATGTCACTAGGTAAGGGTTTATCCAAAGAAAAAAATTTAAGTAAAAACAAATACTGAAAAATTGTGCTCAAGAACAGTACAAACAACAACTAACAAAAACAGGGGTCCTTAGAACTCAATACCCAACTTTTTTTTTGTTCTAAACATCAAAATTTGTGGACACACTCCAACACAATGTCATAGATTACTCATTAGTGGGTGTTTGGGACATTTCTTTTTGTTGGTATAATATCAAACAGTTACAATTGTCATTAAAGCTAGACTAATAGTAGAAATAGTTTTGGTCAGTCAGCATATCATTGCTAGTGGTTATGCCTGTTAACATCTTGTTACTGAGTAATAGACCTGGCAACCAAATCTCATTTGAAAATACATTAATAAATCTAAGACGTTGGTCTCTATACTATACATCCACCATCTTAAAGCCTCTAGACAAGCATAAGATGCTGTGTTGTGTGTGTTCTATTCTGAAGGCTGTGCAGTGATTTTGCACAGTGAGGCCCCTGCATTTGTTTCAGGTTAATGAAGCAAGAGTGTAGAGGCAGTGGCTTATGGAAGCTGTGGTTAAAGTGACTAATTACAACGGACCCCCCAAGCCCGCTGTCAGCCCAAACTAGTCAGGCATGTTCACCCAAGCTCGTCCAAATGAGGCGAGGGGAGAAAAGTTAGACGGGAAGAGGAGCACACGGGGAACAGAAGCTAAGAGCAAGCGGCGGCTCTGTTTGGCCTTCCCCACCTTATCACGCTATAGTGGCCGGCTTCTCCAACTCTCGCTTTGGTTTTTTTTTTGTTTTTTTTTTAAACGCCACCTCTAGCCCTGCAGGCTTGGCCGTGGAGAATGAAGAGAAAAGAAGAGGGGGATTTAGAGCCTCCCTTTCCCCTCTTTCTCTCCTCAACTTTTCAGCCAACATAAGCGGCGTTTAGCACATTCAGTCCCCCCCAAATGGCAGCGAATGAGAGAAGCAGTGGGGGCTTCTCTTTTGTCCGTCTGGTTACCCCTTTTATTTACTCTGGATTTACGAAGGGGTCTTTACCGGCTCTGGGACCACATGCTCTTGACACACACACACATACACACAAACACATAGCGGCTCTATTCACACTGAAGGAATGGACGGCCCTCTGTTGCTCTGGGGGATTACAGCTCCTCTGGCTATAACCACATGCTAGCAATATGCTTTGCACTCACCTAACATACAACGCAAACGAGCGCTAACGAGTAGCACATAATCCCTTTAATGATAAAACACACACTTGAGCTTCCAATTTCTAACAGTAAGTAACCCATGAGGGGTGTTTGTGAGACCACACCATATGGTTTACTGCGCTCATTCAGATGCATACAGTAGATGAGGGCTCTAAACAGCACCGCTTTAGTAGCAGCCAGTGTTTTTTTACGCTGATTATTTCCTGATCTGTGCTTAAACAAGCAGCAGCCCCTTGCACTGGACCATAAAACAACAGCTTAGTAAACAGCAAGCATACTGACAAATTGGTAGCGCTCAGGCCGGAGTCATTAACAGCCCTAAAACCTGTCAGAGCAATTACAACAAACTCTCTCCTTCAGCAAGTCTCCCTGCTAAACTCACATGCCACTGCCCACCTTTCTCTTTCACCCCCACCTCTAGGACTGAGGATAAAGGTGGAGGAGAGACACTTTTTCCTCTTACTCCTGTCCTCCACCAGCCATGACACCCAAGAGAAACCAAGAACGAACCCTCCATCTCAAGCACAGCTGTATGTGCATCCTGGGTGCTACAACTGAGCGGTTCCTTTTGCATGAGAAGTAATGTGTAGTTGTCTTCCCCCCAAAAACACATCATTAAGTGTTCCCTTAAATGAAGTGGAATAAGAGCTTCTAATTAGATGGGTTTTTTTCTTCCATGTGTAGGGGAGTAAGGCAGTCAGGCAAGAAGAAAGGAAGAGAGGGAGGTGTGTGCTGAGTAGAGCTGGGCAATATAAACTGATCACGAGTGGCAATACCAGAAGTTAAGCTCCATGTTTTTTTCTGAAAATTGAAAGAAAAAACAGATGGATGGAACAATTCCTAAACTGGAGGTGGTCCAAGAGCACAAGCCTCAAGGCATTTCCAAAATTGTTGGGCAAGTTACTGTCAAAAATGGGGAAAACTGCCCTATCTCGCAATGTTAAGTTCTTTTTAAAAATCCTGGATCACCACCAAAATCTTATCACTCCTTCCTCGTGACATGACCAATATTCCCTGAACATTTCAACAAAAACAAGTAATACTGAAACCTTTTGGATACTACGAAGAAAAAAAAGTCACAGGTAAAACATTTAAGACAAACTCAAGTACACTGTCACTGTAAGAAAACATTGGTAGCATATACAAGTCATGTGTTTCAAACTGGTCAGGTCTCCATTATTTCAATGATGAGTAGTATCAGAAAGTATAGAGATGAAATGATCCTTGGCTCTTTTTATTCCTAAACAGAGAGAGAGTACTGTCTAATTTGCACAAGTTGGCAACACTTGGAGAGGCTTGAGAAATTTAAATCTAAATCTAGTAAGCATGATTTAGTCTGCGGAGGAAAGAAAGACCTTGTGTGAAGTGGGAGTCGATCCAGCAACCATCTCTCTGCCTTTATTAGCAGCACTATTCAAGTGAAAAATATCACGTTATGATTTCTGTTGATATCACCCTGCGCTTAAATGTAGCATGGAATAAGAGGAAAAAAAGAAGGTAAATATTTTCAGGGATAGTATATGAGATAGGCATTTGTTGGAAAAGAATGGTTGGCATTTAAAAAAGAGGTTGAGAGTTTCTTGCCAATCTAATCCACTTTTCCACATATTTCAGATGTACAGTACTGTATGTGCTCAATTTAGACAGTGAGCAGAAGTTTCCCTGCTATTTTAATGATCAGAATCAAGAAATTATGCAATATAAGGTCTGTAGGACATCTATTTTTTATACAATTGGATCAAATAATGATCAATATCTTTAGAATATGATGAATAAAATACATGCTCCATAAATAAAACAAAATGATCATTCTATTGAGCATTAACCTGTTTTTATTTCAACATTTAAGTATACTTTGCTGATAGATGCAATATTGCCTCACAATATATCTAACTAAAAAATATATTGATACATCTGAGAAACTGGACATGTTGACCAGCCCTATGTGGAGGGGGGGTTAAGTTGCTCAACAACTCGTGTACCTCCTCTCCTGCCCTCCCTTCTCCGCCCCTTCCCTAAGCCCCCTAACCCTGCCATCAGGCAGATATCTCTCTGTCATCCCTGGAATGCTGAAGATAACTATCGCCTCTCCACCGATACAAGGCCTCTCTCCTCTCACAGGCACACCGCTGACCCCACTGTGCACATCCCAACCAGAGAGGGCGAGGCTGAAGTGAAGAGGAGGGAGCAGAGAGAGAGAGAGAGAGGGGAGGGAGGGTTGAGGGCGAGGGTTGGAGGTAAAACTTGTTTTTTAATAGCCTAGTTAGGCTATTTTACCTTTTAACCCAAAATAAGGGTTGGAGCAGAGCCACCCTCCACTTTCAGCCTCTCCCCTGGAGCCAGAGAGGAGTAGTGTGTCCAGGAGGAAGAGGGAGGGAGGGATGGCTGCCTGGTTACAGCCTTTTTCTACAGTCACTGCCCAGAAGTCTCTTGATCTTTTCATAAGATTATCATGTGCCAAGAGCCTGAAATTTCAATAAGTGTGTACATTATTCAAGCAGACTAACTATTAGAACAATCAACCTGCTGCCTGCAGAAACAATTTTCTTATTATACCTCAAATTTGGAAATTCTAAACTTATTTTTTTGTCATACCTCTCATCTCCACCACAAATAAAATATGGATTTAATCTAGAGCTGGAAGCCATAACATAAGCAAGGCAACAGGTGGATGGTACTCACTGAAGTATTCCCCTGCTTTCTCAGTGAAGGAAAGAAAGGATACTACTGCTTCTCTGAATGGCTCATTTAAGTTTAAAAAACACTTATAGCTCAGTCAGCAAGTAAGAAGCAGTATGCACCTTGTTCCTTTTGCCCGTTAAGATAATGGCATTACTTGCCAGAAGTTGCTTTTTTTCCCTTTCTTTGACAATATGAGCAGGTTTTCTTCCAAACAAGAAATGAAGAACTTAAAGCTTCAGACAAAAAAATAATTTAAAGTGACATTTTCCCTTTAATATTTAATTGTTGTACTCATTTTACAAACCTCTGCAGAGGCATATCCAACACTGTTGGAAAGTTACTGCAATAATGTGGAAAACTGTCCCATCTCACACTGCTAAGAAATCCTTCAAAAAAACAAAAATCCTGGATCCACCAGAACCTAATCACTGCTTTCTTGTGCCATGGCTGACATGAAAGTATCATCAAAATCTGTTGAGAATGTTTTTAGTTTTCCTGTTCATAGTCTAACAAACAAACTAGCTTACTAACTCAGTGCATCTCGTGATCCCCCGAGAGGCCCAGAACCCCACTTTTCAAAGCACTGATTTACACAGTTTAGCACTCACCTTTACAATTGATCTAAAAGTGCTAATCATTAAGTCACCTTTTATGTATTTTTAAACATAAGCAAATGAAGTGACTGGTAAGAAATGATTAACAATGTCATATGGACTGTAAAAAGTTCAAAAATGTTGAAAATGACTTCAAATGTGTGATCTCAGTGGTGATTAACTGAAGAGGTCCTGTTATAAATAACATTTTAATGCTAAAATTGCTTGACAGCTTTATTTTAAACACATAAAGAAGAGCTACTTTTACCCAGATGTGAAGTTTGTACAAAAGGATGCATGTCAGCTGGGACTAGACTCTGCAATCCAGAGGGAGGCCTTTATTTGCAGAGGGAAAAAACGAGCCAAAGAAAAGCGACAGAATAAAGATGTATATAAAAGAAAAGGAGGCAGGCTGTTGCAGATGTCAGGACCCAATTTGCATGAATGGCAAAGGGCTAAATTGCAGGGGATGGGGGGAAACTACCCTCCTCTTCTCCCTCACCCGGCTCTCTCTTTTTTGGGGGGGTGTAGAGGGGAGAAACTAAAAGGGAGCTGTGATGCCCATGACTGCTCCTCACTCAGCAGACAGGGATCAGTGGCTAATGAAGGGCTTTTGGGTCTCCACCAGACATTTCACACCCTCTGCCTCCCTGACAACTCCACCCTGCTCTCCCCCCTTCCCTGCGCTCTGACAACGCCGCCGCCTCTTCACGTAGTATCCAAATCAAAATGGGGCTAATTGGTCTCGCAGGTGATCTCAGTTTGGGCCTTGTTTATTGATAAACAAATTTACAAATCTGCCAGTGCACCTGTTTGAGCCATGCTTCTGTCCACGGTCTGTTTTCTTTCACCAGATACGTTACAGCTGCAGCTGCTCTTGCTATTTTAGGTGAAATTGTCTAGATTTAAGCTTCTCCTTCTATTATTTATAATCGTTATGATAGAACAACAGAGCAGCATACCGAAGTCCTGAGGTTTGCTGCTGATTAAATATTAAAGAATAGGTATTTCCCAAAAGCAAGTGGGGCTATGTTGTATTAAAACAAGCATGATCATTAGCAAACAAGCTGATTCCACACTTTTTCATCTTTCAAAAAATGGCTATGTAGCTCCAGTGAGAAGATAGTTCAGAGGCAAAACAGAGCAAAAGAAAACAAAGAATGGATGGATCTATATGCTCCGGAGAAATGGCATAACAATCCCTGCTAGGAACTATTTTGTCTCACTCTTTCCCCCCAAATGTAGCAGAATGCAGGTCACCAATTTAGAAACAATGTGGTTTACGTGATTCAGAGCAGCTTTCACTGTTTGAGGCCATTTATGGTTACAGCATCGCCACTGATTCTCCTACCCTCAATTACGATTTCAAACCAAACAAACAAACAGGATTTCTGTGCTCACTACTTGGATTTACTGCAGACATCTTTTCCACACCTGACGGACAGTGGCATCAAAGGGAGCTTCGACAAAGATGTGGGTTTTCTACATGGAGCTGGAGGCTTTGGTGGAGTAAATGGATTAAAAGGTTTATAAATCAACAAGTCAACCATCAGATTGTAGCCTCTGCTCAGCAGCCTTCTCATCAGCCAAATGCCATGAAGTTTTTTTTTTTTTCTTTCTCCTCGCTCTCCCTCTCTTTTTTTCACACAAATGTCCTGGAGGCAGGGAACAAAGCGAGCAGAACTGATTACTGCGCTGCTGCCCTGCTCCGCCAGTCTAAACTCTGTTTGGCTTCCTAATGAGCTCACTAAAAACCCAATTCATCACCCATAACCCCTTCTCAACCTGCCTTGAAATCCCCCATTATGGGGAGTCAAGGACAGTCCGTTTACATGCTCGGGGCTTGGGGTCAAGGGCTGTGGCATCGGACAGCACAGCCAAGGTTATTTTGATACCAGGGAGAGGGTGCTTTGGATGGCACTTTTATTCTTTTTCAGCCAGTCTGCTTCTTTGATTGTCAGTATTTTTCAGCTGAATGGCCATACACAAAGTTCCTCTCACTGGCCACTTCATTAGGTGTACCAGCTTAACAGTTGGTTCAATCAAATATTAACTCAACCCAATGGCAGCAGCCAACCAGTCAAGGCATTCAGACATGGTCAAGACTGTCTGCTGTAGTTAAAGCAAGGAGGAAGAACAGGGAAGAAAGTCCTCCACAGTCATCAAATCCTAACTGACTGGATGGATGCGCAGCAGTCAAGTCTGCAGCAAATAAATGATGTTATCAAAGTAAAGACCAAATCTTGGACTCTTCTTGTTGAGTTTACATCATGAAGAATTTAGGCAGCTCTGAAAACAAAGAAGGGTCCAAGGCATTACAGGCAAAGTACATCAACCCAAAATAATGGGGAACAGGTTATTACTAATATTCAAAATTGCAGATAAACTTCTAAACAATGTCAAAACTGTACAAAAACATTGGCAACAGCTCCCAGTATTGATTTTGTCAAAACTTTGTATACTCTCAAACATAATGTATTTTAAAGTCATACAATCTCATCTACTTAAAGAAGGATTGTTATCAAAAACTACAGAAGATACTGAAGAGAGACAGCACCATCTAAAATGCACAAATAATTTCAAAGCATTGGACAAGAGGGTGGAACTGGCAAAGAAACTGAAACCCACCTCTTACTCTTCCATTTGTCCAGATATTAACGCCTACTTTGTACATTTAAGACAGTGTGCAGGAGATTAAGACTCCAATTTTTGTTACTTTGGTATAAAAATCTCTAAATTTTCACTCATTAAACACAACAAAGACTCAGTAAACAAACTTTTGGATGAGTATCAGACCTGTGATCTATAGATTGTTTAAATCAACACTGATATAAATTAAATATATCAAATATCAAAAACTAGATTTTTTGCCCTGCCCTAATTGCTACCCTCTTTTAGTCAGGGGTAGATTTATACGCTCTTCCCCCGATTCATGTTGCCCCCCCTCCGTCACAGCACCAGTGGAGGAATGTCCGGCTTGATGACCAAAGCAGCGGGAATGTCCCGTTCCAGTCGGTGTTCGCACCAGAGATTTCAAGTTTAATACCCCTACGTCCCATCCCCGCAAAGACAGGAATTTGGTGGGAAGGGAATGTAGCATGAATGAGGAGGAGGGGGGGGGGTTACAGTAATTCTTGAGAGATGGGGCGAGGAAAAGTGTAGAAGAGGTATGAGACAGATAGAAAATGAGAGTAAGAAGGATGAAAATATCTTACAGGAGGAGGTGTAGTAAAGAGGAGCTGGACAGTAGGGACCAAAAGACACATTCTGGTACTTTTTTAGCTGAGTTAGGGCACGAGGTACCATATAATGTATCTTAATATATTATTCTGTTCCAAAAAAAAATCAATGACTGTAACAACACAACAAATGGGGATGCACCACATCAGATTTTTTTTGGCAATATCAGATATCAATTTTAGCTGATACTTATGCCAATGTATACCTGTTTTTATAAAGAACAGAGTCTCTTCTGCACCAGAATTAACTTGTTCCTCTCATTGTTAGTCTTTTTGTTACAAACATATATAAAAAAAAGAAAAACAATGTTTGTTTTTAAAAAAATAATATTGGATTGATCTTTAAATGTAAGTATTAAATGATAAAAAGCAAAGCATCATGGGACATTTTTCTGTGTGATGATGGACACTAAAAGTGATATGAACAGCTGATATATTAGCTGTAAAAAACAGCAGACATTTTAGTTTCTTCCAGCACAGATAAATCACATTTTAAATCCATTTTTTGCCAGAACTGATATCTTACTGATAATATTTAGCATTCCTAAATAAAAACTCTGATACTGATAGGCATATCTGTTTGTTAGCAGGGGCACGAAAAAAGTCTTAGGCATCCAATTTTGTACAATCTTTGTTCTAAGTGATAAAAAATTTGGCACCGTGTGGAAAAGCGAGTGGACCTGACAAAGAGCTAGGGTCTCTGGTATTGTGTTGACATTTGTTTTATATTTTAAAGAACTTGTATCACAATAAAACTGTTAATCAAGATATGACTAAAATTATTAAGACATAACTTTCAGCCCATATTTCCCAGCCCTAAGATACAGGATGAAGTAAGAGTAAAAACAAGAAAATATCTTACAAGGCAAAGGATGGTATAGGAAGTGGGTGTTAGTTAAAAAGAGGGGGGGTCAAAAAGGGAGTAGTGGAGGAGAGGGAGGACAGCACAGGGGTTGGGGTAAACTCCCACTGTTCCTCATTACATGGAGTTGAAATGATCCTCCTGACACCTGAGCTGTAACCAAGAGATTACAGAATTGATGAATCCTCGGTTTAAAATGCAGCTGTTTTATTCTGCTTTAGTAATTAATTCTTTTTCCGATAGCGTATTGATTAAGCGTAGCCCCTGATAAAGTTCAAACTGAGAGAGATCCCTCCTGGGGCTTCAGCTTGGCCTGCTCCGGAGAGTCAATGAAAACTTCCTCCCTCCACCTGCATCTCTCTCTCTTTCTGTCAGCGCAGTTTACCCTCATAAATTAGTCAGATCTGAGAGGAGTGAGGCTCTCGCTGGGCTGATACTAGCTTTGTCTGATACAATTCTCCGTTTCCTGGCACTCCTACACAAATGCACATGCTCTTTTTGGGGTGGTTTCCACCCAAGTGTATTGCAAAATTTACACAAATATGAAAAAATTTGGCTCAAGAAAACGAAAACTCATGAGGGTTTTATTCAGTACAGTTATGTGAGTTTTGGGAGTCAACAAGTCGAGCAGAAGAAGACACTACTAATCAAAACTGAAAAATTATTGCAGAGGAAGAGGGCTCAACATCACATTGCATTATGATGTTGTAATCAAGTAAGGGGATACACAAAATGAAGGAGGGTTTTATCTGCAGAAATGGAAGTTTACATATTTATTTTTTTATCTATGTGTCCTTGAAGAGGTCTTGAAACAGCCCAGAGTGCCAAATTAAGTGTTCAAACTCAGAGATGATGAAGTGAAATTGAAAAAAAATCCTTTACTTCATAGTTTAGATCTGTTGCTGCTGCAAAAGTTCATGTTTTTCTTTAATCAACATGATCATTTCCCACCTTATCAAGGCATTAAAACAATTCTATGATAGTTTGGCTTATTCCAAAGGTGGGTAATTCTTAAAAACAGAGAATTTCCTCCTCTGTTTAAAGTAATAAGCCTGTCCACACCCACTACATTCTGACAAAAGCTTTTGTTTACTTGAAAACAAACAATTGCACTTTTGTGTGCCATCAGTAACATGCAATTAAAAATTCTTGTCATTCTTCTGTTACAACAGTCTCAATAAAATAGGCATCCCACCAACCAAAATCCAACCAGGTTTCCTCAAAAACTGAGGACATTTGCGGATGGGTTTGTGTTGCTAGATTGATTTACCCCAGGAATCTCTGTCAACATTGAGAGCAAATGTCAGCATGTATGTATGTGAAAAGTTTAGCTGGCAACTCTGAAACCAATAAGAGTTTGGAAATGTCGCCTGAAGTAACACTGTTACTTTCTCTGTCTACGTCCTGGGGTGGTGGAGCGTTTAAAGCAAGAGTGCAGTACTGATGCAAGGTAGAGCTGGCAGAGGCAAACCAGGAAAAGAAAACTCAAAATCTTGCAGCTTAAATAGCCTGTTAATGGGTAGTATGTTTGTTGAGTGATTGAATAATGATGAATGTCAAGTGAAACATCATTGTAGCTCGAGTGTGTCAGCATGAACTAGCTCACAGGTGTCGCCCCATTTCTGTAACTTTGCAAAGTAGTTGCCTCACTCCACATCTGTCATCAGGTATTCGGCAAAGCCTTAAACTTAAACAATTCTTCCTGATCAAGAAATGACCGGCTATATCAGCATCCATTTAAAGACATATAGGCAGAAGCTACAAGTGTGGGTTAATGGTGCTGAAATCAAAAATGCGAACTAGAAATTAGGGTGTTTTTTGTTTTTCTTTTCAAATTTGCAGCATTTCCACAGCATATTTATGCAGAAATAGACAATGTGCAGTAATAGAGTTGGATGGAAACCCCCACGATTGAAATCTCTGTGGTACAAAACTCCCAAAATTTCAAGGTTTAACAAGACACTACAATACATGTACTCTTGCATATATCTCAAGCAGCTGATTCCTTCTCCTCTCTCTCCTCCCCCTCCCTTCTTTCCTCGTTCTCATTCTCACCCTTACAGGAGGGAGCCTTGGCGTACAGAACGAGAGCGTCTCCTCGCACAAAACTACTCTTTCATTCTTTTTATCGCAGCGTTTTTCCATACCGCTGCGAGTGCGAGTCTGATCAACAGAGGGTAAAGCGGCTCTCTCCAGGGAGCCAACTAGAAGAGAAATCAGATACAGCTTTACAAGAGAGTCAGCCGCTCATGTCTTGTCAAGACCCCTCACCTACCGGCTCCTTTACAAGTCAATAACCAGGGCCCAGTGTCCTCCGCTGGGCCTTGGCACACATTCACCTCCCTTTCTATAGGAAGCAGAGGAGGGGGGAGCTCTGAGTAAGCCTTAATGCAACAGTATTCTGTGTGATACCATGGAAATAATGTTGTTTTTTTTACTTAAAATTAGTCTTAAGACAACAAAAAATACATTTCCTTGGTCCTGCCCCTCCTTTGAAACGACATTAATCCCTAATACACAACATGGAATCCTTAAACATTCATCTAATATATCCTGACAAATAATTGGTGACCCCATGAGACAAGAAGAACCAGTCAGGGGCTCTTTTCAATATTAAAAACTAATGAAAGAGTGAATGAATTATGAAGGGAGAACGGGAAAAATATAATTAGAAAGGTGGAAGTAGTGCTTAATACATTTACTAGAGACTATTTCCTTTCGTTAATGGGACCGCAGTAGGAGGAGACAGAGGGGTTTTGACATGGCAAGTATTGACTGTCCACCCTGCTCCTTAAGGTAAATCCAGCAGGTCATTTCATTAAGGCACCAATTCCTTGGCACTAATTTTGATTTTTGGGGGGCTGACAGCTGTTAGTAGTGGAAATTGGTATGGAACAGTGAGAGAGGAGACTATTACTGCTGGGGGAAAATACAAATTGAGAAAGCTGGGTTCAGATTACTGCCACTCTGCCTCCATGACCACAAAAAAGTGGTGTCTGGTCACATTTCTGGACATTGCATCATGATTGGCTGTTGGGGGAATTCGATCAAAGAGTTCATATAGGTAAGTTATTGTATATCAATAACTCACTGTAATAAAAATAAACAATAACATACAGCTGCACTGACTGACAAAAAAAATCAATGCAGTAGCACTTTCATAAACATTTCCTATATTAAGTGTGCCCTAAAATGTGGCTGTACAATACAATACAATCTGATATACAGTATATTGTATCATCCAAAAAAGTTGTTGTTAGCTTTATAGATTTAGCTGCCTCAAGCATTTTGATAAAAAAAGACCAACAACCCAGTCTGATCTAACATAAGATAGGATATACTCTTGTACATCAGATATGATATATAGTACCAGTATATCATATACAATATACAATACGATGTATGTGATACAATAAAGAGATACAAGGAGCGATCCTTGGGGATATAATGTAAGACCTCAAGTGCTACATACATTTAGCAGCCTCCAACTAGTGCTTATTATTCTAAAAGACACAAAAGCCAATAACAGCCCATAATATCTGAGACAATATACATGATGCAACTCCTGATAGGATAAGATGTGATATGATATGATACAGTAAGATGCCATAAATTGTCCCCTTAGAGGAAACTGATGTAGGACCTCAAGTGCCACGTACACTTGGCAGCCTCCAACTAGTGTTGATTCATCTACAACAAATAGACGCCAACAATCCAAGAAATATTACAAAATGAGTTATACAAAACACAACACACCGTACAACACAATAGGACACAATACAATCAGGTACACTTCACTGTTTCCTTATTGACATCTGTCAAGGTCAGTGCTGCATACATCTTACGAGAAGTATTAATAGATTAAAAATCAACATATATATCCTCAAGAAACATAATGGTTTATAAGCTGTATTTTGTGAATGTAAGATCTGAGTGATCTTACCACATTCGGACACAGAAACACAACAGTAAGAGATAAAGTTCGTACTATGATGCAGCTCAGTTAATATCAAATTACAGCATTAGGAAAAAAACAAAAGCCTGACTTAACACCTCTGTAACACTAAGACTGATGATTCAATAATTTCATAAAAGCAGTACTGTCTTACAAAACAGTTTTTTTGTATTCTCCTTGCAACCTCAGTGGAATTTTTTGTTTGTTTTTCATTTCATAATGGAGACATTACGCATCTTCCCTCATACAACATGACTACTGTTGGATGTCTGACAGTGAGATGGACCTGACTCCTGATGTGAACTCCAAATCGCCTCGCCTTGCAAGTTATTATACGGCATTAAAGTTCCAGAGAGAAGGAGAAGAAAAAAAGCAGCTCTTCTTCTGATGCCATTAATTAGCAGTGCTCTATAGCTCTCAGCTTTTTGAAGCTCTCCATCTCCTTTTGTTTCACCCTCTGCTTTTTCCTTTTTTTTTATGCAGCCCGTCGTTATTGACTTTTCAATTTTCCCCTCACATCCAACCCCTTGCACTAGCCGCAGCACCACTGTTGCTGCACCAGTTGCCCAGCCCCGACAGAACCCCCGAGCCCCACTCTCCGAGACGCCAACTGGGGAGCCCTGAGAGCCGGGCAGGCCCTACAGCTCCCACCAGCCCACCACTCGCTCCCCACGAGACCAGAATCAAAGAGAGAGGCCCTTAAAATATAACCATGGGTATAATGAGGGTGCTCCAAAGAACAATAAGCATATACACCAAAGGAGACAAGGAGAGTAGGAGTACAAAAGACAAGAGAGAGGAAAAACTATAGGAATGTCAGCTTGGGAAGTGAACAAAAAAATGCAAAAAATACTGTGCTTTTGGGAGAGAGGGCAAAGGGCCACAGCCAGTGGCGATGGTAGCCGGGGCCACGCATCTATCCAAGCACGTATCTGAACCCAAAACAACAAGGGGGTCCGCCGCATGCCTCTGGAGCCGAAGGGAGCCAAAGGGAGCACGACTAATTTCTGCACAACAATGGGCCTGGATGGGCGCCCACACAATGGCAGGTGCTTTGAATAGCAGCAGGGCCCTTGCAGCAGGGATCTTCTCCTCTCTCTCACTCCGAGGGCCCAGGCTCTGGCTTGTGTAACCTTTCATTTTCAACCGGGCTTCCTTTTGACTCATAAAGGATGAAAATGATCTCATGGGGTTGGGGGGGTGGTGATGGGAGGGGGTAAAGGAGTAAGAGACAGCCAGGCCTGTGAGGCACAGTCCGTCTGTGTTTTTTCCGTGCGTGTTATCTGCCTTTTTTCTCCTGCTTCACCACTTTTCCCCTCTCCTTTAAATTCTCTCCCTGTCTTTACATTTACAGTATCCTCGTTTTTTCTCCCCTCATGCTAACTTCCCCCTTTTTTCCCACCTTGTTCTCATTTTTCATCGACTCCTGGTCTGCTGTGTTGTTGTTTTGCTGCAGTGGTTTGTTGTGCGGCTGGCTGCTGGGCTATCCTGTAGGCCATGGTGCAGTGGTAAAGGCAGTTTTCCCCCCACCTTAAGAGCATTCTTTCCGGGGTCACAAGGTCAGGCTTCACAGATGTCTCCTGCAGACACTCAGTTGTCTAAGGACTGCATCCCTGGGAGTCAGCATTCGAACTAAACAATGCAGCTTTGCCCCCCCCTACCACCACCACCACCACCACCTCTCACTTTGGAAAATGTTAAATGTTTTTCTTTTTGTGTCTCGCCTTCTCTTGTTTTCATTGTTTTATTTTTGAATGAGAGTGAGAGCAATTTTTTCCAAGGTGGAGGATTTTTTTGTGTGTATGTTTAGATAATGAAAGAAAGCACTGGTTATCACAAGATAGTGCTGTTTTCTGGCTGCTTTCATTCTTTTAAACACTCCCCGTCTCCTGAAGTTTCCTCCAATTGTTCTAATGGGGGGCCTTAGTCATCCTTGCCTGCATGGCAGAGAGGAAAAGATGCTTTTAAAAGGTCTTTTTCTTCGCTCTGCATGTGTTGCCAGGCAAGAAAAAAAATGAAAACATGTAGAAACTGTCCTAGGCTTCACACTGAGTAAGCAGGGCAGAAGCCAAACAAAGAGCAACCTCTAAATGAACAGAAAGACAATATTTGAACAAGGAGATCTCTATGTAGCCTCAATCTAGACAAAAAAAATTGCATAGAGCAGGATTCCTGCGCCAAATGGCTTTCATTACAAGGAAATCAGCTTCTGCTTTTTTGTAGGGGGCGGAGCGTGACACTGGTAAAAGAGACGAGATTGCAGCATTTACCATGCGAGTTCTGCCTCAAAACATGTAAAAGTGTGTAATTGGAACAACATTTTCAAAATCCAGGCGCTGAGCTATCCTTGAATATCTCACTCCTTTTCATCTCCCTTGTTCCTTTTTCTCTTCCTCTGTTTGATATGGTTGCTCTCGCTTCCCCCCCTCCAAACATATCCCTCTGTATTCTGCAAATTGATAACCCTCTAAATGAATTATGGTAAATGCATAATGAAGGTTTTCTCAGCTCCAGCCCCGCAGCCAGCAAGGATGGAGCATCTCGTTTGGCATGTTTGATTCGTTTTGTTGCGCATTTAGCCCCAGTGTTCCTTCAGAGTACTCACTGCTTGGGGCATGTAAATAAGAAATTATCCTTGCTGACTAACATGGCTAATACCTCCTCTGGGGTAATCAAAAATTATTAGACGCTCGCTTCCAATAAACATTAGGGCTCATGGCACTAACCACTGTCGAATCGCTCACCTCCGCCCGCTCCCAATAGCCATAAAATGGGTGAACAAAAGTGATCAGGTGTGGAAAAAGCTACATGGAAACTGGGAGACTGCGGGAGTGCTATTATGCCTAAAAAAGCAGCCCTTGGCTTTAAGAGTCATTAAAGCATGTACTAGAGTGGGAATCAGACTAGAAAATGAGCTTATCTTGCATAATGCCCTCAAAAGCTTTGCATAAACGTGAAAGATGTGCGCGTGAAAATCAGCAGCAGGGAGGAAGAACTCGGATTGTAACACACTTCCTTTATCATCCACCCACTCTCTTGGACGGTGGTGGCATGGTGAAAGCACTACCTGTAGGGTATAGCTACTGCACTCGTACCCAAACAGTCTTCAGAGTGTAAACTCCAGAGGACAAAAAAGGCACACAACAAGTGAACAAGCTGTAGCCGGCCTCACTAAGCCACTCCACTCAAACCGCCTTGCCGTCTTTAGGGAGGGACCCTTTAGCCATGATGTGGGGTTCTGATATTAGGGGGAGGAGAATTGGGAGGGTTGGGGGTGGTGGAGAGATTAAAGAGCCAAGGGAGGCAGAAGAAAGGAGAGAAAGTAAAAGAGCACAAGGCCCATTGGTCAAACACAAAGAGGGGGAGAGGGAAAGGACATTTGAAGTCAGG
The DNA here is from genome assembly GCA_037902135.1 of Cetoscarus ocellatus. Lineage (NCBI taxonomy): Eukaryota > Metazoa > Chordata > Actinopteri > Labriformes > Labridae > Cetoscarus > Cetoscarus ocellatus. The sequence continues at coordinate 100,315 of JBAMNC010001356.1, read as the reverse complement.
GTTAAACTCCAAATAAGCACACCTTAAACGGGCTGGTGTAAGCTGGCAGTAGGGGCTTTTTGGAGTTTCCCTGCAGGTGTGCCTTTGACTGGCTTGGCCCCCGTAACCTCTCTCTGATCTAGAGTGGGGCCCGGGGTTCGGACACAGAAGAAAAGCGGTGGCATCTTGCTGCCTCTGAATCTCATTCTACATCTATTATATTCACACACGAATGCTTACACTCTCTGTAAACACACACACACACAAACACGGTGCCAGACAAGGAGAAAACAAATCTGGTGAGGACTAGAGCAATTGGATTATCACCTCTAAAGGGTGACTTCTTGGCTGACCCCCTTCAGGCTAGCGTGCTGAAACAAGACGGAAAATTTCCTGGGGAAACACTCTCCCCCTTTAAAGAACAGAAGCACTGTCATCATTGTGAAAATACAGCAGCGGCAGCATTAATGGACGTGGAAATGCCCTGTGGGGCACGCGCTCAAATCCCTTTTAGCCATATTACATCAGACCCCTGTGCACTCCTCATCATCACCACAAGCTCTGGAGTAATCAGCAATGGAACATGGGTGTGTAAACCCTCTGTATAATGAACTGATACAACAGAGCTGCACTCTTTGTGTTTGGCCCAAGCCTTTTGGGTACGAGACAGAAAAGTCACTTCCTTCCTCTTACTTTGGCTCAATCATGATTGTTTCCCTGCAACAGCTCTTCCTTTTGGCTTTTTAATCAAACTCACTCAAAGATAATCTGGTCTTCTTCAGGCAGAGACAGAAAGAGATGAAAAGGAAAGGAAAAATGTCTCCCCCAAGCTCTCCCTTAATGGCACAAAACAGACATTCTCCTCAGCTGCTGTCAGAATAATCTGGGTAATTTTTTCCCTATGTTCTCCAAACATTAGTTTGCACATTAGGCTGACCCACATAATGTGCCTTTCCTGCTGCGTAGGACCAAGTTCCCGGACTGAGCTGGGCCAGCCTGGGTTGGGCCAGGGTCAGGCGGGGGGCCTGTTCATGATTATGGACCAGAGGGACTGGGCCTCTGGGCCAGAGCTCAGAGGGAGAGGAGTGGAAAAGGAAGCAATGATAAGACGGCAAGGGACATGATTTGATTTTTTTTGAATGGTCATTAATCAAAAGGAAATCTAAGATTTCACATGACTTATCTCTTCTCTAAAATAAACTTAAAACAAAATTAGATACAGAATAGATTATTTTTCACAAGCATCTGGTTCTGATGCAGTACTGCACCTTCAACTGTTGGAAGTGCCTAAAGGAAGCTTGCTAGCTGCCATTACCAAACAAATAGAGAGAAAAGTAGCATTACAAACTGTATAGGTGCTAACAAACGCACTTAAGGAATAACCTCTTTAGCTTAACATTGTTAAAAAGATTGCAAACAAAGTGCTAAATCTGTTATCCTGTCGATGTTTATTTCCACTTTGTGTTAGCATCAAGCTAATGGACAAAGGACCATTTTTAATGTTAAGGATGTAGAAGTTGTAGGGCATTGGGTGATGCTGTTGTGGTAAAAAGGCAAGTTACATGAAGAAGAGCTGACTCTATCCTAAACTACTGTTTCTAACATTAAAAATACCCGGAGCTAGAGGCTAAATTTGTTAGCCCATAAATGTTGATCTCAATGATGTGTTAGCATCAAGCTAACGGACTCTTAACCATTGTTAATGGTTAAAGGTGAAGAGGAAAGGGGGAAGCGTGTTGATGCAGAGGGTAAAGGGCAAATTAACTAAAGCAGATATTATCTTTTAGAGGTTGCTTTTCCATTTTTTTCTCATCATCTACAGACTCAAGAAATGTGATACAATCCTTTTTACTAAACTTAGTTGAGTAACTGATAAATAATATGATCTGTTATACATGGTTTGTCAAGAAAAGAAGAGAGTTTCTTGTGCTGACACAGTGACTCAAATGCTAAATCTGTTGGCCTATAAATGGGAATTTCCATCATGTGTTAGCATCCAGCTAACAGATAAGGCCCATCCTTTGTGATATGGGTTTGAAGATTACAGGCCATAGAGATGTGGTAATGTTATGCACAGAGGAATCAAGCTGACATTCATGACAGTCCATTTGTGGTTTAAATCTTAACATATTTCAGATAAAGATGATTCATGACATGGATCTGCGTATTAATCCCATGGATTTTTCACCTTTTTTTCGTCTCTTCTTAAACGTCAGCAGTAAAACGTGCACATTAGAGGACTTATGTTCCTATCTGTGTCTAGTCAGACCATCATTTAGTGTCAAAGGCTAAAAATGGTGAAAAAGGCAAAAAGTGAGGATGTTACTGACACTTTTTCGAGGAACTGCTGGGGAGATTCAAAGGATAACTTGCCTGAAATGACCATCCATACCGTTGAGAGGATGAAAAGTGGCGGTGATGTTGTAGGTACAGAGGGCGAACTTACTGGAAGTGGAGCTGACTATACCCTTTAAGAGGTTCTTTGCTTTTTGCTGTTTTATGTTTTTTTTTCTTCCTTTCTCATGATCTATAGACTCAACAAATGTAACACCGGGTCAGAAGAAAGACAGCGAGACATAAAAAAGGAAGAGAGAGAGAGAGCGGAAGGGAGGAAGGAAGGAGGGAGCAGAGGGAGCTGATCATTCTCTTTAATCACATTTTGGATGAGGGCCAGGTAGTCTGCGGTACTGAGAGCGAGACAGAGGGGTGAGCGAGGAGGAGAGGAGTGTTCGGGGGGCTGGGAGAAAGAGAGATAGGGAGATGGAGGAATAAATGGAAAGAGAGAGAGAAAGGGACTTATAGATAGAGGGGATGAGCCTGAGAGCAGAGCCCCCTCGAAACAGCTTGAAGAGCAGCAGTGCTTAAGCAAAAGTGCTCCTATGGCCACACATTCGATGTCTGTGTGAGTGTACGTGAGGTAGAGTGACAGCCATTCCCGTAAATGCCCCTGAATGCTGAATCCAGCAAGAATCTGGTGTTAGAGCAAGGGCAGGGAGAGATCCATTTTAAAACTATGTGCATTAACTATACTTTTCCCCATAGATTAAGCACTCCACATGAATAATTTAGCCTCTCTTATGCTAATGGGATCATGAAAGTATCCCCTCCGTACCATGTTTTCTCCCCCTTCCACAGCAACTCTTCTCGGCTTTCAACAATGGCCCTGCCCCTTCCCAACAAACCATCCCACTGACACACTGCACTGTTTTCACAACAGACACCTGACCGACATGAAGCTTACATGAAGCAGTGAGGCTACAGTTGCACATGTTAGCTTACTGAGTGACATGTTAGCAATGTTATCCTTATCAAGAAGTTTAAAGTTCTTTATGGCTGTAAGTACAGTTCAAAACACTTTGGACAAGAGCTACAGGTTGGACACACATTGTTGGGAACAGTATTCATTACTTGTTAGCAGTTTCCTCTAGGGTAGGGTGAGGAGCTTGAATTATCTTATAATGTTTTTCAATTTTTTTCTAACTTTTAACCAAAATAAAGACTGTCTAACATCAAAACATAATTTGATTGTAAAAAACTTGAGACAAATTGTGTCACATTTCAAGGCTAAACCACACGTATTATAACTCATAAGGTGCTTAAGCAGGCATTCAACAACTTTCACCTTAGCTATAAAGTTTATTCTTTGCCAATGTTTTTTTAGCTAAAAAAATTTAATCTCTTTTATTGTACTTATTTACGGTATCACAACAATAGCTTTCAACAGCGTGTTAGTCAACACTTACATGTCAAATAAGTTACCAAATGTCAATGTCAGCTTCAATTAGGAAACAGCTAATGCTAAAATTCAGTCCCTTCAAATCAACTGTTATGCTAGAAGTCTAGTGTATGCTAATAGTAGTAAAAAACTTAAATGCTAGTAATGAGGTCTAATATGTGGCTAGAAGTTTTCAATTGCAACCAACACCTGCATTGAACCACTTGCTAACAAACATAACACAAGTTAGACAGTATAAATCAATACTAACGTTAAGCTAGCAAGAAACACAACTTTAAAACTCCAATCAACAGTTCTAAAAAACTACTGAATGTTAATGGTATCCTCCATTACACAATAGCTAATAATGGCGTACAACCACCTTTCTAGCAAACATAACATAAGCTAGGAAGAATGAACAGTGGCCTCAGAATTCTTCAAGCTAACGTTACAAATTTTAAACAAGTTCCTCACTATGAATGTTAGCTTTCATTAGACAACTGCATACACTAGCATTAAACCACTCACAAGCAAATGCTACATTAGCCAAAAGCAATCTCTTGCAAACATTTAAGTTAGCCATGAATTCCAGCCCTTCCTATTATATACTTAAGCACTGCTTTACTGTAACATTAGCTTTAATAAGCAGCTAAATATCTAAATGTTTATGCTAGCTGGTCTGAGATGACAGCTAATTCTAGCGTTCAATCTTCTCATGTGTTAGAAAAAAAATCCATGGCCAAATGATAAACACGTGGTTTTAACAGCTTTTAACCGCCAACATTGATTATGACTTATGATGTAAACAACGTAAACAATAGCTATTTTCTGACTGTAGCAATTGGGATCATAAGTTCAAATTTGAAAGATGACAAGATGTGCTTTTAGATATTGAATGTTAAGTTAATAATCATGTAAACAGCAGATGTCCACGGTATAAAAATGATTAATTTAGATGGTTTTGTAAGTGGCTAACAATCAGGGCTACTTATACTTTTTTCAAGAAGGGAAGTGGTCACATCCTGAGTGTTTATATTTCTTCACCCTGTTTGGTTCAGCCTCTGCCATCACACACTTTAAAATGACCCAAGTGCACATTTACAGCACACACTCACACTCTTGTAGCCTCAGCATTGTGTTGTTGCAGCGCAGTGAGGTGGGGGCACTGTGTAAAAAATTATCAGTCCTCCAACAGCTGGGAGTGAGAGCCATGAAACAGCGGGGCTTGGGCCTGCTTTATTGTTTATCTGTTGTTTATGGGCCAGTGTTCAGCTTTAATTACTACACTAAATTAAACTCTAACAGGCACTTAGAGGGTACCAGCTCACAGACTCACATGCATGCCCGCACACACTGTGTATTATGTATACGCAGACACACCTCGTTGATCACTGCAGAGCTGAGGTAAAGGCCACTAAAACGCAACAAGGCTTCCATCTTGCGTTCTTTCTTTCGTTGTTACATTTTGTTTTCTCACTTTGCTCCGTCTTAACCTTCAGCTTTAAATGTATAGGTAAATAAAAAGAAGCAAGAGGTCCAGAAAAAATGCCAAATTCAACAGGCCTTGCTCATGCTGAGACTGTCTGGGGCGGACACGGGGAGTCATGTCCCCACAAGGCAATGACCCCCCTTTGGGGAGCTCAACCACAAAGACCTTGCTGAGTGGGGCCCCTGGTCAGGGCCAAGGGAGCTCACCACACTCCCCATGCATGCACACACATACACACACAAATGTACCCACAATACCATCAAGCGCAGCATGCTCCCTCGGAGCCGAACACTCAAGCTCTCCCCTCTCTCTTCCTCCCTTCCTCTCCCTCCATCTCTCTCCCTCTCTCTGGGGAGTCTGTCTATCCGCCGAGCGTGGGGATTGTTCAATTGCTGAGAAAATGTACAAAATGCTTTCTCCTCTCTTCTGTTGAGCCTTTTCCATCTAGCGTAGAATTGGGGGAATTGTACAGAAAGCCCCTTTGCTCACCACTCAAGATGTCAACGTGGATTTGGTCTTCATGCATAGCTAATAATCAAGAGTGTGGACTGGAGCGGAGGCGCACACACTCACTCACAGAAAAAGGGGAATTATACAGGGGCGGTGGGAGCACAACACTGTAATCAAGTAAAAGAACAGGTGTTTTGATTATTTTACTCAAGTACCAGACAAGGTAGCACTCTATGAATCGACTTAAGACTGAGTACAACATTGAAGTAAGTATTCTGAGGATGCTGTCCAGTACTGTGCAAAAAGGGACACTAGCTGGAGTGTGATGAGACAGCCGTTTGTTTCCATCTATAAAAGAAGAGCTTATAAAAACACTGACCCATATTACGTACATCATCACAGAGGTCCAATCTACTCTGATCTGTTTGAAAAATTATACGAAATATACCAGAGAGAAAGCATTTGTTCACTCTGAGTAATGTTTTTGCATAAGCACACTGCATGTAACAAAATATATAAACAATACCTCATATATGCTTAAAGAAAAAGAGCATCCTTAAAAGACTGAAGCTCTAAACTTAACTGTGAATGTATTTTTACTTTATTGTTGCAAAAGATTAACTATTACTTTTAAAAATTAAACCACCCTGTTGTCATATTCATCTGTTCTATTAGATATAGAGGACTGTACCAGTATCATTTAGCATTAAGCACTGTTTTAATAACTAGCATTGTCATGATAAACTTGACTTCAAAGTTAGATTTTTGGCATCATAACAATGCCATCCAATGGAAAACTTCAATTGATTTGGCCATGTATTTTTATATTAGTATTAAGATGACCTGTGAAATGTAGCAAAGCACAATATATCCTCACAGAAATTACTAGAGCTGGGCCCCTGAAAGGCCCAATGGGCCCTCCCCAAATGTTATTTAAAAGAATAGTTCTGTTTTTTTTAATTGGGGTTGTTTGAGGTTCATGTCAATAGTAAATACACGAACAACAGTGATTGTGATCAGCTCTGCCCCTGTAAGAGGAAAACAGGTGCAGAAGCTAGGTAGTGCAGTGCTGCTTTAAGGGACAATAACTCTTAGAATTTAAGGCAAACATTGAGTTGATCAGTGCACTCTAGGCAGAAGAACACACAGGCTATGCCGTGTGCTGAAGTCTTATCAAAACCTTAAGGCTTTTCAGTGAGGATGTAAAGTGTTTTGAATACGTCTGGTACAACGTACAATCACCATGAAGCTATGTTTTTACCTTGTTTTCACACAGAGCTGTTGGTGTCTCTACTGCCACAAGGTACAGCCAAGCCTCTGTGCTTTAGTCAGCTTACAGAATCAAAGCTGTTTTACTACCACTATTGTTTACTATATTTCATTTTGACATTGAGCACAAACAACCCCACTGCAAAAAGTCCAAACTATCCCTTTAATGATGTGAGCACATGTTACATCAGTACCACTAGTGTCGGTCTCGTGGCAAACATTCCCGACTTGGGCCTGGTTACGATTAGCTTTTGAGCTAGCTGACAAAGTTTGTTACAGGTCTTAGCATGGCTTTTACAATGCTATGTCCGTCCTAAAATTTAAGCCCACCGCCCTTACACCTACAGCTACGATGTTACAAAAATAAAGGCTCTTATGTTTTTCACAAGAGGGGATTTGTCGTTTGAAACAAGTAAAGAAAATACAGTCAATTTCTGTTGTTTAAATAAATGGAATGCTATTGTTGCTCAAATTTAAGATGCATTGTGTCTTTGCTAACCTCCATGAGCCTGTGACACAGGACCCTAGAAACCAGACTCCTTTTCCCTCCTTAATGGGGAGGCTTGCATAAAAGTGCTGAATTTAAAACTACTCAAAAAGTAAAAGTACCACGATGGTGAGCCAAGGTCAAGGATTTACCGCTAATGACTGCAAACACTGACTTTACCATGTTTGGAGTGTTCACCAAATACTTCATTAAAACTTGGATGTATTACATTATGGACGTCAGCTATCTTAAGGCATGCACGTTCATCAAGTTTAACTCCCTGCAACTGATGTCTCTGATGTTCCTAGATAAGCTTGGAGGACTTCCAAAGGGCTGTTAATCAAAATGATGTGCAAGCAGGGCCAATGAAGTTATTGTGTGTTACCCTCTGAACCATCTCCCCGTTAACTGCTGGAAATTTGTTTATCTAGCCAGAACATAGGGGAGTCGCTCTCTGAGAGTCAGTAAGAGAGAGTGCAGAATTTGCCCTGAGGGTGATGCTTCTTATTTTTTCTTTTTGGAGGGAAACTCAGAGAAGAAGAAGAAGAAAAAAATGTGTTAAGAACATGAGGTGGGGAAAGGTTACTGATCTGAGTGTTGTGCTGAAACCTTTTTCATATGTGTCAGAACCTTAACTGGCAATCTTTACTGACAGCTATGAGCATGCTTCACCTTGGTTTACTGCTTGACAATAAATTATTCCACAAGAGGGGTGATACATATTTGCACACTTGTTAAATTGTTTTTTGGCAGAGGCTCAGAGCAATGCTCCATGCTGAGATACAAGGCGGAGATTTGAGGAAGTGGATTCCACTAACAGAGACCATCTTCAGTCCTGTTTGCACTGCACATAGGGTACTTTGAGGAAAAATAATGAACTTTATTCCACTGTGCATCCACTTATGAGCGAAGGCAGAGGGGAGGGAAACTTTTTTACCCTTTCTTTAACAATTTTGGGAGAAACTGAAGTAGAATTTCAACTAAGGGAAGCTTCTGGATGATCTTATGAACTTACCTATCACACTTAGAAATGTTTCTGTAATCAAGTGGCTTTTTGGACATTTGCTCTGTTTTATACTTTTTTAAATCAGCACTGTGACTTTTACTAGAGTAATTTCAATAGGAAGTATTGCACTTCACTAATTTCCATAAAGAAGCTTAAAATAAATTGCTGTTGTAAGGATAATACATTTTCAACATTGATTCTGAGGCCTAGCTTTTTAACTCAATTCCTGAAACTAAAATGATACCTCAAACTGAAATTCCACTGGTTCAATACTTGATATCAAGTAGATCAGACACGGGATAAGTATAAAAGAGCTGAACTTGAAGAATCAACCTGCACAACAGCTGTTTTATTAAGAGAATTAATATTAATTTGAATTAATTAGTATTTTTGGGGAGGCTAGGTTGATCTCATTGTCTATGCAGTGCTCTTTCTAGTTCTCAAATCATCATATGAACTGTGTTATTGCTAAAAAAAAAAAACAAGTCTCTATCAGTGTATATATTGGTATTTGCTAAAGGATTTGTCATATCAGAAAAAAAATCAATATTGTGCATCTCTTCTTTAAACTCAGTAGTCACTCACAATGTAAAATGCAGCAAAGTGCAATACTCTTGACAGGAACTCAAGTAAAAGCACTGATTTTACAAGCTATTCAAAATTGAAAGTTCAAAACTGTATTTTACTTGAGCAAATTCATGGAGTGCAAGTTTTAATTTTACTCTTGAATAAAATCAAAGTATTCGTACTTTTACTTGCGTATAGTATTTCTGTACTCTGCTTTTTGTGCTGAATGTGTTTCAGGGTGCACATGCACACTAAACACACCTTTCAAGATGCAAGATGGCGGAAGAAAGTTGATGTTTTTCTTGGCAGCTGATGCCAAAAAGCACTGTGGGTCTCACTCAGTCATCCTTCTTCTCTCCGCCTCTCTCCCATCTATTCTGTCTTTCTCAACCGATCCACATCATCACCCCTTTTAACTGGGGCCAAGCTGTTAAAGACCCCATTACTGAAGTGAAGCGCACATTTCACATTTTCTCCGCGGACCACGAGAGTGTGGACTACAAATTTTATGTGGAAATGTATTGAGATAGGAGGTGGGGTTCATGCGTGGAGTGGAGCCGAGTGGAGTGGAGGTGGAAAGGTGGAGAGGTTGGGGAGTGGAAGGCTCTGTCAGAATGGAAGGGCCAGAGTCGGGAGTCAGCGAGTGCTTCAAGCGTTAACGTAATTGCAAGAATGTGAAAAATGAGGCGGCGGGGCTCCCGAGCGAAGCGAAAGGTCAGAGCATGCCTCACACAAAACAACTGGCTGGAGGACGGCCTCATTAGAGCATTAAATCAGCTGCCCCTCTCTCGTTTTTTTCTCACTCTGCTTACTTTTTCACCTTCTCCACTCTTTCACCTCAGTACTTTAACAGCTCTTCTTTTACTGTCTTTTAAATCGTTGCCTCTAGTCTGTGCTGCTTTCTTTGATTTTGCTTTAAAAGCCTTAAACTGGAGGACCCGGCATTTAGCACTCATGGGTCAGGCTCTGGCCTTGATCTAGTCCTGGTCTTCGTTGGCCCAGAGCATGGTGCCGTACCGTAACTGTCTTTGGCCCGTATTGATCGGCTGTTACTGGATACGGTGGGGAGAGGAGTCGATAAGTGCTCTGTGGATTACAGGTCACTTGTACTTATGTGTGTAAGATAATCAATAGGCAGTGCATTTCTTTCTCTGGTCCCCCTCCCTTTCCCCCCCTCCTCTCTCTGTTGTTTCTGCAGACTTCATCTCCCATGCTGCCTGCAATTACAGAGATGAGTGCAAATATCTCTCATGTTCTGTCTGCCTCACTGCGATCATACAGCAATCTTATCTTATATTCATCGCTGCGACTAAATATTATTTTCATTATCAATACATCTGCAGATTAGTCCCACTATGATTCAATAAATTGTTCTTCTGTAAAACGCAAGAAAAATATGTGAAGAATGCTCATCATGCCTGGAGCAGCGTCTTTAAAATCAAACCAACAGTCCAAAATCCAAAGCCTATCTTGTTTGCTGTCATAAACAACAAAGGAAGGAAGCAAATCCTCACGTTTAAGAAGCTGGAAGCAGCAAATGTTTGACATTTCTGCTTGAAGAATGACAGAAATGATTAATCGGTTATCACTATTGGTTAGTTAGTTTTGATTATTCTTCCTATGACTGAACAACTGCAGGGAAATCAAATAAAGTAGTATCTGCTGTTACTCCCTGTCTTGTTTTTAGTTGAAGAAATATATTCTGCTTGTTAATTTTGAACCAGTGGTCCCAAAATGGTGGTTCAGAACCCAAAAATAGGTCTCAAAGCTGTATGAAGTGGGTTGTGAACGTGTGCCTAGAATATTGGGGCAATAGTCCAATGTATGGGAGCCCACATCTAACCATGTTTTACTGTTTAGCCATCATAACAAGTCCATTTTTTGTTTCTTGACTTTTGTCATATTTATCTTGTTTTCTAGGGTTAGCACAGCTGTTTCTCCCATGATCACATAAATCAGAGTTACATTTGTTTTACAGATGCTTCCTTTCAGACATTGGTCTGAAACTGGAGGGTCAAGAGTCAAAGTGGGTTGCAGAGCTGCTTATGGTTGGTCATGATTGTGTGCATGATGTGGGGAAGCCCCCGTGAAATTAAAGTCTACATTTCATTTTCCTCCATTTTACTATATTAAAAAGTACAGCTTTGTTTTTATTTAAATCTGTAATAACTCTTAATACATGTTTGTTTTGTCCTCTGTCTTTGTTTAAATCACATCTGTTGTTCATGGGCAATATTTGACCTTTTCAGAACGAGTGGAGCACTCCTAAAATAATTAAATAGAAATCTAAATTTGACAGAAATGTTGCAAAGATCTTCATTTTAAGTTTTGCGAAAGAAATATAATCCCTTTCTTATAAATTGACAGAAAATAATCAAGAGGGACGTTGATAATGCAAAAGAAAGGATATTTTATGAGGTGATATTTATCTTTAAGCCCTTTTAGGTAAGAGTAGTTCAATTTATGCGTTGGGAAGAGGAATAATACTGATAATTTACTCACAAAAACTCAGTGATTATATTCACTATAGGGATACAGTGCTCCTTCAAAACTTTGTTGATAAAGTATTAAAATGGTGGGTGCATTAAAATATAGCTCTACAGACGGGGTAGTTATTAGAAAATATTTCTTGCTGTCTATGATGCGATTTTGGTGGTATGATTAATCACTTGTAATGAACTACATCACAAACCCTAAAGATCAGATCCAAAATTTCGTCTTGTTTTGACTCAAATAAGGTCAAAACTGCAACATTTTTAAGGAAATTTAAGTGGTTGAAAATATTTGGAAAATTTGGCTGTGATAGCTCCTTAGGGAGATGGTGTTAGACAAGACCTGTTGTAAATCACTTATTAACACTGGTAATCAACACACTAAAATGTGACATACAGGAGTACTCAAATGTCCTGTATTTGCTCTGTAATTGTGTCAAGGTGTCATATTGTTGTCACCTGTTCCTTCATGATGCTCACACTGTTAAGCAGACACATCCTGTTGCTTAAGCTAACAACAACTCGCCTGACAGCAGCCTGTGATCCAACCAACCCTGACACGGCTGACCACAGAGGTCTTCTGCGGCCCTCGGTCTGTGGTCAGAAAAAATTGCCTAGACTCTACAACTGCTGCTCCTGAAGATGATTTAAACAGCCCCTGCCGCAGACGCACACATCCCATCGATGTGTTTGATTGCTTATCGGGAAAAACGATATGGACACGACAAGCCGCTCCACTCTTTGTGAGCTCTTACAGTACGTGTATGTGCGGATATCTGAGCGTTTGAGTGTGTTTGTGGGTGTAGACGGTGTGATGAAATTTCATGCAAAACCATGGACACTGCCCGAGGGCACGTAGGGATACAGAAAGAGACCTACAAAAACACACACACACACATATTTCGCCGCCAGTGAAAGAGAGATGTTGCTACATTCAAAACAAGAGGAAGACAAGAAAGGAAAGGCCAAGAGCTCATCATCTGTTCTCTCAGATCAGGCAGCAGCAGCGTTCAATAAACAATCTTAACCTCACTGTTTGCTGACGCTTGGCCTCACCTCTGTATTAGCATATGCTTTTGATAATTTACGTGTCAAAATTGATGTGGACCGTGACAAAAACAGCAGGCAGATAGCTGTGAATTGCACACGCCGCCTGTAATAAATTCAAATGCGTTTGTTTTGAAATGCATTATTACTGTTTGGCAGGTCACGTACTAGATAACACAAGGCTCACTGAGACATAATTAGGGGCTGTTGTGCATGCAAAGTTAATATGGTTTAAATGCAAACAAGAACTGGCAGAAATACACTATTAATCATCAGCTTTTGTTCGGCTCTCTAAATAGTAACATTTTGGAAAGCCCTTCTTCTTCGAGGCTTGTGTGTGACTTGCTTGTGGTGGATAAGCTTGTTCTTTTTTGAGGTGTGACTATGTGTTTACATGGACGCCTGTCAAAAAGCAGGATAATCCAGTGTGTTGAAGCAAGGACTGGGTCGCATGTGGAGAGACAGATGTGGCACCTATTCACTGTAGATAGCACATTAGACGTGGATAAAGTGAGGTGTTGGCAACTCTACCTATGTATGATGATTAATGTGTCCCGCATGGATCTGTGCCCGTAACCGCTTGTGTTTATTAAGGACGTGTGATGTGTTTAATGTGTTTATTAGAGGTAGTCAGCACCAAAACTAATGGTTGGTTGAACTAGATCTTAAAATTCTTCATCAGTCTAGGTTGAAAATCAAGGGGTCAAACTGTTTGTCTGCCATAATGCTCTACTACCCAGATGTAAACAAGACACGGCACACACTGATAGCATATTGAAGGAACATGTGTCGAAAGCCAGTTATACCTTTAAAATCAGGTCTCTCAGTAATAAGAACCAGAATGACATGTCACTTAGATTAACTCTTTATATTCTTTTTTGAGTTCAAGCCCGCAAGCAATGCCAAATGCTTTGCCCAAAATGTATTGCAGACACCCACCAGCAGTGGCCACTGTGGCTCTAGTTAATAGCTACTTCCTTTCTGCAATAATGCTCTACTATTCAGATGTAAATAAGCAATGATAGTCTCTCACAGGATCAACACAGTTTATTTTAAAGTTTCACTGAAGTTTTGTCAATTATATTTTTCTTTTAACCACGGAGGATCAAGAGCAGTTAAGTTTGCAGTGCTAAAGTTAGCCAAACTACCTAACTTCAAGCTACCTTCACATTGTTTATCTGCTGATGTTGAGATTCTGTGATAAATAAATACTATTCAATCTTGACTTTTATTTTTTAATTTTAAGTCAGCTAAAAGTCATTTCAATTTGCATTTATATACAACATGTGAGCCTTTCACACTGAAATAGCTAAATCAGTTATAGATGACTACTTCTTTGTTGTCTAAATCCAGAAAACAGGTTATACTGGTACAGAAATCACAGCCAATCTTTAAGAGCCCCCCTGAGAAAAAGGGGTCTAACTGTCTTTCTGCATGATGATTTATACATGTATTGCTGCCTTGCACCTCTTCTAATCTTATTAAGGTAGTTAAACACTCTTAGCTTGCAGGCAGGGACTGTTATGAACTACAGACACACAACCAGTGGGATTCATATAGCTACAGCAGCTTATTACCTTTAACTGAGGGGATCTTCTCAAACAAATCATGATTTATTTATTTCATCATGTAACAGCTATTTACCTAAATATAGGTTCATGACTCTGTGACATAGCAATACTGCTAAGAAGTTGCGTTAAACCCCCAGCTCTGTCCATATCACTGTGATTTTGTGCACATTGCAGCAGCCATGCTTCCACTTGTGTTGAGCTACAGTGAATGGGAGTGAACCTAAAAAAAGCATTGTGTTTGATGTGTGATTGTTGTGGCTGCGCTTGTGGTCATGACTAAGCATGTCTCAGTATTTTTTGGCAGGATATCGGTATATAAGCTGTGGCGAACTTTTGGATGAAAAAATGGTATTGAAAAGTGCATATTACCACTATTTTGTGGCATAATTTGGACTTAAGTACGTACATTTCCTTAAATTTTCCCAACAGATTTCAAGGCACGAAAGATCCTTCATTTTTGTAGAAGCAATGGTCCAGCTGAACCGGTTGTTTTGTGTTGCATTGTGCAAGTAAACTTAAATTGATCGCAAGTGGATTGCTGCACATACATGAGGGCCACTTTTGACCAGATTTCTCCCTCATAATGTGAAATTCTGATATAAAAAGAAAACACGTGGAGGGAAGTTTTCATTAAAGAGAGTCCTGAATTTGAGACACGTCAGTAGCTGAGGTGGGCAGAAGTGACAGCTCATCGCTGTGAGCCATCTCTTGTTTTTATTTGCGCTGAGGGCCTCCTGTCTCCAGAATGTACATGCTGCATTTTTAATCAGATTTGAATTCATTCACCAAGAAACATCCTTAGTGATTATGTCTTAGTGTTTTGTGTTTGTCACATGCAACCCCATTTCAGGTCTTGCTCACCTTGTTCGCTGCTGTTGTCTCCGCTCTGTGAAGCGAGTCCCCCGCTGGAGGGCCCCGGTGTGCCGGCTGAGTGTGTGGAGGTGGCGTCATCATGGTCTCTCCAGGAAGCTGGGTTCTGAGGTTTTATTTTTTTGAAAGAAAGAGAAAGCGAGCGTGGGATCCATCATCCATCCGTGCATCCATCCACATTCCCCAGTCCAAACCACAAACCAGGAGCGGAGAGAGCAGGGAAGGGGAAGAAGAGGGAGGGAGGGACACAGAAACAGAGAAAAAAAAGAGAAAGAGAGAGAGAAACACCACATGAGTGTGCAGGAAAAGTAAGAGTGACATCTGTAAGAGTCTACAGGCTCTGTGAGGGTCCTTGGTCTGCTTATAATCTCTTGGCAAGGCTAGCAGACAATCAAGGATGCCACTAAAATCACAGATGAATGGAGAGAAATGCACTAAAGCAGCTGGCAATAAGTCAAAACACTGTAATCAAAGAGTTTCATTAATGCATGAGAGCAAAACGCAGCGTTGTTAATGTGCCGTTTGATTTTCAACGCTGTGAGTTGAGCTCTTGTGAGTAATTGTCTAAACACATATGGCAGCGCCCGGCAGAGTTCGTTTATACCGTAACCAATCGAGACTTCCGTGTCAAGTGAGAAATATAGAGGTAAAAAGTCCAAACACACCGCAGCCGCCATTAATCATTACCACTGTCAGAAATGAAAATAAGATATGACAGTGATTCTCTGGCTAATCTGCCAAAAAAAAAGAGAGAGAACACGCCCACTTTGTAACACACACACACCCATAGAGGGAAATACACTTAAACACACACACTATAATGACATAATAGAGCAAGACGAATAAACACACATGCACACACACTCACTTCTATATATACAAACACATGCTGGAAGAAAGTGTTAAATCTCGGCTGGCTAGCTTCAAAGAAAGGTCCATAAACAAATTCATAGCTTTTAAGGCCGCCTTTCTTGTTCCTCCAGCTCATTTTCTTTCCCTCTTTCCTGATCATTCCCACTGCCCTGTCGCAGCACACAGGGAAACAGGATTTTTTACTGTACAGGAAAGGCTTTATCAGTGCCACATGAAGGCAGGCTAGAGGTGGAATTTCCTCTGCCATTCAGTCAAAGGAGGGACAGACTGATCAGGTCATTTACTACACTTGCCCCTACAAACACACAAGCCTCAATAAGCCTCTCACACAGAGTTGATACAAAACCCCACGCTAGTCTTTCCCAATTTGACTTGTCACCTGAGCACGATGACAAAATGTTGGCCAACGTAAGCCCAGCGTTGTCTGGAGGGCCCCCCGAGAGACGTAGCCCCCTTGAGCCAAGCCCAAGCCAAACAAACACAGGCCTGCACCAAGGCTTCCCACAAACCTCAACCCACTTCTCAGTTCCCGCTGTGGGGTTCTTTTCCTCCTTCGAGCACACATAAACACATATACATACATACAAAAGCAAAAAGAAAATGTACACCATTGAGGATATTCCAAGAAGGAGAGTGTTTTTTTTACCATTTTGTTTAACTTCTTAGCAGTCCCTGATGGAGCTCTGTTTCCCTCAGCTCTGCCTGTAAGGAGCCTGCCTGCCTTGCCTGCTTTAGCGCCCCTGCTAGAGTGAGCTGTACTGGTAGAGGACAGACAGGAGACAGCCCGGAGACTGGAGGAGGTTTGCGGGGAAACGGAGGCTATAAGACAAGCGGCTGCCGAGGCTCCCCTGGGTGCTCGGTCCTGATGTGCTGCTGCCTGCTCTGCTTGCGGAGGCGAAAAAGCTGCTGCTGTGCCTGTGAGCGAGGCCCTTTTATCTGCTAAGATTTTTGGGGAAGGAGGGCTGCTTTCTCAAACAGCTCGGAGCTGAAAACAGCAGACACAAACACACAAGGCCCTTCAGACCCTCCTGCTGCACTCAAGGCCCCTCTCAGCGTCAGCTGTTCGCCGGATGGCAATCAGATAAAGAGCTGGGAGAATTACTCAGAAGAGGGGTAAAGAAGACAGGGGGAACAATGGGCCATGCGTGGGTTTGAGCCCTCCAGAACAAACGAGAGAAAAGTGTCCCTGCTCTAAGAGGGAGACATGATTGTTATGTGTTCATTTTCTGAACACATGTTACACTTCAGGAGAACGACGGCTGTTGTTATAGTGATTTTTTTGCATCTCTCAACACAGCATGCGCTGCATAGGCAAGATGCCAATCAAGCATCTGAAAACAGTCTGATTCTGTCTCATATGGCACATAGAAACAAGACAAAAAAGAGGTGAAAATGTCATACTGTAATGTGTTCAAACTAGAGATGCATGATATGGGATATTTGGGGATATCCAGTATCTCCAAACTCATTACAGCCTTCATCACTGCTGCAGTAGAATTTACCTATCTATTATTCTTATTATGACTGTTGATTTATTTAAAAAAAAAAAAAAACAGAGACAAAATCAGAAAGAAAACACAATTCTACAACAAATTATCCATGTTACATGCACCATGTTTTCTTTTGCCAGTATCTGACAGGCCAATGTTTCCAAATTCATTTTAGTGATACCATATCTGGCAAATTATACCTTTTCAATCAAAAAATACACAAGCCTTGTGCTGTAACTAGCCTGTTATTCTTATAGTGACTGTCTATTTATTCATTTTGGAATCTAACATGAAATGAGGCAAACAACATTAGAGTCAACAAAATGAGAAATGTAGGGTTGCACAATTTTAGGATTCTGTTGATATCATGTGTGCCAACAAGTCCAAACTCATTTTAGATGATATCAAAACTAAATTTGATGTATGCAAATATTTATGTTTTTCTGTTGTAATGAAAAGTGTGTCTGTCCTGCACAAGAACTGACTCGTTACTCTGTTTCTGAAACAAATATTCAATCATAACAAGACATTAAACAAGAAGAAAACCTTTTGATTCTCAATGAAGAAATACACGTAGGGATGCACAATATTGGTTATTTGTTGATAACATGTGTATCAACATTTCCAAACTCATTTTAACTGATACCAAAACTGAAACTGATGTATGCAAACATCTTTTCCATTGTAAAGAACAGTGAGTATGTCCTGAACTAAAACTGACTTGTTTCTCTTATTATGAATGACTATTTGTTTCAGAAAAGACATAAAACAAGACAAAAGTCATCTGATTCTTAATGAAGGGATATATGTAGGGAAGCACAACATGGCACTTTACTGACATCTGGTATGCAGATATTTCCAATAGCTTATACTGAAACATTACATACAGCTTTTGTTTCCACTGCAAAGAACATCCAGACTGTTCTGTATTTAAATTTGCAAAGAATTCTACATATTTGATTTTTTGCCAATATTTCCATGTATCTCAGCCAATACTAGCACCAATATATGGAAATACATGAGAGCAGGATTTTTCTATCACACTTCAGTTACATGCAATCATTATTTTTAAACAATCACAGTAAAGCTAGGATCTATTTGCCCTTTTAAGAGCCAAAAAAATCACTGTAACAACCTACTAGAAGAGAATTGGCCTTGTTTTAAGAAGTGTATACTACCAAATGAAAATAATTATCCTACTTTTACAACAGGAAAAAAAGCCCACAAATTTAGGCATAGGGCTGTAAATATTGTCAGACAGTTTCATATATCCCTTATAAACTTTGGAAGCAATTATCTGCAGATACCAAAATTAAGCCAATAATATTGAGGATCCCTGGATACAACCTGTTACTCTGTTTTTTTGGTAGCAGACGTACAATAAGACAAAAAAATTCTGGATTCCTTAGTAAATAACAAATGTAGGGATGCACCATGTTGACTTTAGTGATAGCAGGTATGCCTTTATTTTCAAAATTCACATAAATGAATTATTTTCAAATAAACATTTAGTGATGAAAACTGGAAGTAATTTCTGAGGAGTATATGTACATTACTGTACTTACTGAATGTATTTTTTTTTTTACCAGTAACAGTAAAACAAAGCCTTCCCTGCCTTTTTGAGAGCCTCATACAGCACTGAAAGCTGCTGATAGATAATGCATGACGTAGATAAAAATGTCCCCCCCTACTTTGCCTTTGAGGATACTGTTGATTCCCCAAGACTAAACAACAGGTTTTACAGAATGCCCCCCTGAGACAATCCAAACACTGTGCATGAAATAACCAAAATAAGGTTGAAGTCATATATGGTGTTTTATATTCTTGTTTGAGCACAGGTTTTGTGTAAGACTCTTAAAGTGGATGAGTTTCATTTTGGTCTTTGTATGGGTTTTACTTGAACTCTAGTTAGCGTAAATGTATAGATAATGGAGACAGCAGGTATTTTATTCTTATATTGAGAGCATAATCTCACAAAATAGAGCAGGTTTTTTTGTAAGGAGGTATGTAAATCAGTGTTTTAGCTTTTAAATTGGCATATCAAGCTTGATTTTATTGTTACTGTCAAAAACACATTTAATATGACATAGGTGTAATCTAAAAAGAACTACTTTCAGTCATTTCTGTACATCAGTATCAGCCAACATAAGTTTTGGAATATCAGCAAAAACCCAATATTGTGCATCCTTTCCATCTACCTACCTAACTATCTAGCTGAGAGGGATCTTTTGGTTCTGCCTTTATCATCACAAACTTAATACCACCATGAACAGCCAAAGTACTGCATTAAATATCGGCTGAAATATTGATATCTGTCAATACAGAAAATGAACCTTTCATGCCTCAGTCTTCAAATACCACTATCAGGCACCCCTAAGTCAAACAAAGCTGAGCTCATTGTTCCTAGAGGGGAAAATCACTGGGTCCTACCTCCACAAAATGAGACATCCCCTACCTGCAAGCTGTGAGACAGAACTGAAAAACTGTGCTCACTCGCTCTCACACGCTCTCCTGCTCCCTCTCTCTCTCACACTTGCCAGCCATGGCCACAGCATGGTTTTAATGCAACAGCTGAATCGATATGACTTAATTTAGCTATCATTGCAGGGTAATGTGTCATTTTTAATGGCGCTGGCACTAAATTAAATTCAAAGACACCTCAGCTAATGGTGTTAAAGGGAATGATATTTTGCTGTGATTTGCTACCCTGTGGATTTAATGGGCCTGTATGCAGGGATGTAGATAAAGCTCAGCCAGTTTGTTTCTTACAGGGCTGGAAAAAGCACACTGCAGCACTTTATATGACCTAATAATATTAATACAGTAGCTCATTTATGATGAACCGCGCTCTTCCCTTTTTTAATACCTAGAAGTCACTTCTCATTCACAGCCTCCCATCGTCTGCAAAACAAGACAACAAACACCACAACAAAAGCGTTAACTTTCCACAGCGACAAAAGCAACAGCCTTTCCTCCTTATGAATTATTTAGCGCATCTCTCTGAGCATCAACAGACGCCGCGCCGCGCAACACAAACACACACAACCATTTTGTCACAAGCCTCGTGGGTCTGATGAAGTTCAAACAAGTCGGGGAAGAGAAAAATCGTCTTCTTCAACCTACACGAGAATCCCTCGGAAGAAGAACTAGAAGAAGAAACAGAAGAATAGAAGGCCTCTAGCTTGGGTGATTATTCCCTAAAGCCGGGCATAATTAGGAGTCAAACATGGTTCACTCCATGCTCTTCACTAATTGTGTTAAAAAGCAGTGTAACCAGAAGGAGAATGCCTGCAAAAAAAACACACTCACATACATGTGAATGCTGAGGATATACACACAAGCACAAAAGGGCGAGATGGAGAGAATAAGATACAAAAGAAGCACGGTCTCCAGGGACAGCCGCTTCTATTTGCCGGGGTTAGCGACTGGCAGCTGATGATACAAGTTGTAATTAATATAAAAGCTGGAGACAATATGGGGAGGAAGGCTTGTAGTGCAAGCAGGGCCACAGGAGAGCGGGGGAATGCTGCCTCCACCGTCCCCAGTTTCTCATTTACAAACACCTGCCTGGCACAATCTCACTCCACCGCCTTTGCACTCTGCCTACATCCCTAGGAATTTCTAAATAAAATTGATTTAGCGGCATCATTGAATTTCCCTCAAATTCCCCTGGAAGCAGGAAGAAAAAAAGTGAAGAAATCAGCCGATGTGTAGAGGCGGCTGGGAACGACTGGCCTTGTATGTTTGTGTATTTCTGAGTATGTGTGTGTGTGTTACACAGAATTGCTGACACACCAGAAAGCACGCAGGGCCGTAAATCATAACGCTGACGTTTCCAGACACATCTTGCGACATGAGATAAACAAGAAAAAAAAACTTCTAACATATTTTCTGTCGGCTTGGGATCGTAATTATATTCAGCCACTTTAGAGAAGTGTAGGTGCACCTCGATTGAACCTGTGACTATTTACAACACCCTCAATTATATGGAATATAAAGGGTGTTTAATCTAACAGCCAATAACTCACAGTGATGTGTTTTAGCAGACATGTGGGACTGTAGTCATCCTTCAAAACTTTCTCTTAGGCAATAGTGATTGTTTCAATCTCTGTAGATGTCAGATTATATAAGAACTGTGTGTTAAGGATGATGACATTTGTTTAAAAAATGCTCTGGCAAGAGCAGTCGTGATATTAAAATCATAAGCTTTGATACAAAATGAGCGAAAATCAAAAGGTACTAGGCATCCACTATTGGGTAACTTGTTGCTTTTAGTTAACAAGAATTGCAAGCAAACTCCTGGACATTGTCACCATAGCAAAAGACACTTGGCAGTTTTTAAGAACTGAAATGTTGCTTGAGTTTTAAACAATTTAAACTGAGCTCTTCCTCTTCTTGAACAAGCTATTCGAATATCATGGTCAAAAACTGAAATCCTCCATAGTCGATCATTTGTTGCTTCTAATAAAAAAAAAAAATACCATAAATCTCCTGCACACTCTTATCTGCACTAATACATTTTCAGTGCACTGCAGTGAAACTTGATGTCACTGCATTTGTGCAATTTAAACAGAGCTCTCTCTCCTTAGGAATAATATCAAGACTGGAGATGAATAGTTTTCATGTAGCTTTTCCCCTTAACTTGTAAGATGTATCCTTGATTTGATAACAGCGCAGCAACAACAGACTTCTTTGTCACCAAATTATTAAATAACTTCTGATTCTTAGTATGACAGAAGAGCAAAAACACCCTTTTGCACTCTCTTCAAATTGCACAAATAAATTGGCAATCTGCATTGAAGACATTTACTTTTTTGAAATTTCGGTCCTTCCCCCCTCTTTTAATCTAATATTTAAAAACATCAAACAAGATATGAACTTGTTTCGATGTCACAAATGATCAGAAAAGATTTCTTAAGACATCCAATGTTAGTTAATTTGCTATTTTTAATGATTAACAATTGCAAGCAAACGCCTGCAAGATGCCCAAATTCCATTTGCAGTGTTCAGTAATAAGTTATGATAAGTTGCTGATGTGTTGGTGCAATGCGAACAGTGCTCTCTCTTCTCAGGCATGATTTGAAGGACCGGAGATAAATGGCTGCCAGTGTATTTTTACAATGAAGACAGTGCTCTCTCTTCCTTTGGGTTAAAATACGTCAGGGTATAACACATAAAAAGCTTTTATCCACTTTGATTTATTCATTTACTTAAATAAATTTGGATTGATGCAAAGCTCTGGACACTTGATAATTGAAAATTTGATCTTTTTAACAAGTAGTAAATAGTAGTAAGAACCCTCCTGTACATTGTTTAAATTGAACATAAACATTGGCTGTGTTTACTGCCAAAAGCTTGCTCAAGTATTTGTGCAATTTAGACCTGGCTCTCTCTCCTTTTGGGATAGAATTCTGACTGAATTTCTGTAGATAGTATGCTGTTTTTTATTTGATTTGATTTTTTTAAAAATCAAGTGCCCATTCAAATTAATGCACACCAAAACAGAAAGAACTTCATTGTTCTCAGTTATGAAAAAAAAATGCATGTTTGAGCAATTTGGACAGTGTGTAGGAGTTTGCCTGCAGTTGTTGATGGATCATTCCTCTTATAAGCTCCTGTCTTTTTTTCAAGCTCAAGTACTTTTCCATGCCGTCAGTAATTAAAATAACAAATATTGTATTTAGATGTTGTTCAAAGCAAAAAAAGATTATCTAAAGGTAGTAAAGTGCTGAATAACTCAACAACCTTAACGGCTATGATGATCCAGGTGTTTGGACATTTAACATCAGTTAGTCCTCATAAAAAGTGGACCCATAATACGTGCTTTCAAATGTAAATAAACACTCAGTGACATCTTTATCTTTCACACCTGCAAGTTTATTTCAATCAACATACTCTTTTTATGATACCTGTGCTGTTTGTTTTACTGTTAGCTCAGTCACAGAGGTGTGAAGATAATTATATGTTTTAGTGTTCAGGTCATAGTTACAGGAGGTGTGATCATAATAGAAGGTGTTTCAAAGAGCCAAGACACATGAAAACACATTTCAATAAAATGTGGTGAAGCAACTCAATGTTGAAGGTTGACCTCAGTCACAAATTTTGATGGAACTGACATACTTAAAGTATATTTTTTGGCAGGGAAGTCTGGAATAATTAGCAAAGATTTTAAATACTTTATCTAATTGCAGCTGACGTCACCTCTGTCATTATCATAAAGCTGCATTAAAATGCAGGTCAACATCCATGCTCCTAAAGAGTGGAAACAGCATTTTATAGCAGCCATTTAAAGCCAACGTGCAGTTAAAGGAGAAGGGAGTGTGTGAGATGCAACAAGTGAGTTTAGCCTCTCTGCAGCGGTGATTAGATATGCCTGCCAACAGGGCCCAGCCTCTGCACACTAATCAAATAGGAAATGTTAGGCCAGACATCCCACCATCACAAAACAATTGTGTGGAACAGACAGAGCGGTCCAAGTCTGCACTGCTATGTTTTTTTTTCTTTTAAATGGGAAAAAAGAGGAAGAGGAGAGATCCAAACGTGGTTGCTCCCTGAGGAGAACAAAGCTAGTTGAATTAGAACACCTCCAAAACTGAGAAATTCCACGCTTCAGCAGGCCGGCTCGGCCCGAGGGTTCGCCATCCACAGAAAGAGGGCTCAGTGTGTGTGTGAGTGTGTGGGGGTGTGTGTGTGGGTGTGTGTGTGTGTGTATATGCTACACCATGCAAAGTGACGTGCGTGGACGGGACATTACCGAGCACCCGTCTCCACTGATACACACAGTAAATCACAGCGTGGGTACAACATGAACTATTGCATTACTCGGCTGAACCTGTGACATCATCGCGTCTTGACCAATGGTCTCCAGCAGCCAGAGAATCAAATGTAAACATAGCGAGCTTTTCCCCCTCCTCTCCTTTCACTCTCCAGCAACACAGAGGTAAGATAAGCTACACTATAGGAGCTCCCATCTCTCCCTAAAGCCTCAACTGATGTAGCCCCAGGACCCACCATCACCCCCTAATAAAAAAAAACACAACCAAAAGCTCTGAAAACTTTGTAGCACTCAAAGAAAAGTGTTGCAGATGCTTGTAGAACTACAGGATCAGAAGTAAAGGGATGTAGAAGTAAAATATAGCATACAGAATTCCTTGTAATCCTCCTTTTGAATACGTTATTTACTAAACACCAAGATTTTAGATCCTACATGGATTTTTCTAACACCATTTCTACATTGATATTCTTGAAATGGTGGAGGTTCCAGAGGTTTCTTCTGTTGATACTGAAAGTAAAACCGAGGATAAATACAAATGTTTCCTCCTGTTGCAGGCCATTTGATGTGTTATACTGTCTTTTTTTTAAGCTAGAAGGCAGAATTAGACAGTTTACTAAGTCAGAAGGGCAGAGAAGGTTCAGCATCTTTGGTTTGGACATTTATGGAGCCATAATGAAGTGCCAGGATAGGCACTGTTATTCAGTTTGGTAGGTATCAGAGGTATACCAGCATCACATTGATACTGGTTTTTGGTACTTGTACCTAAGTATCACAGGATAACCAGATTAATTATGCAAATATAATAACGCTCTAAATCAAGATCTTGGGAAAAGCACTTAGGTATCTGGATTATAACAGCAAAACAGAGTAAAATTATATCATTAGAGTCTGTGCCATTGTTTCAAGTGTCAAATTTAAGCACTTTTCAAGTATCTTCTGGGTATTTTTCAAGCTTTTCCAGCACTTCACAGCAGTAGTAAACTGTAATTGTATACAAATAAACTCTCAAAACAGCTCTTCCTCTCTTATCACATTTAAACAATTTTAAAGTAAGTCGTGTATGCAAAAAGACAAATACAAGATTAAGTATCAGGTTTTAAAATTTGTTACCTCTGAAAAGACAAAGTTAAGTCTATGCAAAACAACTGTCCAAACTGGGGCATGAGAGAAATACAACTTCAGGCACTTAAAGGCATTTCATGTATAATCCAAGCACTTTTCAAACCTTTAAGTAATAATATTTTTAAGATTTTAAAGTACCTTTTACAAATCCAATGATGTGACATTTTTATTGTGTGCCAAAGATTTTGGGGAATGAACACGTTATCACGGTAAGAGCAGGTTAGTCAGCCAAAAATACTGTGATAATTACATTAAAATCCTAAAAAACAACCATGTAATCACTGCAAAGTGGAGAAAAATAAGATCTATGAATGCACGTCTGCTTAGGGCTTCCCATCCACTTTATACTTTTTCTGCCACGTCTCAACACTTTTGCAACCCACTGAAGGAGCTCTGTGACCCACTTTTTGGTCCCCACCCACCAGTTGAGAACCACCACCTTAAACAAACCTTCAGACTCTCTGCAAAATAATTCTTACACTACTTTACAAAAGCATAATGCATATGCATGGAGGGAATGAAAAGCCTTGTGCTAATATGTAAGCTCGTCTGAAGAATAGCTGGAGAAGGCACAAAGGCTAATTCATTAGTACAGATAATATTCAGACTCTGTTAATTCTATTTGCCTCTCTAATTGGATGTAGCACAGAAGAGACGGAAATTTTATTCATTAATTAAAAGACAAGAGAGAAAAGCATTGACAGCACACATAGACTGTAGCAACAAATCCACACCGCTGTGTTTTTTTCCCCCGCTCCATCATCCTCTATGTGTAATACAAGATCTTTTTCCCTTTTCTTTTAATTGGGAGGGGGTTAATCTGAGGAAGGGGTGGTGAGATGGGAAGACATGGGTGGGCTACATGGTTAAGATAGTCACCGCAAGCTAAAAAAAGAGGAAATCAACAGTGTCAGCAAGGACTCATCCCTCTCTTTCTCTCTCTATAACATAATCCAATCATCTCGGAGACAATGCTGCATTCAAGTGTAAATAAAACACTGCTTCTTATGCTCTCATGTCAGGTACGAAGAGGAGGGGAACAGAAAGAGGTTTTAAAAGAAGGAAGAAAACACACGCACGTACTGTATATATATACACACACATACATAAAAAAACAAGGCTCAATGGGGCCGCCTCCTCCTCCAGTGAAGAGCCTCATCATCTCCAGAAAAACCAACTTTCTCCAAATGAGATGTAGCCCAGGGCTATATATTAAAAATGCATATCAAAGCAAAGAAAAATGGACGTGAGAGAGTCTAACTAAATAAATTAGCATATCTAACTATCAAACCCGCCTTTCCTCTCCTCAATGGGGAAGCGAGGACAGAGATGAATAATACAAAAAAGAATAAATAAAATAAATAAATCAAGACAAGTAGGACAAAAAATTTCTTTCAATCCAGCGGCACAGTTGTGCAGCCAAATGCATTTTCTCCTTTTTTTTTCATTGTTCTCGGTATAAAGCACATTTTAGGCATGAAGAGATGGACTCCTTTCAATTAGACACGGAAATTACTGCTAAGAAGTGAACTATTTACTTACACGTTGTTCCTATGTTTGAAAATTTACGGTGCACACATACTACCAATAATACGGGACCTGTGGGTTTTTCAAATATTGCCATATGCAGAGTGTGTGCATTTTTATTTTACATTGATCTCAGCATAGACATTTTAAGCATGCCAAACTGAACCCCTTATAGTTTAACACATACATCACAGCTGAGAAGTGAACTTTTAACCTCCATGCCAGTCATTTTCCTCCTAAATTAAGGCGCACAAACACAACAAACTACACGGTTATTGTGCTTTTTCAAATATTGTGGTAAGCGAGGAGAGTGTGTATTTACATATCATGCAGCCATCATAAAGGCAACCTCTCAGTTCAGTTCAGGTTTTAAATGCTGTTGATTTTCATTTAAAAACTAAGGTACAGTTCACAGCAAACCATATGTTAAATATGCATTTTTAAATACTTTGACAAACATAAAGTTTTGATTTACCTTTAATTTAATACCGTTAAACTACACTATGAAATTGCTGGAAAAAAAGGTTAAGTTATCATTGTGCTTTTCTTTTTCTTTGTTTTCTTTTTTTGCAAATTTACAGAGTTCAAATACTACATATTATACAGGAAATGTGCAAAATTCAATTATAGCAATAAGGAGTTATTTTTCTGGCATGTTCATAAGGCACAAAAATTACTAAAAATATATGTTTTACTACTATGCTGCACATTTATTTAGCATTGTTGTTACACATGTACTACAAGATATATGGTAAATGTGCTTCTGTCAAATACTACCATGAGTATAGAGTTAGTGCATTTTTTTTTTTCATTTTTACAAATTCAATGAAAAGAACTGCGTAAAGAAAAAGTTGCTTCCTTGCTGTTCCTTTTTGTAATTTTACAGTGCACAGATACCACAAATTGCACAGGAATTGGGCTTTTTACTTAAAATTGTGGTAAGCAGGAAGTTTGGACTCTTTTCTTAATTGTTTAATTATACATTGAAATTACCAATGGGGAGTAAACTATTGACCCTAATGAAGTTTCTTTTTACAAATGACCAGCACATAAATATTACAAAGTATAAGGGAATTAAGCTTTTTCAAATATTGCAATAAGCCAGGGGTGTGTATTTTTAAATACAATGCACCGGTCATTAAAACCACCTATACGCACAACTCTGAAAATTACTGATGCACAAGTACTACAGATTCTATGGGAATCATGCTTTTCCAAATATAGCACTGAGCAGGAAGTCAGTGACTGTTTTTTCCTTTCTTGTTCTCAAGAAGAATATTTCAGCTGAGAAGTTTTACTGCGCACAAATATTACAAATTATATGTGAATTGTTCTTTTCAAATGTAACAGTGAGCAGGTATTGTACCCATTATTAAAATCACTTTTTTTTTTTCAAAAGGTAAAAAACAATACTTCCATGTTGTTCTAATCCTGAAGCGCAAATACTACACGTTTTAAGGTAAAATCCTTTTTTTTTCCCAAATATAACAATAAGCAGGGTTTGTATGCATTTAGATAGATGCAGGTGCTATAAAAAGTACCTCTTCCACATGCTGATTTTTTTATTGCAATAAAAAGGATGGAGGTGTGTTTTTATTTATTTATTTTTTCTTACTGTTCAATCAGACATGAAAAAAGTTTACTCTTCACTTTCATTTTGTTCTTTTTTTGCCATTACAGTGCAGCGAGTGTTTTTTTTAGAATATTTGAGAAGGGGGATGTGTGTGTATTTACATATGTTGCAGCTACCATTAAAATCACTTCTCAGCTCAGCTCTAAAATTTACTGCAAAGAAGTTTGACCTATTTTGAAATTTTTCAGTGCTCAAATATTACAGATTTCATGGTAACTGTGCCTTTACACATGATGAATACATTATAATTAACTTATAAAATTTGGTCAAAGTTCTATCGAAAAGGTCAGTGGCCCACTTTCACACAGTTCTTTTTAAGGTGCACAAATACTACAGATTATACAGGAATTATTCTTTATCAAACACTACAATAAGAAGGGATCGAGTGTATTTGCATATCATGCAGCCATTATTAAAATCACCTCCCAGCACAGCTCTGACAAAAGCATGAAGAAAATCAGTGCAGCCATGGTGAGCTCTAATAAAAAGTTCATTGGTGCCACAGCAGTGAAATAAATCCTTCAAAAGTTAAAAACCTAATGAGGTGGTCAGTCCAAATCACTCCAAGATGAATGACTTGTCATGCAGCCTCTCTTTGTTTATTGCTGCTCCTGATTTGCTTTATTGGCACTTCTCATTTACTAATTATCAAAATATTTCTCACGAGCTTGGACCGGTGACAGAGCTGGGTGAAGCTGTAGGCACAGTGGAAATGGAAAGCGTCCTGAGCTCGAGCATCCACCATCTGCCATGAAAAACTAAACAGGCTAGTTTATCTAATCTCTGCAATATAAACAACAGCATGCCTCATTTCTGCACTTGTGCTGGAGGAGAAGGACAATATTCAGGGCAGTATGAGAAACTTCAAAAATACATGGCCTCTTCCTCATTTGACAGGAGTAATCATAGTAACAAAATGTTTGGAGGCTTTCTGGGGGACTTTTGAAGTAGACAAACTTAATTATCTCAAGTTACATTTTGACCAAAAAGAGAGAGATAAAGACAAAGCACAGCCTTCATTGTAAAAAAAGGTTGCCGATGTTTGGACAAGTGGGTTAAATATAATAATGCTAACTGATTTGTGGGTTTTCGACAGTGTCCGTACTTTGTTTGCATGTTAAAGTACTTTTTTAGCTATTATATTTGTGAAATTGACCATGTACAGAAATTGGCTTGAAACATTTTTAAAAATAGACAGAGCATTGTCTAAATTGTGAAAAAAAATCTAATTATTATTCACATACTTGCCAAACACCTCCAGCTTATTTGACAGTGTCATGAGTTTGCCCCCAACCTTTAAGTAATTTTCCAGCAATAAAATTATCTTTCTCTGAATTCATTTGCTTCAAGTACAGATTAAAATTGCAAAAATATGTTGGCAATATTTAGAAAGGCGGGTGGAACTAGCAAACAGCGATGGTGTCCCCTGCTCTCTGCTCTAATTTTGCACTTTTTCAAATATTAAAAACCTATTTGTGCAAATTAGACAGTGTGCGGAATTTAACCTGCTATATATTAAACTAGAAGACAGAGAGAAAGAGCTGTCTTAGTTGCACAAATGTTGGCAATCTTTTACCCTCTTGTCCAATTATTGCAGACTTATTTGTAGCATTTGGAAGATGTTTGGAAGATGATTGGTTTGCCATTTTTTGGCTTTACAGTGATATTACTCTAAATAAATTTGCTTTACTTAGGGATAAAATTGCACAAGCATTTTGACAACATTTAGAAAAGTGGGTTGATCTGGTAATAAGCAGAGTTTCTTAATTCCTCCACCCAATTCTGTGTGAAAATTCCCCTATCAATACTAGTACTAAATACTAATAGTTTTAAACCTTCAATACTTAATAGTTTTATACAAAAGTTGAAAAAGAACATTCTCTTAATTGCACAATAACTGGAATTTAACCAAAGACTGCCAGCTTATTTATGAATTGTACAAGGTGTCATGACTTTGCTTTCAATTTATAATGTATTTTATGAATAAAATTATATTTTCTGAATTATTTTGAAAATAGAATTGCACAAAAATGTTTGGAAAAGTGGGTTAAACTAACAAGGAGCGATGGGTCTTGGCTGTTTTACCAACTTTTCCAAATATAACCTATTTGTGCAGTTTAGGCAGTGTGCAGAAATTTGCCTGCAGTATTGTCAAACAGAAATTAAGTATTAGCATACTGAGGATATAATCTTTAAGCCAAAGGAGAGCAGGAACTGTTGGAAATGTTTGGTGGAATTTCAGTCACATTACTTTGTTTGTAATTTATGGTTATATTTCTAGTAATTAATTTATATATTTCCCTTTTTTTTTCAGTTGGAGACAATTTGAACAAAAAAATGGCAGCGTTTTAAAAAGTTGGCTCTTTACCAACCCATTTGTGCAATGAAGACTGTGTGCAGGAATCTGCATCAATATTTTGTTCAAAATACAGCAAACTCCCTTCCTGGGTAAAAATAAAATAGGTTGGCAACATAAGATTAAGGCAAAATAACTTCAAAAAGGGAAACAGCTTAGAAAAACTTCACTACAGGAAAAACAACAGAAAAACTGCAGGCACTCTCCTGACACTGCCTGAGGTGCACAAATAAGCCCGTAATCATTGGACAAGTGGGTGAAACCTCCTCCAATAATGCACTGTCAAACACTGCTGACATATTTGCGCAATTTAAACAGTGCAGCACATTTAAAATGTGCGTCTTAATCACTCACAGTCATTATAGACGTAAAACTCGTACTTGATGCTCAACTATAATAAAGACTACATCTAGGTGCCCCTTGGAGTGTGTGCCTCCATTCAGTTGCCTCTATTTACCAAATGATAAAACCTCCTACAACAATATTGCACTGCTTGTGAGCTTGTGTTTTACTCCAGCCAGTGTGCAGCCTGCCGCGTCGACCTGTAGACGCGCAGGGGCTTTCTCTCAAAGGAGGGGGGAATCCAGCGCTATTAGGCCGATAGCCAGAGCCAACAGATGCAGCGCGGTGACTTTGCATAACACTTAAATCTGCTTTAATTCCTAATAGGCTTGGCCTTGTGCTGCACTGGTATCACTTTGAAATAGCCCGCCTTCTCCTTCCTTTTTTACTCCACCAAACCACTACTTTTATCACAGACATGCGCGTAATAATTCACATATCAAACTCAATAACGCACTGTCAGCTCCATCCAGGGAGAGAGTGTGTTTAATACACCTGAAAATGCACCGATTTAAAACCAAGGGGGGATCGATCTTCAAATTTAAAGCTACTGTACTTCAGGTGCATATAATTGAATTCAGCATTATGGAGCCTCCAGCCATAAAAATGAGGGGAGGGAGCAGAGCGAGGAAAACCACACGGCAAATCAATACGAAACAATTAAACACATTAACATCAACAGCAATGGAAGAGGGGGGCCTCCAGACGAACCATCCTATGCCTTGTGAACTTGACATTGATGCTAAGCCTTCAGCTCTGAGATCTATTTCAATAGGCTACCACTTTCTCCACCTCTGCAGCACGGGAAAAAATCCACAGCTTTACGCACAGGGCCCTCATCCGCATGCACGCAGCTCCCACAGCTCCCCAAATATAAAGCCCCTTTCTTTTTAAATATTAGCCTACAGCGAGAGCTTAGCACTGATACCCTGCTTTAACGTTAAACCTGCGTAACAGATAATTGCTTCACGTTTTATTTTTTTTTTCTCCTACTCCACGGACGCACGCTCCAATACACACACACAGGGAGGGAGAAACCTCGGAGCACGCAGGGACGCATTACGCACACATGACTGCCCCTAATCAAAAGACTAAAACAATAACTCAGTCCATTGTATCACATCTAGCTTTTGACCTTAGAACATCGATCGGCTGATTTCCCTTTTGCAAGAACAGAGCATGCTCTATTTGCTGAAGGTGCTGGCACACACACTGAGCACAAAAGTTTGCATTCTGGGGACATTTTACGCACACTGATTGCCAAAAACAAACCAAACATTCCCTTTAAAGGTTCCAAAAAATTAAAACTCATTGAAATTGCAGCAGAGGAGCATGCACCACACTCAAAAACCAGCGCACACTCATCCAGAATACAATATAGCGTCGTTACTTACGTGATCTGCAAGGTTAGTCGACGATCCCGAGAGCTCTTCGTGATCTGATTTCGAGCTGCCATCCCGTTCGTCAATAACTAGATCTATTGGCATTTTTCCTTTCAAACAACTGATGTACCGGTGGCAAAAATTGTCGCAGAGCTCATGCACCTAAAAAGGAAAAAGAAAAAGAAATTAGTTTTTACCAGGAAGGGCGCTTCATTCAGCCAAGTCCAAGAATAACTTCAATTAAGGAGGGGGGGCGAGGAAACAATAGTGAAATTGTTGCAGAGCTTATTATTCTCCCGAGACTGGAGCAACAAGTTGAAGGACAAAAAAACAAACAGCATGCCGTAAGCTTGGGGGGATAATGAGCAGCTGAAACCAAATCTGTGGATCGATAACAATGTGCAGCGTGCGCAAAGAGGCTCCAACACGTTTTATCGATATAAGCGCAGAATTAGTTGGCTAAATAAGAAGGCATATTTGGAGAAAATGAAACACTTCCTGAGAATGCATGAGGCATTGTTCGGAAAAAAAGAAAAAAAAAATACTGGAGCACATACACCGATCAGGCATAACAATATGACCACTTACCATCCTGGCTGGTCTGCGTCTATACAGCCCCATACGCAACAAACTGCGGTGCACTGTGCATTCTGACACCTTCCTCTCAGAACCAGCGTTCACTTTTTCAGCAATTTGAGCAACAGTAGCTCGTCTGTTGGATCGGACCACACGGGCCAGCCTTCGCTCCCCATGTGCATCGATGAGCCTTGGACGCCCATGACCCTGTCGCCGGTTCACCACTCTTCCTTCCTTGGACCACTTTTGATAAATCCTGACCACTGCAGCCCGGGAGCACCCCACAAGACCTGCAGTTTTGGAGATGCTCTGACCCAGTCGTCTAGCCATCACTATTTGGCCCTTGTCATACTCGCTCAAATCCTTACGCTTGCCCATTTTTCTGCTTCTAACATCAACTTTGAGGACAAAATGTTCACTTGTATATATCCCACCCACTAACAGGTGCCATGATGAAGAGATAATCAGTGTTATTCACTTCACCTGTCAGTGGTCAAGGTGTAATGCCTGATCGATGTATAATAATATCAGTTACATTACAGAGCATGCTGTTGGCGCCATGTAAAAACATAGATCTGTTTCATTTACCTTTTCTAATTCCAAGAGGTGAAACCGTAATACTTGTATGGCTTGTATCATCTGGGGGAGAAAAAGCACAATTAACGTTTTAAAAAATAACAAATAATCATTTAACACTTGTGTAGACTTTCAGTACAATGACGCACATGTGATTTAGCAGGAGAGGGTGCAAGAGATGTGTGTATATTTAGCTAAAAGTCAGCTGCATTACGCGTCCTCACACGCGTAATGGTCAGCTGGGTCAGTGTGTCGGGGAGACATACACAATGACAGCGGCTAATGTGGTCACACAGCGTCTCCTCAAAGCTGATCTGACATCTGTGCTGAAGTTTAAATCATATGTTCACTTATTTCTCTATCTTTGATGCTGCAGACACAGTATCCTCCAAACACAAGGCAGATCAAACCGCACAATGTGGAAGTGAGGTCCAGTGTGAGTGTGTGAGAGAGTGTGCTCACCAAATTGTCCAACTCTGGATTTGATGAAAATAAAGGTTTTTCTGCTCGGACCTAAAATAACACAGCAAATGTCAAAGTTAGTTTGAGTTGAAATGTGAGGAATGTGTGTTTATTTCTAAGATGATAAATAAACTTGAAATATAGGGCAACTTTAGTGGAAATTATGCACACATGAAGAGAAAGTTTGATTGCAAAATAAGGAATATTTGTGCGCAATTACGCGCAACAAGATTCACCAATATCTTTATCATAATTTTATAATTTTTATATTGACCTGTTTGGCAAAGACTGCAATGTCCTCATTGAAGGAGTCTGAGGAGCAGACGTCGCCGCCTGCTACGCCGGGCTCCCTCGGAGTACACGTCGCCAACTCGCACTTCTCAAAAACCAGCGCGAGCAGTGGGAATAAAGGGTGACTGCAAGAGGGGGGAAACACAGCCTGAGCAAGAGTAGCACACCGGCTCCACATGCACACTGCAAGAAATGTCCAAACAACCTGCACACCTCCAAGAAAACATACAACTCTTTATAAAATCACACAACAAATCACGTTAAGGTGAGATAATTTTCGAGCTGTGTGATTTTTTACGCACTTATTTTCAAACAAACGCATGCGTCAGAAAATGAAGCTGCCAGCAAATACAATTATAATCCTGGACTGGAGATCATTGTTTTTGAAAAACTGGTGCGTAAATACGCGTTTGGTATTTTTTCTCCTACATTTGGCATGTGCTAATATTTTTCAAGATCAAAAATAATATTTATCGACTTGTTGGGGCTGACATTTCTTGCAGTGCAAACTAAAAACAGCTATAAAGTCAACATAAGTTTGAAAACAACAACATTGGCTCATACTACAGCAGTCTGGGACATTTAAGGAAAATCACTAAAGTCTGTCAATAATAATAAAAAAAGCAGAATAATATTTTCTTAGGGTTTAATTACAGGAGTATCAAAACATGAAGGCTGTATATTTTGTTTCATATTAGAGCAAAGGCTTTAAAAGGTAAAAAAAAAAAACTAACAAAATATAATTTGAATTAAATTTGCACTGTAAGGAAAATGTGATCAAATTAGTTTTACAAAAGTAAGCGACACATTTTCATAAAAGTATTGCTTACCCTAGAATAAAGTTAATTTTCTTGGATCATTTCAGTATTTTCTGTGTTCTAAACTGAACTCTCCTAAGCACATGAGAACAACGTGAGTAAAAGAGATGAAGGGGATTTACTCTGCACTACATCCCAGATTATAATGATACACTGAGGATTATAACACTTTCTGCGAACGTGCGTAATCGTGGCATATCTTTAAACATATACAGAAGTTTTGTCGAGATTAGAAAAGGTACATTTGTTTATATACTGTTTGGTACGTTGTCAGTGAATTATCGGAATAGAAATTTGTTACAAATAAAAAGGAGTGTTTTACGCGCAGCAGTGTTGCTGCTGAAACAAAATAAAACTGCTTCGATGAGTCTTAAAAGCAGAAAAAAAAGGCGTTGAAACGGATCAGAATTATTTTACACTGGAAAAATAATATTGGAGAGTTCTTTAAAAGGCAGACTGTATAAGATAGAATAATTGTTCTAATGTGAAAAATATTTTTTTATTACAATCCCAAGCACTTCGTGTCCTTGGAGCTTCCATATTATTTTATAGCTTGTATTCCAAGCTCCAGGCTTCCTTCAACTTACAGCAGCCTCCTACAATGCGTCTAAAATTACACATCAACAAAACTCCTCCTGATCAACAATAGAGCCCGAAAATTGCAGCGAATCCTGCCCAAAACGCTATTCTAATTTCTCCCTGGGAAAGAAACTTCCAAGAAGAAAAAGTTGAAGAAAAGCTGAAAAAGTTAAAGAAAAATAAATAATCTGCAGGCAGACTTGGCTGGTGAAAAAAAACACCCTTACCCATAAATTTGATCTTTATCCCTCTTTAAAACGTCGTTGACAGCGGAGCCCATGCTGGTGGGCATAACGTTTGGGTGCGGAGCGTGGGCTCCGTAGTGCTGGCTGGCGTGCAGCGGCGGTCCGTGGTTCAGGTGGTGGACCTGGGGAAGCGGCCGGGGAGCGTGCGGGTCCCCGTACATCGACGCCGTGACTCCGTCCATCCCACCGTAATGGGCCAGCTCATCGTACTATGGGGGATAAAATAAATGGAGAAGAGGTGAGCGGTTACTGTTTAAACAAATGAGAAAAGCACAAAAAGCTTTTGCCGTGTCTTGTCTGAATTTACGCAAAGTAGAAACTAATGAGCAGCACGCTGTGGAAAAGCGCTGCAGCCACGGCGCAGAAAGTGACAAATATTCAATCAGATGAAGGGTTTCTCTTTACCAAAAACATTTTAAAGTTAAGTTGCTCCTCGGTGGAGAGTTTGGTGGGTGAAAAGAGCGAATTAGTTTGGAGTCTCCTGTGAAAGTGCTCCACGAGTGTCGTGGAGTGTGAGCGTAAAAAGCAGAGGCTGTCACTCTGCTGGGGGAGCAAGGCGCTGCAAAAATGTCAAATTCAGCCGCTTTGATGGGGAATACTTTGTAAATTTGCCACCAGCCGACAAGAGGTTATCGATACGAGGGCCTCCCTACAGTGGATCTGAAACAGGTAAAGTGGAGGAGATTTAAAACCTACCCTTTGCGCCATCAGGCTGCGCTCCAATAAACTCCTGAATCTGTCGTATATTTAATATCCCAGTCCCGGTTAGAAAGTGATTTAGTGGCAAGATTCCGTTTTCAACCAACTTTGCGACTTCTCCTATTCGCCAGTGTGGTTCAGTTGAAACCGTAGCATCGGGGACTTTTGCAGTTTTTCTCGTTTTCCACCTTTTCCACGCCAAAAAAGAAAAAAATGCGCCAAAGTGAAGGTTACAATCGGCCCATCAACAACCTGCATGTAACTAAACTGTCGTGTCTCATGGCTTTTTGCCACTCCAGCTGTCAATCAAAGCCAGAGGTTGTCAAGGTAATGAATGAATGACGGTTGGTGATGATGTTCAAGAGAAGGACGAATCTTTTTTAGTCCGTTTTCATCCCGCAAGTCCGCGTCTCCTTTAATGCCTCCAGATCGCTATCTTGTTTTATTATCACTGTAAAAGAAGAAGAAAAAAAGAAGCAGAAGAAATTAAGAGATTGCGATTCGGATCTCTCCTTTCTTTTCCCCCCGTAGGTATTTCGTCTATCTGGCGAAACTGAGATGAGTGAGTGTCAGCGAGTGTTGGCAGGTTGGCTGCTAGCTTGCTTATAGAAACAGAGTCAGTTCGCAGCGCTGAGCGGTGGGCGAATGAAATGACGGATCCCGGAAGTAGTGGTGGCCATAGCCAGTCCTGCAGCAGCTCCAGAAAAGAGAGAGGAGAGACCAAATCTTGTGATATGCAGAGTATATGCGAGGCGCAGGGACGGCTTTAACTCCACACTGGGGGTAAAAGGCAAAGCAACACAGCTCCAACTCCCACCCAATTCTTTTTTTGTGGGTTGTTGCGCCGAGAAGAGTCCTGAAGAGAAAGCAGAAAGAGCTGAATGAGGGAGGTGCAGCAGCGTGAATATTCTAGTTTTCACTCCACTCAGTTAATTCAAACAAACCTCTCGTAAATTAAACCACACGCATCATTATTTAGACTAGTTTTATACGCTTTTACGCACTACAAACCACCTTTTTTAAGCTCGAAAACACAATTTATTTAACTTTAAGCTTGACTTCATGTAAGTTAAATAAAAAATAAAATATCAGGAACATTGTAAGTGTTGAAAGAACACATTATCATAACTCTTACTTGTTATCTGTTATGGTTATAAGCCCCCTGTGCGTAAAACCCCCTAATCTAAGAGCTAATTATAACACAGCTCTGTTTTAGCAAATTAGACCTTACGCACACCCCTCCAAACCAAGAATGAACTTTCCCAAAGAGGGAAAAAAGCTTTTTGTGGAGAATTTTAGGTATGTTTCTTTCGTCCAATCCCCTTCTCTTGATAGAAATCCGTGCCTTACCTCAGAGTAGTCAATTATCAAAGCTCCCTAGGATCATCAATCATGTGAGGAGATTGAAGTTTAGAGGAGGAGCAACAAACGCTCTGGCCATCGATTTGCACTGAAGCCCCTTTTGGAGCCAGCATGCATTGGGCACTTTTACGCACAAAACAGAAGCAAGGCCATCTACATCCCCCCTTTTGATATCTAGCACCATCGATGCTAATATGGCATTATGGGTGTATTGATGGGTCATCACATAAAGGGTGCATTTATGGCATTTTTAAAGGTGGAAATTAATTATTCACAGATCAGGATTAAGGTGGAGAGAGGGGCTGTGGCTACTGTTGGAGGGTCAATAAACTCTCCCAACAAACAAAATGCCAAACAGAGTTGTTAAGGGGGTGGATAAGAGAATTTTCAGGAGGGTTTTTTAAGAGGAAGATTTAATAAATTAAAGCGTGACAACAGTTATGTTTGTTGGCATAAAGGGGGGTGGGAAGTGTGGGACTGCAAGGGTTTGACAAACGGCTGTGTGGACATTTCAACGTGCAATACCCCGGGAAGGAGCTGCAGAGCTGCGCGCAGAGAGAGCCCAGGCATCCACGGTCTCCAAGCCTCTCTTTTTTCACGCTCTGTAAACACCGCAGTCTCTGCTGGTGGAGATTTTCATAAGCTAAATACTATCGTTCACGTTGATTTGTGCGCTATAACGCTCGACTTTTCCCCATCCTCCTTCCTTCCTTCCTCCTATGGACAAGCACGGTTGGTAAGTAACATTATGCTGTCTGTTTATACCTACCGCTTTGTTAGAGAGACGCGTGCCTCCACGGCGCAGGAGAGGCAAAGTTTGGAGTGTTAAAACGCAGACAATATTTTCTTATACACGTTTGATCGCTCGCTAAGACGCACACTGGAGAGCAAAATCCGGACGCATGCGCAATTTTTAAAAATATACTTCTTTATATGGAGATGTTGCCTCGGTTTGCACGCATTTTAAGTGAAAATATGTGATTTGCCCCCGAGGAGAGTGATGTAAACACCCGAAGAGCGTGTGAAAATAGCGGAGGCTAATTACGCGTGTCCAATGCACGGCTCCACACACAAGAAAGACATCCTATCCTATAAAACTTCCACTAACGACGTGAGATTTTAAACTTCTTCTATTAATTGGGAGCTATAAACTAAAGACATCATCATTAAGAGTATTTAGGTTAAATCTATTGGTGACAGCGTGGCGCAAGTCGGCGTTTAATTTTCTGGTTTTATTTTAATCACTCAATAGGTGATTAAAATTAATTTTCCTCCTGTGCCAACTTGGACTCCCCCATGCAAGACACATATAAAACATAATTACGCATTTAAAGATGCTGTCTTTAAACATTTCAGGTGCGCACAAACCACCTTTATGAAGAAAAAAAAATCAGTGGATGGCATTAACAGGCGGTAAAATTTCATCTGGTGGTGTCAAATGGAGGTCAGTGTAGGGTTAAAGCTCTCCGTGTCCGTGTGGGGACATGGCCAGCTGCGTTTGGGTTCATTAGGGGAGGGAAGAGGATCCATTTCAAGGAAAACACGACTGGGACAATCAGCAGGCTTAAAGATCCGCCGCATGTCACATCCTAAAAGGTGCAGCAGCGAGAACTTCCACTCAACTCCTCTCCTCTTGTTTGCTCTTAAAACCCCCTTTTGCGCCTCGCTTTTTACGCTGCGGGGCTTTTACGCACACACAAGCCTGTTGCTAAATATGGGGAGATAAAAAAAAAAAACCCGCATTGTTAGTTTAATTCCCTCAAAAAGATCACTGATATGAAACGAGCTTTAAATCCTCTTAGTGACCTTAAACACTCCTGGAGAAACAATCGGCGCGCAACATGCAAGAACAAATAAAATGGGCCTAATCTTGTTTGTAACTTTGTTCGTCTTTTTGGCCCTCTTCAGTGGGATTGAGATTATGTAAATGAGGGGGCTAATGTATAGAGGAACAGAGATAAGACTGGATCATAGAGTGAGAGGTGGAGAGGCTTGGAAAGTGAAAAACCTCGCAGCGTGTGTGTTTATTTATACTTTTAAAATCAAAGAGGGGCAGCAGGCAGTGCGTTTTTCGCCTTAACTCTTAAATAAAAGCAACTCAAGACACTTATTAAAATTAAATCTCACTAATTGATCTATTATGGGAATATCTGTATCACTTTTATCACATATTTATTAATAATATTTGTGCCTCTCCTGCAGAGAGCATTGCCTCAGCCATCTCCACGTGAACTCTTTCTGACCTCGGAGTGAAATGTGACTATAGGGTTTCAGAAAGTGGAGTGAGCAACTCAAATACTTGTAAAAGTTTCGCGACTAACTGTAAATTCTTCAGCTCCAAAGCCTCATTTTCCCCTCCACCGATTCTCAGAGTCTGGTGTAAGAGAGAGGGAGAGAGGGAGGGGGAGATAGAGAGAAATACAGAGAGAGAGAGAGAGAGGGGAGGCCAGCAGTGAATGTAACTGTGGCTTTTTCCTCCTCATAGACTGATGAGGGGGATTAGCGGCCATGTAGCGACACCTGGCGGCCATTTTGGAAGCAGAGAGGCTGAAAGCTCTGGGAGAAGGCCTTGGAAATTAAACAAAAATATGACTCACATAATTTACTGTAAAGATTCGCACAATTATTGCACAGCATCATCTACTAATACAATCAAAGCGGATGCTGTCAAATTTTCGAATTATTAAGTCAGAAACGTCGATTTAAACCATGAAAAAACAAAGTTGACATTTTTGATCCACCTTTAAAATCCTTTTATTTCTTCTTAACCATGTTAACATTCCCGAATTAATAAAAACATATTGATTTTATAAGAAAAAATGATTAAATTGCTCCTGACTTTTTACTGCTGGTTTTTATTAGTTTGTAAGTGTGTTGTAAAATCAGATAAATGGCCTTTAACATTTGTTTTTATTTTTATTTAGCCTTTAAATCCGCGCAATATAAACGAAGTATTATTACTCAATAACGTAGAGGTTTCTT
The DNA here is from genome assembly GCA_037902135.1 of Cetoscarus ocellatus. Taxonomy (NCBI): domain Eukaryota; kingdom Metazoa; phylum Chordata; class Actinopteri; order Labriformes; family Labridae; genus Cetoscarus; species Cetoscarus ocellatus. Next base: position 59,283 of record JBAMNC010001356.1, on the reverse strand, counting down.
GTTTATTATCAATCAATTTTTATTTTTTAAACACCAAATCTTAACAAATATTTCCTCACGACACTTGACAAAAGAGCAGGTCGTTGCCATACTTTTTGTTCTATAATTATTTTTATTATTATTTTAATTGATTATCGGCATTTATTTGTAAAATAAAAACCTGCTCCATAAAATGTGCTTGAAATATAGCTAAATGAGGGGAGCAATATTTTTTATTATTTGTTTTTACTTTCTAAATTAAGGTTTAAATCTTAACAATTCTTTATTTAATAAGTTATAACAATTATTTTAAGAAAAATCAAGTTCAATAAAAGGGGTTTATAATTCCCTTTATAGGTATAAAATAATAATAATAATAAAAATCTAATCTTATAAATACTATATGTCCCATATCGCGTCGAGTTAATCAACAAAAATAATATGTAAATAAAAAATATCTTAAAATTGCGTCGTGTTTATGTCAATTAAACTCGTGTAAACGTCTATTTTCTAAATCTAAATTTCAGGGTGACATTTAGTCTTTTTTAAGACGCCAAATAAAAGAAAAATAGTTCGTCCGCCGTGTCTGCCCCCTCGAGCTCCCAGCCACTGCAGCAGCTCCTCGCGCGCCGTGTGACACACTTTGCGCAGGTCACTGCGCGAGATTAGAGCCCGTCGCCAATGCTCGTGCGGAAACACCAAATGCTGATTTAATGAGCTTGCTTTGGGTGTTTGTCCCAAGAATACCTGGTGTGAGTGCGAGTGTGAGGGACGCCACACTTTAATCCCAGAGTTTCCCCCACTTTAAGGGACACGGAGCCCTATATACCTCCGCGCGTGAAGAGATTCCCCTTTTTATTTCGCCTCCCGGATCCTATAAGGCCCGTATCCAGCCACATTACCACATGTAATTGAGAGAAGTTTAAGTGCAGGCCGGGGAAAGCGAGGAGTTAATGGCGGTGACCCTCTTGCTGTGCCTCTGTCGCTCATCATTTATCAGGCTTAAGGGGCTTAAACAGGCAGCGCAGACCCACCTTTTATTACATATCAAACCCCTCTCTCACTCTCTCCCCTTATCTACATTATAGGAAATACATGCATCGTTGCCTGTTATGCGGATTTGGAAATAGAAACATGTCCAATAAAGTCGCCCTCCTCCGCTGATCACAGGAAATATGGCTTTAGGCGCTGCGCAGACAAGCCCACCGATTTAAGCCTTTATTAAATTGCTTAATTCCCCCTCCTCTCTTTCCCTTTACACTTTTTAAATGAATCGGAATTCATTTTTGCTCTCACGAGTTGTTTGTCCAGTGTAAGGAAGGAAGCGTGGGGAACGTGGAGTGTTTTTTCACGCTTTAAATATGATTAGAAAGTGGATCAAATTTACGCACAGAGGCATAGTGTCCACATCTGAAATATGCATGCAGCATGAAGGAAAGGGGAAGATTTTACCGTTTCATCCAAACTTTCAAAGGGAGAATAAAGAGAGGGAATCTTTTTTATAAAGGGGGAAAGGGAGATTCGAGGGACCCTTGACTGAGGGGTCCCTTAAAATATACCATTATCAGTACTTTTTAAAAAAATATATCAATTCAGTAACTTTTTGCCAGAGGTCTTTAAACATCTCTTTTCTTCTTCACAGACAAAAATATCAAGCTTTACATGTTTTTGACTGCAATTTATCTGCAATAAACTCACATAAAACTAAATTAATGTTTTTTTAAAAAAGGCTCTTTTGAACATTTTATAGAGGACATTAGTTTTGTTTATGCTTCTGTTGCACCAAAAAGCATGTTAAAATATTTGGGTCTTGTAAAAGATAAAGGGTTACAGAGTAAGAAAATGTACAATCTGCAAACGATTTTAATCTTTTACAGGGTTAAAAGATCTGATTTGATTATATGATCAATTAAAACTGTTGAAAATGCTTAAAATGGTCCAAAAGCCTGGGAGTCCTGTGGCTTAATCCCCCATTTTTCTGTAATTTCAGCTAAAGTGCTGAGTGTTTGCACCTGTATTTAAAGCTTATTTGTCCTAAAACAGGACAAACTTGGCTGTTATAAAAAAAAGTGGTCCATTAAAAACATATTTCATCATATTTTTTTTATTTATTTTATTTGCTTTACAGTTTGAGAAACCATGCAGAGCTGGTTGGGTTAGTCTCCAATCAGATATATTTCGTGGGGCCCAAAATTTCGAGCAGTGTCCCTGAGAAGGACTGATTTATTCTTGCAATGCATTAAAGGTGAAAGAACAGTTTGAAAGGAAAGTTGGGATATGTTTAGCCATCTTTCTCCTTTATTTATAGATCTAAATGACCTATATGTACTTCTCAATCTCAATCAGAAAGTGTATTTTTGTCACTGAATTTACTGAGTTATTGTATCCTCTCAAATATATTTTGATTTTATGTTTGCCAAAAGAAAGCTTGTTTTTATTTGGAGCTGAATTTTGGAGCCAAGCCTCACTTGTCTGCGTCTTTTCCCTCCAAGGAGAGCTCAGTCAGTCAGCCTGAACGCAGCTGCATTTCACTGGGAGTGACCGCTTTTGATATTCTGGTCACACAACAGAGTAAACACTGCTCTCCTGTTCAATAAACATCATTGACAAGGTGCCATATCAGGTTATTTTAAAAACTGAGCCCACTGGATTATGGACATTTGTTGAATTTGCAAATGAATGTTTATTTGTCATCAAGTTTGATACAATTGTATTTTTTCTTGTACTGTACTGCAGCTTAAATATGGCAATAAAGCATGAGTACACCATCTTTGTTTTTTCTTTTTTTTAATGTCTCCAATGTCAGGATTATAGAGGCATAAACAAATTGTTTGTCGTGTTTACAAATACAATAAAATCAAATCACTGCAGCCATGAGCAGGGGTGCTTTTGTTAATTTTGAGGCCCAAGGCAAGGCCAAAAAAATATGAGGTCCTTAGTAATCTAGCTAAAAGAAATCATACATAAGAATAATATTTTTGATGCTATCTGATGGCCTTGATAAGTACGGATCTTTAAGGATGTCAAGTCACAGGGGCACCAGCTGAATTGCACAAATATGTTGGCAATGTTTTAATGAGTTGGTAAAAAGGTGAATTTGTCTAAACATTGCTAACTTGTTGTTGCAATTGTAATTGTAGTTTTTATCAACAAAATGTCATTTTCCATTATAAATTTGCTTTTATTATTAATAAAATTGCACAAATTCATTGGCAACATTTAAATATAGGGAGGGACCATTATGGAATTTCAGAAGCTTTACAAACATTTCCAAACTATTTTAGACAGTATCGAGAGAAATGCTTTCAATTTAACTCATCAACACTGAACATATTCCCAATACTTTTGCTTTGATAAGTAATGAAATTGCACAAATAGATTGTTTCACTTGAAGATGTGTACAACTTGTGTTTGTGTTGCCAGCTTGTTTTTATCAAATCAAACAGTGTAATCTCTTGGTAATAAAATGTATTTTTTTTTCTGATTGAATTTCCTTAATTGTCTAATTAATGTGTGCTGATAGATTTTGTGCAGATTTGATAATGTTCAGTAACTGGAATGAAATATTCTTTGAACAAATAAGAAAACACTTTATTGTACAATTAAGTTGGTAACGTTAGATAAGAGCAAAACATTCAGACAAAAAGAGATACAAGTTTGAAAAAAGCTATTCTCTTTCCCTGTCTTTACTGCAAAAATAAGATGGCTGTGTTTGGACAAGGAGCTCTTTGAGATGTCTAAACATTGTCAACTTACTTGTGCAACTTTGACAGTCCTCTGAAAATTAAAAAAAAAAAAAAAAAAAAAGATTTTCAGTATTTTTGTGTGAAATTATCATTCTCAACATAAATTTAGCTTTAATTGTTCATAAAATTCCACAAATACATGAGCAACATTTAACCAGTTCTACCCTCTTTTCCAAACATTGCCAACCAATTTATGCAAATTAAACACTGTGCAAGAATCATAAAGCAATATTTTGGATCAAAAGAGAAAGAGCACCATTAAAATTGCATAAATAGGCTGGTAAGATTGATTTCAAGCAAAGTAATTAAAAAAAACAAAGCTGAGACATGTAAGAAAAATATTAGGGATGCTTGAAATAGGATTTTTGCTGATATCTGCTCTGCTGATATTTCAGGACACATAAATCACCAAAAATGATATTGATATCTTTTTAAAAGAGCACAAAGCCTTCACTTCTCTAAAATCAATGTGTTTCTTTCATGATGACTGTTTGGTTGTTAAAAACAGATTTAAAGAACGAAAAACAACATCATTCTTATGTAAATTGTTCTTTAATTTAAAAAAGTGGACGTTCCATGATGATGAGGTAAATTATTATGGTAAGTTTTGTACAATCTGCCAACACTAAATGGGATATAGATGAACAATTTGTGGGGCCAAAATATCAGTGAAAATGTCCATGTCCTCCAACACTGATAGTGTTAAGATAATAATGTGTATCTCTAAAAAATATCATTTAATCGCTAAAAAAGAAGCCAGTTTTCCAAAGCATTTTCATTCATGTCTTTGATAGTACTTTTAGACATGTACCTCATACTTAATGCATATAATGTCCTTTCCTTGAGGCCCCTCGGAGTGTGAGGCCCCAGGCATTTGCCGACTCTTGCTGATACCCAGAAGACAAAAACTATTCATTGGACATCTAATAAACTCACTCTTTGTGCATCTCCCCTCAGCGTCTGACCTCTTCCTCCCTTCACAGCATGAGATGAAGAATCTTACTCGCAGGTCTACTTTTTAAAATACATGCAAAAAAAACAAAAAATAGCACTGTGGTAAACAAATGTGGACGGTTTGTTTGCTTTCTTTCCCCCCTCTCTCTCCATCTTCCTCTCTCTTCTTATTCTTGGCTCCCCGCCCCTCAACTCTGGTTCTGCAGGAGTTCACATGATCAAGCAACGTACCCAGGTAATTACCCGGGCATTGTCAAATAAAGCGACCACTGATTCAAATGAGGAGTGAAATATCAAAGAGCGGCGATGCCTTTGCAGCCACTACTTATCCACACAGGAGACAAGAGAGGAAGATCTGAGAGCTCGGGGGGGACCTGCAGCGAGGCAACAACAACACTCCGCTCACTCCTCTCCCTGGATAGAAAACAGTGGAAGCAGAAACAAGCCCGGGTTCACTAGGATTTATTTGTATAACATCTCCTACATGGCCGTTATTAGCTTGTTTGTCCCTTTAAAGTGGCCGCAGTGCAGCTTTAACAAGGTTCTGCTGTATTCTCCCACATCTTCCTCGTGCATGTGTGTGTCCTGCTGTGCCGCTCTCTGCAAAGGTCAGGAATTCATGAATCCAAAGCTGTCACAGGCAGAGCTGTCGTGCAATCTAGTCTGTTATTTTTTTTGGATCAGATACAAAGGGAGGAGAAGCTGAGATTAGAAGCGAGTAGCGCATTAATGTCTGGCAACGCAAAAGTCCAAAGTCCTCAAGCTAATTAGCCCAGATAACCGCAGCAATCATTTCAATTTGCACTATTATATTTTCCTCTTTCTGGAAGCTGCACCAACACGAGGAGAAGTTTGATTCAGCAAGCACTACTTTCCTTGTAGGGCTGCACAACAGGGTTAATTGAGCAGTTATTTTAGATTTAGTCTTTTGAAAAAATGTGTATTAGGTTAACTCACATTTAAAACAAAAAATATTAAATATTTGGTTTCATTTGATCAAAAAAACTAATTTTTTACAGACAGTTTTTGAGTTTTTACCATCTTCATTATTGTGGAAAGGACAATGGATATTCTGAGGGTGGGGACAGAGAGAGAAGGGGATAACATGCAGGAAAGAAGCCTCAAGACAGATTCTAACAGACTGGCAGCAGGAAGACCACATCCTCCACCCTCCGTACATGACTGCTAAACAAAATTGATACGTCACATCAGCATTTATTGTCACTTACTTCTTGCCAATATGATTTTCATAATGGATACCGCCAGAAAAGCTGTGACAGCAGTTGTAAAATACACCATGGGTAATATCTCAAAGTTCAAAAGGTGGCAGGAGAAGTCAAACTACATGATGCAGCATATATTCCAGTTTTTAAGTTGTTTCTAGGATTTAAGTGTCTTGAAATGTAGGATCCTTTAAACCTTGTCCTTGCCATTTTTGCATTTACAAAAGAAGAGCTAAAGTTGTCAGAAATTCGGTCAAATGCAAAGTCAACGATATGTTGTATTCTGGCCTCTGTGTTTGGATACGTAACACATTGAGAGGTTGCCTGAAATACCCAGCCTGTACCCGTGCTCAAAAAATCCCTTACAATTAAGTCATACCTTTTTGTCATTTTCTTTTAACATAATCGGTCAGATTAAATAAATATGAATGTACTTTGCACTGCATGCAAGGGTCTGAAATTTTCAGTCAACAAGAAAAGATAAGCATCCTATGCTATCAAGCAATAGTTCACCAAACATGTAAACATTTTATGATTCATTTCCACACAACTCAATCTACCTACCACCTATCCCAAGACTTCCTGCTGCAGATTCAATGGTCAAAAAAGACAAAGAGGAAAAACTAAGAGCCAATGCCTTGTGGTTATGTCTACATGCCCCATGGACAGAGGTTGTTGTCCTGGAAGCAGATGGTCTAGATTCAAATGTGGTCTGTGGCTCCTTTCCTGTATGTCATTCCCCTCTCTCCGTATTATTATCAATCTAGTGTATTATCTGTAATATAGGGGTGAAAATAAACCGATTACATTCAACAACATCACTGTAATTGAGTGACGGATTTCTGTGGGTAGTACTGTACTTGGTTACTTTTCACAGAGTTAAAATAATAAACCGATTCAAGTTTACATCAGCTTATGATGTCACAAAACCAAAACATTAACTTCAATACAGATTCAAAGTTAAGCATCATGATACCCCATGCTAAAATGGTGCTTGAAACTGAAATGATACTGATTTCACACTCAATACCAGTGATGGATCAGAAACAGGATTATGGGCTGGTCACTCAACTGAATGTGTTACTGAAAAAAAATCAAATGTAAAAAACATTTAAAATTCAGTATTAGTGATTTTTCTTCTTGTCAGAGCAAAATGTTCATCTGGGTTCATCAGTCTACCAGGAATGTTTAATGTATTTGGTCACAGTGTTTTCCACAGCGTACATAGATTATGTTCACTGACTTTTTCACATCATTTTATATTAATCAGGTTTATTTGCTGCTCTGCTGTTCAGTCTATACAAGAAACAGAAAGACATGACTGACTCATCAAACTTCACTTTTGTCCTTTTTTGATTGACAGGAAAATGTACCCAAATTTTTCAGGACTTCAGTGCTTTTGACTTTGTAGAGTTTTTCCTGAGTTTTTGTACTTTTCCAACCCCTGAATAAGAGCATGAAAGCCCACAAAGTCGATTATTTCTTTTGAATTCACATAAACTGTTCTGCTAACAGATGTTGCAAAAGCCAGTATGGACTCTATAGTATGAGTTTATTTGTCATACTTACCATCATAACTGTATCATCAAAAAGTGCATTGGGAATTGTTTTATTTTCTTAGCATGCTTTAGTCATGAGGTATCCAAGACCTCTTTACTTTTGCTGAGGCATTTATAGCTCACATCTCAGCACCTCTTCAATACAACAAGCAGACACATAATCCAACAGACCTCTCAGAACCATGGCAGAAACTTTGTAAATGAATTAATTTTGTTTTTCAGGATTCATGTTGAGTAGTGTGTTAGTACAACATGCTTTAAAGGTGTTGTTTCCTGTCAGTGGTGGGATTTCTGATTAATTTTAGCAAGAGCAGTAAAAGAACCAGGAGGCATTTTTACATGTAAAGGTTTGACATTCAAATATTTGTTCCCCTAATTGTGTATTTTTTTTAGCAAAGAACATAAATTATTATATTTGCTTTAAACAAATCAAAATACAAGAATGATAGACCCTGTCAAACTAAATAATTTTGCAAAAAGATATTCCATCACTCATTTTCTCACAAAATAGCCAATCACATGGTAAAGCTTAGTTATTCTTGCCACTGTCAGGAAAAATGGTTTTACATGATGGTAAAATTAACACATTTAGCCCATATTTTGGCAAAGGAAAGCTCACTTTATTTATGACAAGTAACTAACTGAGATTTTTTTACACATAGCGATTTACACAAAAATGATCACAATGTTAGTTTTGTCAATAATGTTCAACCCTACATCCTTACAAGCACTGGTGCATTTATACCCTATGCAGAGTGGTGGAGTACCCCTCAACTTAATCCCAGCACCTCTTATATATTACATATAGTATATGAAGTCTGGGGGGCTGGTTTGGGGGAGTAGGTATCATCCATGCACATGTCATTAATGAAAACTCTTGTTGGCGGCCAGCCCAGGTCCAATGCTCTCCAGAGGCCCATTTTCTGTCCAACTTCCCCTATACTCTCAATCCATTTCTGAAAGTATCCACAGTCAATAAAGGTCAAAATATATTTTAAAAACACTGATGTGAAGTCTTTTCTTCAGTGTAATATTAACAAGAAATTCATGAAATTAAAACTGAAGACCCCATGTAAGGATGAAGAAGAACATTCATCCATTTTCCTAATAAATGGCAGAAAAACCCAAAGTTTGATAATCCAAAAGTGTTTTTAAGCAATAGTATTTATTTGTGGCTCCTATGAGTGTGTTGGGAAAGTGACTAATATGACTTTCTTTAGAAACAGCTGTAAAAGTTCACAGTGAAGAAATAGTGTGACTCTGGTATTCATGCCTTTGTTTATGTAGGCCAAGTAGTATGATGGTATTGGCATTAAGATGTGGCTCAACAACGTGGAGACTTTCTGAAGGGTTGTGGGAGAATGTCTTATTATTCATGAATATAGTAGTCTAGCATAAGATTTTAACACTTTGCATGTAACAAGTATCCATGACTGAGCACCACTGAAGCTCTGATCCTAAAATGGCCCCAGCTTGTAGGCCCCCTTTTGCAGCATGATGCAAAAAACCCTGAATAATTTCTTCCACCCTGATTCCACTTAAAGCCATCCAACAGGACCTTTGACACTGTGACACGGTAAGTGGAGGGTGATCTGGATGAACAATGTCATCGCTCTGGGAACAACAGCCGTGAGAGAGAGAAACCTCATTTCTGCTCCGGAGCAGACAAGCGGCATCCTGGGATTTCAGCAGGGAGCGCACACGGAGTACCTGTAATTTGACTTGCCACGTCTAATGGAAGTTGAATGGGTTACATCGTGCAACAACAAATAAAAACGCTCAAGATGCTTTAGTGAGCGTTTCTCGTGGTTGGAGGCAAAATAGGGTTGCGGCGAAGATGTTTGAGTGTTTAATGCAATAAACACACACAGGCTACCCTCCCTCTGGCGTATGGAAGGCTCCCAGGGACACTTTTGCATGTAAATATTCATAGGAAAGATGGGACGGGCGATTAATTATTAAGCACAGAGCAGAAGTGGAAGACTTCAGCATTTAACACATGAATCTTATTTTTTATTTGCTGCACCTGAGGAGGAACATTTGAGGTGAATGGAAACATTTCTCACAAAATGGTTCCAGTTTTGAGGCTGAAGAAGTAAGTGTGTGCACAATATTGATGACTTTCAATAAATAAGAGATGGGATATACATAATTAACATCTGAGCCAAAAGGCAAGTTAAAGAGGATTTTTACCAGCTAACATTTTATCAAAAGTAGTGGCATGCACTGTAAAAAAATCAAATGTCGCTTTCTTTTGGACTCTTTTTAAACACAGAGCAGAAGTTTGGGTGACATTTTTATGAAACTTTCCAGGTGAACTTTGCCGTTCCTGCAGCTTTTCACCTCTGCACAGCATCATAACACACTGACAGTATGATGGAGTTGGAGTGATTTTAGAGGTCCATGCCTGAGCCCAACACTCCAAAAATATTTACAACTGAGGACTAAGGTTGTCAAAATTTGGGATACTTTTATACTTTCACATCCAATATAAAGCAAGATAACATCCTTGTTGTTTTAATGATTGATAGTTTTAAAAAGCATGAAAGTGCAGTATACAAAATTACACGGAGCACTGTATAACTTGCACAAACATATTGGCAATATTTGGGGACCGAAACTGTCTTTGTGTACTTGTGCAATTGCAAGCAGTATTTGAAAATAAAAGACAAGCGTTAGATATTAAAAGTGGTAGATATTAGCCACTTTGTGAAGCTGTCACTCAAAAAAAAATAAACCATAGAGTATTAGGGTTGTCAAATTTGAAGATCTATTTTAGATACTGCAAATTTGAATGATCAGAAAGCCCCAAAACAAAGCTGGAAATGTTTTTGTGCTGATATTCTGCCCCTGTTTCTGTGTAAATCACACAGAGTACAGGAGGGTTTTTTTTGTTTTTTTTTGTTAATTTACTGTAAGAAGTGTTATTTTATTGAGGCCTTGGACTTATAATTTTTTGCCATGATATTGAAACAGGTATTATTTTATATTAGGTCAATAAATACAGGAAATTGTAAAACATTTACTGCCTTTATTAAGCTTTATTCCTTAGTTTAAACTTCAAAAATGCTACTTTTCATATCACATTCTTTAGTTCACACAATATCCATTACATTTAATGACCAATGGTGTACCAAAACTTAAAAAGAAAAAATCTATCATGAGACATAATTTGTAATAAAAATGGCCTTTAAGTCAGGATGTCCTTCTTTTGGGAGGTCCTTCCTCTTAACCTTATACTTCAAAACTTTGATTATTGTGAACTGAGGAAAGGCCCTAACAGCCTCGTGGATGCATCAGCACATCCATGTACAGAAGCTTCAGACCCGGTTGCAGATAGTCTGGGTTCAAGTCCAGCCTGGAACCATACCCCCACGTGCCACTGCCCCACTTTCAAGCTACACCTCCTGCAGCTCATCCACTGTCCTGTTCTTTCTAAGAAAGGCAGAGAAGCCCCAAAATGGCTCTTGTATAAATAAATTAATTTATGAAACAGGGAGTAAAGACCGAAGGTTGTGTCCTGAGGCAAGACACTTACCCCAACAGCAGCATCAGTGGCATGTAAAGGGGCATGAAAGGGCATGGATGTATTAGCTCGAAGTGATGATTTCCATAGAAACTTAGCACCATCGGTGAGTGAATGGGTAGACGTGACTTGTGGTGTAAAAGTGGTTTAAGTAGTTGGAAAGACTAACTCAAGTTAATTTAACATATTAGCATAGTTGTTGCAACCTGGCAGGACTTCGCCTCCAATCTGGTTTTAAACCAACAGGTTTTCTAACACTGACTGTCTTGGACTTCTGTCTTTTTATTTTTGCCCTGATATCAATACAGGTATCAAAGTAAGCTTTGCACTCCAAAAAATTGATGACGAAGGACCACGACTGTAACATTCTTCTGATATGGTCATTTTTATGATCAGTTCTATCAAAACCTGATCTTCTGTCATATTATCAACATGAAATATAACTCAACAAAGAAAGAGCAATATTATAATTATTCTTATAAACGTCCAAAATTGGTGCCCAGGATGTATTTTTTCATTTGTCATGGTAATTAAACAGGTATCAATATTAATTAACTTTCCTATGGTATCATTGCCAAGCTAAAATTCTATACAGTCACAATATATTTTCAATAACAACACATTATTACAAAGGGAGAAATCAGGCTTACACTTGTGGTTGAATTGGGATCATGAAAGTTGTTTATTGATTTTAAAAGAGTACCAAACCTATACTTATGTGTGTTCATTTTCCTCTCTCTCAAATCTGACTTTTTTTTACGAGGCCGCATGCCTTTAAAAAGTTGCAGATATGAAACCACACAGGCTCAGCAATTATGAGCAGCAGGAGAAAAGAGATGACCTAGATAGGATCAGGTCTTTGAGAGTTCACATCATATTGTGGCGCTGACAGAAATGAGCCAGTGATCCACATCATCTGTGTTGACATGACTCAAAATCAAAAAGGACACTGCCATTCTGGAAGATCTCTGCAGTTCAATTCCACTCATTTGTGCCCTGGAAAAAAAAACTTATCATGTGAGTGGAATTGAATTAACAATTTCCCCTTGCTGATTTGGTCTTTTAAAGCCTTCATTACACTGAAGCATTGTATATATTACCAAATCCCTTAGAGGAATATAGTATGAGGAGTCTATGTTCATCCCATCATCGCCTAGTTGTAATATTCTAATCAATTAGCATGGATGAGCTAATTGTCCAATCTCTCACGTGCTAATTAACCCAGGAAATATAAATGGGACAAACTAATGCACCAATTTTTTTAAAGAGGATGCACAAATTGAGCTGGTGCTGGTACTTAACGTGGTCGCTTTCTTCGCCGAGTCGTCAATATGTATGAGCTACATCAAAGCCTGAAGACAGAAATGAGGCCCGGAACACGTTTCAAGATCCACGATATGCAAATGGGTTGCTGTGTTATTTTTTTTTTTGTTGAACTCGGGTGTTTGCATAACTCGGGTTGACACAGTGTACCAGAGCTTTTTCTGTGCCACTTGTGTGCAGACGACAAAACACACTGTCCTTTGGGATGTTTGATTTTAAAAGGCACACTCGCAGCGCTGCATAAATACAGCAGATCTCAATGCATTTGTTAGCACGCTGCTTTTTTTCTGAATCTCTTCAGCCTAAATGTGTCTGAAATTACATAATTCTAAGTAGAGCAGGGCGGGTTAAGCGTGGGTGACGTGACATGTCATGCTGTGTGTGATGTGGGTGTCACAGCGCAGACAAAAGGGCGTCAATACTTGACCGATGCTGATGGTTGTTTTGCAAAATAATTACAGAGACTCCAGACAACAATCGAATACTCAATGAGACACTCAAGGAAATTACAAAGATATCTCCTTGTGTAGTTGTGCATTTGTGTTTCCAAGGAGTGGCTCTATAATGACTTGTGGTTTGAGTCACCAAAACAGAAACCAGGAAATAAAAAGGCTGCAGTTAAAACAGATATCATTTGAAAAGCTCTGAATGCTTTGTTCTGTCGCAGCTTGATTACTGTTCTGTGATTTGGTCCAATTTTTCAATAGAAAATCAAAAAGCTAAAACTACTGACTGATGGTTATGCAGCTCTGTGAGGTATGAAATACCCAGACAGTGAAAACACAAATGTGGGCCAAGAAGGAGTGGCTTGGTTTTTGTGGAAATCTTATGAAGTCTAACGTAATCTGTTTATCACTTCAATTTTAATTCAGTTCAGGTCAAAGAGTTTATTGGCATGAATGTTGTAGGGCACCATTGCTTAAGCATTTATTTTAAATAGAATGTAACACTAAATACGTCAAAAAAGATAAAAGCAAAAATAGTTAAATGATAATAATTAATAGTATCATGACGGTGATGGTTCAAAATGAATAAATTAAGAGCTACAAATTAATATGTATCAAATAGATAATTTAATAGAAATTAAAAGAAACAAAAAAAATTTAAAAATTGTAAGTTTGTATGTGTTTGTATGTGTTTGTATGTACAACTGTAGTTGCATGATCATGTGTATAAGTTTTTATGTGTAAGTTCAGGTTCCACTGGTTGTCCTCAGGTCCTCATACACTTGATTAGGGATGCACGATATTATCAAATCAATATTGGTATTGGCAGATATTTGCCTGAAGATGTGACTATCCATCAGCAAATATGAAAACTTGTGGTATTAGCAGATGATATTTTAGCCGAACAAACAGTCCATTTATTGGATGTAATATTGGCAGAATGTAAAATGTACCATTATGGTTTACCTCATCATCAATCACTGTCCACTTCTGTAAATCAGAGGAGTCATTTATTAAAGAATAACATGTGTTTTTTTAACATAATATTTGCTTCACCTGGTTTTCAATCACGAAGAGATTGTCAACATGAATGAAAAAGGTCAGTTTTAGCTAAACAGAGGCTTTGCGCTCCTAACAAAAAATACTGGTATTGGTGATGATGAGTTTGAAAATATATATACAAAGATACCATCAAAAATCCAACATCATGCATCCCTAAATTTAATTTGTGTGGCTGCAATAATCTCACAGTTCTGCATTTCTCCCAGTAAAAAAGGGATTTTCTGAATTTCAGTTGTATACTCAAACTCTGAGTGTACGTATTATTTTGGGATAGTGCTCCTCTCTTACAGCCTGACATTTAGGGCAGGATGTGAGGGCGTGGAGCTCTGTCTCCATTTGTTGGGTTGTCACAGTTGAGCAGAGTTTTTCCTCGGAGAGCCAGCTCTTTTTGTGACGACCTGTCTCTACAACCAATCTGTGGTCACTGAGTCTGTACAGTGCTTAGTTAATCTGCCAATTTGTATTCTTTACTAAGGGCGACATAACACTTATTTTGTTTTGGGGTTGGTTATTTTCAATAGAATTCTTATATCAAGAGACAATTGAGCACTTTGAAGAAATTCTCTTTGACCATTCTTGACCTTTGACCTTTAAAGTCTAATCACTCAGTCAGGATAGGAAATTATAATAGTTGGACAGAGAGCCTTAAAAGTGCTCTTGAAATATCATGTAAACAAGCAAGGGAGGTAATAATAATAATGATAATAATAATAATAATAATAATAACAATAATATTAACTTTATTTGTACAGCACTTTTAAGACCAAAGGTTTAAAAAATGCTTTAACAGACAGGAAAATACAGAAAAGAAGCACAAGAGTTTCTGGTGTCTTTAGACCAACAGTGCTAATGGAAGGGAAAATATTTCACTAAATGTGAGGAAAACCTGAAACCCAACAACGGGGCACAACAATCCAGGCCCAGGCACCCAACACAGAATACTGGACCGGGACCACTCACGCCCTTTGACAGTGGACAGAGCTGGAAAGGGAGCAAGAGAGCAGGGGAAGACACAGAGAAACTGGCCTTGAGCTGGACCTAAACAAAGTCCACCAGCACAAATTCAGTATATATGGGTTTGTGCAAGGACGAGCACTTTTCCCAAAAATCAAAATCCATCAGTTTTTGAAAATACATGCCAATATTTGCCGATACTCAGATACTCAAACTTACACTATTTAATGATGGTGTATTCTGTCAGTAAAATTGAAAATAGAGTTAAAATGTGTAAACTTGAATGAAAGCTGAAATTGCAGATATACAAAGTATAAACTGTATTTTGTTGAAATTTTCTTGAAATGAAAATTCATACAAAAATGTAGTCAAGTATGTCTATGTATATCAAATAACCTAAAGGCAAATTTGAAATCAAATTATATGAATTCTGAAGGTAATAATCATTCTAATACAATAATATCTGTTAAATGGGTAGCCTTTTTCCATTTTGTTTGTATTCTTAAATTTTGTTGAGACGAGGACAATTTTGCTTATTGCTTTTGTATATGCGTCCTCTATTGCTTACTTTTACTCACATCTTATACAGCCTTCATTTATACTTTACAATATTTACCCCAATATTCATACTAGGAGAAATACTGCTTTGTTTTTACATGCTATTCATATTATCATTTGTAAGCGTACTTTTATTTTGCTTTTGCACCTAATAGAGCTGCAATCTTAATTTTGTTGTAGGTTGAGGTTACAGTAACAATAAAGTCACTCTGACTCTGATTTTGTTATGCTGTGTTGTGTCTAAGCATGTAAGGCTACATTAGTGATAGACCCCTGAAACAAAAGCCAATGCTAATGCTTGTGCTGACGGGGGTCCTCAAAAAGAAATATAGAAAAAAAGGATTAAATGTCTGTTAAATTGACTAAAAAAGCACAAAAACTGAGATAGTGTTCAGGCAAAGAAAACAAGATGTGTTAAAGAAGTGTATTGACTCATTCAGTAATATTTTTTTGTGCAGAACAAAAGCCTTGCAGAGGATTTAGGCCCAAATGGCAGCCAACTTTTTGTTTTGGCACCTCTTTCCTTTGTTCTGTTGTTGTCAAATTTTAAATTTAATCCTATTTTTCACCTGACTCCATCTGCAGAAAAGATATCCTGCATTCTCCTTTAATATTCACTAGTTGTTAATTATTAAAGGTATGTATTTGAATTATAAATATACTAGTTATACAGAAGTAGGCAAAGCAGGCATATAGCCTGAGGCTAAATTCCTCCATTACCCATTATTTTCCAGTCTGCCGTCTCCATATGCCTGCCTCCTATTCCTATGTCATCTCAAAAAACACTGAGGCATTCCTTTGTACTTACCTACCCCCTCCCCACTTTGGCCACCAGAAAAAAAATCTCCCCCTCCATACATTGGTGTGCTGCTGCCTTGAAGTAGGATGTCACACTTGTCTTAAATATAATGAATCACCATCTTCAAGGCATCCCTGGATCCCAAACACTCCCCGCAGAAACCTGCCTCGTCCTCCCCCGTTCCAGAGCCTTCCTACATGTCACAAATCATCCGTTGTGGAGGGCTCTCTCCGCTAAATCATTAACATTGTCAGAAATGACTGGGCCAAGAACGGGATGAGCCCAGAGATGCGGCAGAGGCGTGCGCAACGTTATGATGGGAATATGGAATGGTAAACAAAGAGACGCAGCCTCATACCCGAGTTTCTCCCTTTTTTCCACACTGTTCCCCTTTGCCTCTTCTTTTATTTTTTTTATATATTTTTTTTTACTTCTCTCCTCTTCCATGGGATTTCTGAGCAACAAGAAAGAGGTGCAGTGTGAGGAAAAGTAAAGAAACTGTCAAAGAAGTTTAAGAACTCTGGTAAAATTTGTTGCCTCTATTCTCCAAACTGCAACAGAATTTCTACTTAAAGCTCCTGTATGAGGGTTTCAGCTGACAATAAAATGGACTATGTTAAGACTGTTGTTTCTTTATGATCTAGAAAAGCAAATGAGACCATCAACGACTAATTGTTTTCATTAAATTGTTTTAAATGTCTGAAACCACTTATTTGTCTAATAAGACCTAATGTCAGGCAAAGATTCTAATGGTGATCCTACTTTTGCTCAAAAGAAACAAGGTGTATCAAAGAAAACAAATCAGGACATGGGACCTATGACAATAGGTTCTGTTAGGCTGAATCACTTACAAAATGATGTACTGATAATAGTTCACTGATTAGTTACTTTTGCAGAAAATCTGAAAAAGAATGAAAGAAAGAAGATTCAACAAAATGTGTAGCTGTGTAAAACTCATGTTACCCACATTTCCCGTAGTTCTATTAATAAAAGTCTCTTGTGTGGGGAAATTTTTTCTTTTGCACAAATGAAGCAGTTAAGTAGTTGTTTATCATAACTGCTGAGTCCTCCTGAAAGCCAGATCCTAAAATTTGTCCCAAGGTAAAAGTGTAGATTTTCCTGGTCAAACATTGCTCCAAAACAATTGAAAGTTCCTCAGTTAAATTCTTATTTGACTAAAAGTGCTCAAGTGCTTGCGTTAAAAAGTATTCAAGTATTCAAAGTATACTTTTTTGAAGGTCCCATGTGCTGGTGTCGTTGACCGTTTACATCATGTCTTGGATGTCTACGAAGGAAGGATCTGAATTCAGCTGAGTAAAAAATGAAAAATGTCATCTAGACGATCAAATACAGCTCTTTTTCCCTCCCCTTTGGAAATGTTTGGATCTGAGGCTGCAGGAAGGCTACAGGAGGCTTTGATAATGGGTGGAGTGTTACAGTCATGGCGTCTGCCTGGGACCAGGCAAAAATACAGATGTTGACTGAGGCTGTATAGCAATTACATAACAAACCCCCAGAATTAAAAAATAATAACAATAATAAAATAAAAACACATTTTAAGGGTCGTTGTCTTTTAGAGGCAGAGTGTATTTTCTGTGAACTGAGAGTCTGGTATGTCATGATCTTCTGCTCCCCAAGGCCAAAACAACATTAAGAGCAAGGACATTGGGCCTATAAACTGTTCTCACAGTGCATCAGTGCAGTCAAAAATACCCCAAACCCCCTAAAATAATAATCTAGTTAAGAACAGATCATGGGTGGGCAACTGGCTGTCCTGTTGCCAAATGCGTCCCTTTGCTTTGCTTGACGCGGCCCCTAAGTTGTCAATAAATCAATGTGAAAAAGATGACAGAATTTAACATGAAAATCTGGCATAATAAAGAATTATTGCCATGATAATCTAAGACTATTAGAACTTTTTTAACCCTCTATGACAGATATAACTGGCAGTAGCAATTTCTATAAAACTGTTTTATACACATGAATTTTAGTAAATAAAGGCTACTAAAATAACAAACCTATTAATTGCATTAAAAATAATTTAGATTGGTATGAATTCTGTTTTGTGCTCAATAACTACTGCATTTTGATGACCAAAAGTTAGCAAAACTTGTTTCATTTCAATAAAGTGTAAGTTGTGGTTACTGGAAAATCCAGAATATCCTACATTTTGGCCCTCTGTTAGTAACGATATGGTTAAAGGGGCCATTTTGGTGACCATAGTAGCCCATCCCTGGAAAAGATACTTCAAATGTATTTACAATATATAACAATATGTTTAATAAACACTGTCAGTCACAGCCTTTACTCACAAATTAGGGCTACAACCATGACTAAACCTCACCAGTCTGCTACACTCAGCCTCAGTCTGTTCTGGGGGTCTCCTTGAGGGAAAAAGTTGTCAACTCTTTTTTTTTGTGTAAAGTTTCATAAGTTTTGGCAAAGTCCATAATAAGCATTTTTGTGCAGCCATTTTAAAGCCTTGTTGAGTTTGTACTAATGCTTGCTACAGTTGTCGAGTTTTTTAGCCATAGGAGATAGTTGTTAGGTAAAGACCCACAGCCTTGAAGTACTGCTGCCCGCTTTTACTGATCACTAAATAACTCCAATTAAGTTTTTTTTCCATCAAACCAGACCTTCACAAGGTTTATTCATTTATCGTTACACCAATGTGTCCTTAAAATTCATGATTATAAGAAATTAAAGGAGAAAAGCTGTAAAAAAAAAAAAAAAATGGAGCCCCAAGACTGGTCTGTATGGTTACAGTCACTGGCAGCAACAGCCTTGAGCTGGTGCACAGGCTTATGGCTCTAGGAAGGAAGGACCATGTGCACAATAAAAGATACTACAGATCAGATCTTGTCAGGTTGTGTTTGATGTGGGATTGTAGTCACTGCACTTGGTCATAACAACGTAAACTGTGTATTATACCAGTAAGGAAGAAGACAACTTCCTAAATAAAAAGTAGGTATTAATGGTGTGTCTGATTTTACTGCTTGTATCTGGGTTGTTATGATAACCAGTATCTGAGTCCACTGCTGAGAGGATATTGAACATACGTCTTCTTTTCACCATGTTCAAGTTCATCTTAAACTGAAGTGGCTTTGTTGTCCCAGAGTTATAATTCCCCTGTCATACAGCATTACAGTTTGCTCCATATACGTGTCCTGTCTTAAAGCACAAGCTCCCCCAAGTGATGCCTCTTATCAGGTGATTTCCATTTAATGCTATAGCCCCACTTACGCATACACTCCTACCTATGCTATCATCCATCAAAAGGATTACTAATTTTCCTTCAATTTCCGCAGCTCTCCCAAGAATCTAAAGGATGATTGATAATAGACGGAGGAAAAGCACAGTGGTACTGTTTTTAACCTTGCCGGAGTCATTAATCCGCTTTATACCCATGAAGGTAGTAAAGGAGACAATGAATTAGTCATTAAAGCACAGGTCAGTTTATTAGAATTCCTGATTGAACTGTAAAACGACTTCTCCCAGGCTGCTGAGCGGACGGAGGAAAGAAATCTGCAAAACCAGAGAGGGGGAGAGAAAGGAACTGAGGGAAGCAGATGGAGGAATTCCTGCAAGAGTGCATTTTCTCTCAAGGAAACTGGCAGAGGGGTGTAACGGTAGCCTTCGCTCACCTGACAAAATAAAGCCTAATTAGCACATGATGTGTTTCCGTACAGAAGAATCGCATGCCAAAAACGATCAAAGTGCAGGAATGATTATGGTGCGACAGCTGACGAGAGCACAAACACACAAGTAAAGATGCAAAAACAGAAGAGGCTATTTATTTGGTTGAACTTTGCTCTTGATTTCTGTAGCAAAGTGTAATGTTGCAGATGCGAGTGCTGGCTTATGTTTGTCACCATTTATTAAGTCAAGAGGTTGTTGGCTCCACTCCACAGGAAAAGCTCACGGATGTTTGCTGCTTCCGAAAATGGAGGAATGATCTAATGACTGGTGGTGGTTACAAGGGGGTTGGGGGTCACACAGAGACCAGAGTCGGAGGATGTAATGGATAGGATCAAACCAAAACATGCCGCAAAGTTCACAGCGAGAGACAAAAGGTTCAATCTGTGGTGGACCAGAGAATCTAGTTCTGCTGCAGTGTTTTCACATTTGCTAGGGTTTGATGTGAGGTTATTGAAATATGTAAATATTAAATAAAAACATGGGTTGAAAAATTTCATTTACCAAATAGCAGAGCAGCTTTATTTTGCATTTTTACATTTTGCAGAGGTTTTTGAAATCATGAATTTTACTTCAATTTAATGCTGCAACTTGTAATGGCTGCAGATCTTTCACAAGAGGTGTGTTTGGCCTTACTGAAATCTAGAGCTGTATATTGCTGCAGATGGTGCCACTAAATGCGCAATTTCAAAGACTTCTGGGTGAAAACAAGCCACAAAAAATAGAGTAGGGTGATTACATGCTTTATTAAAAACAATTACAACAAACACATTTCCACTACCAGGCTGCTTTGTTTTGGTACTTCCTCAGTACACTGCACAGCAATCGTGAAGTTTTTTCTGTGTTTACTCCAGTTCATACAAGTATTCCCAAGTGTCCAAAGTAAACAGTGGTCATATGAGCTGCAAAAATCTCCATTTATCCAGTTGGATTGCAGTTGTTTTCTCTTGTGAAGCCTACAGAACACAGCTGGTCAGCGCTGTCTGTATAAGGACACATTAGCTGTGCTGTGTACTGAGTAGTGCTGAAACAAGGTGGCTTGACAGTGGGAAGTTGTTGTGAATGCTTGAATATAGCGTGTAATCCCCTGACTGGTTTTGTGGCTTGTTTTTATCTAACATTCTTCAAATTACGCAGAGTTGGTGGCACCATATTCAGTTATACATCGCCTTAGCTTCTGTGCCAGTTCTTTCTATACAGAGGCAGAGCTGATCTCTGTCAAATATTCAGGATAATGCCATGTACTCCATAAAACCCCACTTCAGATCCATCCCATTTAGGCTAAGAGATGGAGAAGGATGGATATGGACATTGTTAAGAAGTGCAGTTGCATTCAGAGACCTTTGGCAGGTACCAAAGTGCACCAAACCAAAGTCCTACATATTGTTGCTTGCTTTTCAATAAGCCATCGTTATTGGCTAAATCAAGCTAAATAAATAAAAACTAAATGGCAAAAAAAATGGTCTAATTTTCCCATCAACTATGTGAAGTAGGCCAATTGTTTAGCTTGCACGACCTCATAACGACAGTAGCATGCAGCGAGACAGTGATTTAATATTCTGAAAAATACTATGGCTTTAACGTAACTATAAAGATGTCTTTAATTTAACAGCCTGGTTGGATATTCATACTCTTGTGTTGCTTTTGTAGAGCAAATCAGGGGAAACACCACTTTTCAACCTCACTCTCTCAGGTATAAATGTAACTGCACTGTTCTTTTGGTAGATTTTAAATGCATTACTTAATTTTTTTCAAAGTATATTTATCACTTTTACTTAAGTGCATATACTTTTACCATACCCAATCATGCAAAGTAATAATCCACAAGCTTAAATCTGTTAATAAAACTGATTTGTTACAGCAGTAGCACTTTTACATTTTGGGATATTTTAATAAGGTCTTTGTCTATGTAACCTTGCAGTGCAGATGATCAGACTGATTCAATGTCTGTATCCAATCTTCAAATATTATGAGCGGCCCAAAGAGGGACGGCCCAATCAGAGTCCATTTGAGCAGGAAGAGGTGCAAGCAATGAGTGAGCCAACAGCAGGAAGTGACTGTTTCTACAGAGGTTAGTATAGATGCTAACAGCTTCAGTAGCAGTTTTAACAGATCTGGGACAGATCTAGAGCCTATCCTAGTTGATACTGGGCGGGAGGAGGGGTAAACCCTTGGACCAGTTGCGAGCCTTTCACGGGACCAGTTAACCTAATGAGCATGTTCTTAGACCCTGAGAGGAAACTGGAGTACCCACAGAAAACCCATGCATGCACCGGGAGAACAGGCAAACTCCACACAGAAGGGCCCTGACTGACTTGAGGAGTCGAACCAGCAACCCTCTTGTTGAGAGACATGAACACCAACCTGCTGCTAAATTGATGGGGCTGTGAGGTGGCACACAGCCCAACCATTGTCTCTGTTTTATTTATTTATTTATTTTAAATACTGAAAGAGAGCAGCAGGGGACACTTACCCCATGGCAGCATAAGTTGTGGCCATTGAAACTCACCACATAGAAATGGTTAATCTTCATGGTGAATGTTTTGTTTGACTTTCTTGGTCATAAAGAGGCATCTATTTCACACAGCAGTAACTCAGGAGAGAAAGAAATTCTTGAAAAATTGCTAAACTGCACATGTATTAGACCAGGGATGTTCTAATACAAAAATATATTGACAACTTCTGCATTTGCTTGCACATTTTTATGACCAAAAACAATAACACTCTCAATATTGGAAGGCTAGGATTTGTAATTTTGCTGTCCTGATATCACAACTGGTTCTGAAATTGATTTTTTCATATCCAAAAATTAAAATAAGGCATTTGGACAACCCTAGATACAAGTGTTACATATAGAAGCAGAATATGACAGCTGACATATGCCGTTATTACACAGCATGCTCTCTCATGTAAACATCTTACTCTATTAAACTGTGATTTTGCTGCCTGTGTAAACACTGTTTTCATGGCAGCAAACAGAATATTGTTTATTTATGTAAACAAGGGTGTTTGCAGATGGGATATGAAGATCAATACAAACAGACTATGTGAAATATGATGCAAATGAGCAATAGGCTGAGGTAGAAAATCCTTGTATCACTTGTTGTATGTAAGAGTTTTTGATTTTGAAGGAAAAAACACGATTTGTGTGAATTGTGCTCTCAGATTGTTTTGAAAGCAGCTCGAGGGCTTTTAAGTGCTGATTGTGGGCCGTCATTCAAACCAGGAAGGCCACTTATCCCAGTGGTGGACTTCAGACGAGCTGGCAGGACGCTGAGGTTTAATGTTTTGTCTATGCCAGAAGAACTGAACTGAGTCACTTTAGGGAATGTCTGAAACAAGCCTTAGCTTGGAGCATGTGTGTGCGCGCGTGGCCTTGACTTACAGCGTGGTGATTTCTTGTTTACAGTCGTGTCTGCAGACTGTCATTCCAGCCGCTCTCACTCCCTAACTAAATGGAACTTTTATTTCCTGCTTTGTAAATGAGCCTCTCTCTCTGCTTTTGTTTGATATTTATTTATTCAGTTTATGTGACAGGAACGATGCACATTAATCAACAACTCACTTTCACATAACTGTAAATGTGTCACACTCTCGCTCTCCCTCCTCTGATTCCCTCTCCCTCTCCCTCATGGGGTAGTAGCCTCAGAGTAACTCCAATCAGCGAATCAGCACCGTAACTCTAATGAGTGAAATTGCTTATGAGGGGAATCTGTTTCCGATGGAGGGCCTGATGATTAATGCGCACTGACAACATGTCTTTCCTCGAGGAGCTTTGCCGGGCTATGGCAGCTGTGTGACGCCACCTCCTCAAAGATGCCCCCTCTCCCTCTGAGAGGCTGACATCCCACAGGGAGAGGAGAAACTAGAGGAAACCAGGGAAGGGTTTACAACAGCTCAGCACTGAGTATGATCACAATGGTAAATGTGTGTCCTCATCTGTTGTCTCTTTGAGTTCTGTCATGCAAGCACAAACTATGTAAGATTTACAAAGTAGAAACTGTAGAAATAAACTTAATTCGATACATTTTTTAAATCTCGTTGTTAAACATGAGGGGAGTGTTTCCCATTGAGCTACAAAGTTAAGGTGGCCACCTTAACATGATGCCCCCTCTGTCTTAACTAGCATTGCAAAGAAACACAAGCACTCCTCCACATCACCACCTTAGCTGGCATCTTTCCTTCAGGTTACACAGAATAACTTCGGTTTTTTAGAGTGAGTTTGTCTCAGGCAAATAGTCAATGAACACTAGGGCTGGGTACTTCCAGCAACCTTTAGTAGAATTCCCAACAAGTTTTGCTTTTTATTACAAGAAGAAAAAGAACAAGGATGAGTTTTAAATGATTCTACAACTTAAGAAACTGAAATTCAGGTCCTCAAAGATTGTAGATCTAAGTTCAAACATATGCTTCGTCATGTAGCTTGGCTTCTACTTTGAACTGTGCCAATGTTAGCATTACCCAAAGAGTATTGACAACAACTGTGAAAGCATTTGAGGCCATATCGATTTTGTAGAATATGTATCAATACACGTATCCCAAAGGAGTGTGTGAGGATATTTTTCCGTATCTATATTTTGAGCACAAGCCTAATGAACACTCACTTTAACATTGTTTTTCTGGTAACTTGTCTATAAATCACAAAATTACTTTACTGAAATGGCTCTGTGTTTAGTAATGTAAAGCCTAGCTTCCATGTTGGCAAGCCAGTTGGCACAGCTTTTAGGGACACAGCTAAACTGCATCTCTTGAGGCTTATCTACCTAATATTAGGCTTCGGTACTGAGAACCCCATCCAGTTTGAAACAAGCTCCAAAAATCGAGGATTCAGTAACTGATGTGAGTTTTTCTTTATCTGCTTTTCAGTTCCTAACACGTGCATACATCTTACCAACTGATGAAGCCTCAGAGAGAATACTGTTGTCAATATAGACTCTATGTATCTTTAAGGACCTGCTGTGCTGATATGGCATTATATCATTTATGACATTGCACATAATCAAAAGTTCTGAAAGGGAGATCATGGCAAAGCAGAGCAGCAGACAGTTTGGCTAAATCACGCTAAAAAGATAATAGCAGCTTGTGTGGTAAAGACAACTTGTACAGGCAATGCAGCAAAAAAGACACGTCAAAGCATTTCCCTCTACACGGTGTGAACTAGAGGAAACGCTGTGTGTTTGGTGTGTTATGATCTCCCATCCACATTGGCCTCTATCTCCCCAGCCACAGGCAGCGGTAGTAGCTTTGCCAATGTCTCTCTATAAACAGGTTAAAGAACCATGGACAAATATACATACATTTTGTAGGTGTGAGTCCAGAGAGCACCCCATTCAGCCCAGTTTACTGTAAAAAACCACTGCAGAGCTCACCGTAGAGATGAATCAATGAGGGGAGAGGAGGAGTGTCACTGTAGAGTGATAAGACTTATTTGACACTGACTGCAGCATTGAGGCGTGCAAAACAGATTACTTGTTTGGATTATATCAATAGATTAAAACTTCAGTTCATCAAAAAAGAAAACAATTCATCAACATGTTTCACCTGAAATTGCGTACAGAAGAATTAACCCCAGAGATAATCTAATAATCACGACAGAGAACTAGGGCCACGTACAAAAAAAAAGAAAAAAAAAGAAAAAGAAAAAACATTTAAAAAAAAACAGTGAAGTTATGAGAATAAAGTCATAAAGTTACAAGAAAAAAAGTCATAAGTATTTGCAAAGACATTAAGAGGGCTATTTGTCAAAACTTTAGATCAATATAAGCATACCTTAATCAAGAAGAGGCTCTCATTTCATCCTCTTTCTGTAGGCGGATGGCTACTCTTCTGGAACAACCTTTCGGAATAAAATTTGTTTTCTAGCTTAATTTAAATAGATTTATGACTTTATTCTCGTAACTTTATGAGATTATTCTCGTACCGTTTAGACTTTATTTTCGTAACTTTATGACTTTATTCTCGTAACTTCACCTAATTTTTCAAACACACTTTTTTTTACGTGGCCCTAATTCTCCATTGTAAATAATAATGTTTTTATTGATCATTTTTTTGTAATTCTTGTCATTAAATAACTACTTTGGTTATCAATTGTTGCAATCTTTCCTGATTGAAAAAGTAATAGGCAGATTTTATTCTAGAAATCTTCTTTATAATTTATGCTCCAGATAAAATGGAGCCAGAATTAGGAACTGTTACAAGGGAAAAAGATGAGCAGAACCAGAACAGGAGCTGGAATTGATGAAACAGTACCCAACACAACACAATATAGTTGAATTTCTTGTACAATTTCACAAAAACAAAACAAAAACAAAGTTTTAAAACTAAAAGTGCATCCAAAACAATAAACTGAGGAAGACAAAAGTTAGCAAAAACTTGTTTTGAATTTTTATTCTGTGTTCAATAATACTGGCAAAATCTAAATAATGACTTTTACCCATCATCTCTTGTTAAATTAAAACAGACTGTTGGAAAAATCAGATAACTCGTATATCGGAGGAACTCTTTTGGTTAAAGTACATCAGCACACTTTACTCCAGTGGCAGCAAAAAGTTGCTGGTTCTTCAGAAAGTTCTTAAAAGCAGAAATCTGTGTTGACAGAAAGCGTGGAGAGAGGTCAAGTATGAACAAACTACATTTTTGCAGGAACACTGTGTCCTTCACCTAACAGAGCATGGCATTGGTTGTGCCAAAACTGCAAGAAATGGTTTCAGGTCTCAGTGGTGAAAAATTGTCCCACCAAACCAAAGAGTTAAATGTAATAGCAGCAGGTCACCTCTGGCCTCAGCTGTTCACTCATCTCATCATGGGTGTACATTTCATCAAGCTCCTGTTAATGCTGAGGGATGGATCATGACTATCAGGCATTGATGAATATCTTTTTAATGCTTCATAAACTTTGACATTGTTTGAACACTTTTATACAAGTAAGATGATACTGTCAACATTTAAAGGCTCTTTACTAACACAGCAGAAAAAGAAAGAGTTACCCATAATTCAAGTGCAATAAATGTGTCTTCTATATGTGTGAATCTATTCACTTCATAACCACCGTTTCTTAGCCGTGTAGCATGTGATGAGGCTGCTTTAATAAGGAACTATTCATCTCCATACTTCACACCCCAGGAGAATTTCTTATCTACTATAACCGCTCTGTAAATGACATTATACAGACTCTGAAACACTTCTCCTTGGTTTGTAAGGCTCTAATGTAACATGCACCATTATCAAAGAATTTCTACCTAACGACCCAACTAACCCGAAACACTCCTTCCCTCATTCCAAGCAGATGAGATGAGACCCCGCTGAGCCAATGAGCTTCAACAAAACTGACTTGATTGCCAGGGCTTCAGCGTCAATGATCCTAGAATAACAAGGAGCATATTGTACCATCAGCACACAAGCGGCACAGCCAGGCCTGTTTCCAGGTTAACTGGCGATCAGACGCCTCCGCTCAATGATGGAGGTAATGACATCCTCATGATCCGGCAATACAGGTGAAGCAGGGTCCATATGGACAGAGAGAAAGAGGAAGAAAACTGCAGCAGAACATCCAGTCCATTGAAATATTAAGCTGCAAAACACTCTGATTAGAATGAATGGGGTAGAAAAATCTTTAAGAAGTCACATTTGACTTAACTTGGCTTTATAAGTTCAATTTTGATGAATGTTCAAAATCATTAATGTTAAAAAAAAAAGAGTTTTCACTGGTAGACTCTCCCTGATCCATTTCTATTCTCACTCTGTCTGAGACACTGTTGGAGCTAATGTCATGTCAAGGTCTTCTTCCTCATGTGGGCCAAGTCTGTTTCTAACACACACAGTTACCATATTTTCATGCACTCATACACTTTTCATGCACTTTTTTGCTTTTATATAAGCTGTAATTTTTTTGGCTGCATATTATACATGAGTACAAGCAAAATACTTAAAATATTTCCTCTTGATGACATCCCGATTGCAACACATCTGATACAAAAAGCCTAAATATTCTCTGTCTCTGTGAAAACACAGGCAAACACAGAGCGCTGCCATCTTGTGAGCAAGGGGACGCAAAATAGCTGCGCTGTGATTGGTCGAAGACATCGGTATGTTTATAGCTGCTCTCTGATTGGTCGGTACACTACGACTGAGCATGCTCGGGCAGAAATTGAGTAATTGTGAAAGCAAAAGGCTTTTCTGCATCCACAGAGAGAAAATCGTGTATTTGTTGAGAAAATACTTAAATTTCATTGATTAAACTCTGAAATAAGTAATTTTTGAGTTGTCTGAGAAAGTAAGGTTTGGGCAAAATCTGGGTGCGTGTTATATTCGAGTACAGTGTTTTTCAGGCAAAAATCGTGAAAATATGGGGTGCGCGTTATAATCGAGTGCGTGTTAAAATTGATAAATTACGGAAACTCAGTACAATGAGCAGTGTTTTTCTGGGGGCATCTTTTCCGTTAACAGATATACATGAGTTATATCTATGACAAAAAAAATAAAATTTAGAATAAAAACTCTCAAGAGCATTATAAAGTGAAAAAGATGAATAAAATGTAGAAATATAAAAAAATATCAAGTGGTAAAATGACTATTATTACTAGGCCTTTTAGAGGAATACTGTTTTTGCAGATGACTTAAGTTCATCTCTTGAGTGTTTCTCACTGCTTTACAGTTGGAATAAAGGTGGCCTCCATAATAATAACATGAACACTCCACCTTGGAGATCTAAAATAGTTTAATATGCAATGTATTCTAAAAACACGTACAGTCTGCCAGTTCTGTCCTCTCTGCGTCTGGTTCCTGTACCACACATACAAATTGTGCCACACGGACTGAGAAGCTCTTTTAAAGTCCATTCTACAAATATATACCTGTTCTTTTGAAACTCTCCTGTTTAATATAGACTAATATTAAAGCTGCAAGTTCATGCAATGTTATGTTGTTATTCGAAAAAAATATGGTGTTGATAGTTTTGATGTATGATGTCATGAACACCAAGCTTACTCTTCAAGTTGTAAAATAGTCTGTGGTTTGAATGGAAAAAATATTTAAAATTGTTAAATCGAGTTACTACTTCGACTGGCAAATTTCCTGCACTTCATATGAAAATGTGTCCATGTCATTGCCAGTTTATTAGTGAAAAAAAGTGAAATGCTTCACATTCAGATATAGAGGCAAAAGCATTAATTAAAATCAATCATGCAAGTAAAAGGAAATGAAGTGTAAGCAATTTCTTCACAGTAAATTGTTTTAGTTTACAATGTTGAGAAAATGACGAACACTTGTTCAGTTTTAACTTCCAAGACGGGACATACGTCCTTAAGTTAAAGACAATAGACAAAACTAGAAATAATATACTTTCACCTTAAGCTCTAAGAAATTACAATAAGCTCTTTTTAATCAGTCTAGATCAGCTGTGAGCAACTGGCAGCCCTTATGCAGCCCACCAGTAAATTTCATCAAAAATATACACAGGTAAGGAAAAATTGACAAAAATGATAACAAAAATCTAGATCTAAAGACAAATTTCTAAGAATATAAAGCTTTATACATAGAAATGCCATTATTTTTGCTCAAATAACCAGTGAAAAAAAAGTTACTTGCTATAAAAAAAAGTGGCTGAACTTGGTTTGAATCTGGTCTTATGCTCACTATCATGCATTGTGATGAATTTAGACATTAAACAATGTATTTTTTATTGTGGATGTCCATATTACAATGATGGTGAGATTGCATTTTTTGGGTTAGCATTGGTAATATATTATCTAGCTCAAATCCAGCTAAGCTAAAATTCAGATTAATCTCTCAACGATTATAATTTGAACAGCACCAAAAGCTCCACCCAGTAAGACCTGCACAGGTGTGGTTTAAAGAGGGGGCTCTTGTATTAGCTGCTAGCATGAATCTTTGCTTCCAAGTAAGCTCAGGCCTGAGTGTACATGTAGCTGGCATGACATTGATTGTGACGTGACAAAAGACAAAAAAGCATTATCACTGCTTTACATATCTGCCTGTCTGCCTCTACCACTCATAAGCTTTGCCCACGCCGCTGAGCACCCTGGGAGTTCAGATAATGTTCTTGGCTGGCAGAAGACAGGTTGATAGCTGTCAGGGACAGAAGCAGAATAAATGACGGGGTTTCATTGGGGCGCCTCTAAGGAGCATTAGGGACCTCAGAATCCCAATCCCCAAACACGGGATGAAGAATCATTTTGTCACAAAGGCGCGGGGTCGCCCATCACTGTCTAATGCATGCCGTGATTAATCGCAGGGATGGATCAACATTATGTCCCATTCAGGGTGATGCTTAATTGCCTCTGCCATCCGACTCATCCATTGCCCTAATGATTGTGCGTCTGCTTCCTTGGACACATGGTTTCATCTGGTGGACTTGGCAGGACAGGACTCCCTCAGACATCATCACCAGCTCCAGACACCTTTACCCCCCTAACCCCCCCCATACCTAGGAATATGTGGATAAATGGAGGCAGCTTCATCGCCCGTAGCCCTGTGTTTATATTCTCAGCAGAATGTCGGCAAGTGTTAATGTATGTAGATTTCATTTCTGATGAGTGATTATTTGACTGCTCATTTTGCCGAAGATTTATAGCACTCTCTCTATCTCCTGACTGCAGTGCCACTCTTATCTTTAATAAAAGAGATGAGGACATTAATCAAGTTTTGTTGGCGGCCCTTACTAAGACATTAAATGTATTGTATGGGGTAAGTAAACACGCTTCACATCCCTCTCTCTCACAGCCGAATGAGAGAGGGAGAGCGAGTGAAGGAGGGCGAGAGATGGGAGTTAGGAGAGAAAAAAACCCTCATTATATTTATCATAATTTCACATCTGCTGTTTTTGAAGCAATGTACCATGAGCCCATAAAGTGTATTACAACTGTGCATAAATTCTACTGATTTGTGGCTGGAGTAGCTAATTCCTTGAGTACATTTTAGAAAAACAAGCACTGAGCCCTGAAATTGCAATTCCATAAAGGCTTTAAATTACTGAGTACAGAATCAAGAACTTGCCTGATGTGCCGCGCATGGCGACCATGTTATACGGGCATGCGGCACTCCCAGAGATAGAGACAATAAAACCTGAGACGGGCTGAGCCATCTACTCAAACAAAATAAAGCAATAGAAGAAAATGTGAGATGAGGGGGAGTGACAATCGCACCCCTGCATCTCATTTTAGCCTTTTAACCATGAGGATGCATTTGAGAGGACACGTTTTTTTCCTCCCCTCCCCGTAATATCCGTCTCTCTCTCTCTCTCTCTGCTTCATATCTGTGGAAGAGTTAGTGAATGGATGCCAGCAGTGCATGCACAACCTCCTCATTCAGAAGCAGTTAAAAAGAAATGAAGCTCATCATTATCACAAAGGGGTTGTGTACTCCTTCACAATAAACACACAAAAGCAGACCAACAAACTTCCACATCTTCAGTATATAGGCTTGTGCAGTTACACAGTTGGTCATGCAAAGCTTCCGTGACTTTATATTTTCAGAACAAATCTGTGAAAAATGCATGCAGACTAATAGAAAATGAGCACTCATTGGCCTGTCTTATGCTGTGTAATTACTTAATATCTGGATCCAAGTATTAAAATTGTTGTTAAAAAAAGAAGTGTCAACTTTGATGCAAATGAAGGTAATGTAAGCAAAAGTCAACTGGCCAAATATAAAAGGTATAAAAGATTAATAAATGGTGTGTGCATGTAGTTTTATCCTAAAAGTGAGGTAATTACGAGGCCTTCAGCTGCACCGTTGACTGCTATACAACATATCTGCTGGCATCCGTACCTGGATATTCTTCCCTCTGGGATAGGGATGGTCAGTTTCTTTTACTTTACTCTTTTTACTAGTGCCATAGGCCTCTGCCAACACCCACTTCAAAAATCCTGAACTGTCCCTTTTTAACAGGTGAATCAGCCTCACAAAGCCCCAAGAGAGAAGTGCAGGGATGATGTAATTTTTAGGCAGAAGTTAGCATTGTGCTGATTCCCTCCACTGCACGCCCACTAAAAGCCTGTGGGATTTTTCACTGTGTTTTGGATCATTGCTGATCAGAAGCTCTGTAGTAAACAAAAAATGATAAAACTTGCATGTTCTGCTTTCTGTGATAATTTTTTACAAACAAACCTACTTTACATGATGTTTTATGCTAAGACATAATCAGTAGGAGTGAAAAACTATTTAGCTATTAAAGAACTACAACATGCCGGTTCAACCTAGAAGCAACCACAAACTTTCCAACGTATCTTCTTCTTCTCACCTCTTGTTTGAGAGTTTCCTCAAATCAGAGTGACCTGATAAAGGTGATCCTCATGGTAGAAGCAGAAGTGTATGAAATATTGATTATTGAAACAATCAGAAATGCTTGCCATCCGCCATTTTTGTAGTCCTTGCTTTCAGTTTGCTAGCAACTGTCTTTTGAAACACAACAACAGTTTAAGATTCAAAAGCAGGCAAGATCAGATGCATTTTATTATTTCCCATTAAACATTAAAAGTCTCATGTGCATGTGTGCACCATGAACACTATTTCAGGGATTCATCTGAAACCAGTATTTACTCTGGAGGGTTGGGAACCAGGAAGTGCTAGATGCTGACTCCACATTTTTGGACTCATTCCTGCACCACTCTATGTAGCGCAAATGCAACACAATGCAACAAAATAAACCATAACATACCACAATGCAAAGTAATCTCACACAAAGCAATGCAGTGCAACATAATGCAACTTAACACATCGCAGCACGATGCAATGTAACATTACACAATGTAACTTAACACAATGTGATGCAACTTAACGTAACGAAATGTAATTCAACACATCAGTGCAGTGTAATGTAATGCAGCATAACACAAAGCAAACTAATGCTACACAGCGCAATGCAAGGCACCATAAAACAACACAATGAACGTATGTCAACATCACGTAATGCAATGTCATACAAAGTAATGTAAGGTAGAGAAATGTTAGACATCCCAAGGCAACTTAACATCATGTAACCTGAAGTTATTGAATATGACGTAATGTAACAAATGAAACGCAACACCCATCACAACATGAAGTGTGAAGTAAAAATGTCACTCAGCGTAGTTTAATGCAGCTTAATGTAACGCAATAAGGTAAAATGAAATGTAACGAGACATAGCCTTAAAGCAGTACTGCAGATCTTTTGAGCCTTCAAATATTCTCTCCAAAGTCTGTTCAGTGGAGCTCGGCGCTGTAACAGAGAGAATGCCCCCGCCCCCCCCCCCCCCCCCCCACAGCGCTTCCCTGCTCTGTTTAGGGGCTATGTAACTTTTGCTCCCGTGACGGGGACACATATCGCAAGATGCTGCGAGAAGTGCAAACTGCTTTACGGCACTACGCGAGATTTGGCTTCCAGCTAAAGAAGCCGGTGTTTTGCATGTAGTAGTAGCAGCCATGGCATCTGCAAAGCGTGTGAGGAGGACTCTTTCTCCAGATTCAAGGGCCAAAAAGAGACTATCGGACAACGCAAGGAACAAAACCAGAATTAACATTGGAGCCCACTTTGCTCGGTGGCAAGAGCGCCGGGAGATGGAGAATTGCAAGATGGACACCGAGCTTGCAAAGTTACTGCTGGAGAGGTAAGTTATGTTTTCGTCGGGTTTTCCCCCGTTCAACACTTGGTTTCAGTCGGTGGTTGCTCCGTAGCATTGCATGCTTTGTGTAACTTGGCGGACGTTGTTTTGTCACTAAATGCTACCAGCGGTTATTTGCCGGTGAGTTTCTCAGATTGCTGGAGATATTCATGGCGCCATGACACTCGGTCATTCACTATTTCACTATTTCTTCTATGTCTTCGGACGTCCTATCGACTTCTCCCGGCTCTGTATGTCAACAAATGCACGTTGCTATGAGGCGCTGTGTTACGACAGTGCAATTACACCCAACGACCAGAGAGGCCCCTCGAGAGCAGACAAACCTGAATCTTACATAGTGGGGCTTTAAGTAGTGTAGTGTAATACAATGCCGCAAAGTGCAGAGCGTAACACAATGCTTGTTAAAGTTACATATTTTGAGGTTGTCTGCAATCACCACCCCAAAAGCCTATTGTGGGGTTAAATAAAAGAATAACTGAAAATCACAAAAGGTATTTGATCCAAAAACTTTTGGATGTATTTCATCTTTCAAACTTTTGGTGTCACACTGGCACATCAAATTATTCCAGCACTTCTACCCTATCAGCTGCTCTCAGCTATCTCCCCCTCCACCCCCTGTTTTCCTCCCCTTCTCTATCAGGAGTCATTTGGGATCAGCGTGAACAAGATTTTCATATCAGGTAAATGAATATCTTTATCACAGAGGCAGGAGTCGGGATGCTCAGGGAGCTGGAGAGAATAATCACACAGAGCAAACAGTCTCAGGGAAACAGAGAAGCACTCTGTAATAACAACCTCCCTCAGTCTCTCACTCTGCTCCATGTGTACATCTAAATAGGCTGCTTACTGGGCTGGATGCTGGGAAATCAAAGGCCTTGCTGAGGCTCAGCACCAACCTCTAACCTTTGAAGGGGATATGATTCAGTAACTGCATGTGCTTAAGCACTGCTTCAGATCAACAAGGAGAACATATTTTCAAAGCCTGTTGAAGGAATTGAGAAATGCAAGAGGCATTACTAATTGTGATCATACTCATGACGTCCAGTGAAGTCAGTATTCTTTGTTCAGGGTAAGTGTTTTTTCTTCATGCTTTTATGTCCACAGTTATTGAACTGGTGCCTGTGCAGCCATGGCGCACAGAAGTGTGCCTCTCAGTAAAATGACGCAGCATCTATTCAATGAATCTGCAGCAAATTTTGGCAGATTTGTGGTCTACAGAGGACTTGAGTCTCAAGACTTTAATAATTTCCTGACCCTTCCTGAGGTGCCAACATGTAGCTGATTAGTTAGTCCAAAAGAAAATAGAGGAAAAAAGCTATATATAAAGGAAAGTTGATGCACACCTTTATGGTCGCTCTTGGCTGAAATGTAATGACTTTCTTAAAACCATAACCATGCTGAGTGTCACTATAAAGTTGTTTTTTCTAATTATTTCTATATTCTGATTCTGCAAACTAGAAAACAACAGACAATCCCACCAGTCTAAACCACAAACAATGTTGTGTATTAAGCTTAAAGGCACTCGTTAGTATTCTAGTACACAAAATGAAGATGGGTCCAATTTTTAAACATAAATTGTGCAAAAATAAGGCATATTTTACACAAGTGGTAAATCAATATTGTGCCTTTACAGTCTAAGACACTATTTTCAAAAGTCATGTTCATGCTGCTTTTTCAAGTCGTAATATTTATGCCCTTGTGACGTTTTTGTATCCACAGTGAAAACTGCCAAGACCAATAGGGTTTTCAAGTGGACCCCTTTTGAACTGTCACCAGAGGTGGTATCAAAGGTCATAATGATCAGAGGGGAGCATACAGATTCAGAGGGGGAAAGCAGCTCTGTATGACTGTGACTGCATTTGAGTGTACGTGAAACCAAGTCAACTTGTCTCACGCTCCCCCAAAAGCCGTTTCGTCATGAATTAACACAAGTATCAATCCTTGCAGAGTTAATTGAATTGTCTCCAGGTGTTCAAAAAGCAAACTTGCATGTAATAAATAAATAAAAAACATTTTCTGCAACATCTTGCTTTTTCTTATCATGTTAATGATATTCAAGACAACCGTGTTAAAAGAATTCACACAAAAAGACAATACACTGAATAAATGATTTGCAAAAAATGATGATAAAAACAAGACATATTAAGATTTATGTTTAGTGTTTGGTTTTTCTTTTTCATTGATATGCCCAAGTCTTGATAAACAGAGGTACTTGCAATTGGCTCGTTGATGTGAGGGGTTCTTGACAAGACATCTACTATCATCATTGTGTGGTTTTTTTTTTTGTATGTTTAACACTTCGTTGCCTTTTCTCAAATTGTTTCATACAATTGATTTGTGAATCTAGGGAACATACTAATCTGATTTTAGCAAATATGTTATCAATCATTAAAAAAATATTCTACGGTGAAATGCTAATATCGTCAATATTTTGTGTATTTTTTAGACATTTTATTCAATTTTGTAAAAAAAAAAAGATACACAATTAATTTTTCTAATGTGGATTGTGGAACAAAGAGAAACCATCTCCCTCTATCATAATGTCCAATAATAGTTGATTTAATGGCTATAAAATGTGTTCATTAGAGGGTTACAGTGAAGAAATATTGAAAGTATACCTAAAAGTGTCACTTTTATAGTGAATGGATAGGATAATATAATCGAAAAAGGGTGTGATTATATTCAAGTCTTGTCCTCCAGCATTATCATGGAGCTCATAAAGAGATGAAATTTAATATGATGCTTTCAGTCAGTTTAATTGAATTTTAATTGCCACTTTGGACAGAGGGTCTAGATCTAATCAATAAAATATTAAACTTTTGGGGATTTGACAAGGGACGGTCTCCCCTTTGCCCCCATGTGCAATGCATTCTGGGACCTGCATGTATAAAATGCATGTTTATGAGATAGCAAAGCTAACACCTTGCTGTTTTTCCACAGAGCGTTTCAGCAGGATGCAGTTGATAAAAAACACAAGGGGAACAAAGCGAGATTCCATTAATTACACTAGTGTGGAAGAGCGGTCGGTCACCTTCAAAGGAAGGCCTTTAATGTGCCAGAGCTATAAATATTTTGAAATGTCACACCTTGGGAAGACAGCGTCAGGCCAGAGCCGGGGCGATAAATCAGAGCCTGAGAAGATCCTGGAAAGAAAAGATGGCTCTTTGGTATTTTAGAAATAATTACTGATACAAAAGGGGTAATGAATGAAGCCATAAATTACATTCAAACACACCATTAGGAGAGGATTAGTTTATAAAACTCGTTGCTGCTCCTTAAAATTACCCTCTCAGAATATCGCCTATCTTACTCCATCCATAACTCATGGAAATAAAAAGCATGTATGCATATTATCACGCTCTGTTGATTGATGATAAATTAATTGATTTTGTTCTGTCGCTTATAAATGAGATTATTATTTTTCTAAAATGGAAGATATGACATAATCAGTATAGTTCTTTCTTACCAATAAATGCCAATGCGTAATGTCTATAATCAGCTTTTATGGGTGATACTAAAATCTGCGGTGAACTAGTGTATCTTAAAATAGTGACTAGACTCCAGAGATTTTGCTAAAGTGTATCTTCCCCGTAGTCAAAAATGTCTTCTGAACATTATGGACAGGGAACGGGGTTGCCCTCTTCAGCCGGGACATATGCAGTCCACATTGCTTTTAGCTTTAATGTCATAACTATTTAAAGTAGACGGTCATAAGCTACCTGATTGTGAAACAGTGGTATACTGTATGCACCTGTGGAAAACTTCAAATACTGTGCTGTCGACCTTTGTTTTCTTTGTAGAAAAGCATGGTTTATTTGCCATTTCAGGCAACAGAACTACATCCTCGAGTATAGAAGCAATTTGTTTTTTATTCATAACAGCATTCACACCCACATAAGAATTAAGAGGTGCTTTGTGGCTTATGCTGAAACTAAAATGGAGAATGTGGTCAAATATGGGACCAATGCTCTTCTATGGTCTGACCACTCAAAAGAGCTGTAGTCTGGTCTGTTTATTTTATAGAGTTATGGTGCTGAACATACTCTGAGAAGACATTATATTTACATTACTAACAATTGGATTTGGGCTCCAAATGACCATTGAATAGTTATTTAACCTATAAATCCCCCTGAACCCTGTTGTCCACATAGACTGCTATTCTTTTGAATGGAGCACTTTTACCCACACAGTGGCAGGGTTGACATCATTCAGGCAAAGTTTCCACATGAATTGCTCTAATCAGTATGTAGAGTCCCCCAATAACCTGTGGAACCCTCACATTTCACCAGCCATAAAGAATTTAATTGTTGTATGTAGTCCGCAAAACACAGATTTGTATGTTATCAGCCTTATTCAAAAAACCTTGGTTTATTCCTCATCTTTGCCAGTGATTCACACTACTCACACATCTACTGTGACACAGCAACATCTCTGCATGGTGGAACCTGCAATTACAAACACCTTTGTGTTCAAAAGTAAGCAGCTGCTCAGGATTTGTTATCCAAAACAGTTTTTAATTTAAAATGGTAAAAAAAAAAAAAGCCCCCCTTGTAATACCGGTACCTACTGCAGTACTGGCATCTGTCTGTTTGTCAAACTGGCTGTTAGCAAAATAACAAAATGAATGAATCAAAATAAACAGATTTTGATAAAACTTTTAGGGAATGTTGTGGCACAAGGAAGAAGCGATCAGATTAAGGTGGTGATCTGAATCCAAATACCGAACCAGGATTTTTTTTTCAAGGATTTGTTAATATTGAGAGAAAGGGCAGTTTTCTACATTTTTGCTAATAAATCAGTAAGCTCTCAACACATTTTGCTCACATTTCTGGGAATTGTTGATCACGGCAAAAGCGAGTACTGAGTAGCTTTTAGTGATGATCTGAATCCAGATGTGGATCCAAGAATTTTTTGAAGGATTTACAAAAAATGCAAGATAAGGCATTTTTTTCAGATTTTTGACAATAACTAGCCAGACAATGTTGTAAATATCTTGATGGAGGTTGTGTTCTTTGAGCACTTCTAGTAATCTCTTACAGTCTGGTAAGAAATGATCCACGGCCCGATACCAGTCTGCAGTCTGGTGGTTGAACACCACTATTCCTAATACCCTAACAGTACAATTAAATACTCATATACAAAGTTATTTTGCTGAAAAAAGTGATCTTATGGTTTGATTACACTAACTTTTCTCCAAATTTGAGCCGGTTTGACCTCAATAGAGATCCATGTGCATTGCCCTGTATGTGAGCCAGTCATCGCCCACCACCAGAATCACCGCTATCACATACAGTTATAAATCTGAGGGAGCCTTGGTTAGGCTGCTGCACGGATGGAAGGAATTTATCCTCAATCCCTATAGAGAGAGCGAGCCTGGGAGAGAAAAATGACACGGCCCATCCTCTAAGGCTCATAAAAGTCTAAATTAAATATCAAATGGAACCACTGATGGATAGCGTCCCCTCCATGGATCCCCAGCGCCGGCTCTGCCTCCACTCTGTGACACGACAGGTGCTGCTCACATGACTGGAGAGCCAGACAACTTTGTTAGCGGGATTGTTCGTGGTTCAGTGTAAAAGCTGCCGTGCACAAAATGAGGGAGTCGGGTACGGGAAAGAAACAAGACGCCATTATTCCTTGCCACAGCTGGATCCTCCCCTCCTTTCAAAGGCTTCTTAAATATTGTGCATGTATGACTGAATGAGGATGTTTCTTTAGTAGACTTTAAAGTGCAATTTGTCACAGATCTGAATTACAGAGTGTATGATTTTCCATATCCATATTTATAAACTTATGATTCTCCTATCCTCAGCAGAAGTAGTCTTGGAAAAGATTGCTGTCAGAAAGAAACACCTCATCTGGGAGAAAGTGTAATACTAATGCCAACAGCGGCACAATAGCAGGCTCTATCGCCAGGCTAAAACTGTACATTATGAATCATCAATTGTCGCCCTGCTTTGTATTATCCCCAGAGAAAATCCCGATCTGGGCTTGAGCCCACGGCTGATGGACACCCCATTATTCACTCGTGCTTCTTCAGCTCGGAGACAGGAGAGGGGATAGGCAGTAAAACGACGGCCTTAAGATTAATCCTCCCCTCTTTCTGCTGCTTCCCGAATCAGAATGAAATAGAACATTCCCTTCCCTTAATCAAAAAGTTTTTATCATCTTTCTCCGCTTCTCCCTAACTCAGGAAGTGGGGATAATGCTTGTTCCATGACTCGTCCTGTGAGCTGACACTGGGGAAGGCGATGAGA
This sequence comes from Cetoscarus ocellatus, assembly GCA_037902135.1. Classification (NCBI taxonomy): domain Eukaryota; kingdom Metazoa; phylum Chordata; class Actinopteri; order Labriformes; family Labridae; genus Cetoscarus; species Cetoscarus ocellatus. The sequence continues at coordinate 19,582 of JBAMNC010001356.1, read as the reverse complement.
AGGATCTGCTCTTGCTGTCTTTTGTGCTGGAACAAGGGAACACAATTTAGATGAGCTGGTGGTCGTCGATCAATACTTGTATTATCTCCCAAATGATACTGAACACAAGACTTAATAATGGGGTTAGCAATCCCTACAAACCTCCATGGCACCCACATCCTTGGATAGCCTTGCTGGTTAAAATGATAAAGTAGGGAATGACAAACAGAGCAGAAGTTTACTGAATTTAATACACTAATGAAGAAGTTTAAGAAAAATAAAACTACGACAGAGATGATCCTTCAGTATACTACTTATTTCTTATTTACACATACCCTTTAAGTAATTGCACTTGAGTGTTGTTTTTTGGGGGAAATAGCTCACAGTGAAGTAGTTAAAAAAGGCAAAAAGAATGATATCAGTACACTCCTATAGGTTCTGACACTCATTATTTATGGCTCTTACATGACTGTGGTTATTATTGTATGGTCTGGGTTAACAAAATGGATATTTGTTGCCACCAAACTAAACAAAATGACATCAGCCCTTTAGGCACCAGGCATGTTTGCAGCTAGCTCATTTCCTAGTCTGTTACACAGCAATTCAAAAGTTCAACTTTAAACAATTTCTCTAAAGATAAGAAAATACTGATTAAAAAACTGAAAAACTGAACATCATTCAAAAGTGTCAGTGGGTTAAAATGTAGTATGCTTTTGTTTGTGTGACCGGAGTTAGCATTGCAAGCATCCCCAGTCTTCGGCCCTTCCAACAGCTTCACTTCCACATGAAAAAGGTTTACGATGCCACTTTACATGACAAAGCCTATGGAGATTTTCCAGATCAAAGTACTGCCAAATCCTGCCAACCCTGCAAGATGCTATCTGCTCAACGTGCATGTTTACATCAGGGTTGTAAAGCCGAAGGAAGGCCCCTTTGACCAGAGCTATAGCCAGTCTACAGCTACAGCCACAGCTACAGCCCAGGCTAGTGGCAGGAGCTGTGTGGCAGTTTGACCATGGATTTTGTCCAACAACTACAAATGTTAATGATTGCTTGACTTTGAGTTGAAATTCTTGTGCCGACTAGCTGTTTGATCATGAGAACAGATCAAAGTTTGTCCAACAGGTACTTTTTACTGCTCAATAAAAATAATCATTAATAAATCACAAATTAGGTCTTCAAAATGTCAGCATGAAATTGGTATGACACAATGGATGAACATCTGAAACTGTGCATCCCTAGTTTAATGTCTCTATTTTAATCCATATTTAAAAAATCATTTTCCAACTTTAAAAACATTTCATAAACACTTCATTGGCTGATTTCCTACATTGTAGACTCAATTTACAGTAGCTATTCAAATATGTCTGAGATGCAACATTTCTAAAAATCCTAATTAGAATATCATTGACGAAAAAACAAAAATATGATCATAATTTTAATACTTTATTAAACTACAATACTAGCATTTTACCATCCACAGTGACAACGCAAAGCCCCGGTACATACTTTTGACAAATGATGTGGCTCCTGAGCAAATGTTTGTAATGTTAAATTAATCACCTTACTCTTTTCCGTCATCCAGTAGACCACTCGGCTCCCTGGCTGGCCACATTTTCCCACTAGCTCACTACTACATTTATCTGGGGAAAGCACTAACTTCAAGATGTCGTTGAGTGCTTAAAGGCAGCAAAAACAAGGAGTTCTAATAATTTTAAGATCTTTAATGATTTCTTAAAACATAAAACGATGCTTAAAATATACAACGGAGGAAAAGATTACAACCTTCAGCTACCCTGTTACTGAAAAAAACAATCCCTGCATCCTTGCTGCTTTAAAAAAATGCTCCAAAAGCCACAATGTAAATACATGATATGGCTCTAGGCTAAAATTCTATAGAAAAAGAAACATGGATCTTTCAAGGGGGCTAGTGAATACTGAGTTTTGCTCAGTGGTTTACTGGCACATTAATTCATACCTTATACTGTATTCAAGCTTTGTCTAAAACACTAATGATATTAATATTTATTAAAAAAAAGTTTTCCACAAGGGGCCAATTATATCAACTAAATAAGACCTTAACACTTCTTTTATTCTAGTCCAAAGGTTGAGGATATGCAGCACAAAGTGAGATGTGATTTGGTTCTCAGTGAGGTCTCAAGCTTCAGGTGAGCTGTGAAGTTGTGGATGCAGTCACCTGAGTCTCACCTCACATGGGCAGCCTCGTTGAAGCCCTCAATACCATCACGCCTCGGCCTCACTTCACTTCGTAGAGGGGTGTGAATTTGTTTTCACCAAGGCGTTAATGAACTGTAGGCTTTTTGGGGCTTAATGAGAGCTTGCCTCTATTGAGCTGGGGTACCTTGGGAAGGATAATAAAAGAAACTTCAACCTCTCCACAGTTTAGGAGTTGAGGAAGCTTCTGCGCTCCATCTCTGACCTGCCAAATCAGCTGTATGAGGAAACAAGACTCAGGGAGTATTCGTCATCAATCAAGAGCACGCGGTTTTGTGCCACTGCTCCTGGCTTCCATCCAAGTCTAAAACGAGTCATTGTGCAGCAGCCAAAAGACAAAGGCTGCTCCCCCCACCACCACCACCAGAGCCGTGCGTGGAGGTGTGGGTGGGTATGCAGATCACTAATTGTGCAGGCCACCGGGGGGACAAGGGAACGAAGTGGCAGCCTCTCTGCAAGACATGGTGAGGTAGAGGAGGAGAGGGGAGGGTGCGAGCCTCCCTCTCTCTCAGTCTTTCTTTTTCTCCTTCTTTTTCACTCTCTCTACCCCAAATTGGCAGCTGGCAGGCAAATGAATGCGGTGTGAAGTGAGCCCACTGAAGTGCAGGGTCCTGCTGTTCGGGCAACAAAGGAGCTCCATGCGAGACATCTGCTGTTCAGTTATCAGAATACATTTAGTCACGTGCCTCCCTTCCCTTTCCCTTACGCTCTTTCTCCTCTTCCACCACGGCCCAGTACTGGAACATCCATTCTGTCAACTCAAACCCGAGCCCTTTCTTTCTCCCCCTTCTTCTCTTCAACAGCATTCTTCCTTGACACTCCCCCATCCTCCTCCTCCTCTTCATCCTTCCCTCATTCTCTCATTTGCCTCCATAATTCCTCTCTCCACCTCTTCTTTTTTGTTGCCTTTATTTAAACAGTTTAGGTCAGGCAGATAACCCCAAGTGCTTCCTATCTCGGTCCCCGAAATGCGTTAACGCTGTGTGAATGATCACACGATGGCCCTGAGGAAACGGCAGGCTGAATCTTAATGAGCCACGCTCGCACAAGCAAAAGTAAATTGAGCTTACCACCATGATAAATTAACCTAATGAATGCAATTGTTTTGTTGCACGCTAGCTTGGGCTGGAGCCAGATGGTCAATACTTAGCGCTGAGTTTTGTGGCTCCTGTCGTTCTCATTCTCCTTTTTTCTCTTCCTTCAGAAGAGGCGTGAAAATGTAGGAAAATCATACTTCGAAATTTTCTGGATGCACAATGTTGGAATTTTGCAATAGCTGATATGCTAATACATACAAACTCATTGTAGCAGGTACAGATATTGATACATACACACAATTTCTTCATTGTAAACACCAAGTCTGTCCTGAACGGGAATTTATCTGAGACGTTTATCATGATAGTTTATATGTTTAAGAGAGACACAAATGTACTAGTTACTGTGCAACTGAGTCCTGTCTGCATTCATACACATCCACATCATTTTCCTCAAACTCAAACTTTAACCTGACACATGGGTAAATCTAATAAATTTTCAAGGTCACAAGTCAACATTGTGGAGTCTCATATTCATCCTTTCTAAAGCAATTTCTCACCCTTTGAGAGCTTGACGACTTTTAACTTTGCACAAATATTCTCACAGACACAAGCATGTACCTACCAAATGTCAACCTACCAGGTCAATCAATCAATCAATCAATCTTTATTTGTATAGCGCCAGTTCATAACAAGTGTTATCTCAAGACACTTTACAATAGAGCATAAAATTCTTCATTTTATGGATACACATATATGCATAGATACATATATACATATATAAAATACGCATATACATATATACAAATATATCCATCGAACACCCAACATGAATCCATATAGTCAATCATGAATCCCTCCATCATGGCGGCAAGAAAAAACTTTCTGTTAAGCAGCAGGAAATCTTGAATGTGGACCCCAGTCTCATGATGAACAGCAAATCCACACGATGCTGTGTTGGGTGTGTGGGCGAAGGAAGGGAGGTAAGTGGAGACAAGTGAACTAAAGTAAGAACTAAAGTTAGTGACAGATCCCTGGACCAATCATAGACCTGTCGTTGTCAAATTTGTTTGTGCTGAAGGTGTCCCATGTCCATGTCTTGCTCATGAATGCAGTAACTTATGTAGGTTTAAAATGTTTTCTTCAAACTCTGTACAAATATCAGATCTGACAAGGATAAACCTGGGAAATTGTTCATGGTCATGGGGTCCCATGTTTATTATTTGCTTGTTATGCAATATCTCATGACAGCTTTGAGAGATTTTCTTTTAACTTTGCACAAATATCCCCACCAACTCAAAGATGAACGTGTTAAATTTTCAAAAGTCAAAGGTCATTGGGCGAAATGGTTATTCAATACAATATATGAGATATGAGATATTCAATAAATGCTTTACAGTACTGTCAACTAACTCTGAGAAAATGTCCAGTCTTACTCAAGGACAGATGTGACGTATCTTCATGTCAAGGGAGAGGGGTCGGGTCACAAACACCATTTTCATCACATGCTTGGGAATGCAATATCATGAAGGCTTTGTTGGATTTTCTTCAATCTTTGTAGTCGTCTACTCTAACTCTGGGATGAACCCGACATATTTACATGTCAGAAGTAAAGGGTCATGGTCATGGAGTCTCATATTCATCCTTGGTTGTGACCCAAGTACTACAGGAAAGCTTTAGGGGATTTTCTTCAATCTCTGCTCAAACGTCATTGGTATTAGTACCATGTTCATCTCAAACTTGTGAATGCAATATCTCAAAAACACTGCAGGGGATTTTCTTCATCTTTCTCAGAAACATCGTCATGGACTCAAGGATAAACTAAAAAAGGATTTGGAGGTACAAGGTCAGAGAGCATTAGGCCTCATGATCATCCTTTGGATGCAAATAATCTCAAGAACGCTTTGGGGAATTCGGTGTCCTTTCCTTTTAAACCTGGCAATTACTGTCCTCTTTGTCTCAAGAATGATCTGATTGGATTTTGGACTCTTTACGTCCAGGTCATTGAGACTCACGTTTCCCTGCTTGATATATATATTTTATTGACACTCTTACTCTAAACCTATCCACCAGACTTTTACAATCTGGCCCTTGAATATCTTGCTGATGCATAAAATCATCAGGCAGTAGTTCAAGATTAGAGCACCAAACAGCACTGTAAATAACTCTGACAGACAGTGAGCTCTGTCATACACAAAAAATGCATCCCTTTAAGTGGAGCCTAGAATATTAAATTTAAATGAATTCTTTCAACGAAACAACTGGATGGTTCCCTGGGACAATACTTGGGAAAGTGCTTAAAATGACCCAAAAGACCTATTTTTTCCCCATTTCAAAACATTAACCAAGCTGTGCTTCAGATCATAAACTTGAGTCTTTGGAGAAAACTTTAGAGTATAGTGAGCCAAGATGGAAGAAATAAAATAACTGAGGTGGGTCATGTGTTTCTGCTCTATAAACTCAATGCGTTTTGTACATTAGCACATTCTGCCAATATTTAGCTGATACACCAATACTTACATTTTTGAGCTATTATGTGTCAATTCCAATATGTGGATAATAACATGCAGCTCCTATCTAACTAATTCCTCTCATATCTTCTCTCATGTCCTCTGTCAAAATATAAAATCTCCATTTTCCCTCAATTTAAAAGCCTGTGAGTTACTTTGCCATAAAGCCCTTGTCAGAAAGCATCCATCCACTACCTGACCAGCTGAGTAAAACAAGCAACTGCAGTGACATGATAGGGGTCTACTGGGGAGTTAGTGGTGTGTATTTCTCCCCCATTTCCCGTTCTTACTCACGATATCCGTGTTTACTTTAACACTTAATCCCTGTAAAGTGTGTCATTTGGTTTGCACGCTCTTCACTCTCCACTTTGTCCTCCATCCTCTCCCAGTGGTGCAGGCTAGCATGAAGGTTGCACATCCAGGAAGGGACAAAAACTCCCCCTCCCAACCCTTTCAGTACTGCGTGTAAACTAGATGACTTCCTCTAGGCAGGTGGCACATATCCAGATGTTCTCTCAATTTCCTCTGTGTGTCTGTGTGAAAGCGTGCTTATGTGTATGCGTGCATGTATCGCCTGACACACCCCGCGCCGGTGACCTCTCCGCTCTCCCAACAACATCACCACTGGAGCAGTTTACACCATAATGACTTGTATTGCCCCAGGCCCCGCCACATCTGTGGTTCCCTTCCTCCATCTCTCCGTCTTTCCTTGTTCCTATCTCTGCTTTTCTGTCTCTCTCTGCATAAGACCTGTCCATATTTCTCCTGCTTATCCTTTGTTTTTTCCCACTTTGTTTACTCTGTTGTAGAGCCTCTGCAAGCAAGTGCTTCCCTGCTTTGGTCCCCAACCAGAGGAAGGAAAAAAAAAAAGTGCACGGCTCACTTTGCAAGAACTCAACGCATGTCTAACACGACACCTATCAGGCGTGATATACAAACACATCATTCAATGTCAGCAAGCTTGAGGAGAGTAGTTGCAGCCGCTCATTGGAAAGGCCAAGTGTCCGAGATGAAGCGCAGGGAGTGCTGTGGCAGTGCGGCTGTGTGAGTCGAATGTCACATGGAGTGAAGTGTGCCCCACCAACAACAACAACTCAGCTCATTACCCGTTCAGGAGGGGCAGGAGGGAGGGGGGGATGATGCGTCCAAAATGTGACCATGTGCTGACCAGGCGTTCTGTCTGCTTTACCCCCGCCGGCTGTATATGGAGAGCAATGACCTCTCAGTCAGACAGAGCGGCATTCGATCGATCATACGTGACATTTGTGACGTTGTATGCATCCAGAATATGCATCTCCATGGTGTCTGTGTATCAGTCAGAGAATCTCTCTGACAGGAAATGCATATCAAATGAAAATATCTGAGGCTTTCTGTTCTTTGAGACAGATGAAGATCCATGAGGACATCATCTGGTGGAGTTTTGGGTGAAAAGTTTGTCTGTGGTGGTGCAGTGTACTTCCATTTATGTGTTCTGCTATGAAAGAAAGACAAATATCTGTGATCAAATCTTAGTCAAAATGTAGTGTTTGACGAGAGTCAAGACCAGAACATAACTACAGTTAAACCACCATGGTGGCAAACGTCAGAGGCATTACGTTTTTAGGGTAGTCCCTGTCTGTACATCACCTGGGACATGTTTGTGTGTGTATAATCTCAAAAACTTTGTAGACAAATATCCACTCTAATTAAAGCATAAAGCAGTTACATTTTCAAAGTCACTGACCCAAACATCAGGGTCCCATGTTCACTCATTGTCTGTGCGCACAATTTGTCAACAAGGCTTTGAGGTTTTTTCTTTCGACTTTACACAAATGTCCATTCTGACTTGAGGATAAACAGATTAGGTTTTGAGGGTCAGAGATTAAAGGTAAAGGTCATTACGCCCCATGTTCATCCTTTGTGTGTGAATGGGAAAGAATGCTTTGATGGATTGTCCTCAAAATCTGCCCTCACGTCCACTCTGATGAAATGATGAAGAGATTAGACTTTGAAGGCTATAGGACAAAGGTCATAAGGCCTTATGACCATACATTTCTTCCAAATGTGGTGACTCAAAAATTCTTTGAGGGATTGAAAAAAAATTACACCCCAAAAAATCCTTTGGGAGCCACAGCCTAACCCTTAAACAGGGAGTGCTACTTTAAATTTAATTTTACATTTAACTGAGTGTGTAAACATGGACTCTAACAACCTAGTTATGAGCCATATTTAGGTTACAACAAATAGAAACAAAAAACAGTTATTCAAATCCCTGTAAAAGTTTATCAGACATACATACATTCTAGCATACACAGTTTCTGACTTCTTTATCTTACTTGCCCAGAGCTGGTGGTGTTTTTTTTCTTAAATCACAAATAGGGCTTTTCAATTTGTGATATCTGCTCAGCCCAGCTCGACTGCATGGTTTGTGTGTAGCAGCTTTCCATTACAGTATATACTTGATTGTACCTCTTTACAGTAGGTCGGGTCAAGAAGCGTGGCTGTGCAAAAATACAATTACATCGTCACAACGTCAAAAGGGTCAATAGGATTGATGGCTGAAGGCTGGAGATGAGCTTTGTTCAAGAGACAGTGACGAGCAGCAAAACAACACACTGTTAAAAGCAGAGGAGACTTAAGTAAGTCATACAGCATTATAGAACAAACAATTACTGCATTACAGTACAAGTGACAATACTCCTGTCTCATTGTGACAGTACATTGTTTATTCAGTGGTCAGCGGTATTTCCACCAGGGCTGATAAGTAACTTTTTGCCTGTCCTGCTACTGTGGCTGGGGGATTATTTTTTTTGCTAATTAATAATAACCAGCAGTACTGTGGCATGCCATATAATATTATTATAATGGCTTTAATTATTTAGGAATATCTAGTTCACCTCTGTGATTAAATTTTCATTGTTGTTTAACTTCAGTAGTGTCATGTTATGCCTGAAAACAACCCATTTTATATAAATGACTATTGAAAATAAAGGCACTTCAACAACTTATTAACTGGTTCCTTTCTTGTTTCTGATTCTCAAATATAATATCATATATAATATCTTTTTCATTAAATAAACTAGGCTTCTTTGGAGTAACAATCAGTGGTGACTGACAACGACTCTATAGAAAGAAACAGTAATTATAGGTGCTACTTTGACAATGAGCCACAGTCACAGCCAAGTATTAACATCTTTTTTTTTCTTGATTTCAATACAAGAAACTCATCTGTTCAAAAACAGTTCAGTTATTCAATCACATAGTCTGCTGTGAATAGTAGTATCTGCTCTGACACGAGGAGGCAGAGTCCTGTAGTCAGTAAACATGTAACATAAATTAAGAGCAGGACAAGCAGGGAATAGCAATAAATATTTGATGTTGTTAATTCACCCTGTGACTATGCTTATTTAGCCTGCTGCAGTGGTAGCAGGCTTAGCTAATTCTCCACACACTTAGCATAAACACAAGCATGTGGCTGGTGGTAGGTGCTACTTTCCAGCGCTGGTCTTCACCTCATCTCAGCTCGCTTGGAATCTCGCTGGAGGAGATACACAAAACTGTGCCAGGTACAAGGTAGGACGTCATCTTACTCTTGATATTTAAGTATCTGTTTGAGTATGTGGGTAAAATCCAAACTGAAACTGAATATAAACCTCTGAATATAAAATCATTAGATCATCAAAATCAAAATCATCGTTTTAACCAAAGGCATTCCCTTTGAAGCTGACTGTCCATTGCTCTCTTGACCTCAACAGGAAGTAGACTGAGAAAAACAGTTAAGGCCACTCCATGGAAACACTTTGGCTCAACACCACCAATGGCGAAATAAAAAACGAGACCAGGCTGTGTGTCAACAATGTGCAAAGCAGCTGGCCCACTCCTAATCCATGACAAATCTGCAGGCCCATTTGCCAGCTTTCCACCCACTGCAGTCCAGTCGTGCCTCACCAAGTGCTCAGCCCCATGCCACCACGTCCTCTGTGATATGCTCCCCAGAGGCACCAGAGGCATGTAAAAAGGCCATCCCAGCCTCGGCAGGTAAATAGTAAAATGACCTAATGGAATGCCTTGTGTCTATATTGCAGGCAGACCAGCAGGGGGTGTTCAAATATCTTTGGTTATTAGCATACGTGCCTAAAAATCGATTTGATTTTTGGGAAAAGTGACAGCCTTAGTACAATTAATGATCCCTGATGGAAACCCAAATGCTGGAGTGGAGTAAAATCCAGTTGAGGCAAAAATCACGTAGGGGAAAGCCCTAAAAACTTTGTTCTATAGCCTTCCATTAACTTTTGGAGCTCTTCAGGAAGCAAAATTGGGTTTTTGAAATTCAGGATGAGGGCTCGTCCTGCCTTCTGAAATTGGGAAATGATGTTCACAAAACAGTGTACTTTAAAAAATGATCAAAGCTGAGATGTTCAAGTCAACGTGAATGCACAAATTTCAGCCATAATATATCCCCATTCTTAAAAAAAAGAAAAAAAAAAAAAAAAGAAAAAAAGAAACCCTGGCACTTCATCCAATCTTTTTTAAACTTTGGAGGTGTACAGAAAAACAAGTCCTAGGAAAACAAAGTTCCTCAGGTTTTGTACTATCCTTGAGGTGCACTCATAGTTTGACTTGACACACCTAAACTGTGCCTGTGCTGATGTAGCAATATGCAGACAACTGTTTCTCCGGCTGTATACAGCTTCTGAAAATTGTATGCATACAGACAAATAACTGACTACATCATCATGACAGAGGGCACATCTCTCACCAGAAACACAATGTATTTTTAAATAAACCACAGCCAGCTCTAAGATACAGCACAGTACCCATCTGGATTTGATACACACACACTCACACACACTTCTTTCACCACACACAGTGTCTTGTTTTCAGGTTCATTAAGCCCCAGTGTTACCCAGAGAGGCTGACAGGATGAGGAACAGTGCAGAAATCTCCCCCTGCAGGTATCCATTCACATTATCATTGGAAAAAAGCCTCTCTCGTCAGTGCCCTTGTTACGGCTCGAGGGGGGATCACTAATTAGAGAGACAAGAACTGCTTGAGAATAAGTCCATTACGTCCATATGGACCCAAAAGCTTAAAATACCTGGAATATCAGCAAAACTCCCAGCATACCCTCCAATCACTCTCTTTCTCCTGCCGAGGGCATCTTTTTAAAACTCAGAGTAACACAGGGAAAGAGTTGTAGAGACGGACACGAGTGGAGGACAGATGCTGTCAGTTATTCAAAAGACTTCATGAAAATTATCCTCCAATTAGAAGTGATGATCAAATCATGCATGAACATCACTTCACTCTTCCTCTGTCTTTCGTCTTATTCTCTGTGTCTATGTGAGTACCCATGGCTCATATGATCTCATGAAAGGAAAATTAGTTTATTTTCAAATCTCTGCTAATTAGCAGAACACATAGTGAATACCTCCTTCAAAGTGCACAACCCATGTGGAGCACTTCATGGCTTGTGGTAGGCACATCATGCTAATCCTGGGCTCAAGTACAAATCAGCCACTTGTGTTTTTAACAACCACATTTAGAGAGATGACAGATGCAAAAATTACGACCAATACGTCCTTCAACACATATTAGTTGCTTTCGTGGTTACAGTGAGTGAATCTTAACAATACTCTGAAATGGAGAATTTTGGTTCTGAGATGCATTCATCAGTTAACTATACCACTTAATCCTTTTGGGCTCTTGGGAGGCTTGAGCCTATCCCAGCTGACATTGGGCAAAAGTCAGGGTAAACGCTAGACTGGTTGCCATCCAAATACAGGGCTGACACAGAGAGACAAACAACCAATTCGACAAACAGTCAATGTGTGAAAAATTGTCTTTATTTTGAAAGAAAAAATCTTGTAGATCAGAACTTGAAACACTAGTTTGTCCTTTTTAATTTACTGTTGTCATTTACTTATCTAATCTACAGTCAGAGAATAGCTGTAAGCAACCAAAGAGAATTAGTGGAAAGTTTGATATCCAGGGAGCTTATAGTCAGGCCTTTACCACTAAGTTGTCTGAGACAACACTTAAAGCAGCAGATTTAATTTGTTCATCACTGTAAGAGTAGAAAACACGAAGGTGACTTATATCAAGCTGCTGCCCTGCTTCTTTAGCTCATTGGCCTCTAAATTGCAGTTAATGAAATTAAAAATGTAATACATCCATTGCATCAGAAAATGCCACTGTGCTGATTGCCTTAACAGTTACACAAAATATTTTTAAATGGAAATTATCATTGCTTCAGTTAGCCAACAAATATAGAAACAAGTTTCAAGAATAATGCAAAGAAGCTAAAAGCTAAAAGTTGTGACTTGATATTCAGCATTTGTAAAATAAATCAATTTTACTCTTGATATTTTATTCAGTCCTCTGATTTTTCATCTGAGAAAAATCAGAAATGCAAATATCAACAATCTGTTTTCTCAGTGCAGATTTTTGTGCTTACCCTGTTTTCAAATCCCACAAAAGAGGGAACTGATATCCAGGTCTTCAACAGTGTATCAGCAATCTTTGGGGCTTGAACTGTTAATTTAACAAAGGACACATCCCAAATGAGTTGCTTTAGACACAAACTGAGAAGTGAATTTTTTCACCTGCTTCTATTTGACAGACTCTAAAATAAGTGGTCTGCAAGTAATGATCTTAGTTGTTAGAAGCAATTTTGATTTCATTACTTTGAACCCTGATAATAATTTCATATAAATGCATATATTTAACATAATTTTTGTTTGGTTAGTGGGGAGGGTCTGTTGATGCTGACCAAAATCAACTACAGGCTGCTAGGAGGAGAGGTTTGGCAGGCAGCTCATTAAACAATCATCTTCTTCTTCTAAATAATCTATGATTCAATAAATGATACTCAAATTTGGATGCAGGCTCTTTAGGTTCTCAGGTGAATCCAGACTTCCTCTGACAGTTTTCACTGTGAGTAAACTGAACTGCTGGATAGGGTCCTCTTGTGAAACATGAGTCAGTTCCAGCATTTAACCTCACCATACTAATTTATGCACCGTGGCATCGGGTACTTTATCATGTGCTCTTTGGGGAGAGACAGTCATCTCATTAGGCAGGATTTAATGAAATGCAAGGATAGACTTCTTAATTCCATCGATGGCTGAAACAAAATCTGGCGTAAATCCTGAACTCCTCTGTGGTGGTGTCAAATGTATCAGAGGGAAGGAAGGAGGATGCTTGCTGACTTTTTGGTGAATAATATATCTACCTGAGTTTGTTTGTCCATAAATATGTTTTTAAATTGGGGTTCTGCGACCAATGTTACAATTCCAATTAGCAGACACTTTTATCAGAAGCAACGTACATCTGAGAGCAAGTACAACACAAGCAAAAATGTAGACCTGAGGAAACATCAGGAAGTGTAGCAAAGTATTTTAAGTCTGGCTGGACAAAGGTGCTGCCATGTAGTGGTAGAGGTAGTGCCTATTTTTTATATCTGCCAAGCAATTGCCAGAGAACATTGTAAAGACACCTAAATATTATCTTCATGTTTTCTTGACATTGACACTGACATCATACTTAGCAACATCATTCTCAGTATTGAGTTGTTCCTAAAGAGCTGGGTCTCAAACCCTCTAACTCGTTCTGCCTTTGGGGACTACAGAGGAGATTAATCAAATTAAGTCCATAAATGTTCCCTATAAAAACAATTCTTCAACTTTCTCTGAAAAGTATATAGGGACTCTACAGATCAAATGGAGTTTGATAATTCATTTCACCACTTGGGAACACCAGAGGAGAAGAGTCTCGCTAGTGATTTTGAGCCATGCTGAGATGGAAACACCACGTGTCTTTCACTGGCAGAGTATAGTGGGTGAGGAGGAGTGTAGACCTGGATGAGGGATTCAAGGTAGGCAGGGGCCATGCTTGTTATGTAAGGCACAAGTACAGCTTTATATTTGATGCGAGCTGCAACTGAAAGCCAGTGAAGAAATATTAACAGAGGAGTGATGTACTATTTTGGGCTGGTTAAAGACCAGACGTGCTGCTGCATTCTGGATCATCTGTTGAGGTTTAAATGTGCATGCAAGGAGGTCTGCTAATAGAGAGTTGATGTCCTCTTGATGTTATAGAGGGCAAATACAGTAGATAGGCCTAGCAGTAGAGGCCATATGAACATTAAACTGAAAAAAATCTCTTATTTAATGTGGAGTGACAGCTCAAAAGGCCAAAATTAATTGAATGTAGGGTAAGAGAGGATTACAGGAAAGCAAACTGGGTTCACAGATTACTCTCTCTGTAAATGGTGCATTTTTTCTTGTACGCATGTTTGAACCAAATTGACTAAAAGTACCACAGTGCAGGTTCAGCAGTTGTACACCTGTAGGAAACACAACTGTTTCCAACTTGTTAGATTGCATAGGGCTGAACCCTGATCCTGTCTGATATTCACTTCAGCCATCAATAGAAGGTGTCACCCACATCACCTACCTCACCTATTGTTGCAGAGAGAGTGTGAAACTCCAGTGCTCAGCCCTGAACAATACTGGACAAACACCCTAAAACCAACCAACCAACTTAAGCACAGATTCCATTCATCTGAGCTGACTGAACCTTCCTGTGTCAAATTCTGAGCTTGTTCTACTGCAAAATCAGAAGCATTTCTCTTTAAGCCTAGTTTTAAGTGAAATCCTGCTCATATCTGATTTCTCATCAACAATCAATAGAAGGTGTGACTTGCGCCAGCTGACCTCTCCTGTTGATGTAGGAAGAAAGTAAAACTCCAGTGCTACGCTCTCAACATCACTTGACAAACATCCAAAAACAATAAAAATCAAGAAAAGATTGCGCTGACCTAAGCTGACTGAAACTTCCAGTGTCTAATTCTGAGCTTGTTCTACTGTCGTTTCAGAATTAACTCTCTTTAAGTCTGGATTTAAGTAAAATCCTGCCCCTGTCTGATTACACTTCAGTAAACAATAGAGGGTGTGACCCGAGTGGTCAGCTCTCAATAATACTTGACCACAACCTGAAAACAATAAAAATCAGGCAAAGATTGCACTGACCTAAGCTGACTGAACTTTTCTGTGTCAAATTTTGAGCTCGTTCTACTGTCGTTTCAGAATCAACTCTCTTTAAGCATGGATTTAAGTGAAATCCCGCCCCTGTCTAATTTCACTTTAGCAATCAATAGAGCTGACCTCTTATTGTTGCAGAGACTGAAACACCAGTACTTTTCTTTAAAAAATGCCTTCAATGACCTGAAAACCAAAACAACTCAGGCCAGATTCCACACCGCTAAGATGAATTAAAGTTTCTCTAAGCTCTAACAGATCCACAATGTCAACATGGGTTTGCAGAGTGAAGAGTGGCTAAGGTAAGCAAAGGTAGCATTTCTAACCCTTAGTCCTGCTAGTAGTTTAATGTCCATGTCTATGCAAAAGCAGTGAGCATTGCTACAGTTGAGTAGATATATGCACATAGCTGGTATACAGACAACTCAGTCTGTTTTCTCAATCAAAACCAACCAAAGCAATCTGCTTTGATGAGATGCTACTTATGCAATCTGTATATTCAGTGTCCCATGTCTACATTGTTTTGAAGAGCATTCTCAAACCAGTGTAGTAGCCATTAACTTAAACTTTAGTGGATACGAGTTGAGGCAAGCTCTGTTACAATTCAGACAGAGTGTTGGACCGGGATTTGCTGCCTGTATTAATAAAAAATCAGCTGGGATAGGCTCCAGCCCCCCCCCCCCCCCCAAAGGGATAGTCGGCATAGAAAATGAATGAATGAATGAATGAATAAAAAATATTAAGATTTCAATAAACCAACTTGTAAATCCAGTGCTAACTAATTACCTGTTTTATCATTTAGCTAGCTAGTAAAACACATCTCCCATTAACTATCGCACATTCCTGATTAGCATATGTTCTTCTCTCAATTAGTTTACTGCCTGTAATAACTGAGTGTTCACTTTGCAGAGCCTTTATATTGGTCTGTGTGGGGCTTTCACACAGGCTACGTACTGGAATGATCCAGCACTACAGCAGTTGACTCAAAGAAGCAGTCTGAGGCTCAGTCTACGAAGGCTGTACACAATGAAGTTCTGTACAATCACCACTTCTCTTTGTTTAGTCAGTAAGATATTTTTTTGCCTTGTTCTTCAAAATTAAAGTTCTCAAAAGTTATTGTAATTCGATGCATTTATTATGGACTGAAAAATGTTTCCTGTTGCAGCTTAACAAACATCAAGAGGGAAATGAAGCTTAAAATCACAGCTGCAATTACCCGCTACAAAGTAGTGAATATTGAACAGAGATTTAAAAGAGAATCTTTCTGTAAATTAAATACTTCATTACAGGTTTTCAGTTGCTTTAAAAAGAATTTAAATGTGTAATCTCTTAACATTGTAATCCAGAGATATACTCGTCTATGGCATCTGTAAAAGTTAAATTTTGCCCCGGTATGCCTCTATGAAAGTGTTCCTCCCGGCCAAAATATTCTCAAACGTAGATTTGTATCTGCACTGACTGCAATGGCCCTGTGCGTCTTAACCACCCTCTTCACTCCTCTTACAAAGTCCCACTTCTGTTTTAGCCCCAAGCCAATGAAGATCTCCTAAATCCCTCTGAATGTACAGACAGTAAAGAGAAGAAATTAGGACAGACTTCTTGGCAAATGTACATGTTCATTTCCAGCCGATAACTGCCACACGAAAGCCACCAGACGAGGAACACACCACTATCATCAACAGCGCGACGCAGAACATTAACACCACAATTTACATAAAATTACTTACGTACTGGTGTGGTAATTTAATTTGTTTGACCAGTGCAGTGCAACACTAAGAAATAGATTCATACAGGCACCACGAGGGAGCTCTGCTTATTCTTCCACGTGGATAACTCTTTCATACAATATTATGGAAAGATATAGACACTAAAGAAAGCTTTGATTTCATTAACAGATCCTGTTTCCCCAGACAAAGACACATTAAGATGAGGATGCACATGCAAACATGATTTAGCACATACAGTATATGCAAATGTATTCATACAATAGCACAGGCTAATGAAAAGATAACATTCTGTGTATGTTGTATGCTAATGAGACAATGTAAATGTCAAGCCACTTGTGTAAATTGAAGATTTACAAAAATATTAGATTTTCCTCTCACACTTTATGGCTTTCATATTTTGGGGAACTTTCACTTACTAAGAAGTTTTGCTGAACAGGGCATAGCCTTTTTATTTTGAGAAGGCTTTCTCTCTGAAAGGTAGTTTCGTAGTTTCACCTATACCGTCATATCTAAGAAATTAATTATATTGTCCTGCCCTAATACAAAGGATTATATTAATTATCTTAATTATCACTTAGATAGTGTTTAGAGATATTCAAGGCAACAAAGTCTGAGAATGTGTGCTATCTCATCGGCTATAACATCAGTTATTAAAACTGTCACATGACTTCAACATCACAAAAACAGCATCTTAACAACCATCATGCTAAAACCTCGCAAAACTGTGGTCAGTTGGATCTTCGCTTCCATACACAACTACTGACAGACAAAGTGTTATGGCTTGGCTATAGGTAAAGTATTTTTACACCTTTCCTTTAATCCAAATGGGATTAGACTCAGATTACAGTACCTGTAGTCACATGTTTAACAAGATGTAAATCTGGAACAGTATGTTCAAAAGTGTTTTCAGACTTAAGGTCTTGAGCACAGTATCATGAGTGCCAAAGAGTTTGAAGCCATTTTTCAGGAAGACGGGGACCACAGGGCGCACAGTTCAGTAGTAGCTGTGCCAAAAAATGTGGTGTAGTGGAACAATAATGATTTGTATGAGAAGCGATCATTGATGCTACTGTTTATTCATTAACAGAAAAATATAAATAAAATTGAGGGGAAAATGAATGATGTCATAATTAGGGCTCAGAAATATAGACAAACAACATAACCTGATCATTACAAAATATAACATGTTCAGTATATTTCTGTATTTGTCCATTTTCACAATACCAAAAATTAAAAATTTAATCTAATTAAAAAAAAACATGTTATCCGAAACAAGCTAATATCAAAGCAACCAAAAATAAAGGTCATACAGCCCAATGGTGGCATTATTTTTGCATTAACCTTTTGTTAAAAAAAAAAAAAAAAAAAAAGAAACGATTTCTATCCTGTCTAAACTAAACAAAAGCTTTGTCAAAATTTCTTAACCTTGAAGCAATGACTTTTGTTGAATTCCTAAATACTATGTTACAAATGAATCGACTTCCAGGGTTTCAATGACCAGTAGTACTAAAAACTACAGAATTTAGTGATCCTTCAGTCATATTTTCAACCATAATAGAGAGCAGCAATGACTTACATGAACAAGTAAGATGGCAACATTCGGAAAGATGGGTGAACCTGGCAAGGAAAATAAACTATATCAAAACAACTTAACCTCACTGTCCATGTTATTACAGCTCAACCGTGAAGTATTCACAGTGCTTCACTTTTTCCACATTTTGTTATGTTACAGCCTTATTCCAAAACAGATTCAATTAATTTTTTTTACCTCATAAGTCTACACACAATACCAAATAATGACAAAGGGAAGAAGGTTTGCTTTAAACTTTTCCAAATTATTAAAAAAAAACAAAAACAAAACATTTACCAAAGTATTCACAGCCATTGATACGTGTGTTTACAGCAGATTCTGACCCAACCATCTGAATGCCACAGCAGAAATTAAGACTCACCAGACCAGGTCACATTTTTCCAATCTTCACTTAAGGGCAAAGAAAATTCGTAGAGGCATAATATAGGCTCTTAAATATCTGCCTCTTATGAAGCTATCTTCAAATCAACATCTTCTAAAAAAGGAAAAAAAAAGACTTTGCCCTGTTCAGCAAAACTCCTCAGTCAATAAAAAGTTCTAATTTTTGGTCAGCCTGTGCGAATTACACCCTTGGTTTCCTGCTTTGAGCAGACAGAAGTGGCACCCGGTGTGGGTCTTCTGCTGTTGTGCCCCTATCTTCTCTAAGATTCAACATGTTGTACTTTAAGACATTGTTTTTGGCATACCTTCGTTGTAACACGTGGTTATTTTAGTTACTTTTTCCTCTCCATCATCTCTCACCACTCAGGTCATTCTCCTCTGACCTTCGGCATCAACACGACATTTTTGCCCAGGAAACTGCCACTTACTGGATACTCTCTCCTCTTTTCAGACCATTCTCTTTAATCTTAGAGATGGTTGTGTGTGGGAAATCCCAGTTGATAAGCAGTTTCTTTAACACCCAGACCAGACCCTCAGGCACCACATTTAGAGTCACTAATATAATCATCGTTCTTTCCCATTCTGATGCTCCATATTTGTTTGAACTTCAGCAGTACATCCTTACCCTGTCAACTTACCTAAAGGCATGACGCTGCAGCCATGGATGATCACCTATTGCATAAAGAACAGTTGAGTTGGTGTGAACAATAATGTGGATGCACTGTAAAATGTAATTCTTCACTTTTGTTACAAGGACATAATATTCCATGTTGGTTTGACAAAAGATTACACAAGTTTTTGAAATAACAACGGAATTTTGAGTTGACAACTTCTCAACTACCCCCCAGAGACACCAAACTTAAAAAACTATGTTCATACAAATCAAACAATGTATGTCGACTGAAAATTCACACTAGTTGTATGGGTGTGAAGACCGAACATATCTACGCAATGACCTCAGGTCCCTACCTCCAAGGTGCATCATGGGAAGTCAAACCATGAAGATGCACGAACAACCAGAGGACGGTATCGCCAATTTAACCTTTTCAAAATATTAAAAAAAACTACACTGATAAAGTTATGATGACAGTTAAAACAGCAGTTT